>CM029021.1:24261735-25461735 GCA_016801055.1 Panax notoginseng | reverse complement strand
AATTCTACAATAAAATTTATACCAATATTTTTGTATAATGATATTGAAAGAATAACATCATTTCCGAAGAAAATAACATCTCTTACCTCAAAAAAACAGTACTTCCGGCTGAAATATCAAGTATAAGGCTGAAGAAAACTTGTACTGAATAGCAACTCTCAAAATGTTTGAATATTCACAAAAATACACTCGATAATATAGAGAGAGAAAGCTTATTATTTTGGTGTGATTTTCAATTCTAACTAAGCATCCTATTTATAGAAAAATGCTAGAACGCCAAAGCAGACTAACCTACTACCTGATGGCTTTACCTGTTACTATTCATGCCCACCACTTTATAAAATTTAAGCACATTTCTCACCAATCAAAAGTGGGGCCCGCCCATTCTAGAAATTTTCAAAATATTTTAAATTTAAACAATAATTAGCAACTTCAATAATTCATAATAAATAGCCTCTTTATCAGAAAAATTCGAGTCTTATGTCTATTCCATAGAAAATTTAATTCTCTACAACTTTGTAGAAGAAATTTTTTTCAAATTCTAATCAGAAAATGTCTGAAATCCACATACGGATGATTTTTAATACCTTCATTCCGACAAAATACTAATAAAATACCTCAGCATTAATTCCTTTATTTATATCCACATAAAATAAATATTTCCTTATCATATAAATCAATAATTAATAATTCACAAATAATATTACAGAATCACAATTATGACAACCAAGTCGTTCCCATGAAAGAGGGGGATTTCCGATAAGGATTTCTCCTTACTGGCGCGCAATTAGGTGGCCAAACCTCTCCGTAAACAGAATTTCCTTAGACATTGTAAATAATGTTATCAAATAATATTATTCAAATAATATAAATTTATTCTGATAATGGGAAATACTGTGCAGTGACAATTATTAAAATAACAATAATATAAAATATCAACGTAGCAATCAATAAAATAAAATATTGAACAGTAATTACTGTAACAATTATTGAGTAGTGCCTTCTTACGTAAGAATTAATAATCCAACAATACTGTGCAATACCATGTGCTACTGTGCAACCACGCGTATTATTATACTTTAACTACCGGATATTCCAACAGTGTTAACGGTAACACCTACGCCGTTATTTATAAAAACTCAAACTTATCGTTTTCTTCATCTGACCATTTTCTGTTATGGGGCCCATAAATGGTTGCGTCATCGTACGAATATTTCCCGACAGCAAGAATATTCCACGACCAAACAAATATTCCCCGACAACAATGAATATTTTATAAGCACTTGCTTATTTTGTAAAATTTGCACATTTCACCCATAACCAAAGTATTATGTCAAATTAACACCTTATTATTCAAAATAATAATTAGAGGAAATTCAATTTTATTTATGAAAAAGTTGGGGTCTTACAACCTCCCCTCCTTATGAAATTTTGTCCTCGAAATTGACGTACGTACCTGATGTTTCAAAAAGGTGAGGATACCTCGCTTTCATTTTTGATTCCAACTCCCAGGTTATTTCTTCAATAGTTTGGTTCCTCCATAAAACCTTAACTTGTGGTATAACCTTGGTACGTATGACATGCTCTTTTCTATCCAAGATCTTAACAGGTACCTCCTCGTACGTTAAATCTTCGGCTATCTCGTCTGGTTCTAACTCAATTATGTGGTTCGGGTCTTTCACATATTTACGAAGCATAGATATGTGAAAAATATTATGAACACGAGACATGCTTGGAGGTAATACGAGTCTATAGGCCACATTTCCTATGCGATCAAGAATCTCAAATGGACCAACAAATCTTGGATTGAGCTTTCCTCTCTTTCCAAATCTTGTAACTCCCTTCCATGGAATAATACATAACAATACATGATCCCCAATATTAAATTTCATGTCCTTTCGATGAAGATCCGCATAACTCTTTTGTCGATCCTATACCGTTTGTATATGTTGTCGGATCATTTGGATTTTCTCTATAGTCATACGTACCAACTCTGGTCCCAACAACGTTGCTTCTCCTACCTCATCCCAACATACTGGAGAGCGACATTTTCGTCCATACAACGCCTTGAATGGAGCCATGCCTATACTTGCTTGATAACTGTTGTTGTAAGAGAATTCCACTCATGGTAGGTACTTATCCCAACTCCCTTTGAAATCTAGGACATAGAGTCTTAATAGATCTTCAAGAGTTTGAATAGTCCTTTTTGATTGCCCATCAGTTTGAGGACGGTATGACAAACTGAATCGTAAATCCGTGCACATAGCTTTCTGCAAGCTAACCCAAAATTGTGAAGTGAATCTTGGGTCACGATCTGAAACTATGGATACTGGCATGCCACGCAATCTCATAATCTCATTCACGTACATACGAGCAAGACGTTCAAGGAAATAAGTCTCTTGTATCAGCAAGAAATGAGCAGACTTGGTTAATCTATTAATAATAACCCGAATCGCATCTATGCCTTGAGAAACCTTGGAAAGACCTGTAACGAAATCCATGGTAATGTGTTCCTACTTCCATTTCGGGATCTCAAGTGGTTGCAATGGACCCTTTGGCACTTGATGCTCCGCCTTTACACGTTGACAAGTAAAACACCTCGATATAAACTCTACGATCTCTCTCTTCGTATTGCTCTACCAAAATGTATGTCGAAGATCATGATACATTTTGGTAGTTTTTGGATGGATTGCAAAAGGTGTGTTATGTGCCTCCATCATTATTCTATGCTTTAAGTCAGAATCGTTAGGAACACAAAGTCTGGAGTTGACTCGAAGTATTCCTTCTTCATCGATTCTTGCTTCTGGAATAGCACCTTCTTGCACTTTCTTCTTTATACGCATTAGCTCCAGGTCTGTAACTTGAGCAGCTTTAACTTTATCAATTAAAGTCGGTTCTACTTGTATATTTGATATCATCACGTGGCTCCCTAAAGTCTTTAACTCTATCTCCATCCTTTGCAAGCCATACAAAATGGGCCTTTGCGTTGAAAATATCGCACTCGTACCCGCATATGATCTTCTACTCGATGCGTCATCTACTACGTTTGCTTTTCTAGGATGCTATTAGATGGTATGATCGTAAACTTTCAACAGCTCAAGCCAACGCCGTTGCCGCATATTGAGTTCCTTTTGGGTGAAGAAATATTTAAGGCTCTTATGATCCGTATAATTCTCCACTTTCTCCACTTGCTTGATAACTGTTGTTGTAAGAGAATTCCACTCATGGTAGGTACTTATCCCAACTCCCTTTGAAATCTAGGACATAGAGTCTTAATAGATCTTCAAGAGTTTGAATAGTCCTTTCTGATTGCCCATCAGTTTGAGGATGGTATGACAAACTGAATCGTAAATCCGTGCCCATAGCTTTCTGCAAGCTAACCCAAAATCGTGAAGTGAATCTTGGGTCACGATATGAAACTATGGATACTGGCATGCCACGCAATCTCATAATCTCATTCACGTACATACGAGCAAGACGTTCAAGGGAATAAGTCTCTTGTATCAGCAAGAAATGAGCAGACTTGGTTAATCTATTAATAATAACCTGAATCGCATCTATGCCTTGAGAAACCTTGGGAAGACCTGTAACGAAATCCATGGTAACGTGTTCCTACTTCTATTTCGGGATCTCAAGTGGTTGCAATGGACCCTTTGGCACTTGATGCTCCGCCTTTACACGTTGACAAGTTAAACACCTCGATATAAACTCTATGATCTCTCTCTTAGTATTGCTCTACCAAAATGTATGTCGAAGATCATGATACATTTTGGTTCTCTTAGGATGGATTGCAAAAGGTGTGTTATGTGCCTCCATCATTATTCTATGCTTTAAGTCAGAATCGTTAGGAACACAAAGTCCAGAGTTGACTCGAAGTATTCCTTCTTCATCGATTCTTGCTTCTGGAATAGCACCTTCTTTCACTTTCTTCTTCATATGCATCAGCTCCAGGTCCGTAGCTTGAGGAGCTTTAACTTTATCAATTAAAGTCGGTTCTACTCGTATATTTGATATCATCACGTGGGTCCCTGGAGTCTTTAACTCTATCTCCATCCTTTGCAAGTCATACAAAATGGTCCTTTGCGTTGAAAATATCGCACTCGTACCCGCATATGATCTTCTACTCGATGCGTCATCTACTACGTTTGTTTTTCTAGGATGGTATTGGATGGTATGATCGTAAACTTTCAACAGCTCAAGCCAACGTCGTTGCCGCATATTGAGTTCCTTTTGGGTGAAGAAATATTTAAGGCTCTTATGATCCGTATAATTCTCCACTTTCTCCCCATACAGGTAGTGTCTCCAGATCTTCAACGCGAAAACGACTGCTGCCAACTCCAGATCATGAGTAAGATAATTCATCTCATATTCTTTGAGTTGTCGCGAGGCATAGGCTATGACTTTCCCATGTTGCATGAGAACACATCCTAACCCTTTTCCTAAAGCATCGCCGTAGATAACAAATCCATCTGAACCAGATGGTATTGTCAGAATAGGTGCCGAAATGAGTCTGCTCTTGAGCTCTTGGAAACTCTTCTCACATTCCTTGCTCCATACGAATTTTGTATCTTTTCGAGTCAGCTGAGTTAACGGAGTAGCGATTCGAGAAAATCCTTCCATGAATCTTCGATAATAACCAGTTAAGCCCAAAAAGCTACGTACTTCGGTCACCGACTTCAATTGCTCCTAACTTTGTATGGCTTCAATATTTATCGGGTCAACAGATACTCCATGTTTTGACACCACGTGTCCAAGGAATGCTACTTCCTCAAGCCAGAACTCGCATTTCTTCAGCTTGACATATATCTTGTTATCGCGAAGCCTTTGAAGTAATAGCTTCATATGGTGCTCATGATCTTCACTGCTTTTGGAATAGATGAGGATGTCATCAATAAAGACAACAACGAACTGATTCAAATATTCCTTGAACACACGGTTCATCATATCCATGAAAGCAGCAAGAGCATTAGTCAATCCAAAAGACATGACTAAGAATTTATAATACCCGTACCGAGTTTTGAAGGAAGCCTTTGGAATATCCTCACTTTTAATCTTCAGCTGATGATTTCCAGAACGAAGATCGATCTTTGAAAAGAATTGTGCTCCTTGCAACTGGTTGAACAGGTCATCAATGCGAGGTAGCGGATACCTATTCTTGATGGTGACATGGTTCAATTCTCGATAGTCGATACAAAGTCGCATACTCCCGTCTTTCTTCTTTACGAATAAAATAGGAGCACCCCAAGGAGATGTACTAGGATGAATGAAACCGATGTCTAACAACTCCTGTAGTTGGACCTTTAACTCCTGAAGTTCAATAGGAGTCATTCGATATGGGGCTTTAGAAATGGGTTTTGTACCAAGTTCAAGGTCAATAAAGAATTCAACTTCACGTTCTGGGGGTAGGCCGGGAAGTTCTTCAGGAAATACGTCAGGAAATTCACTAACAATAGAAATATTATTCAAATTTGACGTGTTTTTGTTAAAATCCGTGACATGGGCTAAAGAAAGCTTGACATCTGTTTTTCAATAAACGAATAGTTTTATAGCTTGATATGACAATGATTGACCTTAGTGGTTTGGTTGCTTGATTTCTCATAACAGGTTGGTTAGGAATATGAAAACTAACAGTCTTATAAAAATAATCAATTTTGGCATGATGAATAGTTAACCAATCAATCCCTAAAATCACATCAAATATAAATATTTTTAAAGAAATAAGATCGACAGGTAATGTGATGGTACCAACTTGGATCAAGTAAGATTTATAAACAGTAGATGTAATGAAAGTTTCTCCTAACGGAGTCTCAACAGATAAGTCAAAGTCTAATTTCTCCGGAGTCAAGTTCAAACGTTGAGCACAAGTAGGAGAGATAAAATGTGACGCCCCCAAAATAGGTATACAACACCCATTCTGAGTCGCCAAATACATAGTACAAAAAGCAAACTACAACTTCAATAATACAATTGTCGTGCAAAATACGACAACACATACTGTGAGTTTAAATACAAATATTGTCTTCTAGACAATATCCACACTCAAATAAGTCCTCATTACAATTATTCAAACACTATTTTACAGAAATAGTGAGGACTGCTAAAACATCTTTCTAGAACCATCACCCCATACCCCGACTAGATCCTGCTATGTTCTCACCTCCTGAGAAGAAAAATGAAATAAAAAGGAAAAGGGTGAGCTCAACTAGCCCAATAAAAAATATTATGACTAAGATAATATACAACAAATTATCATTAGTATTCAACAGGGAAAAATCTGATAGAATATAATCGACAACAAGTTTTAGATCAACAACTGCAGCGGAAACAGCAAATCATTAGAAGAGTCAAGTAGAGAATGAATTCTACTATCTTCTAAGATTTAAAAGTCCATCATCAATATTTTATCCCTGTAACATCAATTAATAATCATCTTTAACCAAATATTTATCTTTACACTACAGGCCAAAGATATTCATTTGTATCACCAGTCGATCATGTTCATCTCAACACCTGTTCATCTTTGTACTACAGGCCAAAGATATTCATCAGGTAATCATACATCTTTGCACTACAAGCCAAAGATATTCAGTAATATCATCATTTAGGACTGAGGATGATGAAAAATATCTTAAAGAAAACGAATCCAGTGAGACAGGAGGACAAATAGTAGGGATTCGTATAACAGTTTATCCAAGATCAATAATACTTCATAATAATCAATTGTGAAGCAGAATTCAAAAATAAAGATCAAAACATGGATACAATCAAAGATAGTAACCATAATAGATATCTTGGACAAAAAGAAAAAATTTTCTTTTTCGGTGAATAGTGCCGTATTCGTGAATAGTGCCGTATACGTGAATAGTAACGTATACGTGAATAGTAACCCCGACACAAAAAGTTCCAAATTTGATTAAAAGTTCATATCAATATTTCGGCATAATGATATTGAAGAAAATATCATTTAAGAAGAAGATAATATCCTTTACCTCAAAATATCAGTACTTCTGGTCGGAATACCGGTATAAGGCTGAAAGAAACTTGCTCTGATGAATAGAAACTCTCAAAGTATATAAATACTCACAAAATACACTCAATAATCTAGAGAGAGAAAGAGAGAAAACTTGTTTCTGGTGTGATTTTTAATTCTAACTTAGCCCTCTATTTATAGAAAAATGTTAGCACGCCGAAGCAGATTTAACCTACAACCTGATGGCTTTACCTGCTACTATTCTCACCCACCATATTTGAATAAAAATCTCAGCACATTTCTTTACCAACCAAGAGTGGGGCCCACCAATTCTAGAATTTTCCACCAAAATGATAAACTCCGAAAATTCAACAATTTCTAAACCAGTCATCTCGTAAAATTCATAATAAATCATACGTTCATTTTTAACGGTTTAAAATTTGTGGACATATACTCAACTTATATATGTATAACATATCCATAAATTACCACGATCCAACGGTCGGATTAAAAATTATAACCCCCGTAAAATATCTCAAAAACCATGATTTTTAATACCTCCATTCCGACAAAAATACTGATAAAAACCTCAACATTTACTCCTTTATTTTTAACCAGAAAAATATATCCCTCATTTATATCTACATAAAATAAATATTTCCTTATCATATGAATCAATAATTAATTATTCACAAATAATATTACAGAATCATATTTATGACAACCAGGCCGTTCCTAGGAAAGAGGGGGCTTTCCAATAAGAATTTTTCCTTACTGGCGCGCAATTAGATGACCAAACCTCTCCTTAGACAGAACTTTCTAGACATTGCCAATAATGTTATCTAATAATATTATTCAAATAATATGAATTATTGATCTGATAATGGAAAATACTGTGCAGTGATAATTATTGAAACAACAATAATATAAAATATCAATGCAGCAATTATTGAATCAATAAAATAAAATATTGAATAGTAACTACTGTAACAATTATTGAGTAGTGCCTTCCTTCGTAAGAATCAATAATTGGTGCAATACCGTGTGCTACTGTATTTTAACCACCAGGTATTCTAACAGTATTAACGGTAACAACTACGATGTTAATTATAAACAACTTATACTTGTCGTTTTCTTCATCCAATCGCTTTCCGTTATGGGACCCACACAAGGCTGCGCCGTCGTACGAATATTCCCCGACAGCAAGAATATTTCACGACCAAACGAATATTCACCGACCAAAAATGAATATTTTATAACCACTTGCTTATTTAAAATATTTACGCATTTTACCCATAACTAACCACATTAATCAAATCAACCCTTTCTATTTCAAAATAATAAATAGAGGAAATTTAATTTTATTTATTAATAAGTTAGGGTCTTACAACCTCCCCTCCATATGAAATTTCGTCCTCGAAATTGACGTACGTACTTGGTGTTTCGAAAAGGTGAGGATACCTCGCTTTCATTTCTGATTCTAACTCTCAGGTTTTTTCTTCAATAGCATGGTTTCTCCACAAAACCTTAACTTGTGGTATAACCTTCGTGCATAGAACATGCTCTTTCCTATCCAAGATCTTAACAGGTACCTCCTCGTACGTTAAATCTTCGGCTATCTCGTCTGGTTCTAACTCAATTATGTGGTTCGGGTCTTTACATATTTACGAAGCACAGATATGTGAAAAATATTATGAACACGAGACATGCTTGGAGGTAGTGCGAGTCTATAGGCCACATTTCCTATTCGGTCAAGAATCTCAAATGGACCAATAAATCGTGGATTGAGCTTTCCTTTCTTCCCAAATCTTGTAACTCCCTTCCATGGTGCAACACGTAACAATACATGATCCCTAATATTGAATTCTACATCCTTTCGATGAAGATCCGTATAACTCTTTTGTCGATCCTGTGCCGTTTGTATACGTTGTCGAATTGTTTGGATCTTCTCTGTAGTTATGTGTACCAATTTTGGTCCCAACAACGTTGCTTCACCCACCTCGTCCCAACATACTGGAGAACGACACTTTCGTCCATACAAGGCTTCAAATGGAGCCATACCTATACTTGCTTGATAACTGTTGTTGTAGGAGAATTCTACCAGTGGCAAGTACTTATCCCAACTTCCTTTGAAATCTAGAACACAGAGTCTTAATAGATCTTCAAGGGTTTGAATAGTCCTCTCTGATTGCTCGTCTGTTTGAGGATGGTATGTTGAACTAAATCGTAAATCCGTGCCCATAGCTTTCTGTAAGCTAACCCAAAATCGTGAAGTGAATCTTGGGTCACGATCCGAAACTATGGATACTGGCATGCCATGCAATCTCACAATCTTATTCACGTACATACTAGCAAGACGTTCAAGGGAATAAGTCTCACGTATAGGCAAGAAATGGGTAGACTTGGTTAATCTATCAACAATGACCCAAATCGCATCTATGCCTTGAGAAACCTTGGGAAGACCTGTAACGAAATCCATGGTAATGTGTTCCCACTTCCATTTCAGGATCTCAAGTGGTTGCAATGGACCCTTTGGCACTTGATGCTCCGCCTTTACACGTTGACAAGTTAAACACCTCGAGATAAACTCCGCGATCTCTCTTTTCATATTGCTCCACCAAAATGTATGTCAAAGATCGTGATACATTTTGGTACTCCCAGAATGGATTGCAAACGGTGTGTTGTGTGCCTCCATCATTATTCTATACTTCAAGTCAAAGTCGTTAGGAACACAAAGTCTGGAGTTGACTCGCAGTATTCCTTCTTCACTAATTCTTGCTTCAGGAATAGCACCTTCTTGCACTTTCTTCTTCATACGCATCAGCTCTATGTCCGTAGCTTGAGCGGCTTTAACTTTATCAATGAAAGTCGGTTCTACTCGTATATTTGATATCATCATGTGGGTACTTGGAGCCTTCATCTCTATCTCCATCGTTTGCAAATCATACAAAATGGGCCTTTGTGTTAACACCATTGCACTCGTACCCGCGTATGATCTTCTACTCAATGTGTCAACTACTACGTTCGCTTTTCCAGGATGATATTGGATGGTATGATCATAATCTTTCAACAGCTCAAGCCAACGTCATTGCCGCATGTTGAGTTCCTTTTGGGTGAAGAAATATTTGAGGCTTTTATGATCCGTATAGATCTCCACTTTCTCCCCAAACAGGTAGTGTCTCCAAATCTTCAACGCAAAAATGACTACTGCCAACTCCAAATCATGAGTAGGATAATTCCTCTCATATTCTTTGAGTTGTCGCGAGGCATAGGCTATGACTTTTCCATGTTGCATGAGAACACATCCTAACCCTTTGCCTGAAGCATCGCTGTAGATAACAAATCCATCCGAACCATATGGTATTGTCAGAACAGGTGCCGAAATGAGTCTCCTCTTGAGTTCTTGAAAACTCTTCTCACAATCCTCGCTCCAACCGAATTTTGTATCCTTCCGAGTCAGCTGAGTTAACAGAGTAGCGATTCTAGAAAATCCTTCCACGAATCTCTGATAATACCCAGCTAAGCCCAGAAAGCTACGTACTTCAGTCATCGACTTTAGTTGCTCCCAACTTTGTATGGCTTCAATCTTTGCCGGGTCAACAGATACTCCATGTTTTGACATCACGTGCCCAAGGAATGCTACTTCCTCAAGCCAGAACTCGTATTTCTTCAATTTGGCATATAGCTTGTTTTCACGAAGCCTTTGCAGTACCAGCTTCAAATAGCTCTCATGATCTTCACGGCTTTTGGAATAGATGAGGATGTCATCAATAAAGACAACAATGAACTGATCTAAATATTCTTTGAATACACGGTTCATCATATCCATGAAAGCAGCAGGAGCATTAGTCAATCCAAAAGACATGACTAAGAATTCATAATGCCCGTACCGAGTTCTGAAGGTAGTCTTTGGAATATCCTCAGTTTTAATCTTCAGCTGATGATATCCAGAACGAAGATCGATCTTTGAAAAGAATTGTGCTCCTTGCAACTGGTCAAACAGGTCATCAATGCGAGGTAGTGGATACCTATTCTTGATGGTGACATGGTTCAATTCCCTATAGTCGATACAAAGTCGCATACTCCCGTCTTTCTTCTTTACGAATAAAACAGGAGCACCCCAAGGAGATGTACTAGGACGAATAAAATCGATGTCTAATAACTCATGTAATTGGACTTTTAACTCCTGAAGTTCAATAGGAGTCATTCGATATGGGATTTTATAAATGGGCTTTGTACCAGGTTCAAGGTCAATAAAAAATTCAACTTCACGTTCTGGGGGTAGACCGGGAAGTTCTTTAGGAAATACATCGGGAAATTCTCTAACAATAGAAATATTATTCAAATCTGACTTGTCTTTGTTCAAATCCATAACATGGGCTAAGAAAGCTTGACATCCGTTTTTCAATAAACGAATAGCTTTGTGGCTTGATATGACAGTGACTGATTTTAGTGGTTTAGTACTTTGAATTCGTATAACATGTTGGTTAGGAATATGAAACTAACAACCTTGCGAAAATAATCAATTTTAGCATGATGAGTGGTTAACCAATCAATTCCTAAAATCACATCAAAAACAAGTATCTTTAAAGAGATAAGATCAACAGGTAATGTGATAGTGCCAACTTGAATCATGCAAGATTTATAAACTGTAGATGTAACGAAGGTTTCACCCAACGGAGTTTCAACAGATAAGTCAAAGTCCAATTTCTCCGGAGTCAAGTTTAAACGTTAAGCACAAGCAGGAGAGATAAAAGAATGGGTAGAACCGGTATCTAATAAGGTATAAACATCGCAAGAATTCAAGATTAGCTTACCCGTGATCACCTCGTTCGGGTTTCTCGCATTTTGGGCAATCACGACAAACGCCCTTCCAGGAACCACCGACTTTGACTTGTCCGGAACAGCCTTTGGAGTCACTATCCCCGTTGAACTTGGTTTCGAAACACGACAATCTTTAGCTATATGACCTTCCTTTCCACAGTTATAACATACCTTGGATTGTTGTGGGCAGTTTGGGCTGATATGTCTCTCTTTTCCGCATTTGTAACAAACGACCGGTGCTCGTTCCCCTCCCCTGAAAGCAGTTGATGTTTGTGCTGACGTCTTCACGTTATCATTGTTGTACCTTCTTTTCTTGAAATCTCCTCCCGACTCGCTCCTTCTATTATCACGGCCACGATTACCACCAGAGTGGTTACCGTTTTTGTCCGAATGTTTTCCTCCCTGCTGGTTTTCATTGGTCCGATGACCGCTGCCACCGGTATTACCTTGGTTGTGTTCCCTCGGTTGAATATAATCATTATCTCGCTCTAATAATTGAGACCTGTTTACAACATCTGAATATAAAGAAAATTTATGAGAGATAAGATATTGTCGAATCTCAGGTTTTAAACCTCTCAGAAACATCCTTGTCATTCGTTCCTCATTCTCGACCAAATGAGGTGCAAACCTGGATAACTCTGCAAACTTCACCTCGTACATGGACACCGTTATGTTATTTTGTTCCAGTCTAATAAACTCTACCTCCTTCATATGACGAATACTTTCTGGAAAGTACTTGTCATTAAACAGTTTTTGAAATATTTCCCAGGACATGTTGAGTGCGTCAGGCTGGGTACGCTTCACAGACTCCCACCAGTAGTCTGCCTCACCGTGGAACATAAAGGTGGCGAATGGAACCTTCTGTTCCTCCGTGCATCCCAATACATCGAATATCTTGGTAATTTGCTTGACCCACGTTTCCGCCATGATCGGATCCGGCTTTCCCTTAAATTCTGGTGGTCTCAATTCTTTGAACAGCTTGGCTGTAACAAACCGCGCGTTGTTATCATTTTCACCCGTATTCTGCACACGAGTCTCCCTCGTCTGATTTTGCATGAACTGCAAAAAGCTCCTAAACATTCCATTATTCATAGTTTGCTCGGTAACGTTGTTTACAGGAGGAATATTGCCTTCCGGTTGCACGTTCCCCTGGGTGGTGATCAAAGGTGTCTCCACGGTCTAATTTACTCCATTATTAACGTTCTCAGCAGCCATTCTTAAATACTGCCATAAAACAAGGGTTAATAGTCATGTCATATATTATTCCTATACTCTGACCGACCAAATAAACTTAATCAGGTCATACTAGCGAAAGAATTCCCCGTCTCTCCCCTCCTAGTTATTATCTCACATCTCAGCCAGGGATCATATCCCTAAGCTCTGATACCAACTGTGACGTCCCCAAAATAGCTATACAACACCCATTCTGAGTCGCCAAATACATGGTACAAAAAGCAAACTACAACTTCAATAATACAATTGTCGTGCAAAATACGACAACACATACTGTGAGTTTAAATACAAATATTGTCTTCTAGACAATATCCACACTCAAATAAGTCATCATTACAATTATTCAAACACAATTTTACAGAAATAGTGAGAACTGCTAAAACATCTTTCTAGAACCATCACTCCATACCCCGACTAGATCCTGCTATGTTCTCACCTCCTGAGAAGAAAAATAGAACAAAAAGGAAAAGGGTGAGCTCAACTAGCCCAGTAAAAAATATTATGACTAAGATAATATACAACAAATTATCATTAGTATTCAACAGGGAAAAATCTGATAGAATATAATCGACAACAAGTTTTAGATCAACAACTGCAGCTGAAACAGTAAACCATTAGAAGAGTCAAGTAGAGAATGAATTCTACTATCTTCTAAGATTTAAAAGTCCATCATCAATATTTTATCCCTGTAACATCAATTAATAATCATCATTAACCAAATATTCATCTTTGCACTACAGGTCAAAGATATTCATTTGTATCACCAGTCGGTCATGTTCATCTCAACACATGTTCATCTTTGCACTACAGGCCAAAGATATTCATCAGGTAATCATACATCTTTGCACTACAGGTCAAAGATATTCAGTAATATCATCATTTAGGACTGAGGATGATGAAAAATATCTTAAAGAAAACGAATTCAGTGAGACAGGAAGACAAATAGTAGGGATTCGTATAACAGTTTATCCAAGATCAATAATACTTCATAATAATCAATTGTGAAGCAGAATTCAAAAATAAAGATCAAAATATGAATACAATCAAAGATAGTAACCATAATAGATATCTTGGACAAAAAAAATTTATTTTTCGGTGAATAGTGACGTATTCGTGAATAGTGTCGTATACGTGAATAGTAACCCCGACACAAAAAGTTCCAAATTTGATTAAAAGTTCATATCAATATTTCGGCATAATGATATTGAAGAAAATATCATTTAAGAAGAAGATAATATCCCTTACCTCAAAATATCAGTACTTCTGGTCGGAATACCGGTATAAGACTGAAAGAAACTTGTTGTGATGAGTAGAAACTCTCAAAGTATATAAATACTCACAAAATACACTCAATAATCTAGAGAGAGAAAGAGAGAAAATATGTTTCTGGTGTGATTTTTAATTCTAACTTAGCCCTCTATTTATAGGAAAATGTTAGCACGCCGAAGCAGACTTAACATGCAACCTGATGGCTTTACCTGCTACTATTCTCACCCACCACATTTGAATAAAAATCTCAGCACATTTCTTTACCAACCAAGAGTGGGGCCCACCAATTCTAGAATTTTCCACCAAAATGATAAACTCTAAAAATTCAACAATTTCTGAACCAGTCATCTCGTAAAATTCATAATAAATCATACGTTCATTTTTAACGGTTCAAAATTTGTAGACATATACTCAACTTATATATGTATAACATATCCAAAAATTACCACAATCCAACGGTCGGATTAAAAATTATAACCCCCGCAAAATATCTCAAAAACCCTGATTTTTAATACCTCCATTCCGACAAAAATACTGATAAAAACCTCAACATTAACTCTTTTATTTTTAACCACAAAAATATATCCCTCATTTATATCCACATAAAATAAATATTTCCTTATCATATAAATCAATAATTAATTATTCAAAAATAATATTACATAATCACATTTATGACAACCAGGCCGTTCCCAGGAAAGAGGGGGCTTTCCAATAAGAATTTCTCCTTACTGGTGTGTAATTAGATGACCAAACCTCTCCTTAGACAGAACTTTCTAGACATTGCCAATAATGTTATCTAATAATATTATTCAAATAATATGATATATTGATCTGATAATAGAAAATACTGTGCAGTGACAATTATTGAAGCAACAATAATATAAAATATCAATGCAGTAATTATTGAATCAATAAAATAAAATATTGAACAGTAACTACTGTAACAATTATTGAGTAGTTCCTTCCTTCGTAAGAATCAATAATTGGTGCAATACCGTGTGCTACTGTATTTTAACCACCAGGTATTTCAACAGTATTAACGGTAACAACTACGCCGTTAATTATAAATAACTTATACTTGTCGTTTTCTTCATCCAATCGCTTTTCGTTATGGGGCCCACACAAGGCTGCGCTGTCGTACGAATATTCCCCGACAACAAGAATATTCCACGACCAAACGAATATTCACCGACCAAAAATGAATATTTTATAACCATTTACTTATTTGAAATATTTGCGCATTTTACCCATAACTAACCACATTAATCAAATCAACCCTTTCTATTTCAAAATAATAAATAGAGGAAATTTAATTTTATTTATTAATAAGTTGGGGTCTTACATAAAAGAATGGGTAGAACCCGTATCTAATAAGGTATAAACTTCACAAGTGTTTATGATTTGCTTACCCGTGATCACCTCGTTCGGGTTCCTCGCGTTTTGGCCAGTCACGACAAACGCTCTTCCAGGAATCACTGACTTTGACTTGTCCAGAACAGCCTTCGGAGTCACCATTCCCACTGGACTTCATTTCTCTATAAGACAATCTCTAGCTATATGACCTTCTTTTCCACAGTTATAACACACCTTGGATTGTTGTGGGCAGTTTGGGCTGATATGTCCCTTTTTCCCGCATTTGTAACAAACGACCGGTGATCGTTCTCCTCCCCTAGAAATAGTTGATGTTGGTGCTGACGTCTTCACGTTATCATTGTTGTACCTTCTCTTTTTGAAATCTCCCCCCGACTCGCTTCTTCTACTATCATGGCCACGATTTCCACCAGAGTGGTTACCATTTTTTTCCGAATGTTTTTCTCCCCGCTGGTTGTCATTGCTCCGATGACTGCTGCCACCGATATGACCCTGGTTGTGATCCCTTGGTTGAACATACTCATTATCTCGCTCTAATAATTGAGCCATGTTTACAACATCTGAATATAGAGAAAATTTATGAGAGATAAGATATTACCGAATTTCAGGTTTCAGACCTCTCAGAAACATTTGCGTCATACATTCCTCATTCTCTACCAAATGAGATGCAATAACTCTGTGAACTTAGCCTCGTACTGGGACACAATCATATTATTTTGTTCCAGTCTAATAAACTCTACCTCCTTCATATAACGAATACTTTCAGGAAAGTACTTGTCATTGAATAGTTTTTGAAACGTTTTCCAAGACATATTGAGTGCGAATGGCTGGGTATGCTTAACAGACTCCCACCAGTAGTCTGCCTCATCGCGGAACATAAAGGTGGCGAATGGAACATTATGTTCCTCCGTGCATCCCAAGACATCAAATATCTTGGTAATTTATTTAACCCACGTTTTTGCCTTGATCGGGTCCGGCTTTCCCACAAATTTTGGTGGTCCCAACTTTTTGAACTGCTTGGTTGTGATAAGTCACGCATTGCTATCATTTCCATCCATATTTTGTACACGAGTGTCCCTCGTCTGATTTTGCATGAACTGCTAAAAGCTTCTAAACATTCCATCATTCATCATTTTTTCGGTAGTATTGTTTACAGGAGGAATATTGCCTTCCTGTTCCACGTTCCCCTGGTTGGTGATTAAAGGTGTCTCCACGGTCTCATTCACTGTATTATTAACATTTTCAGCTTTCATTCTCAAATACTGCCATAAAATAAGGGTTAATTAAAGAAATTGACATACCACATAATACCCTTATATTATGACCAACCAACAAATAAGTTTAGGTAGGACACACTAGCGAAAGATTTACTTGTCTCTCCCCTCCTAATTTTATTCCCCGATCTCCGCCAGAGACCATATCCCTAAGCTCTGATACCAACTGTGACGCCCCCAAAATAGGCATACATCACCCATTCTGAGTCGCCAAATACATGGTGCAAAAACAAATACAACTTCATTAATACAATTGTCGTGCAAAATACGACTTGTCTAATAGACAGTATTCAAACTTAAAAGGATTCCTCATTACAATTATTATCACACTATTTTATAAAATAGTGAGGACTGCTAAAACAACTGACTGAAAACATCACTACACACCCCGATTAGTTCCTGCTATATTCTCGCCTCCTAAGAAGAAAAATAGAACAAAAAGGAAAATGGTGAGCTCAACTAGCCCAGTAAAGAATATTATGACTAAGATAATATACAACAATTTATCATTAATCTTCAACAGGAAAAAATCTGATAGAATATAATAGACAACAAGTTTTAGATCAACAACTGCAGCGAAAACAACAATCCATTAGAAGAGTCAAGTAGAGAATGAATTCTACTATCTTCTAAGATTTAAAAGTCTATCATCAATATTTTATCCCTGTAACATCAATCAATATACATCTTGAATCAATTATTCATCTTTGCACTACAGACCAAAGATATTTATTTGCATCACCAGTTGATCATGTTCATCTCAATACCTGTTCATCTTTGCACTACGGGCCAAAGATATTCATCAGTTAATCATTCATATTTGCACTACAGGCCAAAGATATTCCTAATATCATCATTTAGGACTGAAGATGATGAAAAATATATTAAAGAAAATGAATCCAGTGAGACAAAATGACAAATATTAGGTATTCGTATTACATGTTATCCAAGTTCAAAAATACTCTAAAATAATCAATTGTGGAGCCGAATTCAAAAATAAAGATCAAAACATGGATTCAATCAAAGATAGTAACCACAATAGACAACTTGGACAAAGAAATAAAATTTATTTTTCTGTGAATAGTGTCGTATTCGTGAATGGTACCGTATACGTGAATAGTGTCGTATATGTGAATAGTAACTCCGACATGAAAAGGTAGAAATTCCATAATAAAATTCATACCAATATTTCTGTATAATGATATTGAAAGAATAACATCATTTACGAAGAAAATAATATTCCTTACCTCAAAAGAACAGTACTTTCAGCTGAAATATCGGGTATAAGGCTGAAGAAAACTTGTACTAAATAGCAACTCTCCAAGTATCTAAATACTCACAAAAATACGCTCGATAATATAGAGAGAGAAAGCTTATGATTCTGGTGTGATTTTCAATCTAACTAAGCACCCTATTTATAGGAAAGTGCTAGAACGCCAAAGCAGGCTAACCTGCTACCTGATGACTTTACATGTTACTATTCACGCCCACCACTTTATAAAATTTTAGCACATTTCTCACAAACCAAAAGTGAGGCCTATCCATTCTAGAAATTTTCAAATGTTTTAAATTTAAACAATAATCAGCAACTTCAATAATTCATAATAAATAGCCTCTTTATCAGAAAAATTCAAGTCTCATGTCTATTTCATAGGAAATTTAATTCTCTACAACTTTGTAGAAGAAAGTTTTTCCAAATTCCAATCAGAAAATGTCCGAAATCAACATACGGATGATTTTTAATACCTTCATTTCGACAAAATGCTGATAAAACACCTCAGCATTAATTCCTTCATTTATATTCACATAAAATAAATATTTTCTTATCATATAAATCAATAATTAATTATTCACAAATAATATTACAGAATCACATTTATGACAACCAGGTCGTTCCCAGGAAAGAGGGGGCTTTCCGATAAGGATTTCTCCTTACTGGTGCGCAATTAAGTGACCAAACCTCTCCTTAGAAAGAACTTCCTTAGACATTACCAATAATGTTATCTAATAATATTATTCAAATAATATGAATTATTGATCTGATAATAGAAAATACTGTGCATTGACAATTATTGAAACAATAATAATATAAAATATCAACGTAGCAATTAATAAAATAAAATATTGAACAGTAATTACTGTAACAATTATTTTGTAGTGCCTTCTTACGTAAGAATCAGTAATCCAACAATACTGTGCAATACCGTGTGCTATTGTGCAACCACGCGTATTACTGTACTTTAACCACCGGGTATTCTAACAGTGTTAACGGTAACAACTACACCGTTATTTATAAAAACTCAAACTTGTCATTTTCTTCATCTGACCGTTTTTTGTTATGGGGCCCACAAATGGCTGCGCCATCGTACCAATATTCTCCGACAGCAAGAATATTCCACGACCAAACGTATATTCCCCGACAACAATGAATATTTTATAATCACTTGCTTATTTTGTAAAATTTGCACATTTCATCCATAACCAAAACATTATATCAAATTAACATCTTATTATTCAGAATAATAATAAGAGGAAATTCAATTTTATTTAGGAAAAAGTTGAGGTCTTATATTAGGTTCCATGGACTGAACAGTTAATTAAAAATCGCAGCTTCTGCTCATATGCAGGCGCGGCCGCGACCTGTTTAGCCTTGGCACTAGCGTGGCCGCACTGGTGCGCAGGCATAGGTATTGGAGGCTGCTTCTCCCCTCCTACGAACCAAACTCCAAAAACTCCATACAAACATCAATTTAGGCATATCCAGACGCTATAGACTAAACCAAAACAACATAACACATACACTTTACTATTCTAATAACACAAACCACATTAATAACCAATTTAGAGTCTCCAAAATCAAAGTTCTTTCTATTTTGTCATATTTCAACATATTTAACGAATAATCTCACCATAGATTCATTGCTCAACTAAATTAGTTCATTCAACTTGCATTCTTTTCGTTTCTGAATGTATTAACATAAACAATCACCAATTTACAGATTTTTATACGAATTAACTATCAATTTTTACTCCAAAATAAACCATTTTAAATATATAACCACAAAAACCACAAATCTTCATTTTAAAGCATGTCTGCATGGATTTGATTTCTGAAAATCGTTTCTCGATGACAATATAACAAATTATACACATTAATCAACACATATAATCATTTTCTTAACAAATTAGTCATCAACCAAATTACAGAGAAAGAAACTATAAGGAATAGAAACTAAGAATTTAGAATTAAATTATTACTTACCTTTGATTCTTCTTTGGACTTAGATGATTAGAATAACTTAGTTAAATCCTCCTCCTCCTTTGAACCTTCAACCTTGCTTCTCAAAATTCACAGAGAACTCTCTCAAACTCTCTCTCTATTTTCTCTTCTCTGCTCACTCTCTACTCCTAGGCTTAGAAATAAAATACATATAACTAAACTGATAAAAAAGCTTAACGTGGATTTTTAGTAGCTATGCGTTAAAAAACAAAAATACTCAGCTGTTACAAACACAAAAAGTCACAAGGCCATGTTTGGCTAGTTTTCTAGAAATCCCTTTTTAATTTATTTATATACTCTTTATATAATATGGTTCACTTGTCACACTCTTAACAAATTAAATTAATTTAATTCTTAATCAAATTAATTCTTTGTCATACAATTAAAATTTCCACTATAAATTATAATTTCATTTAACAAATTTTCAACCCCTAATTTAATTATTATATTAAATTAGAACACCACCATTACACAACATTGTAATTATCTAACAATTCATTTATCTTTTAATTTAATTATCCAATTAAATTAAAACATCACCATAAATTATTTAACATTAATTTAATTAATATAAACACACTTAATTAAATTATTCCACAATAATTTCATCAATTATTTATTTTATTCAATAAATAAACTAACTAAAATATTTATTTAATTCGTTAAATATTTTTAATTATAATAAAATTCTCATTCGTTATATCATTCCCTCCTTATAAAAGAATTTTGTCCCCAGAATCACAATGCAATTAATTCATCCCGTTACAAAGTCAATTTGATGTTTGATTCCCCGCATAGATGGTAGTCCTTATGGAAGCTCCTCGAGAAATATATCTTTGTAATCCTGTAAAAGAGATGAAACAACACTACGCAAAGACTCATTAGCGTTAATATTCAAATGTGCCTCCTTATACCGAAGTATAATCATCGACTGTTTAGAAACCAAAGCTCGTTTCACATCACTTTTTTTTGCATAAATGTTTGTTTTTCTCTTTTCTTCTTTCTTTTTCACTTTTATTTTTTCCCTCACTATTTTTCTTTTCTTCACTCTCTTTTCTTTGTAAATTATCTTTCTGCAAGTGAATTTGATCCTTATGCCCCTGTTGTGGTGACATAGGACATAAAGTAACCTTCCTTTTATTATTTACAAAAGAATATTCATTTTAAAGTCATAGTGCTTCACACGCCTATCAAATTGCCACAGCCTCTCAAGTAGTAAATGACTAGCCTGCATCGGAACCACATCACATAAAACCTCATCCACATATTTCTCAATGGTAAACAACACCAAAACCTCCTTTATCAGCCTTGCATCTCCACTATCATTAAGTCATAGCAATCTATACGGTTGAGGATGTTTGGTTGTTGACAATCCTAATTTCTCCACTATGGTTGTACTTGCCACGGTTGTGAAACTCCCACTGTCAATTACCACGCAACAAATTTTCCCTTGCACAAGACACCTGGTGTGGAATATATTCTCTCGCTGCTCCAAACTTTCATCTTTCACTTGTGCACTAAGCACTCTTCTCGTAACCAATACCTTGCTATGCATAGCAACCTCCCTATCATCAATCTTCTCTAATGGTGGCATAAAATCGGTGTCACTTTCTTCATCCTCAGTTTCCACCTCTCCATTGTCAAGCAACAACATAGTTCTATGATTTGGACATTGACTAAAAATATGTCCTCTGCCTTCACATTTAAAGCATACAATATCTTAATTTCGACTAAAAGAAGGTTGTTCAGTTTTACCTTACAATTCCCGATTAGTCGTTCCTGGCTTAGGCTCTACTTTCGGTTTGATCACAGTTGTATTTTCCTTGCACTTCACAACATTAGATTTCTATGATGGAGCTATGGTAGGATAAGAACAATGGCCACCTCTCCTCTTAAGTTGTTTCTCAATCTTTATAGCCATGTGTACCATATCCCCCAATTCCACATAATGTTGTCATTCCACTAAGTCAACTATATCCCAGTTTAACCCTGCTGAAAATTGAGCCATGGTTGCCTCAGTATCCTCATCTATGTTAGCTCTAGACATTAACATCTCCATGTCTTTGAAGTATTCCTCCACACTCCTACTTCCCTATTACAAAATTAAAATATGCTAACTCCAAACTTCGAAACAAATCTCGGTGGTAATGGCTTGTTACAATTCTTCTTTTCATAATTGCCTTCATCTCTACCCATGTTTTAATGGGGAGTTCACCACATCTCCTTGGCTAGTCATTAACTGATCCCACCAAGTAACTGTAGAATCTGAGAATTCTATAACGGCTAATATGACTTTCTTGAGATTTGAGAGGTTGTGACATTCAAAGACCCACTCCATTTTCTTTTCTCATTCTAAATACGCCTCAGGATCACTCCTTCCTTGGAAAGCAGGAATTTTCATTTTAATGCTACACAAGTTATTGTCTTCCCTATTCTGACCTCCTCGTTCTCTAGCTCCTCTTGGCCTTCGATGTAAGAAATCAGAATCACATTCCTCTTCACTGAATCCTCCTTTAAAATAAGTTTCCTTCATTCTAGCTCCTCGATGTTGCGTCCTTCCCTTTTTATGTGCCCCATGAGGAATTTGAGATGATTCTCCTTGGGTCTCACCTATCTGATCAAGACGTTCATTCATCATCTCCCATCTTCTATTCCATTCCTTATTCATAGCTTCCAACATAAGCTTCATATCAAACATTGTGGAAGATTGTTCTGCAAATGTTCCTTTATCTTTGGAGCTATACATATTTTCTTCAAAACAAGGGTTAGTAGAAAATAGTTTCCTCACCACTCCCTTACATGTTTCACTTGAATCAATGTTTTCACTCGTGTGTGCACTCAAAATTTGACTTTTACCCTCAATTAATCTCACTACTAAGCCTTTTACCTCTAAATATTCTCTCCAATGGGTTCTTCTCGAATTCACTTAGCAAAATTCTCAATTTTACTAATTAATTCAAAAATAACTCATCACGAAACAAAATATAGAAGGTAGAAATCTGAAAGTCCAATATCAATCTAGAAGGGGGGGTTGAATAGAATATCACTGTTAAAAAATTTCTTAGGCCTTTTTGAATTTTTAGCAAATCAATTTATAGTGTCAGAAACTAATGAGCAAGATAAGAAAAATTCAATCACACAATGCACATAGATTTATCTGGTTCACAATATACAACTTGGGTATATTGCTACGTCCAGTCTTAAGCTCCTCTCTAGGACTTTAGATCATATTACTCCCAGTAATAAAAACTCCTTCAATAGGCGGATAAGCCTTTTCAAAGTTTTAAAGATTAACTTACAACTGTTCACAACTAACTATCTCGGAGAGCGAACTCCCAGCTCCTTCCCCAAGCTTAGTTTTACCTTAATTTTGAGCTTAGAACTATTATATGGTCTGATCTAGAAACAACAATCTCTTCCTTACCTCACAAGTGCACTAGAGACCCAACTCCCAGTTGGCCTCTCTAAGACTCTGGTTTTGGTCAAAGAATTTTTGTCTTTCTCACAGCTACATAAAATAAACTAACTCTACCCTTTTTACAAAAGATTGGCTTAACTTTGTTTCTAAAGTAAACATATAAAGTTTTGTAGATATTTATAAAAGTTTAAATAAATTTTATATTTGATACTTCTCAAATAAGAAGATATACAGATTAAGATCAAATATTAAATAAAAGTTCAAGACTTTTATGTGAAATTGCTTCTGTGTAAGCAGATATGTAAATTGATGCACTTTTATAAAAAGAATTCTTTTCTTCAATAAAGAATGTGTTTTTATGGTTTAAAAAGATATATAAAAGATTTTCTTTATAATTAAATAGTGTATTTCTATGGTTTAAATCGATATAACTTTGAGTTTAGATAACCATATAAAAATCACGTATAATGCAACAAGTAATTTATGAATAAGTTCGTTAGCAAGATATTTGTGATGACAATTTATCAAGTATAACAATTTAATCAATTTAAATAATAATTGAAGATACTAGTTTCACCCATGTATATATTATATTATATTATATTTGATCATGTTGTGAAAATTTGGCCACTTAGGATTTTAAAGACAGTTAGAAGAATTTTAGAGAAATAACATCTGAATTATATCGATATCTAAGTACTGACCAAATTGTTTGTTTCATAATCTGATAAATATATAAATATTTTTCAATATTTATATAATGTATCTATATCAATAAAAAACAACTTAGGATTTTAAAGACCGTCAGGAGAATTTCAGAGAAATTACTTCCGAATTATATCGGTATCTAAGTACTGACTTTTTATATGATATTTAATAGATTAAATATAGATATATATATATAGATGTGTATAACAATTATATATATATATATATATATATATATATATATATATATGAGCAAGTATGATAAAAAAAAAATCACTCACGTATATATTGTAAGAACTGTGAATTTCATGAATAAATAATTATTCTGATATAATAAGAAAGTGAGTATTTATTTGAATATAAATATTGATGTGTGTAAGATGAGTAATTCAATTAATTCAAATTGAATTTATAAGAATTGAGAAAAATGTGGAGTTGTGATGAGATTTGTAAAATGCCTTGTGTGGCGTGAGAATGAAAATTAAGTGGTTTAATTTAATTAAGGAATAAATAAATTAAGAAGTGAATAATTAATTAATATTATATTATATTATTAATTAATTGTTATTGTGAATAATAGTATACTAATGAGTAAAGTAATTTACATAATAAGAGTATATTAATCCATTTAATTGATATGTGCAAAATATGTGATAGTATATAGTAACTACATTTAAAAAGGGAAGTGTAGTGTGATACTTTAGTGTGACTGTAAGTAATAAAACTACATAGTAAACTGTAATGAATTATAAGTTACTTAAATAATGTTTATGTGCTAGCATGTATGTGTGAGAACATTAAAGATGTACTATATCAAAGAATTATAAATTATTTCAATAAGTGAGTCTAATTGGAATAATAAAGTTTTAAGGAGATATTAACTTATTAGTGACCAATTAAATTGAGTCCACATATGTTACAAATATTAATTAGATTGGACTAACGTACATGAATTATATGATGTGGGTACATAAATAATCCCTAACTTTCTATTATATAATAGCATTAACACATTAAAATCATATTTTGAAAGTTCAAATAACCAAACTAAGCATTATGTAATGTAATTGCTGAGTGTTAAAACTCGTGTCCCATATTAAGTGACCCAAACAGTGCTTCACAGTAGCCTAACTTCCATTGTTGCGTGAACTCAGTTCCTCAGTCTAGCTAGCCATGATGAAGAAGGGTGTGGGTGATGGGAGTGGTTGGCTAACTTCTCCGTGTCCATTGTTTTCTTCCATCTTCCATTGATTTAAACCATGGGATAAGACCATTAACTAGGCAGCCATTTCTCTATAAATGGCAGCCACATTCTTCATTTCTCAGTTGCTAAAAAATTGTCTGATAAGTTGCATTTGAGAGTAGAGTTGCTGAGAATTGAAGGAGCATAATCAGAGAAGTGAGGGAGTTCAATTTAAAGCTCAGGAGGTAACATTACTATAAATGTGTTCTTGAGTTTAAGATTTCTAATTTCTTAGCATTTAACATGAATTCTCTGTTAATTGGTATGGAGTAAAGCATGCTATTGTGTTATCTGAGTTTGTATACATGTATGGAACCTCTGAGGCTGAGTTTACGTATGATTAATGAGAGAAAATCAATGTTGGTTTGATACTCTGCAAAACAGTGTACCTTTCTGGGTCTGGTCCATGAAGGGCGCATCTGCGCCCAGTTTGTACTAGGGTGAAGCGCAGCTGCGCCAGTCCCCAGAACCAGATTCTGGTTTCTATTGTGCCGTGTTGTTTCTAACTTGGTATTATGACCTATACATGCATGAAAAGAAGTATAACATGTGGTATAAAGCTTTTGTATGAGATAAGAAATTACCAACATGCAGATTTAGTTGGGGATTTATAACAAAAACTCAACGTTTTGAAAATGAACTTTAATGAAACTCATGTTCTGCAAATTCTGAGCTTGATAGTATACACACATGACTGATTTCTGAATATAAATGAGCATGAGTTGTGATTTATAGTTCCTTTGTTCATGACCAAATTGTTAGGCTTTGAGCTAGGTGACTTTTTTAAACAAAAACTTGACATATTGAAGCTAATATCCATGAATACTACATGGAGTATGTTCTTACTTTATGAAGATGCTAACATGACTTAACTACACATGAAAAGAGCCTTAAAGATGTTTTGTATGTGTTAAATTGTATTATTCAAGTTTAAAATGATCTCAAAAGCAAACTCGGATATATTTTCAAACTAAGTTGCATTCGTGTGAGTAGTTAAGTTTTGAAGATTTAAGATGACATGTTTATGTTCATTGTGTCTCTAAACATGATTCCTATGTGTTAGATATAATGACATCTAACCAAGCATGAGTTTAAGCATGTTTTAAAGTGATAAACGATGCTAGCTATGAATAAATAATGTGAACACTTATAAGCATGCGTAGTACAGATTATGTGATCTCTTTATGTGGACATATGACTAAATTTAGTAAGTATTGTGATTATTAACCCTATTTGGCCTTAATTCAGTGGAAATCCAAAACTAAAGTCCCTAACATGTAAAGTTGATCTTGAAGTGGTCATACAAGTATGTAAAGTCCTCTAACATGTGTACATGATAATTGTTAATGACTTAGTATGCAAAAGATTTGACTGAAACCAGGAGAGCAGAAGCTCAACTCTGGTCATGCTAGAGGACAGCGCAGTTGCGCCGTCCCTAAGCCTAACCAGGGCGTAGCTGCGCCATCCTACAGTGTTGTCTGTCTAATCTATTTGTGATCTGAGATGTAATGCATGTTTATATTGTTGTCTTAATCAGTAATACGTGTTCAAATACAGTATTTGAAGTATCAATAAGCATGCTAATGATAAACATCATAGGTTAGATATGTGTTTATAAACTTTCGAACGTTAAGTTCAAAAGATGATTACAAACTATGATTTTTGACCTCATAAAGTCTTATAAACTGATTTGGTACGTGATGATGTAGGTATGGGATTATAAGACAAAGTTATCAAATAAATGATGATATGATAGTCATATGATCTAAAATAAAACTTAAATTATATGCTCAATGGTTAAGCTTGAGCAGGAGACTGGTTTGTTTATATCATGTATATATGACTAATGTGTATATATAAATAGGATAATATAGTTTGTTGGGTGCTAGTAAGCTATAAGTTGGTAATCAACGCGAAAGGCAAGTATCCATACTCTATTTTATATTGAGCAAGTATCTTAACCTATGTATTAACTTTATGCAAGGATTCTATGATACAAGTTTCTAACTTATGCAACCTTGGTTATTGTACAAGTATCTCAATCTTATGATTCTTATCTTATGACATAATACTTCATAGATAGAATATAGTTGTTTATATTCTTGAACTTTGATTCGAGTATTGAACTTATACTTGTTCATATATACATTTAAAGAGCGATCTATGCCAATTGATTCGGCTAGACCTAAATCATAAATTGAAAGTGATCCAAACCAATTGATTGGTGCGAAATCTTGTATTAACTGAGATGAACAACCTTCTTAGAAGGGAAATTATATTGTCGGGAGACCGACGTGCGCACTTGATTACGATTAAACGATATGCATACTGTAGGGTACTTTTGACTGATCACCTGTTGTACTTGTTTGTTGGATTATCATTATATTACTGTTAATTCTAGTAAAAGTTCTTAGTCCTTAGCGACTTCTCAGTATTCATTATTTTGGAATCTCACGTTTAATAAACATTAAAACTTATTGATATCTTTTTGACCTTAGCGACTGTTGTTGAGAATCATTGATACATTTTGTTATCCTTGAACTATCATTATTGTTGTGAGCTTGAGGAATTAAAATTGTATTGAACCCCCTTATTGCTATATTATTTGCTGAGCAAATTTGTTGCTCATCCTTGCTTTCCTTAAAACTTTCAGTTAAGGCAGAACATGGTGAACCCTCGGGCAAAGACAAGGGTAAAGAGAAGGCTTCAGAATAGCTTTATTTCCTAGTATTAGGACTTTATTATTATCATGTGGTGTGAAGAATTATTTACTATGATGTATTAAGTTATGTTTAAACTAAGTGGTAATGTAATAGTAACGGTTACGAAACCTTGGGACAAGAATAATTATGTTATAACAATGTAATTTATTATATTATTCCGTTGTTAATGATTTTAGCATATTATTAGAGTTAGCACGTGACGAACCAAATTCGAGATATGAGTGTCTGAATTTGGGGGCGTCACATGTTGGTATCAAAGCTGTAGCTATAAACCTTAGGAGCGAGAGTCCTTAGATTATAACTTAGGAGAACTTAGAAGATAGAGAAGGATGAAACTCATTTAGAGTTTTTCTAGGAAGGGACTTAGTGTGTTATAGAATATAATTTCATTCTATACAATGAACTTATGTTTATTTAACATTCTAATGGAGTTGTTGTTTGCGTGTCTCGTGTTTGTGATTGTAGGATTACTGACATGGGAGGACCTAGCCGAGTAGTAGAAGAGGAGTTGGATGACATACACGTGGTATATGAGGCACCATTGATAGCTGAGCCTATTTTGGTAATGGCTCCTATCAATGATGATGAGGAGGAGGAGGAGATGGAGCCATTTCCTATAGAGACAGATCCAGAGGAAGAGCCCATGGAGGATGAGCCCGCAGAAGATCCCGATGAGACTACATTTGAGGCTCAGATGTTGGGTGAGTATGAGGAGCAGATTTTGGAGTTAGGATGTAGAGTTGAGGAGCTGGAGGTTGAGGCTCGAGAGAGGGAATCTGAGTTCCAGAAATTAAGGGACGAGGACCACCAGAGGAAGTTGAGGATGCAGGAGTTGGAAGTAGAACTTCTGTATTGCAAGGAGGCAGGAGTACATATGGGCACTCTTTTCCACCGTTCGATAGCTAGGAACGTGGAGTTGCTAGGTAAGCTAGAGGAATCTGAACAAAGGGAGCTTAGCAAGAAGGCTGAGAATGATGCTCTCCGTACACAGCTAGAGATGGAAGTTATGGAGAGGATTCACTTTGAGGAAAAGTGGGAGGAAGCCAATGATAGGGTTAATGATTTAGAAGATGAGGTGAGATGCAAGAGGAGGAAGATGAACAAGATAGGCTATGATGTGCGCCCAACCATGGAGAGATTGATTGATGGGGTATATCATTACCCAGCAGAGCAGGGACAGACCCGACACACCATAAGCTGAGATTTGGTGGCGCACATCACTCAGAAGGAGTACCAGAGCGTTGTGGAGTGTGGAATGTTATATTGAGGTCTAGGTGTTAAAAATTTAGTGGTTGTAGTATTTCATTTATGTGATGTATATATCGTAATATAATCTCAATCTTTTGTGTAAAATGTGAGATAGTTGTAAACCCCAAACTTTTGAAAAATGTTAAAGGGGTAGTCTGATTAGTGGTTGTCCCTGTTTTTTGTCATATTAGGGAATATGTGTTGTCATTTATAGAAGTATGCTAGGGATAATCATGTGATGTAATGATTTGGCATATGAATATAAATGATCTTGGTTCAGAGATGCATTATAAAATTTTATTCCTTTCCAATTGAGAAATGTTTAAGTAATATAATTAGATAATAAAAATGAAAATTTTGTGATGCAAAAAAATGCTGGCCAGACGTAGACTAACTGCACCAGAAGAGTCGGTCAATGATGAGAGAGGACAAGTAGTGTAAGACCTTAACTTTTATAAATAAAGATGAATTTTTTATAAATATTATTTTTGAATATTATGGAGTTAATTTGATATAATGTTATAGTTATGGGTAATATTTATAAATTTTGTAAAGTACGCAAGTTGTTATATAATATTTGATTGGTCGGGGAATATTCGTTTTAACAGGAAATATTCGTACAACGGCACAATCATTGGTGGACCCCACAACGGAATTATTGTCGGATTGAGAAAATGACAAAAATATTTTATTAAAAATAACGACGGAAGTTTTACCATTGATACTGTTGAACTACTCAGTAGTAAAAGTACAGTAACACGTGTGGTTGCATAGTAGCACACGGTATTGATTATTAATGCTTATGTGAGAAGTCACTCAGTTTGATTCAATTATTGTCAGTTAGTAATATGAATTATTTAGCGATAATGAAGTTTTGTTTTATTCGTATTATTAACGTAATAAAACAGAAACATCTTTTTATATAAAACAGAATACTTTACTAAAGTTATTCTATAAATAGAATATATTATATTTTATTTAAAAGATTTTTCTTTAAATATGGACCGTCAGATTAAAGTAATCAATCTGGACCGTTCATGGATTAGTTACTATGCATTCTATTTTTCTATAAATAGCAGCTCATTTCTTCATTATTTCTTACGAATTCACTGAACTCTAGAGAGAGAAACTATAGAGAGAGAGAGAAGAAAAGTATTCTGCTACTTAACTACTTCCTTATTTCAGTTCTTCTTTAAAACGGTAAGGGTTATTATTTCTTTTGTATTCATGAAGAAAACTTCTGTTATTTCATTCTTTATTATTCTGCTGGAATAACCAGTATACGCGGACTACCCTATACTTGGTGATATTCTTCTATTATTCTGTTGGAACATCCTGTCTGTGTGTTTTACACCGAACCTGGTTTCGTCTTTATTATTATTCTGTTGGAACATCATTTCTATGCTTTACGCATGACCTGGTTCCATTCTTTATTATTTTGTTGGAATATCCTGTCTGTGCGTTTTACGTCGGACCTGGTTCCGTAATTTATTATTCTGTTGGAATAACCTGCATGTGCGGTCTATCGCATGCATGGTGATTTCTTTTGTTATTTCATTCTTTATTATACTCAGTTGGTTAATTTTTAACTTCTATACTCCATGAAATTAGTGAAATATCCTTGATAATTGCGTTTCATCCAGTATCTTTTCATGAAAATATTATTCTAAGCATTCTTGAATTTTACTCCACAAAACAATATCATGTTAACAATTTGGACGTTGTTAATTCTTGGATAAATTAATTCTTAAACTTGTTTTATTGAATTCTTATATCATTGTCATCATCCTCATGTTTATAAAATGTTGAAAGTCATATGTGGCCTGTAGTGCATAGATGGACTTGGTATGATTATGACCAGGGATTATTCGGTATAATCATGACCGTAATGTTACAAATGATGTGGTAAAAGTCCTCATTGGCCCGTAGTGCATTGATGGACAGTTGTTGCCATGATCATGACCATTAATGAATACACAAATATTCTTGGCCCGTAGTACATGGATAATTGTGGTCGTGATACTAAAGAATATCCTTGGCCGTAGTGCAGGAGTGATTCGATGATGTGGATTATTTTGTTAAGCTGAGTCCCAGCGATAACAGTGTTGAAAAACCTTTTAAATCATAGAAGATAGTAGATTTTATTCTCTACTTGACTCTTTTAATGGATTGCTTGTTCCGCTGCAGTTAAACTTGATGTTCGTTATATTTTAATCAGTTTAACACTGTTGAAGGCTAATGATAATTTATTCTGCATTATCTTAGTCATAATATTTCTTACTGGGCTAGTTGAGCTCACCTTTTCTTTCATTGTTCTCTTCATGAAATGAGAATATAGCTGGGACGAGTCAGGGAACGGAGTGATGGACCAGATGATAGTATTAGTAGTTCTCACTATTCTGTTAAATAGTGTGACAATAATTGTAACGAGGACTCTTTTTGAGTTTGTATAGTCTCTCGTAGACAATAATTGTATTCAAACTCACAGTTATGTTTTGTCGTATTGTACACGACAGTTGTATTAGTAAGTTGTATTTGTATTTTGTATCATGTATCTGACGACCCAAGATGGGTGATGTATACCTAATTTTGGGGGCGTCACAGTTGGTATCAGAGCTTAGGGATATGATCCCTGGCTAAGATGTGAGAATAGAACTAGGAGGGGAGAGACGGGGAATTCCTTCGCTAGTATGACCTACCTAAGTTTATTTGCATGGTATTTAATTGGTCGGTCAGAATATAATGATAATATATGACATATCAATTAACTTTTATTTTGTGACAGTATCTGAAAATGGCATCCGAGAATGTTGAGAATAGCAATGGAGCACAGGCGACTGTTGATTCACCACATATTAATAATCAGGATAATGTGCATCAGGAAGGCGACAATCCTCATGCAAACAACAATACTGACCAAATGATGAATGATGAAATGTTCAGAAGCTTTATGCAGTTCATGCAACAGCAGGCGAGAGCGGCTCCTGTCCAAAATGTAGGTGGAAACACTGAAAACTCTCGGACGGTCACCGCTAAACAGTTCAAGGAGCTGGGACCACCGGAGTTTAAGTGAGAGGCAAAACCACTTATAGCGGAAACATGGATAAAGTAGATCACCAAGATATTTGATGTCTTGGGATGCTCCGAGGAGCAAAAGGTTCCCTTTGCCGCCTTTATGTTGCGAGGAAAGGCAGATTACTGCTGGGAATCGATTAAGCGTACTCAACCTGCCGCACTGAAGATGTCTTGGGAGAAGTTCCAAGAGCTGTTCAATGACAAATACTTTCCCAAAAGTGTTCATCACATGAAGGAGGTGGAGTTCATTAAATTAGAGCAGAATAATATGTTCGTGTCGCAGTATGAGGCTAAATTTACTGAGTTGTCCCGGTTTGCATCCCACTTGGTGGATAATGAAGAACGAATGATGCGAATGTTTTTGCGAGGTTTAAAACCTGAGATACGTCAACATCTTATTTCTCATAAACTGTGTTTGTATTCAGATGTTGTGAATAGAGCTCAGTTAGTGGAGCGCGATAATGAGTCAACGCAACCAAAAGAGAGCAGTCGGTAAAATGATAATACCAGTGAGAGCAGTCATCGAAGCGATGACAACAAGCGTGGAGGGAATCAACAGGCCATAAATGGTAACCACTTCGGTGGTAATTAGGGCCAAAATAATAAGAATGGTCATTTCAAGAAGAGGAGATTCAACAATGATGAAAAGACGTCAGCACCAGCATCCGTTGTTAAGGAAGGAGAACGACCACCTATCATATGTTTCAAATGTGGAAGGGAGGGGCACATCAATCTAAACTGCGCGATGCAGTCTAAAGCATGTTATAATTGTGGAAGAGAAGGTCATTTAGCTCGATTTTGTCGTTTACCAAAAACAAGTTCAGCCAGGATGGAGGCACCAAAGGCCGTCCCAGAAAAGTCAAAACCGGTAGTGCAAGGGAGAGCGTTTGTTATGACCTCCCAGAAAGTAAGGAACCCGAATGAGGTCATCACGGGTAAGCTTATCATAAACTCTAACGAAGCCTATACTTTATTTGATATCGGTTCTACCCATTCTTTTATTTCTCCTACTTGCGCTCATCGATTAAATTTGACTCCAGAAAAATTAGACTTTGACTTATCTGTTGAAACTCCATTGGGAGAAACCTTCATTACATCCACGGTTTATAAGTCTTGTTTGGTTCAAGTTGGTACCCACACATTACTTGTCGATCTGATTTCATTAAAAATACTTGCATTTGACGTGATTCTAGGGATTGATTGGTTAACTACTCATCATGCAAAAATTGATTATTTTCGTAAGGTTGTTAGATTTCATATTCCTAATCGACCTATTATGCGAATTCAAGCAACCAAACCAATAAAATCAATCGATGTCATCTCAAACCATAAAGCTATTCGTTTATTGAAAAACGGATGTCAAGCTTTCTTAGCTCATGTCACGGATCTAAAAAAAAATACGTCAGTTTTGAATTATATTTCTATTGTTAATAAATTTCCTGACGTATTCCCTGAAGAACTTCTTGGCCTACCCCCAGAGCGTGAAATTGAATTTTGTATCGACCTTGAACCCGGTACAAAACCCATTTCCAAAGCCCCATATCGAATGGCTCCTATTGAACTTCAGGAGTTAAAGATCCAACTGCAGAAATTGTTAGACATTGGCATTATTCGTCCTAATACTTCTCCTTGGGGTGCTCCTGTTCTATTCGTGAAGAAGAAAGATGGAAGTATGCGACTTTGTATTGATTATCGGGAGTTGAATCATGTCACCATCAAAAATAGGTACCCATTGCCACGTATTGATGACCTGTTTGACCAATTGCAAGGAGCACAATTCTTTTCAAAGATCGATCTTTGTTCTGGATATCATCAGCTGAAGGTTAGAACTGAGGATATTCTAAAGATGGCTTTCAGAACTCGGTACGGGCATTATGAATTCCTAGTCATGTCCTTTGGATTGACTAATGCTCCTGCTGCCTTCATGGATATGATGAACCGGGTATTCAAGGAATATTTGGATCACTTTGTGGTCATCTTTATTGATGACATCCTTATTTATTCCAAAAGCCATGAAGATCATGAGCAACACTTGAGGCTGGTACTCCAAAAGCTTCGTGAATACAAACTTTATGCCAAGTTAAAGAAATGCGAGTTCTGGCTGGAGGAGGTAGCATTCCTTGGGCACGTAATATCAAGTCGTGGAATATCTATTGACCCGGCAAAGATTGAAGCTATTCAAAGCTGGGAGCAACCTAAATCAGTGATCGAAGTACGTAGGTTTCTTGGTTTAACTGGTTATTATCGGAGATTCGTGGAAGGATTTTCTCGAATCGCTACTCCATTAACTCAGCTGACTCGAAAAGATACAAAGTTCGATTGGAGTGAAGAATGTGAGAAGAGTTTTCAAGAACTCAAGAGGAGACTCATTTCAGCACCTGTTCTAACAATACCATCTGGCTCGGAGGGATTTATCATCTACAGTGATGCTTCGAGCAAAGGGTTGGGATGCGTTCTCATGCAACATGGAAAAGTCATAGCCTGTGCATCAAGACAACTAAAAGAATATGAGAGGAATTATCCTACTCATGATCTAGAGTTGGCAGCTGTTGTCTTTGCACTTAAAATTTGGAGGCATTACTTGTATGAGGAGAAGGTGGAGATCTTTACGGATCATAAAAGCCTCAAATATTTCTTCACTCAAAAGGAACTCAACATGAGACAGCGACGTTGGCTTGAACTGTTGAAAGATTATGATCATAACATTCAATACCATCCTGGAAAAGCGAACGTGGTAGCTGACGCATTGAGTAGAAGATCATATGCAAGTACGAGTGCGATATTGTCAACACAAAAGCCCATTTTGTGTGACTTGCAAAGGATGGAGATAGAGTTAAAGACTCCAGAGACCCATGTAATGATGGCGAATATACGAGTAGAACCAACTTTAATCGATAGAGTTAAAGCTGCTCAAGCTATAGACCTGGAGCTGATGCGTATGAGGAAGAAAGTGCAAGAAGGTGCTATGCCGGAAGCAAGAATCGATGAAGAAGGAATACTTCGAGTCAACTCCAGACTTTATGTTCCTAACAACCCTGATTTAAAGTATGAAATCATGATGGAGGCGCACAACACACCGTTTGCAATCCATCTTGGGAGTACCAAAATGTATCATGATCTTCGTCATACATTTTGGTGGAGCAATATGAAGCGAGAGATAGCGCTGTTTATCTCAAGGTATCTAACTTGTCAACGAGTCAAGGCGGAGCATCAAGTACCAAAAGGTCCATTGCAGCCACTTGAAATTCCAAAATAAAAGTGGGAGCACATTACCATGGATTTCGTTACCGGTCTTCCTAAGGTTTCTCAAGGTATTGATGCGATTTGGGTCATTGTTGATAGATTGACCAAGTCTGCTCATTTTTTACCGATACGAGAAACTTATACACTTGAACGTCTTACTCGTATGTACATAAACGAGATTGTAAGACTGCATGGTATGCCAGTATCTATAGTTTCTGATCGAGACCCAAGATTCAATTCACAATTTTGGGTTAGTTTACAAAAAGCTATGGGCACGGATTTACGATTTAGTTCGGCATATCATCCTCAGACGGATGGACAATCAGAGAGGACTATTCAAACTCTAGAAGATTTATTAAGACTCTGTGTCCTTGACTTCAAGGGAAGTTGGGACAAGTTCTTACCATTGGTGGAGTTTTCCTACAACAACAGTAATCAAGTAAGTATTGGCATGGCTCCATTCGAAGCATTGTATGGAAGAAAATATCGTTCTCCAGTATGCTGGGATGAGATGGGTGAAGCAACATTGTTGGGACCGGAGTTGGTACGTATGACTACAGAAAAGATTCAAACTATCCGACAACGTATAAAAACCTCACAAGATCGACAAAAGAGTTATGATGTTCTTCATCGAAAGGACGTGGAATTTGATATAGGAGATCATGTGTTCTTACGTGTTGCTCCATGGAAAGGAGTTACGAGATTTGGAAAGAGAGAAAAGCTCAGTCCTCGATTCATCGGTCCATTTTTAATCCTCGATTGAGTAGGAACTGTGGCTTATAGACTCGCTTTACCGCCAAATATGTCTCGTGTTCATAACGTTTTTCACATATCCATGTTACGTAAATATGTGGAAGACCCAAACCACATTATTGAGTTAGAACCGGACGAAATAGCGGAGGATTTGACGTATGAAGAAGTTCCTGTTCAAATCTTGGATAAGAAGGAACATATTCTACGCTCCAAGGTTATACCTCAAGTCAAAATTTTGTGGATAAACCACGATGTTGAGGAAATGACTTGGGAGTTAGAATCTGAAATAAAATCAATGTATCCTTACCTCTTCGACATACCAGGTACGTACCCTAATTTCGAGGGCAAAATTTCATAAGAATGGGAGGTTGTAAGAACCCAACTTTTATAAATAAAGATGAATTTTCTATAAATATCATTTTTGAATATTATGGAATTAATTTGATATAATGTTATAGTTGTGGGTAATATTTATAAATTTTGCAAAGTACGCAAGTTGTTATATAATATTCGATTGGTCGGGGAATATTCGTTTTAACAGGAAATATTCGTACAACGGCACAATCATTGGTGGACCCCACAACGGAATTATTGTCGGATTGAGAAAACGACAAAAATATTTTATTAAAAATAACGACGAAAGTTTTACCATTGATACTGTTGAACTACTCGGTAGTAAAAGTACAGTAACACGTGTGGTTGCATAGTAACACACAGTATTGATTATTAATGTTTATGTGAGAAGTCACTCAGTTTGATTCAATTATTGTCAGTTAGTAATATGAATTATTTAGCGATAATGAAGTTTTGTTTTATTCGTATTATTAACGTAACAAAACAGAAACATCATTTTATATAAAACAGAATACTTTATTAAAGTTATTCTATAAATAGAATATATTATATTTTATTTAAAAGATTTTTCTTTAAATATGGACCGTCAGATTAAAGTAATCAATCTGGACCATTCATGGATTAGTTACTGTGCATTCTATTTTTCTATAAATAGTAGCTCATTTCTTCATTATTTCTTATGAATTCACTGAACTCTAGAGAGAGAAACTATAGAGAGAAACTATAGAGAGAGAGAGAAGAAAAGTATTCTGCTACTTAACTACTTCCTTATTTCAGTTCTTCTTTAAAACGGTAAGGGTTATTATTTCTTTTGTATTCATGAAGAGAACTTCTGTTATTTCATTCTTTATTATTCTGCTGGAATAACCAGTATACGCGGACTACCCTATACTTGGTGACATTCTTCTATTATTCTGTTGGAACATCTTGTCTATGTGTTTTACACCGGACCTGGTTCTGTCTTTATTATTATTCTGTTGGAACATCTTGTCTGTGCTTTATGCATAACCTGGTTCCATTCTTTATTATTTTGTTGGAATATCATGTATGTGCGTTTTACGCCGGACCTGATTCCGTTATTTATTATTCTGTTGGAATAAGCTACCTGTGCGGTCTATCGCATGCATGGTGATTTCTTTTGTTATTTCATTCTTTATTATACTCAGTTGGTTAAGTTTTAACTTCTATACTCCATGAAATTAGTGGAATACCCTTGATAATTGCATTTCATCCAGTATCTTTTCATGAAAATATTATTCTAAGCATTCTTGAATTTTACTCCACAAAGCAGTATCATGTTGACAATTTGGACGTTGTTAATTCTTGGATAAATTAATCCTTAAACTTATTTTATTGAATTCTTATATCATTGTCATCATCCTCATGTTTATAAAATGTTGAAAGTCATCTGTGGCCTGTAGTGCATAGATGGACTTGGTATGATTATGACCAGAGATTATTCGGTATAATCATGACTGTAATGTTACAAATGATGTGGTAAAAGTCCTCATTGGCCCGTAGTGCATTGATGGACAGTTGTTGGCATGATCATGACCATTAATGAATACACAAATATTCTTAGCCCGTAGTGCATGGATAATTGTGGTCGTGATACTAAAGAATATCCTTGGCCGTAGTGCAGGAGTGATTCGATGATGTGGATTATTTTGTTAAGCTGAGTCCCAGCGATAACAGTGTTGAAAAACCTTTTAAATCATAGAAGATAGTAGATTTTATTCTCTACTTGACTCTTTTAATGGATTGCTTGTTTCGCTGCAGTTAAACTTGATGTTCGTTATATTTTATCAGTTTAACACTATTAAAGGCTAATGATAATTTATTCTGCATTATCTTAGTCATAATATTTCTTACTGGGCTAGTTGAGCTCACCCTTTCTTTCACTGTTCTCTTCAGGAAATGAGAATATAGCTGGGACGAGTCGAGGAACGGAGTGATGGACCAGGTGATAGTATTAGTAGTCCTCACTATTCTGTTAAATAGTGTGACAATAATTATAATGAGGACTTTTTTTGAGTTTGTATAGTCTCTAGTAGACAATAATTGTATTCAAACTCATAGTTATGTTTTGTCGTATTGTACACGACAGTTGTATTAGTAAGTTGTAATTGTATTCTGTACCATGTATCTGACGACCCAAGATGGGTGATGTATACCTAATTTTGGGGGCCTCACAAGTAGACCCTATATAAAGGCTAGTAGATTTGTTAGGGGAGGCTCTTAGGGGAAGAAACGATCCAGTACCACCCATTCTCCAAGCAGCTCTAGTCACAAACTTTAAAGACTTTAGGAGTGTAGGACCTCAGAAATTCATGGGTACTACCGATTCGATCGTGGCATAGACATGGATCAAAGAGATGGAAAAGGCTTTCACCATCGCTCGTGTGGGTGAAGACCAGAAGACGATGTTTGCTACCTACATGATGAGAGGCAAGGCGAACTACTGGTGGGAGGCGAATCAGCAAAGAGCCAAAGAAGGGATAATAGCATGGGAGTTTAAAACTCTATTTTTCAAGAACTATTTCCCAAAAAGCATGAAGAATAGGATGGAGGTGAAGTTCTAAGAAATTAAGCAGGGAGATATGACGGTGGCGTAATACGCGACAAAGTTCAATGAACTAGCTCGTTTTATAGAACACCAAGTAATAGATGAAGAGAGGAAATCTAGGCATTCTGAACAAAGACTGTGGCCTTGGTTGTTTAACAAGGTGTTAGTTCTTTAGATCAATTCTTTTGCGACATTTCTAGAAAAGGCCATTATTGCAAAGGGAGGTAGTGAAGCTTTGAGTTTGTACAACAAGGAGAAGAAGGGTAAGAACACGAGAGGAGATAGCCGTGGAGGAAGCAGCAGCGAGGGAAGTAACTTAGGAAAGAGAAAATGGGAGAGTAACAACAACAACAACAAAAATCTCAACAATCAAGTAGGGAAGTTTCGTGGAGATTTTAAGAAGAGGGTTGAAGGATGCCTGAAGTGTGGAAAAAGTCACCAAGGTGAGTGTTGGAAGGGGCGTAATATCTGCTACAACTGTGGCCAAGAGGGGCATATTTCGCCCAACTACCCAAAGCTGAAGAAGATCAAAGGTTGTTACGCATGTGGCTCGGCAAACCATCTGATTAAAGACTGCCCAAAGAAAGGAAGTAGCGGACGAAGTAACCAGCAAGGGGGAAGCGGTAAATTGATGATTGGCGGACCGACGCCATCCAACCGTCCAACTGCCAAAACATTTAACATGACTGTCTAGGACGCAATAGCTGTAAAGGACATAGTGTCAGGTATCATCCCGATTAATGATATAAATGCCTATGTATTATTTGATTTGGGTGTCACCTGTTCTTTTGTACATGAGGAATTTGTTAGTCGACTTAAATTACCCCGAGAACGATTTGGAAATCCTTTGAACGTAGAAATTGTAAATAAGGAGGTAATCCCTATAAAATATGTTTACCGAAATTGTCGTGCAAACATTAGAAATCATGAACTAAGCGTAGACTTAATCCCTATAAGATTGGGAGAGTTTGACGTAATATTGGGAATGGATTGGTTGTATAACCTTGCTGCGATAATTGATTGTCAGATTAAAAGTGTAAACCTTCAGACTCCGAATAAGTCTAAGATGGTGTTTTATGGTAGCTCATCGCTTAAGTAATCGTGTTGCCTTATGATAATGCAGGCCAAGAAATTGTTTAGGAAAGGATGTGTAGGTTACTTAGCTTACATTGTTGATACTTAGAAAAAGGGAGTAGAAATTCAGGATATACATGTAGTAAAAAAATTTCAAGATCTATTTTCAGATGATCTACCTGGTCTTCCGTCAGACAGAGAAATCGAATTCGTAATAGAATTAGCACCGGGAACTGCACCGATTTCAAAAGCCCCATATCGTATGGCGCTAGTAGAAATGATGGAATTGATGATATAATTGCAAGAGTTGCTAGATAAGGGTTATATTCGGTCGAGTGTGTCTCCTTGGGGAGCACCAGTGTTATTTGTAAAGAAGAAGGACGGATCGATAAGGCTCTGTATCGATTATCTAGAATTGAACAAAGTAACGATTAAGAATAGATATCCATTACCAATGATAGACGACCTTTTCGATCAACTGAAGGGAGCAAAGTGTTTCTCGAAGATAGATCTACGGACGGGTTATCACCAGTTGAAGGTAAGGGAGGAGGACATATCAAAGACGGCGTTCTGAACTCGTTACGGACATTTTAAATTTCTGGTGATGTCATTTGGATTGACAAATGCTCCAACAACATTTATGGACTTGATGAACCGAGTCTTCAAGCCATTCTTAGATAAATTCGTAGTAGTTTTTATCAATGATATTTTGATATACTCAAAGACGGAAGAAGAACACGCTGAACATTTAAAGATGGTTTTGGAGGCGCTAAGAAAGGAGAAGCTGTCTGCAAAATTTTCTAAGTGTGAATTTTGGATGAAGAAGGTTCAATTCTTTGGACAGGTGGTGGATAAGGATGGAATTTTAGTAGACCCTGCAAAGGTAGAAGCAGTGAGTAATTGGGAGCAGCCAAAGACGCCAACTGAAGTCGGAAGTTTCTTAGGGTTAGTTGGATAATATCGAAGATTTATCCAGGATTTTTCTAAGATAGCAACTTTGTTGATCAACCTAACGAGGAAGACGGTAAAGTTCATATGGACAGACAAGTGTGAAGAAAGTTTTCAGGAATTGAAGAAGAGATTGAGTGAGGCACCTGTATTATCATTACCAGATGATACAGAAGGAATTGTGGTGTATGGTGATGCATCGCACAAGGGACTTGGCTGTGTGCTAATGCAACATGGAAGAGTTATTGCATATACATCACAACAACTGAAGGATTACAAAAAATGATACCCTACTCACGACTTAGAGTTAGCGGCAATAGTTTTTGTGTTAAAGATTTGGAGACATTATTTGTACGGAGAAAAATGTGAGATATACACGGATCACAAGAGTCTGAAATATATCTTCATACAGAAGGAGTTGAACATGCGTCAGAGAATGTGGTTAGAATTAATCAAGGATTACGACTGCGATATTCTTTATCACCCGGGAAAGGCAAACGTAGTGGCCGACGCGCTAAGCAGGAAAGGAAGGGAGAAGTTGTTTCAACTGACAACTCAAAAGGAGCTAATAAGAGATATGGAGAAATTAGAGATAGAAGTAAAGGGACTGGAGAGGTCTGAAGAAAAATTGTTTGTAGTAGAAGCTCATCCAACCTTGTTGGACAGAATAAAGAAATCACAAGAAAAGGATGAGGAGTGCGAGAAAATCAGGAAGAAGATCATAGAGAATGAAGAAGGGAGATTCAAAATGGATAAAGACGGTATTTTGAGATTCGAAGGGAGAGTGTGGGTGCCAGCTGTAATCGAGTTGAGTGAATAAATATTGCACAAGGCAAACAATACAATGTATTTCGTTCATCCAGGAGGCACAAAGATGTATTGAGATTTGAGGCAATATTTTAGGTGTCCCAATCTGAAACGAGAAATTACGGAATGCATAAGTAAATGTCTTACTTGTCAACGGGTCAAAGTAGAGTACTAGAGGCCTAGTGGTCTACTCCAACTGTTGGAAATACCAGAGTGGAAATGAGAGCACATTACGATGGACTTCGTGGTGGGACTTCCAGTCACGCAGAAAGGTTTTGATGCCATTTAGGTTATCGTAGATCGACTAACAAAGACAGCTCAGTTTCTACAAATCAAAATCTGATATAGTTTGAATCAGTTAGTAAACCTATATGTAAAGGAAATTATTTCACGACATGGAGTGCCGGTATCACTTGTCTCTGATCGAGATCCGCGCTTCACGTCAAAATTCTAGAAAAGCTTACAAGAAAGGATGGGAACATAACTGAGGTTGAGTACTGCTTATCATCCACAGACAGACGGACAAAGTGAGCGAACGATACAAACGCTGGAGGACATGATTAGAACTTGCGTGATGGACTTCAAAGGAAGTTGGGACGATCACCTACCCCTAGTGGAATTTGAATATAACAACAGTTATCATGTGAGTATAGGCATGCCACCGTATGAAGCTCTTTATGGGAGAAAGTGAAGAACACCATTGTGTTGGGATGAAATCAGGGAACAAAAAATATTGGGACTAGAGTTAGTGCAACAAACCGCAAATGTGGTGGCAGTGATAAGAGCTAGACTAGTAGCTGCACAAGATCGCCAGAAGAAATACACAGATTTACATCATCAGGACCGCGACTTTGAAGTCGAAAGTTATGTATTTTTGAAAGTATCTTCTTGGAAGGGAAAGATAAGATTCGGTAAGAAAGGAAAGTTGAGTCCGAGATTCATAGGATCATTCGAAGTGTTGAAGCGAGTGGGCGAGGTGGCGTATCAGGTAGCCTTACCACTCAAGTTAGAACACATCCATAACGTGTTTCGCATATCCGTGTTACATTAGTACAAGCCTGACTACAAACATGTGATTTCTTACGAGCCCATTCAAGTGGAGAAGAATTTGGTATATGAAGAAATTCTTGTCCAGATATTAGATAGGAAAGAGCAGACATTAAGAAATAAAATTATATCTTCTGTAAAAATACTTTGGCAAAACCACGGTGCCGAGGAGGCCACGTGGGAATTAGAAGATAAGATGCAAAGGGACTATCCCCATTTATTTGTGTAATCTTATACCAATTCTTTAACGCCCCGAAATTCGGTCTATCTTCACACCTGGATTCTGTACATCACGGTCCCACTTCTTACCAAACATACATCATTATATACCGAAATATAATAACATACACTCTCAAATCTCAGGTTCTGAAAACCCTATAACCTCTTTTATTACAAATAATGATAATTACATTATTCATTTCATCTTACAAGAGTGACTTTTATCCGCCACCAAGGATGCATAACAGTTCATTAAGCTAGTCTATAATTCAATTTCATCTATCTACATTACAAGTTTTCACTTGATCTTCTCGCTCATTCACATTCTGAATGACACTTCATCTGGATACTGTCAGCTTGATCTTTACAGGATCCTTAATTCTTCTAACATCGTTCGCTGAAAAGGTTTTTCATTTAAAGCAAGTGTGAGTATTCAATTACCCAGCAAGTCATAACACTTGAACAAATAACTTTCAAAATTCAAACATTTCTTTAGAACTTCGATAACCGAACAAAGGTTATGAAGCAGCTTGAATAATAGGAATAGTCTCGATTCTTATCATCTTAAAATATCAGTCACTTTCACTTTGAAATACTTTCATTCCTCTACCTTTTTCATACACATCCTGTCTGGCTAGAATCATTAGCACAAACTTAACAATATCGGTTCATATATAAACAGAACATACTTGTATTGAACAGCTCAATCACAAAACAGTCCATATCATAAAAACACCGAAGTGTTCACATTGTGGCTCATGGCCTCATACGTTCTACCACCTTGTACAAATATTGCACATTCGCACATAGACAAGACTTCTCAAGTTTAACATCTGAGAAGTTTAAGAAACTAGCATTCACTTAGAGTATGAATGAAGTTAGGAAACTTGCCTTACGCATAGCTACAGCTTATAGTTTACGCTGAACTGCTTATTCCAAATCCCTATATAATACATAAGGAAATAACACGTTCACCAATTAGTCATATACTTGACTTACGTATTGGTTTACTTAACTTTACTTCTTAATGTTCGCGCTCTTGTAATTTAAGCTTACGCGACTAACTTTCATTACTGGTTCACGGCTTCATGACATACAGAGATGTCTTACTCAAAACGTTCATCATCTTTGATGATTTACATTCTTATCTTCTTCTTTTAACTTCTATAGGACTCAGCATACATCGCTTCTCTGCTACTAGTTCATATGGTACTCTGAGTGGTTTCCCACAAACAACCAACAATTAAGTTCCCGTCTCATCTACACTGCCCATAATAGTGAGTTAGATCGATTGCCAGTTTCGTATATACCTTCGCTCTCTGAAGGAATTATTTAGCCCAGCTCCCATATGTCAACCATCAAAGGTTACGATTGTACTACAACCTAAACTTATTTTAACTTATTTGAACCATTAACCTATAACGTTCGTTAAGTCAACTTCTTATTCCTTATGGCTTTCTGACAACTAAATGTCATACCTCAGGATTCATTCTTTATCGTCTAAGTCATACAATCTTTTGTATACTCTGAAAGATCATTCAATGTCAATACTATGAGGTCATAGCGTTAAACATTTTATATTAACTTATTCATATCTTACCATGTCCGGTTCACTCGACTCGAAACGTCATCCAAGTTATGAACATTAACTCGGCTTCTTAACGTTATACGCTATTATCTTTAATTCAACTTCTTCACTGTTCACAGGTTTAATCATTGGTCTTCATTACCTTACGGTCAAACCATACACGGTGTGTAGGTTTTGCCCGTTTAATAATCGCATACACTCAACCCTCACGTCGGCTAAAGTGTTTAACTCCTACATTTATCCTAACATTCTCTATCCGACCCACATTCGGACTTTCTTTACTCTTATTACCGTTCGCTACGGCTTTCTTGATAAATCATATCTTACTTACTACTTTCATCAACGTCTAAGTCATACAACCATTGTACACATAGAACGTTCGTCCGACGCGAATACAATTCACGAGGATCGTTTACGTATTCCACGTTTATGTTGTTCATCTCTAAATCTCTCATTCAACCTTTACTCAAGGTTTCAATTGCATTCAATCGTTATTAAACACATGAACCCCATGTTCATTATTCTTTCTTAATGTCGAAGCCATACTGTTTGTTGTATGCTAAGACCGATCGTTCATCGCAACAACGTTGCGTTCACAGCGTCTATACGCTTTACACCTATCTCTCATAACCATGACATAACATCAAAATGTTATTCATTACACTCGTCGCTCAACGTCTAAGGAATCACAACTATAGATATCCCTCACGTTCGTTCATCGCGAATACGGTCCCCGGATATCGGTTCCGTAACCCGCACCTACAATCTTTATCTTTTAATCTCGTTAAATCTTTCCGGTCAACCTTTATTAAAGATTTAAAACACTTGATTAAGTGTTACATTAGGTGAACCACATGTTCATATTTCTTTCTTGCACATCCCCTAGTAATTGAGCAATAAAAATCTCATTTCTGGGCATTACCCGGCACCGGCGCTGCGGCGTCACTTCCCTTCCTCTTTCTCGCGCTGCAGCGTCACTTCCCTTCCTCTTTCTCGCGATGCGGCGTAACCCTACGTCATCTTCTTCCTTGGTCTAGCACTGCGGTGCCAACTAATAGTACATTCTCCCCCGAGCTTGCGCAGCGGCGCCAAGCCCTAAACTCAAAAAAAATTTCTAAGTCTTGAATCAAGTTTTAGACGCTAACTTCCCGATCTCATAACTTCTTCGTTATAACTCGGAACGAGGTCGTTCTAAAGGCATTCTCTTCCTTATCTTACGTACTTCAATACCCCTCAGACAGAACTTCATTCTGAATCTGTTTACGTGCCATTCCATTGGCTTAATCTTCACCCTTCGTTTATTTTATGTTTTTAATGCTTTTCGTTCGTTCGTCCGTAATTCGGTCATCCGAACTTGGAACTCGTTCATTCTTGAGTTCACGACTCACGTTTTCTACGTTCCCTTACTTTCTTATGAAACCCTACACGTTCGAGTTCATTTAATAACTTTCTAATTCTCGTTCGTCTTTTACAAAATTTCGCCATAACTTCGTTATAGCTATGTTTTAATCCGTTCTTCATGAACGTTTCTACCGTTCCTAACCAAGCAATAAGCAACTAACTTATACACGATAGTTTTAAACTTGTCCATCAACAACAATTACACTACGATGGTTTTAAATTTGTCCATCAACAACGTTCTTCATGTTCTTCGCGTGTTCTTCGCGTTCTTCGTTCGTTCTTCATTTTTAATCGATATTTTGATTACGATTTCACTTTTTCTTGGAATTTAATGTTATAGAACACCATTCCTTACTTATTTCACCTACTCGTTCATAAGATTCATTCGGATCGCTCAAAATCCTTACGAATCTTATACTTCCTTAAGAAATTTATAAACTAAATTTCTAATTCTTATTTCTTTGTTTTCTCATGATTTCAACCATATGAAATCATTCCTAACATCATCTACCCTTATCTTCATTAAGCTATATTTTTAAACATAAAAACTTAAAGAAAATTTATTATAAGCTAGGTTTTCGGATTACCTCTCTTCTTTAATCTTCCTCCGTTGGACAAAGCGTGCACTCGGGCAATCTTTTCCTCTTCTTTTTCCTCTTCTTTCTCATCTGAAATATCTCTCTCTTTCTCTCAAATGTTGTAGGATTTTCAAAATCCTAAACAAATGAATTTAGCTTCCTATTTATAGAATTTCCAAGCCTAGGGCAATTTGGTCATTTCGCCCCCCTTAACCCCCTTATTATTCAAGGCTTAGCCACCAAGTTTACTTAGCCTCCACACTTACTTAACCATTAAGTCTTCTTAGCCATTAAGTTTACTTAGCCCTTAAGTCTTCTTAGCCTTTAAGTCTTCTTACTCCTTAAGTTTACTTACTCCTTACTCCACCTCCTTACTATTCACGTAGCTTCTCTTGGAAGCTTCGTGGTTCCGTCTTTCGGGTTTCGTCTGACAGTTTTAAAAATTGCGATTCTCAGAACCCAAATATTTTTGGATATTTCGTCTTTCTTTTAATGATTAAGTTTTACGTATTCTTCGGATGTCCGAAAAAATTGAAAAACACTTTTCGACATTAAGCATTTTCCTTCACGTTTTACCCTAACATAGCTAAACGAGTGAAAAGTACTTTGCAGTACTTTTCGTCATTTTTTATTTTGTCCGATTTCTGCACATTTTTTGAGAAAAACTTTTATCGGCTTACTTAACTTTTCACGATATATTATCGTCAAATCTTTCGACGGAATGTCATTTTGACATACCAAACTCTCGTAAAGACTTAAGTTATTCAAATCCTAACCCTTAGAATTTCGTCGGGTGAATAGTGTCTATTTCGTCTTTTTCCCCAGAAATATTTTTGTTCCCGAAAAAATTTTATTTTCGTCTTGAAAATTCTTACTCGTTCAGTCTAGCTCGTAGCCAGAATCCTCCCGATTTATAATCATCTTAGGTTACAGAACGATTAATAAACACATTACACAGAATAGTATTAATAAAAATTTATTTTATTAATAACTAATTCTTTAAACTTAAATTCTGGACAAACCGAATTTCTGGGTTGTCACAAATTCCGAGGATAGAATTTTTATAAGGGGGGAGGATGTAAGAACCATGAATTTCAAGAATATATAATTATTCTGATATAATAAGAAAGTGAGTATTTATTTGAATATAAATATTGATGTGTGTAAGATGAGTAATTCAATTAATTCAAATTGAATTTATAAGAATTGAGAAAAATGTGGAGTTGTGATGTGATTAGTGAAATGCCTTGTGTGGCGTGAGAATGGAAATTAAGTGGTTTAATTTAATTAAGGAATGAATAAATTAAGAAATAAATAATTAATTAATATTATATTATTAATTAATTGTTATTGTGAATAATAGTATACTAATGAGTAAAGTAATTTACATAATTAGAGTATATTTATCCATTTAATTGATATGTGCAAAATATGTGATAATATATAGTAACTACATTAAAAAAGGGAAGTGTAATGTGACACTTTAGTGTGACTATATGTATATAAAACTATATAGTAAAATGGAATGAATTATAAGTTACTTAAATAATGCTTATGTGCTAGCATGTATGTGTGAGAACTTTAAAGATGTAATATGTTGGGAATTGCATATTTAAATTTGATGTTGAAAGTAAATAAACATGCTTATATGTAAAGTCCTTCAAGGAATACATGTACAAGGACTTAGTGGTAGATCAAAACTTGTTAGGTTTGATCTGTGCTTTATGTTTATCATTCTGTAAATGAATGTATAGAAGAAAAGATCAAAGCTATTAGGTTGATCTATTTTAAGATGTAATAGATAGGCTTCAATAGAATCACAGTCTGTCGAGCTAGCCAAGAGTTTGCAGAAACCAAGCAGAATCGTAGAGTATTGAGAATCGTGGTCTGTATGCTTTGGAGGGCCTCTCCCAGAATCGTAGAGTGGTCTAAACGCCTGCAAAGCCAAATCAAGTATCATAGTCTGCTCTCGGAAGCGTAGAGTCCGCAAATCAAGCAAGCAAAGATCACAGTCTACCGGTGCTTAAGAGAAATCGTAATGTTCTCCTCCATCAGACTGGATTAAGCACGAATGTGGCAAGACACCATTATCATGATCGTAGTGCATCATCTGTCTGCATCAGAAGCATCGAGCCTTGTCCATTTGTTGAAGAATAAATTACAATAAATGTGGAATGGATTATAAACGTTGAGACTATCGGAAATCCCAATGACCCAACATTCATCCTTAGTACATAACAAAGAAACGTATTGAAGAAGCTAAGGAAAGTACTACATGTCAGCTGAAAACACCTTTTTAGGTGTTAGTTGAGATATCAGTCTGCTGTGTCAGTGGGCCAGACGGCTGGACAGAAGATTTCCAGGAAGTCACCATCAGTGCTCAGAAATGTCAAATACAATTAATGCTTCAACGGATGCCTTCAAACGGATAAATTTCAAAGGCACCTTATATACAAATCAGATGCAGATGCAAGAAAGCAAGCAAGTACACAACGAAAAGGTGAAGAACACTCAATGCTCAACTCTATGATCTAGAAAGAAAGCTTGCTCAACTACTCAGTTCTTTAGAACATATGCTTAACAGCAACTAAGTAGCACAACCTAAAGAACTCAACTCTCATCAAGTGTATTCCAAGTCTGCTGGACTTGAAGAGTTTTAAGTGAACTAAGAAGTTCCAAGACTGTTGGTCTTGAAGGAATCTGTGAGATTCAAAGATTGTAAAGACATCCTTAGTGGATTTCCTACTCGAAGAGTAGAAGAGTGGACTAGGAGCCTTGGGTGCTCTGAACCACTTAAATTCTCTGTGTCTTTTATATTTTTACTTTAACTGCTATATTTGTTATAACTGCCTTTTAACTATTAACTCAGTTTATCGTAAAGGGGAACAAACAAATCATATATTCCGCTGTAATTGATTAACAAATTTGACAAAGTATTTTGAAAAAGAAAATTTTAAAATATCTATTCAACCCCCCTTCTAGATAACTATTGTGCCTCTAGGAACTAACAATTGGTATCAGAGCAAGTTCTCTCAATCAGCCTATAAAGCTTGAATAGATCCAATGGCACATCTGATAAGCGAATCAAAGACTGGAAGAGGCATCAAGCCACCAATATGCAACAAAAATAAATTTGCCAACTGGAAAGTTCATATGCAAGCATACATGGACTTAATAGATGAAGAGCTATTTGAAACTGTCATGAATGGGCCCTACATTCCAACAAATCTAACACCAACTCCAGAAGATCCAAACAGAGTTCAAATCAAGGTTAAAGCTGAGTGGACTGACAACGAAAAGAAAGTTGTCCAACTAGACAAAAAGTCCAAGAACATCTTGTTCCAGTCTTTAGAAGATGATTTGTTCGAGAATGTGGTCAACAACAAAACTGCCAAGGAAGTATGGGAAGCATTGCTCATTATACACAAAGGAACTGAAGAAGTCAGAGAAAACAAACAATCTCTTCTGACTCAACAATATGAAATGTTTGCCCATGTTCCAGGGGAAAATATCACTTCCACTTATGAAAGATTCAATGTTCTGCTTAACTCTCTTCGAGCTTTTAGAAAGATCTATCCAAACAATAATCTAATCATAAAGTTCATGAGAGATTTACGAAGCAAGTGGGATGCCAAAACCACTGCCATCAAAGAATCAAGGAATCTCCATGAAATGACTGTTCAACAACTCTATGGCAACCTTCTCACTTATGAATTGGAGTTGACTCAACGAGCAGAGACTTTATTTGAAGGAAGAAAGAAGGACAAAGGACTTGCTCTCAAAGCAACAGATACCATCTCCAAAGCTCATACTGAAAATGACTCTGACTCAGAGAAAGATGATGACGAGGATACTGTAATGTTAGTAAGAAGACTCAAGAGGTTCATGCGTAAAGGCAGAAGTAGCAAACCTAAGAGATTCAACAATAACAACAACTAGGAGTAGATAAATGACTTATGCTACAATTGCAAGAAGCCTGGCCATTTCATTGCAAATTGCAACAAACCTCTTAGAGAAGAACTGAAGAGGAAAATTAATCCAAAGAAAGAGTTCAAAGGCAACAAGAGACTCCAGAAGAAAGATTAAGGTCTTATGGCCGGAGGATCATGGAGTGACTCAGACAATGACACAACTCCTGAGTCTAGAGATGATGAAGATCCTTAAGTAGCAAATCTGTGTTTAATGGCCAAAAATGTAAAGGATAAGAAAAGCATCGACAATTATAAAGTAAGTATCAATGAGGTATTTGACTTTAACTCTCCTGATGTAGATATTGATAATTTAAGAACTGCACTACATGGCATAACATCTGATTTGCATCAATACATGAAGTGGTTCAGAGTTCTGTCTAATGATTATTCTCTTCTTCTAAAAGAGAAAGAGAAGGTTCAAGAAGAACTAGAAATAGCTCTTCTAAGTGCTAATTCCCTCTCTAAACTCGAAGCTGAGAATAAACTCTTAAGACAGACCAATGAACTTAATGCTCAAAGAGAGTCAAATCTAACCTCTAAGATTGAGGAACTAGAAAAGACAATCTTAACGTGGAATAGATCATCTTCATCCATGGACTCTCTGATCTCCAGTCAGAGAAGTGCATCTGACAGAGCAAGTTTAGGTTTTGGGGAATTCACCTCAAAACCACATGTGGAAAAGTCAAAGGAAACTAACATCAGTAGTGCTTTAAACCTTAATAGAAGCATTGCATTTGTGAAATACTCACAGAAGGAAGAACCAATTCATCCCTGCTCTTCTGATCCAATCTATGCTATAAGGCATAACGGATCCCATGTTGGCCTAGGGTTCAGAAAAGAGAAGAGTAACTTAGACACTACTCTCTAACCTCGAAGGGTCGTAGAGTCGAGTAAAATCAACTCCATGAACCAACCAGGTGGGAATAGTAGAGTTAAGTTACACTCTTCACAAATCATGAATCACAAAGACACATTGAAAAAGAAGAATCAGTATAAATGAAGGACTACCAGAAATCCACATAAGTCCAAATGGAGAAAGAATCCACACACACACTCAAGCATGCATCATGGTAGATGTTTTGTATGTGATAGATATGGTCATAAGGTTACAGTATGTTACAATAATCCTATGCATATTGAATCCAAAGTCAAGCAGATTTGGGTCCCCAAGGGTACTAACAAGATAGGACCCATGCAAGTATGGGTACCAAAATGAGAGTTTAAACCTCACTACAGGAACAGAGCTCCACGATCACAACTTGGTACCTAGACAGTGGATGCTCACGACACATAACTAGGAACAAAGCCCTCCTGTCCGACTTCATAGAGAAAGAGAGTCCAACAGTCATCTATGGAGACAATGGCTCTGGCAAGACAAGAGGTTATGGCTCAGTTGGGAATGTTGCAATGTCCTTCAGCAAAATAGCCTATGTGGAAGGACTGAAGCATAATCTTCTGAGCATAAGCCAGCTCTACGACAAGGGCCATCAAGTTACCTTTCTCAACAATCAATGCCAAGTCAGAGATCTAAAGACCTCTTTTATAAAGTTGACCGGAACAAGAGAAGGAAACGTCTACACTGTAAATCTCGGTCAACTAAGTTCTGACGAGACAATATGCTTACTAGCTAAAGACTCTGAAGAAATGAGTTGGTTATGGCATAGAAGGCTGTCTCATCTCAACTTCAAAAGCATGTCAAAGCTGGCGTCCAAGGATCTAGTAGCAGGCTTACTTAAGCTCAGCTTTGTCAAGGAAAGGCCATGCAACGCCTGTCAACTTGGAAAATAAACTAGAAGCTCATTCAAAAGTAAAATTGTCAACTCAATTGATAAGCCCCTGCAGCTACTTCACATAGATCTATTTGGACCAATTCCAACAATAAGCCTTGGAGGGAAAAGATATTCATTGGTCATAAGGGATGACTACACCATATTTACATGGGTGTCCTTTCTAAACTCAACAGATGAAACAAGTTCCCAACTCATCAAGATGTTCAAGCTGGTGATGAACGAGAAATGTGAGAAAATTAAGGATATAAGGAGTGATCATGGTAGAGAATTTAACTTCTCTGATATGGATCAGTTCTGCATAGACAATGGCATCAGTCACAACTTCTCAGTTCCATGAACTCCATAGCAAAACAGAATAGCTGAAAGAAAGAACAGAACGTTGATTGAAGCTAAAAGAACACTACTAGCAGTAACTCGTCTACCTGAATACTTCTGAGTAGAAGTTGTCAACACTGCATGTTGCACTTAGAACAAGTCTCTAGTGCGCTCTACGTTAAAGAAGACTCCCTATGAGCTGTGGAGAGGAAGAAAGCCAAATGTCAGCTACTTCTATATGTTTGGTTGTGCATGTTATATTCTCAACAATGGAAAATAGTATCTGACTAAATTTCAACCCAAGTTAGACGAAGGAATCTTTCTCGAATATGCCATAAGCAGTAAGGCTATAGAGTATTCAACAAAAAGATGTTAAGTGTTGAAGTCTCAATTCACATCATCTTCGATGAAACATACTTAGACAAATTTGTGCCTCAAGACACTACTATCAACAACTCAGACTCTACAAATGAGGTAGTTAAGCTCAACACCATGATCATAGTTCCAAAAGAAGAAATCGTCGAGCCTAAAGAAGAGATCGTAGAGAGAGCTACGCCAGACGACGAACCCCTACATCAAAAAGTAGAGATCTTGAAGAATTCAGACAAGAAGGTATCAGGACAGATGTTCCAATAGGAAATAGATGGCACACTCAAGACCTAATCATTGGAGATCCAAATGCAAGAGTCAAGACAAGATCTGCCACCCATAATGAGTGTTTCTATCTAAGCTTTCTTCACAAATGGAACCCAAGAAGATAGAAGATGCTATGGAAGACTCAAGTTGGATAGAAGCCATGCAAGAGGAACTAAATCAGTTTAAAAGAAGCAGAGTATGGAGATTGGTTCTAAGACCAAGAAGCCACCCAGTTATTGGCACCAAGTGGGTCTTCAGAAACAAGATGGATGAAGATGGGGTAATAACAAGAAATAAGGCAAGACTAGTAGCCAAAGGTTATTTCTAAGAAGAAGGCATCGACTACGATGAGACCTTCGCACTTGTTGCCTGATTAGAAGACATCAAGATATTCCTTGCTTTTGCTGCCCACATGAAGTTCAAAGTCTTTCAAATGGATGTCAAAAGTGCATTTTTAAATGGTGAACTTCAAGAAGAAGTATATGTGGATCAACCTCCAGGTTTCATCAATCCAAATCTCTCTAATTATGCATATAGATTAGACAAAGCTTTATATGGACTTAAATAAATACCTAGAGCATGGTATGAAATACTAACTTTCTTATTAAAAATGGCTTCACTAGAGGTAGAGTAGATACCACATTATTTCTTAAAAAGCACAAAAATAAAGTCTTATTAGTTCAAATATATGTAGATGATATTATCTTTGACTTTACTGATGAAAAATTGTGCAAGAGATTTGTCAAGCTTATGCAGAGCAAGTTTAAAATGAGTATGATGGGTGAGCTGAATTTCTTCCTTGGATTACAAGTAAAGCAGACTGATGAAGGTATCTTCATTAACCAAGCCAATTACATTAAAGACTTACTAAAAAAATATAGCATGGAATCAGCCTCTCCCATGAAAACACCAATTGCTCCAGCAACTAAGCTTGACAAAGATGAAAAATGTAAAAGTATTGACATTACTCAATATAGAGGTATGATAGGCTTTCTTCTATATTTTACTGCCAGTAGACCAGACATAATGTTTGCAACATGCATATGTGCTAGATTTCAAGCTAATCCTAAGAAATCACACTTAATTGTTGTAAAGAGAATTTTTAGGTATCTCAAAGGCACGCCTCACCTGGGACTTTGGTATCCAAAGGAGTCCTCCTTTGAACTGACAGGATATACAAATGCTGATTTTGCTGGCTGTAAGAACCATAGAAAAAGTACCAGTGGCACTTGTCAGTTGCTAGAAAACAGACTGGTATCCTGGTTTAGCAAGAAGAAAAACTCAGTATCTACCTCAATAGCAAAAGCTGAATACATTGCTGCTGGCAGCTGCTGTGCTCAAATCTTATGGATGAAAAATCAGCTAGCAGGCTATGGGTTTGATTTTAAATCTATACCTTTTCATTGTGATAACACAAGTGCCATAGCAATAACACATAATCCTATAATGCATTCTAGGACTAAGCATATAGAAATAGGATATCATTTTATTAGGGATAATGTCCAAAATGGAACTATATCTTCATAATACATCCCTACTAAAAATCAACTTGCTGATGTCTTTACAAAACCTTTAGATGAATCCAAATTTAATAATTTAATAAGTGAGTTAGGTATGCTAAATCTGCAACCATAAACTCCATGCTCTATTTTGTGTTAACCATGCAGATAAAAGGGCTATGTTTAAAATCGTAGAGATGACTAAAGTGAAACCACGATCGTAGAGCAGTCTCAACGAGACAGGGAAGCATCATATGATGACATCATTTTTATCCAAGAAACCCCTCTGATAAGTGCCTCAGGGATAAACCTGACCCTTAGTTCAGTCTAAGAGGTTGGCCCTTCCTGAGCTACCTTAACCCAGAAGGAATGTTAAGCCAGAGCTCATCACAAGAACCAGGACAGACAATAATCGTAGAGTATGATCAGCAATAAACTCAACAATCGTAGAGCAGCCTCGACGATTGTAGTCTTTCCAAAGGATACACTAGCTCAGGGGGAGCCAAGGGCAGATCAGTATTTTTCACACTATTTAAAATCGTGGAGCCCGGCAGAATTCGACACGTGGCCCACTATACAGATCGTGTGGAGGGAAGTTATAAATACAGTTTAAAAAGGTTTTTTGAAAATTCACCTCAAAATTTTAAAAAGCTCATTCCTCTCTTTCTCTCTTTATCAACAGAAACCCTAGCTTTCAGAACAATCAATCAACCTTAGTCCAAGAAAATCAATAGCTACTTCCTATGTTATATCTGATTACCAACTCTGCTTTGATGAATTCAAGACAGTTGACCCTAAGTTCCATAAGATTCTATCTATTCTGAAGAAAGTTGGTCTTGAAGAAGCTCTTAACACCAGCACAAGGATCTACCCAAAGCTGGTGAAAGAGTTCTACAATAATGGAGTCTTTGAGAACGACATTATCACTACAAAGATCAAGGGGGAACAAATTAAACTTAAAGTTGAAGATATAAATCTAGCCCTAGGTTTTAAATTAAAGGGACTCACATCCATGGATGTCATCGACTTCCATGAAGTTCTGAAGAATTCTCCAGAATTATGAATTTTTGGCTGACATTGTTGGGAAATGCATATGCTGTAAAGGCTTTGGCTATGACTCTGTAAATGAAGTTCAACTAAAGCTCATGACACCAATTTGTTTTAGAATTCAACTTAACCATGAGGCTCTACTCATAGACTGGATTGAGAAGTGGATACTCAGCTCAAAGAAATCAAAGAGCTCTGGAAAAATGCTCTATGGGAGATTTAAAAGCATAATTCTGCAATCTGCCTTGGGTGACAAAATTGGGGACAACGAAGGGGAACCCATTAACCCCAACAGAAGAATGACCCAACAGCTGTTTCAAAACTAGAAAAGAAACCCTACAGAAAATGTCAGAATGATGTCTGAATCCAGTGGAAGGACTAGTGAAGCAAAGGTATCTAGGCAAGAATGGAAGGATACTATTTAGAAAATAATCACGGGTGAACAGGAGAAGAATTCATGGACAAATTCTTTGGCCGAACTTTCTAAAAATTTTGATTTACTATTCATTACTGTGCAATAAAATATTCTAATAAAATGAAAACTTTAAATAAAATATAATATATTCTATTTATAATCTAATAAAACAAAACTCTATAATATATATATATATATATATATATATATATATATATATATATATATTACCCCATTCCCACGGCATCCCCCCTTGACAAAACCATTATCCACCAAAATCATATATATATATATATATATATATATATATATATATAAAACTGAGATAACTTCTACCGACAATTTTGACAAATGGGTAAGTGGGGGTCCAAATAATAAGCTAAATTTATAACAAATACTTCATAAATAATCCTCTCAATATTTTTAACAATATTTATTCATCAATAATATAACTTGCAATATTAACAAACAGATCATTCCCAGGAAAGAGGGGGCTTTTCGATAAGGATTTCTCTCTATTGGCGCGCAATTAGGTGATCAAACTTCTTTCCTCAATAGAACTTTCTAGACATTGTCAATAATGTAAATAATAATCTGAATAACTTGTCATCTCAATTATTGATTTAATAATATAAAATATTATGACAATAATTGAATCAATAACGTGAGATACTATGCAGCAATTACTATTACAATAATTGAGTATAACTGAGTGACTTCTCATGTAAACATCAATAATCAATATCGTATGCTACTATACAACCACGCGTATTACTGTACTTTTATCACCGGATATTTCAACAGTTAACGGTAAAACTTTCACCGTTATTTTTATAAAAGTTATTTCTATCGTTTTCTAACTCTGATAATAATTCAGTTGTGGGGTCCACCAATGATTGTGTCATCGTACGAATATTTCATGTTAAAACGAATATTCCCTGTTAAAACGAATATTTCCCGACCAATCGAATATTTCTTAGATTTTAAATTTCAAAAACTGATCTGATCATAAGCTTAGTAATGGCGCAGCTGCGCCATACCAAAATGAGAGGCAGACAAGTTCTGCCTTAGCAGAAATGAAACCTACTCTCCTAAATACTTTACACATCCTCCTTAAGCGTTAACTCGTCTAACATCAATCCCCTCTTTGATTCCATATCATCGGTTACTATTTTCTTTAAGGATCACACTTCGAGTTTTAAAACTCTATTTTCCTTAATAGTTTAACTAACTATAAAATCTCCTTTACGGATTTCTTACCACAAAACTCAAATATAAAGCACCCACTATAATCACATATTTACTATTTACTTAAGTGATTCTTAAACCCCTTCAAATTATATTATTCCATAATATAACTTTCACTTTAATATAAATTAACCAATATTTCTACTCTCGTCAACAACATATATACAAGTCCAAACCTAGCACGCATCGAATCTTTAATAGTATTCAAAATAGTACACTGAGTGGTTTCCCACAAACAACCAACAAATTAGTTCCCGTCTCGTCTACACTGTTTTCACAGTGAGTTAGATCGGTTACTAATTCGTATATACCTCCGCTCTCTGAAAGAATTGTTTAGCCCAGCTCCTATACATCCACCATTAAAGAGTACGGTTGCACTACCTTGAACTTGATACATACTCATACATATATTCAAGGAATTGGTGATTATCAAAGATATTTTAATGTCACCAACTTACTTATGATAAAATAACTTCACATAAATTATTTAATATCAATAGATAAATTTCTATCCATCTTCTTATTAATTCATCTCTACAATTTATAACCAATATATAATAATGATATATATTTATTATACACAACGTCACTTATTACATAGTTCATATTATCCTATGTAACACAATACTACATACCTCACAATGTATAAATAAATAAATATATATATATATATATATATATATATATATATATATTCTTATTCGAACCCGTCTCGATGTTATATAAATATACAGAATAATTTTAACTTTTTCAATCTCCTTTGAAAAATAAGCTTTTATTGATATCTTAACTTGAACCAATTGCATATCCTTGAATCAAATTATGTTATGATTCACTTCATTCTATTTCCGTATAAACCTTTACATCTCGATTCGAATTCCTCTATGTATCACATAGTACAATTTAACATGTATTACACATCGTAACTACTATCATGTATATCTACTAGAACCTAAACATGGTTCAAGAGCATCTATTTAAATAATAAATTAATCTCCGTTGATACTATTGAACTTTATCAATCAAGTAGCACGTAACCTTTACCGTGTATTCTTAACCTGTAAAAGTGGTTATTTACAAGGGTGAGCTCGACAGCCCAGCAATTTTAACAGTTTTTATGCAGCACGTAGCATATAATAACATACATAGTTCATGCATTCATAATCAATCAATATTTACTACGCATGTTACTTCTTATATAACAGGCATATAAGTTTATATCACAAGCATATCATCAAAGATCAACTTTCACATTTCATACATATCTCATATGTATTTCATATATATACATCAACATTCTCATGGCATAATATAGCTCAACTAACAGTTACAGATTTCATATATCAAATAGGAACTGAAAGACTTGTCTGATTCGTAGTTTACGAACTACGACTTAACTGCTTAACGCTTATCTGCACTTCGTGTATTCCTACACATTTCAAACTCATAGATGAATGTTTCATATAGTTCTTTCATTTTGCAAACTTTAATAAATTTTAATAAATTTGGATTTTATATAACCATTACATGCTTTTTGGCTTAAAACATCATCCATGTCAAGTACTATAGCTTAGGATAGTACTATAAGTAAGTTGCCAAAATCAGTAATCAAATAAAATGTCCAGAACAAACTGTCCTGCAGCGCAGCTGCGCTGAGGTTAGGCTTGGGACTGGCGCAGCTACGCCGTCCCCTGGCCAGAACAAAGTTGAATATTTATTTTTTGGTTTCAGTTCAAACTTTAACACACTTAGACTTTTATACTTCTCATGCATACACACTAGAGGTCTTTACATACTTGTATGACCACTTCAAGATCAACCTTATACGTTAGGGACTTTAGTTTAGGATTTTCACGAAATCAAAGCCAAATAGGGTAATGTAATCACTAGGTGTACTAATTATCCTTATGTTCACATAAAGAGGTCACAAAATCTGTACTATACATGCTCGTACATATTCATATCCTTTACTCATAGCTAGCATCGTTTAACACTTTAAAACATGCTAAAAACTCATGTTTGATTAAATTCTCTTTATGTCCATCACCTACAAATCATGTTTAGAGGCATAGTAAAACATAACATGGCATCTCAAGCCTTTAGAATCTAAATACTCATATGTAATGCAACTTAAGTTCGAAAACATGCTCGAGGTTGCCTTTGAAATCATTTTATCATGAATGATGCAATATAGCACATATAAATCAACTTTCCTTATGTTTAACATATAAGACTTATGTTTAGAGACATAATGAACATAAACGTGTCATCTTAAATCTTCAGAGTCTCTTTTCTCATACCTAAAGCACTTATTTTGAAAACATATTCAAGTTTGTTTTGGAAATCATTTTAAACTTAAACTATGCAATTTATCATATACAAGGCAACTTTAAAGCTCTTATCATGTGTAGTCAAGTTATGTTATCATCTTTTCAAGATTAGAAACTACACCTTGTAGCATTCATGTCCATTAGCTTATTATACTAAGCTTTTCTTGAAAATTTCTCTAACACAAGATCTAATAAGTTTGATCATGGTAAGACACTATGAACCTCATATCATGCTCATTTACATCTGAAATCCATCATGTATATAGACTACTAAGATTAGAACTCTTAGAACATAAGTCTCATCAAAGTTTGTATTTTCATTAGTAAAGCTTACTAATAAGTTCAACGTGTTCATGCTTCCTTACGAATTATATAAACACAAGTTAACGGGTTATTCATACATTTCGAAACCATACCAATGTACTTACCAAGTCAGTATATAGATATGGCATACATACCCATCAAGTTCATTTCTAAAGTTCTAAATCCCTTTTTAAACTATACACTTTCGTTAATCATGTATGCTAATCTAGTAAAACATGCTCACATTAGGGTAACATACTTGTGTATACACATTACACATGTTTGCATGCTAGTTTATGTCATAGTACTTTACTGTTGACCTAATCATATTTTATCCTTAGTTTTGATGATGAATTGTTCCTATACTAAATTGTTTTATGGCATTTCAGGTATCTGATGATAAGGAACATTTATTGGATTGAAGAGTTTTTCTTTACTAGGAAAATCAAATGTAAGGTCAATTGCATAATAATTGATTTTTCATTTAAAGGCTCTAAAACATATTATTTGCATCTTGTTATATGTCTTAAATGAAAAATGTTTTAAATCTAAATGAAAAAGGTTTTTCTAAATATTAAAAATGTCACAAGTACAAAAAGGAAGTAATATTTTATTTGATGTGTATTACTCTTGATATGTTTTACATGCATATATGTTTCACATGCATTTGTCCTTAAGAAAGAGATACGTGTACATGCCTTAGTAAGTGTTTAAAATTGATATTTTTGGGTCACTGCTACACGTGGATATGATTTACTAGATAGACTAAAATGACGGAAGCTTTATCTCTTAGAGATCTGATGTACTACGATTTTTAAGGAGAGGTAATTATGGTTGCATTGGAAATTTAAAGACCTTAAGTCTTGGAAAAGGATAAATGACTGTTACACTCTTTTGCTACACGCCACTTTTAAATATAGAGACAAAGTCAAAGTTGTTTTGATAGTGGATTATTTCTAGAGGATTTTCATATTTATCCCAACACTAAAGGTTTGAGTTTGTTGCTTGGATAATTACTTCTTTCTTACTGTTAAGGATTGTTTTGTAACGTTGTGGGTGTTTTCCTTAGATAATATCTTACCGTTTGATTAATTAGAATATATCTATAATTAACGGTAATATATTATGTGCTATAAATACAGTATTTTCAAGAATCGAAAACAACTCACGAATTTATTAACTTGCACTACACTGATATTACCGATCAACATTTTGATTATTGGTGCAACATTTGATCAGGTAAGCAATTTATTTCTGATATCTTTGAGCTGGTATTTGGTAAGAAATTAATTGTTTATCCTTTTTGTGCTAATTGATCATTGCATATAGTTGAGCCTTTAATTGTTAAATTGATTATTCTTGCATTGATCATAGACCTCTATATTTGTATTGAAATCTGTTTGAGACTAAGTGTAGTCTAAAGGTGTTAATCCTAGGGGATTAGAGAAAAGGTTTACAAACAGGTTCAAGGAAGCAAAAGTGCTTGAAGAGTGCTTAGGTGCACAAGGAGCAAGAGTGCTCAAGAGAAATTAATTGTTAATTAATTTTTGTAAGAATCTGTTTTGTAATCGGTGTTTATTTATAAAGATATAAATAAAGTGAGTCTCCAATACTAGTTGGTATTGGACGTAGACTAGGCTATTATTATAGAGGGTAATAGCTGAACCACGTAAAAAATCTTGGTGTTGATTTTACTGTTTGCTTTACTTTAATTACTCGCGTAAGCTATTTAATTATCTTAATAATTATAATTTGAATATTTGCATTATATTAAGATAATTCTTTAACACCAAGTATTTTATTTAAATTATAAATTCAGCAGGATATTTAGTCAATTCAGTAGACTATATTAATTCAGCAAACTGAATTATTCAATATAGTAGCTTGAATTTAATAGTTTGATCTAAAGTTTAAAATTTGGTTATAGATTGCTCCCACACTTATTCAACCCTCCCCCCCCCCCCACCTTCTAAGTGTGCCTAGTTAAATTTCATTTGGTATCAAAGCTTGGCTCTACTTATCTTGGTCTTAAAGGTGACTTGTAGGGAAAGATTCTGACATGGCACAGTTCGGGAACAACAATCAAGGACAATCAACCAATAGACCTCCTTTGCTGTTTGGAACGGAAAATTAAAACTTCTGAAAATTCTGAATGAGGATCTATCTTAAAAGAGATCCTTGGGAATGGTGGGTTGTGGAGAACGGACCAGTTATTCCACGAAGAGATGATGGGACACCAAAGATTCTACTAGAAATGTATTCAACCGAAATATACATGGTTTCATATTATTCAAAGGCAATGAACACACTTCTCAGTGACATGGTACAATCCGAGATAGATAAAGTCTCTTCATGCAACACTGCCAAAGAGATGTGGGATACTTTAGTGGTAAGTCATGAAGGTACTTCAAAAGTACGAGAAGTCAAGCTAAGCATGCTTATGCACGATTATGAAATGTTTAATCTCGAAAAAGATGAAACCATCAGGCTAGCTCAAGCAAGATTTCTAGTCCTTATAAACTCCTTGAAATTGTTGGACAAGACTATTCCTTAAAGTGAGATCAATCGTAAGTTACTTCGGGCTATGCCCAAAAGGTTTGCTTCTAAAATCACTACTCTTCAAGATTCTGCTACTATTTCTTCCATGGATACTTTAACTTTGTTTGGTGAATTAGAAGAATATGAACATCAGTTAAAGAGATATGATGATGAGGAGGAAACTCCTCGAAGAAAGGTCTTAGCTCTTACTGCAGATAATGAGGAGGAACTTGATGATAACTCCGATGAAGAAATTGTTATGATGTCAAGGAAACTCAAGGGGTTACTATAAAGGAAAAACAAGAAGAGAAACACTTTCAATTCAAATAAAGTCAAAGGAAAGCAAACTGAAGAGACGTGCTTCGAATGTGGACGTCCTGGTCACTTCAAGAAAGACTGTTTTCAATTAAAGAATAAAGGGAAGACAAACTTCAAAGATAACAAAAAGAACAAAGCCTTTATTACTTGGAGTGATGAAGAATCCGATGTGGAGATCGATGCTAAAGATGAGATAGCACAAGTATGTTTCGTGGGAATTGAAGGTGAATCTAATCAGGTATCTCTTAATGAACTAAACTCTTTAGAACAAGAAAATAAGAAGTTAAGAGAAAAGAATGCATGCTTAAAAGGATTAGTTAATACATTAATGGATGAAGTAGATTCACTAATAGATGAAAAGAAAGAAATTGAAAAGGAATCCACATGTAAAGAAGAAAAGGTTTTGATTGCAAAGATTGATTATTTAGACAATTATAATAAAGTACTTTTCAATAACGTAAAATTCTTAAATAATGAAGTCTAAAAATTAACTAATGAGTTAAAAAAGAGAGATGTGTGTATTGATACATTTAGTGATAAATCTCCTGTTAAAACGTTTCCTAATAATGAACTTCAAAAAGAAATAGACTCACTAAAATCATCTCTTGCTAAATTTGTTCAAGGTGAAGAAAATCTAAATGTCATATTAGGTAAACAAAGACCTAGTTTTGAAAGACAAAGAATTGGTTATGATTCTATGCATAAAAAGAGTAATATTAAAATGTTAAAATCAAAGTCACGTTTTAGTTTAAATTATTGCTCACCTTTCACAACTTGTAAACATTGTGGTATTAAAGGTCATTTAGATATAAATTGTTTTAAGAAACGAAATAATGTTAAAAATGTATGGATTAAAAAGAGTGATTTACTTGCTACTAACATAAGCGGACCCAAAAAGATATGGGTACCAAAAGAATAAATTATTGTTTCTTGACAGGTATGTTTAAAGGCAAGAGTTCCATCTCAAAAATGGATTCTTGATAGTGGATGCTCTCGTCACATGACTGGTGATAAATCAAAGTTTATAGAACTAAGTGTCAAGAAGAAGAATGGAATGGTCACTTTTGGAGACAATAAAACCTGCAAGATAATCGAAAAAGGTAAAATCGGCAACGGCAAGGTAAGTATAAATAATGTTCACCTTGTTAACGGTCTAGAATTTAATTTAATTAGTATCAGTCAATTAATGGATGGCCATTAAGTTAATTTTGAAAAAGATAAATGCACAATATTTCATGGTACTAACGATACTACTCTAGTTGCACAAAGAGAAGGAAATATATATACTCTTGATTTTGAGAAATAGGATGAAGAGCTATGTCTTACATCTGTTCAAGATGAGGCTAACTTATGGCATAAAAGGATGGGACATGTTCACATGGAACTAATCAAGAAATTATCTTCAAAGAATCTCGTCAAAGGTTTGCCAAAAATCAAGTTTGAAAAGAAAGAGATATGCATTCCTTGTCAACTGGGAAAACAAGTAAGAACTTCTTTTACAGCAAAGAATATGGTATCAACCTCTACTCCCTTGCAACTACTTCATCTTGATTTATTTAGACCGGAAAGACATTCAAGTATTAATGGTAAATTTTATGCATTTGTAATAGTTGATGATTTTTCAAGATACACATGGGTATTATTTTTAAGAACTAAGGATGAAGCATTTAAAGAGTTTGAAAAATTAATAAGGAATCTTGAAACCAAGTATAGTTACAAACTCGTTAGAATTAGAAGTGATCATGGTACTGAATTTCAAAAAGATTTTATAACCTTTTGTGATCAAAGAGGTATTAGCCATGAATTTTCAGCCCCAAGGACTCCTCAACAAAATGGGGTGGTGGAAAGGAAGAATAGGACTCTACAAGAGACAGCAAAAACTCTATTACAAAAAAGTAAGCTTCTAAAGAAATTTTGGTCCGAAGCAGTAAGTACATCGTGTTATGTTCTAAATAGAGTACTCATTCGTCCTATTATTTTGAAAACACCTTATGAGCTTTTAAATAATAAAATTCCAAACATAAGTTATTTCAAAATATTTGGTTCTAAATGTTTCATCTTAAATACAAGTGATAATTAGGAAAAATTTGATGCTAAGTCATATGAAGGAATATTTATTGGCTATTCTCAAAATAGTAAGGCTTATCGCATTTTCAATATTAGAAAGTCATGTGTAGAAGAATCGGTTCATATCACTTTTAATGAGACTAAAAATGATCTTCCAAAAGAAAGTGAATACGATGCAGGAAATTTGGAGACAATCACAATTTCAACAAACTGAAACGAACAAAACAGGAGACCGAATGAACAATTTCAGCAAACTGAAATAGATGACCAACATGAACGTGAACCTGAAAATTTGAAGAATGCTAAAGATGAGTCTAATGATCAAGAGGAAGTTATGCATAATATCCAAATGCCAAGAACAGCTAGATACATCAAGAATCATCCTCCAGAAAATATCATTGGAGATATCAATAAAGGTATAACCACACGAAGAGGTTTACAAAATTATTGTGCATTCTCTGCATTTTTATCACAGGTTGAGCCAAAGAATGCAAAGGATGCAGTTCTTGATGAGAACTGGCTATTGGCAATGCAAGAAGAACTTCAACAATTTGAGAGATGTTAAGTGTGGGAACTTATGTCTTCTCCAAAAGACGTTTCCATCATTGGTACTAAATGGGTCTTCAAGAACAAGCTTGATGAGCACGGGACAATCATTCGTAACAAAGAAAGGTTGGTAGCACAAGGATACAACCAATAGGAGGGGATCGACTATGAAGAAACTTATGCACCAGTAGCAAGGCTAGAATCAATCCGTATTCTGTTAGCTTTTGCTTGCTACAAAAAGTTTAAGCTTCATCAAATGGATGTAAAAAGTGTGTTCCTTAATGGATACATCAATGAAGAAGTGTATGTCAAACAGCCTCCTGGATTCGAGAACGAAAAGTATCCTAATCATGTGTACAAGCTAAAGAAAGCTCTTTATGGCTTGAAACAAGCTCTAAGGGCTTAAAACAAGCTCCAAGGGCTTGGTACGAAAGGTTAAGTAAGTATCTCTTATCAAACGAATTTGTTAGAGGTAAAATAGATTCTACATTGTTTATTAAGCATAAAAATATAGATATCATTATTGTTCAAATATATGTAGATGATATAATATTTGGTGCTACTAATGATTTTTTTTGTGAGTGATTTTCCAAGTGCATGCATAAAGAATTTGATATGAGCTTAATGGGAGAGCTTAATTACTTCTTGGGACTATAAATCAAGCAAACAAAGGAAGGGATTTATATCCATCAAACCAAATACACAAAAGAATTACTCAAAAGATTTGGTTTTGAAGGATCTAACTCAAAAGGTACACCAATGAGCACATCAATAAAGCTCACCACTGATGAGAAAGGTATTGATGTTGATATAACAAAATATCGAGGTATGATTGGATGCTTACTATACTTAACTGCTTCTAGACCCGATATAATGTATAGCATTTGTTTGTGTGCAAGATTTCAGGCAAAACCCAAAGAATCACACTTAAATGTTGTTAAAAGAATTTTGAAATGTTTAAGTGAAACAATTAACTTAGGGTTATTTTATCTGATATGCAATAACTTTGAACTAATAGGTTATTAAGATGCTGACTATGCAGGGTGTCAAATTGATAGAAAAAGTACGAGTGGTGCTTGTACTTTCTTGGGACAGAGTCTCGTATCATGGCATAGTAAAAAGCAAACCTCAGTGGATCTTTCAACTACTGAGGGTGAATACCTAGCTGCAGAAAGTTGCTGCTCTCAAATATTATTGATGCGACAAACTCTATGTGATTTTGATATATTATGTGATTGTGTGCCTATTTATTGTGATAATTCTAGTGCTATAGATATATCTAAAAATCCTGTGTTACATTCACGTACAAAACACATTGAAGTGAGACATCATTTTTTACGTGATAATGTGTCAAAAGGTTTTATTAAATTAATTTTTATTCCTACTGAAAATCAAATTGCAGATATTTTTACAAAATCATTAAGTGAAGATTTTGCATGCTGCGAAGAGAACTTGGGATGTGTATCATTTAAATCGGTTTAAATTTACATTATCGTTAATGTTATCCTAGTTTGGATGTATATCTCATTAATTAATAAAATTAGGATAACTGTGAGTTTTAAAATTTTCGGCTACACATTTATCTCTTTAATTCATGGTCGCAATAATCAAGGAGTCTATTTTTAAAAAAAAACTGAAAAGACAGGTTGGAAAAAGGGCTTCTCGGGAGACATAAGTGTGTATGCATACATGCATTTGTTCAGTTCATCTCATAATGATTTTTGAAAATTGAAAAGATAAGACGGCTGAGATTCTTGGAAGACGTAAGTATATGGGAGTGTTCGCACCAATCTTTTTAAATCTCATTTATCTCTCCTCATTTTCTATACTTATCAAATTCTTTCTAAATTTTTCTTGTTTCAGTCTCTCTCACTCTTTTCTTATACTTTTATCTATTGTCACCTTACCTTCAAAAATCATGAGAACTCGAACACATAAACGCTCGATGATGGATTCTGATGACGAACAGACAGCAATTCTGCCCCAATCGATTGCCAGACCATCTCACAAGCAAAGGAAACTAAATAAGGTTGTGTCGTCAGAGACAGAGTACGTGGACTCTTCGTCTTTTGACGAGTCCACTTTTAGTCCCTCTTTGCCTAAATCTACTGGACCCTCTAGGCGACGTCAGCCAATGACTCCATCTTTTAAGCCGAAGGTAACACCCCCACCTATTTTGGTAAACCCTAACCTTTCATCTGATCTGCCTGACAACTACTTTCGCAGTAATGCGTATGAGGTGCGTTTTAAAACAGTCATTTTTCCAAAATAATTTGTCTATGAAAAGTCTGTTGATCAGATCTATTTTCAACAATCTCCTTTGAGACCACTATTTGAGTTTTGTTGTATTTCTTCAATGCTATTTCCTCCATCTATGGCATACCCTAGACTTGTCCAACAATTTTACACAAATCTAGAATGTCATGGTGATTTTTATTCCATTCTTGTCAAAGGAAAATCGTTATATTTTACAATCGTGGATTTTGGTCGTATTTTGAATATTCATCTTCTGGTGTGTGTCCTTTTAAAAAAAAGGAGCTGTTCATTTTCCATTTACTCCTCTAGAACAGTTACAAATTGTGATGAACAACAATTTATTGAATGATGTTTTTACTCCTAAAACAGTGGATGTCTCTCCTATTTCTTGTGTCCTTCATCATCATGTTAGATACAATCTGTTGCCTCGTTTAGGTGGAGGAGCAGATTTTACCTATCAAGACTTGATACTTGTTGCCATGATTTTAAGAGGTGTTTCTTTTAACTTGTCTCAAATGATGCTTCATCACATGACCGCCTGTTTGCGAAAAACCAAGACTTGTTTGCCTTATAGTGCTACTCTCACTACTCTATTCAAACATTTTAAAGTTTCTTTTGAAAATGAAAATTCTGTTTCTATTACTGATTCCATCAGTGTTGGGTCCCTGAAAATGTTGCGTATTATTTTACTTGATGGTATGCTTGTTCATGTTAATTCTGAGAATCCTGCTCCTCCAATCTCAATTCCATCCTCTCCTGTTCAGCCCCCCACTCAATCTTCTCCTGAAATTGTTGATCTATTAAAGGTTATTCTTAGTAATCAAGAGAAAATGCAAGTTGACATGTCTGCCCTTCACAACCGAATGTCTCTGTTGGAAAAAGGCAAACTGCCTTTGGGTGCTCTCGAGATTAACAAAATGTATCATAATATTGAGGATGAGTTTATTGACTTACAGGCAGGGTTTGAATTGCAGACCACTGCTTTGGCAGAGGTTATGCAACGAAGACTTAACCGGAATGCTTGTCAATTGAGTCAGGAGATCAAATTTGTTAGTAATCAGGTTGGCGAGTTGGCTAAGTTCATGGCTCTGCGTTTCAACGACGTAGGATCTAAGTTACATATGTAGCGTAGAAACTCTCTTGTTACTGAATGGGTACATTACAATTGGCTAGCTGAGTATCTTGGTGATTTTCTTGACGTGCCTTTACCACCTGCAACTTTCATTCCCTGTCCTCGTCACTTTGCTACTGACTTTACTCTTGCTAAAAGGATTCACCGTGCCAAACATCGCCCTTACTTCACCAAGAGGGATGAACAACGTGCAACAGTGGTAGAACTCGAGTGATGGATCTTTCCCTTTTTGTTTGATGACAAAGGGGGAGAAATTTATGGCAGGTTTATTTTTAGACTGCAAAGGTTTGGATTTATGATTCACAAACTTATTGTTTAATTTTTAAGTTTTAATGTTAGCATGTTGATAATTGGATAAATTATGTTGAACTAACATGATTGCAGGTACATGCCCAGAGAATAAGGTTATTTAAAACTTTCAGGTTACTGAAATCAAATTTCAGTTAGTTATCATGTGATCCCTAAAATGATATTGATGCATGAATTTACGGGGAGCTAAATATTATTTTATATGCATGAACATAGGGGGAGCTAATGGGAATTAAAAGTTTTTTGTTGTCATCATCAAAAAGGGGGAGAATGTTGACCTAGTCATATTTTATCCTTTTGATGATGAATTGTTCCTATACTAAATTATTTTATGGCATTTCAGGTATATGATGACAAGGAACATTTATTGGATTAAAGAGTTTTTCTTTACTAGGAAAATCAAATGTAAGGTCAATTGCATAATAATTGATTTTTCATTTAAAGGCTCTAAAACATATTATTTGCATCTTGTTATATGTCTTAAATGAAAAATGTTTTAAATCTAAATGAAAAAGGTTTTTCTAAATATTAAAAATGTCACAAGTACAAAAAGGAAGTAATATTTTATTTGATGTGTATTACTCTTGATATGTTTTACATGGATATATGTTTCACATGCATTTGTCCTTAAGAAAGAGATACATGTACATGCCTTAGTAAGTGTTTAAAATTGATATTTTTGGGTCACTGCTACACGTGGATATGATTTACTAGATAGACTAAAATGATGGCAGCTTTATCTCTTGTAGATTTAATGTACTACGGTTTTTAAGGAGAGGTAATTATGGTTGCATTGGAAATTTAAAGACCTTAAGTCTTGGAAAAGGATAAATGACTGTTACACTCTTTTGCTACACGCCACTTTTAAATATAGAGACAAAGTCAAAGTTGTTTTGATAGTGGATTATTTCTAGAGGATTTTCATATTTATCCCAACACTAAAGGTTTGAGTGTGTTGCTTGGATAAATACTTCTTTCCTACTGTTAAGGATTGTTTTGTAACGTTGTGGGTGTTTTCCTTAGATAATATCCTACCGTTTGATTAATTAGAATATATCTATAATTAATGGTAATATATTATGTGCTATAAATACAGTATTTTCAAGAATGGAAACCAACTCACGAATTTATTAACTTGCACTACACTGATATTACCGATCAACATTTTGATTATTGGTGCAACATTTGATCAGCTAAGCAATTTATTTCTGATATCTTTGAGCTGGTATTTGGTAAGAAATTAATTGTTTATCCTTTTTGTGCTAATTGATCATTGCATATAGTTAAGCCTTTAATTGTTAAATTGATTATTCTTGCATTGATCATAGACCTCTATATTTGTATTGAAATCTGTTTTAGACTAAGTGTAGTCTAATGGTGTTAATCCTAGGGGATTAGAGAAAAGGTTTAAAAACAGGTTCAAGGAAGCAAAGGTGCTTGAAGAGTGCATAGGTGCACAAGGAGCAAGAGTGCTCAAGAGAAATTAATTGTTAATTAATTTTTGTAAGTATCTGTTTTGTAATCGGTGTTTATTTATAAAGATATAAATAAAGTGAGTCTCCAATACTAGTTGGTATTGGACGTAAACTAGACTATTATTATAAAGGGTAATAGCTGAACTACGTAAAAAATCTTGGTGTTGATTTTACTGTTTGCTTTACTTTAATTACTCACATAAGCTATTTAATTATCTTAATAATTATAATTTGAATATTTGCATTATATTAAGATAATTCTTTAACACCAAGTATTTTATTTAAATTATAAATTCAGCAGGATATTTAGTCAATTCAGTAGACTATATTAATTCAGCAAACTGAATTATTCAATATAGTAGCTTAAATTTAATAGTTTTATCTAAAGTTTAAAAATTGGTCATAGATTGCTCCCACACTTATTCAACCCCCCCTTCTAAGTGTGCCTAGTTAAATTTCATTTACCAACACTGATCAAACTTTAAGACAAAAAGCAAAAACTAAACTCAGAGGCCAGCGCAGCTGCGTTGCGCCTCAGTGTTATTCCGGCGTAGCTGCGCCATGTCTGATTCGAGCCAGGAACAGTCTGCTTCGGCAGAACTTCAGCCCAACCACAGAAATTATTCGCGAATTTGATTCTAAATAGTCATATATCAGTTTAAACATTCTTATATAGTTATATAACAACTATACAACCATTACCCAAACCCCATTAACATCCAACTCCACATAACCAAGAAATTGGTATTCAAGAATGGAAATTTTGACAGAACCAACAATGAAGAACAAGAAGAATTCTTATACCTCTTTGAAGCTTAATTGAATTCTCCAACATATTGATTATACTTCTTCAATTGCTCAGCAACTTAAAACTCTCAAACTTAGAATTTAGTAGACAAATTTCTCAGTAACGGAAATGAAAATGCCATTGTCCTTTTATAGAGAAAGGACGAACTGGATTTTGGGTTTACATGGAAGTTGGAATCCATGGTGTATTGGAAGGAGACAATGGTTAATCAAGAGTTGGCCAACCACCCATGCTTAGCCATCATCACTACACATGCTAGCCTTTTTGGTTTTTTGAGTTTTACGCAATGGAGAAGTAACACACTGTTTATGTACTATTGTGTCACTTAATTTGGGACAAGAGCAATTCTCAACAATAAGTTTGGTTTGGTTACTTTAAATTCGCAAAATATCATTTTAATGTATAATTATAACCATATTAGGAAATTTAGGGATAATTTAGGTACTCACCTCATAATATTCATGTACATTAAATACACGCAATTAGAATAACACAGTTAGGTATTCTTGTCCGGGTATCTACATAATTATATTTTACTACTCACATAAACACGTTATCACATTATTTAATATTATCTATCCAGTGTACACACATAATTTCTCTTCCCAATTTCTGGAATACACAGATATTTAATCATTTATGTATTAAAAATTACATATGACTTCACTGCACTACTTGGTTCCTTATATCATTAGTCCCAATTAAATGTCACACTTCACGTACTCTTAAGCCGTATGTATTATATATTACTACTGCTCACATTTTCCATATTACACATAATACTATTAATATTTTAATTGGACTAAATATCACTCAGTTGGGTACTTTCAACCCAATATCACCTTTTAATATCACAATAATTAATTAATATTAATCATTTATTTTCTCTTCAATAATTATTTTGCACTCCACTAATTAATAGAATATAATATTTCATAATATCACTTAATTAACCAATAATTAATCAGGGTTAATTAATTAAAACTTATTTAAATCCATTTATGGACAACTTAATCATCATTTAAGATTTTATTATCCTTATGAGTCCTTAATACCCATTTCTTAGATTTTAAATTCCAAAATTGATCTTACAGACCGGCGCAGCTGCGCTGGTCATAAGCTTGGTAATGGCGCAGCTACGCCATACCAAAATGAGAGGCAGACAAGTTCTGCCTTAGCAGAAATGAAACCTACACTCCTAAATACTTTACACATCCTCCTTAAACGTTAACTCGTCTAACATCAATCCCCTCTTTGATTTCACATCATCAGTTACTATTTTCATTAAAGATCACACTTCGAGTTTTAAAACTCTATTTTCCTTAATAGTTTAACTAACTATAAAATCTCCTTTACGAGTTTCTTACCACAAAACTCAAATATAAAGCACCCACTATAATCACATATTCACTATTTACTTAAGTGATTCTTAAACCCCTTCAAATTATATTATTCCATAATATAACTTTCACTTTAATATCAATTAACCAATATTTCTACTCTCGTCAACAACATATATACAAGTCCAAACCTAGCACGCGTCGAATCTTTAATAGTATTCAAAATAGTATACTGAGTGGTTTCTCACAAACAACCAACAAATTAGTTCCCTTCTCGTCTACACTGTTTTCACAGTGAGTTAGATCGGTTACTAATTCGTATATACATCTGCTCTCTGAAGGAATTGTTTAGCCCAGCTCCTATACATCCACCATTAAAGAGTACGGTTGCACTACCTTGGACTTGATACATACTCATACATATACTTAAGGGATTGGTGATTATCAAAGATATTTTAATGTCACCAACTTACTTATGATAAAATAACTTCACATAAATTATTTAATATTGATAGATAAATTTCTATCCATCTTCTTATTAATTCATCTCTATAATTTATAACCAATATATAATAATGATATATATATTTATTAAACACAATGTCACTTATTACATAGTTCATATTATCCTATGTAACACAATACTACATACCTCACAACGCATAAATATATATATATATATATATATATATATATATATATATATATATTCTTATTAGAATCCGTCTCATGCTTTAAGAATTTTATCTACTAAATTCTTATTTTAATATTTTCTGAAAATTTGGGTTCTTACACTATTTGACTCTTATAATGTATTACTAATTTCGATGCTGTTGTTTGTTGAAAACTAATGTTGTCTATCATTTTCTAAATCTTTGATTTATCACTGTTAAATGTTAAGGATAACTTATTCTTCATTAACTTAGTCATGATATTTTTTACTAGGCTATTTGAGATCACCTTTTTGTTTCATAATTCTTTTTAAGAAATAAGAGTGTAACTGTGGCTAGTGGGGAATATAAGGGAATGAAATGATGGTCCAAATTAGTAGTTTTAGCAGTCTTCACTAAGAACTTAGTATATGTGATGTCGTATTATACACGACATTGTAATAATTATAAATAGGATAATTTATGTATGTTGTTTATATTTTGGTTACTCAAATTGGGTGGTGTAGACCCGAACTTGGGGGCGTCACAATGGAGGACAAAATTAATCCCATAGGAGCCAAGAATTAATGTCATATAGGCCAGAATTAAGACCATGGAAGCTAAGAATTAGCACCATGGGTGCCAAAAATTAAGGTTATGGAGCCCAAATTAAATGTTATGGATGCCAAGAATTAGCGTTATGGATGCCAAAAAATTAGCACATGAAAAAAACTCTATTATTATTCAATATTTTAAAAGGAGTATAGGACAAATTATGTAGGTAAAAATAATCCACCAATGGCAAGTTGCCATGCGTTATTTCTAAATCCCTATTAATGAAGGGAAATATAATAATTTCGCTCGTAGAGTAATATAGAAGTATATTAAACTCAATAAAGGATAAAATTTCCACGAAGTTTAACCAATTAAGGATTGATAACCTAAAAGTTCTCTAAAGCCAATTAAGATTCTAATTCCTAACTCTTTAAGGAGAGGACTCTCATGCTATAAATAAAGGATGTTCCAGCATATTCAAGGGATAATAATAATCTCTCACCTCATATCAGCATTCTAACTAAAGCATCGGATAGTCTTCTCGGAGCCTCCCAACTTCAATGGACTTTTTACAGGTTTTCCGACGAGATCGAAGTGGTTACGTGGCGATCAAAGTCAAAATTTATGAGTTGACCGAAACCCTAATTTGGAGCTGTTGTTTGACGCATTAATTCTTATAATTTAATTTTTCTAACAAATTTTTATATTAAATTTAAGCTTTATGTGGATATTTTTAAGTTATTTAAGTTGGGGTAACCAATTTAAACTTTGGTAAACATTTATGCAATATAATGTAAAATATATGAAGATCAATATACTTAAATGTGTGTGTGTTAATATATATACGAGACTAATCTATAACTAATGTCGTAAACTTAACATTATCCTTATAACAAATCGTGGCCATCCAATTACAGATCTAATGGTGAAATAAATTCCCCCTCCATACTTTAGTTTGGGGAAGTCTGCACAACTACAGTGTAGATGCAAAAATACCTAGAATATCCCCATATTAAAAGTAATGGCACATTCGTAACATCCTCATCCGCACTTTAGTTGTGTGGATGGCTAAAAAGTAGAATTTTCCTTTTTTTTTTGTTTACCTATAAATTGCTAGTTAAAAAGTGGATGTTCCTCTGTTTTTGTCCATTTCTTTTCTGCCATTGATATATTAACATGAATTTCTCTCTTATTAGCCTTTTCTAGGGTTTTCAATCTCTAATAATCCTAATTCTCCAATTATCTTTCTCTGTTCATTCCTTTAATTGAAATCTTACATTATAATTATAATTCTCTTATGTTGCTAATATTTTTCATAGACCTTAATCGCTGCGATATTAAATCATTCCTTGCAAGTTCTTTTATGACGCTTCCAAAATAGGTCCATACAACCCATTCTGAGTCGCCAAATACATGGTACAGAATTCAAATACAAACTTAATTTACACAATTATTAAATGTCGTGCAGAATACGACAAAATATAAGATGAGAGTTTTAACACGAATATTGTCTCATAGACAATATTCAAACTCAAACGGAGTCCTCATTACAATTATTATCACACTATTTTATAGAATAGTGATGACTACTATAGCCACCATCTTGGACCATCACTCCATTCCCCGACTAGTCCCAACTATATTCTCATTTCCTAAAGAGAACAATGAAAAAAAAAGGGTGAGCTCAACTAGCCCAGTGAAGAATATTATGACTAAGATAATGTAGAATATATTATCATTAGTCTTCAACAATATAAAAATTAATAGAATACAATAGACAACAAGTTTAACTGCAGCAGGACAAGCAATCCATTAGAAGAGTTAAGTAGAGCATGATGTCTACTATCTTCTATGATTTAAATGTTCATCATCAATATTTTATCTCTGCAACACAATTCAATAAATAATCCACATCACCGAATTATCCATGCACTACGAGCCAAAGATATTCGTTAGTATCATATCCACGAATTATCCGTGCACTACGGGTCACGGATATTCGTTATTATCACCAGTGTTCATGATAATGCCAAACAACTATCCATCTATGCACTAAGGGCCAAAGAGGACTTTTACCATATCATTTGTAACATAACAGGTCATGATAATATCGATACATAATTCCTGGTCATAATCATACCAATCAACAGTCCATCTATGCACTACGGGCCAAAGATGACTTTCACTACAATATAAGCATGAGGATGATGACAATGATATAAGAAATCAATCAAGTGAGATTAAGGATAAATATTAAAGATTTATAATTCAATTTATCCAGAGTTTAAGAATGTCCAAATTATCAACATGATAACTACTTTGTGGAGTAAAATTTAAGAATAATATTCATGTATCAAAAATAATTTGAACAGAAAAGATATCAATTTGTCATGAATAGTATCCCGTGAATAGTACTTCATGAATATTACCGTATGTATGAATAGTACCGTATGTATGAATAGTGACCATGAATAGTACTCCGACATGAAAAGATTAACATTTAATATGAAAGTTCAGAAAAATATTTTCGTGAAACGATACTAGATGAAGCGCAAAATTCAAGGATATTCTACTAATTTCAAGGAGTATAGAAGCAATACTTATCAAAATAAGTGTAGATTTAGGAATATGAAACAAAATATTATTACTTACATGCTATAAAATATAGAAGAAAATAATATTTCTTACGAATATTGAACGAAAATAATATCTCTTACCTTAAAATTTTTAGTAATTCCGACTGGTATAGCAGGGATATTCTTGAAGAAAACTTACACTATTTGCTACACTCAAAGTTTCCTTAAACTCAAAAGAAATACACTCAATATTATAGAAGAAGAATTCTCTGATTCTGGTGTGATTTTTATTTCTAAACTAAGCATCCTATTTATAAGATAATGGCAGGAAACTATTTAAAAAGAAAAATCATGGACCAACAGTAGAAGCGTCACGGGCGCAGAACCGGCGGTGAAAAATTTGATTTTACTATGCAGCACTATGCAATAAAATATTCTAATAAAACGAAAACTTTATATAAAATATAATATATTCTATATATAATATAATAAAACGAATAACTTTATATATAATATAAAAAAATATTCTGTTTTATATACTAAGTTTTCTGTTTTATTACTATTATAATATTAATAAAACAAAAATTGAGATAACTTTCTACCGGTGATTTTAAAAAATGAGTAAGTGGGGGTCCATGTAATAATTCAAACTTACAAAAAATACTTCATAAAAAACCCCCTATATTTATAACAAATCACTTAACTAAACACATTTTTAAACTTTCAACATTTATTCATCATTAATATTATAACTCACAATATTAACAACCAGATCATTCCCAGGAAATAGGGGGCTTTTCGATAAGGACTTCTCCTTATTGACGTACAATTAGGTAACCAAACCCCTTTCCTCGACATAACTTTCTAGACATTGTCAATAATACAAATAAAAATATGAATAACTGTGTCGTCTCAATTACTGATTTAATAATATAAAATATTGTGCAGATGATACTGTGACAATAATTGAATCAATAATATGAGATACTATGCAGGAACTACTGTTGTAATAATTGAGTACAACTGAGTGACTTCTTACGTAAGCAACAATAATCAGAGATACTGTACAATACCGTGTGCTACTATGCAACCACGCGTATTACTGTTCTTTTATCACCGATTATTTCAACAGTTAACGGTAAAAGTTGTGCCGTTATTTTTATAAAAAAATTATTTCTGTCGTTTTCTAACTCCGACAGTTATTCCGTTGTGGGGTCCACCAATGATTGTGCCGCCGTACGGATATTCCCTGATAAAACGATTATTCCCCGACCAAACGAATATTTTATGACAACTTGCTTACTTTATAAAATTTTCACATATCACCGTTAACTTTAACCTTTTATTAATTTAACCATTTACTAAATAGAATAATAATTATAAAAAAAATTGAATACTTTCATTTCATAAAATTCGGGGTCTTACAACCTTCTTCGAGACCAAGCCATTTTCTTTGAACTTCCGTAGCCGGACTTTCTTGTTGTAGGACCGAGCAATCCTTTGTTGATATAATTGACCATGAAAAATGGTTGTGGTCCTCCTCTCATCTATCATAGATAATTAGTGGTACCGATCTTACAACCATTGGTCTTCCTCCATTTGAGCATCTATCAATACTCTTAAGGACTCCATTTCTACCTTTATGAAGAACACTGTCTCCATGCCAAAGGCCAATGAGTAGGGGGCTGCCCCAGTAGAAGTGTGCATTGACGTTCTGTAGGCTAATAGAGTCAAAGGCAATAAGTCAAACCATCCTTTGTGATTGGCGAACATCTTTTCCATGATCTTTTTGATATTCTTATTAGCCTCTTCAACAACACCATTCATCTTTGGACGATAGATGACGGAGTTAAGATGCTTAATGTGAAATTTGCTACATAATTCCTCCATCGTCTGGTTGTTTAGATTTTTGGCATTGTCTGATACGATCACCTCCGGTTGTCCATATCGATAGAAGACATTGTTTCTGATGAAACCAATGATTACCTCTTTGGTAACTGTGACACCCCCAAATCCAGGTCCCTTCGAACCTCGGATCCGGTCTGCCACGATACTACTATCGTTCAACTATTTATTTCCTTTTATTCATAACTGAATGAATATAACTTAGCTTATTACAATTTAGAATATACATTCTTTCCACTTCCAAGATCTGTATAATGACCCCAAACTTTTATAAGTTTCAGAACTTGGTCATTTACTATTCCTGTTTTATATCACATTCGATGTTATAAAAATATATGGAATAATTTAAACTTTTTCAATCTCCTTTGAAAATAAATCTTTTATTGATTTCTTAACTTGAATCAATTACATATCCTTGAATCAAATTATGTTATGATTCACTTTATTCAATTTCCGTATAAATCTTACATCTCAATTTGAACTCCTCTATGTACCGCCTAGTACAACTTTAAAAGCTAACATGTATTACACATCGTAAACTACTATCAAGTATATCTACTAGAACCTAAACATGGTTCAAGAGCATTTATTTAAACAAATGAATCAATCTCCTTTGATTCTATTGATCTTTATCAATTAAGTAGCACGTAATCTTTACCGTGAGTCCTTAACCTGTAAAAATGGTTATTTGCAAGGGTGAGCTAGACAACCCAGCAATTCTAACAGTTTTCATCCATCACATAGCATATAATAACATATTCAGTTCATGCATTCAAAATCAATTTATATTTACTACGCATGTTACTTCTCACATAACAGACATAGAGATTTACTTCACAAGCATATCATCAAAGATCAACTTTCACATTTCATACATATCTCATATGCATTTCATATATATACATCAACATTCTCATGGCATAATATAGCTCAATTAATAGTTATCGAATTCATATAACAAATAGGAACTAAAAGACTTGCATGATTCGTAGTTTATCAACTACGACTTACTGCTTAAAGCTTATCTGCACTTCGTGTATTCCTACACAGTTATATAATCATGAATTTATATCCATTAGTCATACATTTCATACGCTCTTAATATAAGAACAAATATTATCTCCTAACTAAGTTTGTAAAACCTACACTTCACTTTCTCATCATACTCTTAGAATAGCTAGGTACGTATACCTTAGCCACACATGTTCAATATCAACATTCATAAATCTTTATCACACACTTGACTTGTTATGTGTTCGACACATATTTAAAGTTTATATATGTGTGATCTACATCGTCCTTACATTCTGCAAACTTTAATAAAATTTAGCAAATTTGGGTTTTATATAACCATTACATGCTCATATGCTTAAAACATCATCTAGGTCAAGTATTATAACTTTATACATTCATACACACATGTTTTAAGGTTCTGGTTACCATTAAAACTGTTTGGCAGTACTATCCTGTGGCACAGCTGCGCTGCAGTTTGGCCTAGGATGGACGCAGCTGCGCCGTCCCCTGGCTAGACCAAAGTTGGATATTTATTTTCTGGTTTCATTTGAGTCCTTAGCATACATAACTGTTAACACATAACTAACCCACATGTTAAGAGGTCTTAGCCCAAGCTTGGTGCCTCTTGCATTTACCTTAAGTTATTTTACACTTTATAGCTTTATTGCCATTTATTTCACGGCTAAGTAAGCTCATGCAACAAGGGTCTAACTATATGACCACTAACGAGATTAAACAACTTTCAATATACATGCTTACATGTAATCACATGACTAGCATGGTTTATGACTTGAAATCTTACTTTAAGACATGTATAGTTCATAGTATGTCTATCTAGTAGGGTGCACGTACTTACCATGTCTAAAGGCATAAAAGTCCTATCATGTTGCACATAAGGTCAGAACACAAGTACTTAATGTTCGTCCCTCTTAGTTTCAAAACTTCAAAACTTTATTCTCAAAGTCAATGTTATACTAAACTAATCATGCAAGGCAACTTCAAATCACACGTCATACTTGTTTATACATGTTTCTACGTACGTTTTCAAGGTTAAAATATAATCACTTCATGTTTTAAAACTTAGTTTACAAAAGATAACGGAGTTTGCCCTTGAAATTGTTTTAACTAAAATAAGTTATCTATCACACATACGATTCAAATTTGAATCTTACATCATACGTAATTCGACCTCATATAAATGCTATCAAGGTCAGAATTAAAGGTACACAATTTCGTCAAAGTTTGTTTTCAAAAATCTTTAAGTTTCTTTTGAAAACACATACTAAGTCATGATAAAACATTCTATTATAAGTAAGGTAATCTTATATGTCATGTCTAATATCATACATTTTCATATTATATCACTTAGAATAACATATTCTATCGTCGAGAGCACTATACTTGAGTATGTACTCGTTTGACGCCCTCCGATCGCCTCTGAATACGTAATAGTCATAAATATGACTATTTTTACCCTTCCTAACGACCTCAAATTGAAAATCTTAAATAACAAAAGTTGTAGGTCTATCCGTCCTCGTTCCGGATCATCTTAAATCACCTCAATCGGAGTTCGTATGAAAATGTTATGTCTAATTTACTACAGCAGGTCACAGCAGTGCACCAGACACTGATGTCCGGCGCAGCTATGCCCTAAATAACCTTGGGGGCAATGCAGCTGCGCCCCAGGTCACAGAACAGCCCCTCAGGCTCTGATTTCATGGACCAAAACTCCTTCCAATTATCATAATATGAGTTATACTCATCCAATTTAGTCCATTTTTGGTTCTATGAGTTTGTAACTCATAAAACTACAACATACCAACTACCCAATAATTAATATAAACATTAACTAACCCAAATATGAATTTAAAACTCATGTTCATACAATTTTCATGCTTTGAAAAGTTTAGCAAATTCATTCACTACAAATTCGTTTCTCAACCAAATTGGTTCATTTAACTTCCGTTGTTTTCGCATATGACTATCTTAACAATACCTAGCATCAATTCATGGATTATAGCAACCATTAGCCATCAATTTTGTGATCAAAAGCAACTATTTCATGACATTCTTGAGAAATTGAAACTTAGGAATCAAAAGTATATATGTTAGAATCATTAGCTCTTGATGGCTTCAATTTGCTATCAATAGCTCTCCCAATCTCTAATTGTTCTCAATACCACTGAACTTCCATAACCCATTTCTCAGATAACTCAAACAAACGGTAAAGAAAAGAAGGAGTCCCTATTTATAGAGGAAGGATTATCTAGTTCATGGTTTTGCACATTGAATTAATCCAAGGGGAGGAGGAAGAAGCCAGTGGATGTTGAAGATTTGTTGACCAACTCCCTCTCCCTCCATTTCTTACTTCATCATCAACTCTACTTCTTAATAATGAAGGAATAGGATAGGTCAATGGCCTATCTTACGGCAGTTATAAAACATGTGACAAAGATTTTGGAACAAGGCTAAATCTTAGCAACTAAAGCTTAGTTTGGTTCCTTTAATTTCCAAAATAAAATTTTAATGTACGATTGTTACCATATTAGAAATTTAGGGATTATTTATGTACCAACATCACATAATTCATGTACATTAAATATATGTAATAAAATATCGCGATTAGGCATTATTGTCTGGGTATCCCCCATAATTATTTTTACTACTCGTATAACCACATTATAACATTGTCTAATATTAATGTTTATTTAAACATTTAATCTCCTTCCCAGTTTCTAGAATACACATATATTTAATTATTTCTATATTACCACTTCATATGATTTCACTGTACTACTTGGTACCTTATATTATTAGTCCCAATTAAAAGTCACACTTCATGTATTCTTAAGCCATAGGTATTATATACTACTATTGTCCACGTTTTTCATATTACACATAGTAATACTATTAATATTTTAATTGGGCTAAATATCATTTAGTTGGATACTTTCAACCTATTATCACATTTTACTATCACAACAATTAATTAATATTAATCATTTATTTTTTTTTTCAATAATTATTATACACTCCACTACTTAATAAAATATAATATTCCATAATCTCACTTAATTAACCATATTTAATTCAGGTTAATTAATTAAATCTTTATTCAAGTCATGTTTTGCTAACTAAATTTCTTCATGGACACTTAGTCACCATTCATGACCTTATAAGAGTTATTAGTATGTATGGCTTGCAATCACATTTTTACAAACTGACTCAGAGTTTTCTACAGACCGGGGCAGCTGCGCCATACCAAAATTAGAGGCAGACAAGTTCTGCATCAGCAGAACTGAAACCTACGCTTCTAAATACTTTACACATCCTCCTTAAGTGTTAACTCGTATAACATCAATGCCCTCTTTGATTCCACATCATCGGTTACTATTTTTCTTAACAATTTAAGGATCACACTTCGAGTTTTAAAAATCTATTCCCCTTATTAGTTTAACCAACTAGAACATCTCCTTTACGGTTTCTTACCACCAATAACACAAAACTCGAATATAACACATACATACATTCCTTTCATCTTCGCTTCTTGTCGTGTATTGAATTACGTAATAATTCTCTAACCACCCTAAAGGTATATCGATTTCCTTCTCTCATCAACAACATACACATATATAAGTCTAAACCTAGCACACCTCGAGTCTTTAATAATACTCAATATCGTACCCTGAGTGGTTTCCCACAAACAACCAACAAGTTAGTTTCCGTCTCGTCTACACTGTTTTCACAGTGAGTTAGATCGGTTACTAATTCGTATATACATCCGCTCTCTGAAGGAATTGTTTAGCCCAGCTCTTATACATCCACCATTAAGGAGTATGGTTGCACTACCTTAGACTTGATACGTACTCATACAAATACTCAAGAAATTGGTGATTATCAAATATATTTAACGTCACCAAGTTACTATTATAAAATAATTTCACATAAATTATTTAACATCAATAGATAAATATTATCCATCTTCATTACTAATGCATCTCTACAATTTATAACAAATATATAATAACGATATATATTTATTAAACACAACATCACTTATTACATAGCTCATATTACCCTATGTAACACAATACCATATACCTCGTAAAATATTTATATTCTTGTTCGAACCCATCTCATGCTTTAAGAATTTTATTCACTAAATTCTTATTTTAATATTTTTCTGAAAATTCGGGTTCTTACATCCTCTCCCCCTTATAAGGATTTCATCCTCAGAATCACCGAAACCTCCTCTACTCGGTGCTATTCTGAATATTACATATTCTTTTGAATAATTTTTTATCCCTTCTCTTTTCAGAAGGTTTATTATAACTTGCTCACTTACATTCTACCATATTCTCCTTTCTAAGGAACTCACTACATTCATCACATAGAAGAATAAGAATCTTTCACAATTTTTCAATAATCAGGAAGTAGTGTGAATAACTAAGATTCCAATTTATGCTGAGGGGTCACAAGACCGTGAACTAGTGCTTCAACACAATCATCCACACTACAAACAAGAGTGTTTATCTATCACAAAGACTAAAAACACCCTCTACACGTACACTAGGTGGCCAGCCTATTGTACCACTACGTTGAGCTGTAACGTAATGTTTTGTAACGACTACATGCGTTACGCTCGGAACCATTGTCCCCGAAAATATGTCCCCTTATAGGGTTGTTCACCTCAGTTTTTCCACATCTGAACCCTCACCAGAGATGTGACGACCCCAAAATAGGTTCATTCCATCCAACCCATTTTGAGTCGCCAAATACATGGTACAGAAAACAACTACAACTTTATTACAACAATTGTCGTACAAAATACAACAACACATATGATGTGAGTTTGGATACAAATATATACCAAATGTGACACATGACCCAACCGTGGACAACACCTCACAATGACACCTTACATAAAGGTATAGTCAAAAACTGTTTTAGAAATTAAAATCTTTGGAAAGTGCTCAAGGAAATCTTCGTACATGGGAGGCCATGCGTCTAGGTTATGATAGATATCATATGGCCACAGAATTATCCTTGGTTGACCCAATAGAACGCAAAGAAAAACGAGAAGATTACTATCATATTCTTCCCAATGGTGAGTCTTCTCTTGACATATCATTATCTCCACTGTCTCTAATTGAGAATTATAATCCAAACAAACACCAAGATTATATAGGTAGTGCTTGTAGATATACTCCGCAAGTGGATGTGCACAACCCTGTCTTATGATGGCACGAGGTTGTATGTCGTTAGACATCTTGTATTATAGTGGCAAAACACCCTTCCAACGTTGGGTACACCTTACCCTATTGGAGTCACCAAATATAACTACTAAATGAACTTTTCTATACTGCTTAGGGAGAACTCCACAGCTAGAGACCACCGTTCTATTCCCTTGTTACCCCCGCTCGACCCAGCTACACTCTTATTACCTGAAAAGGAATTGTGAAGCAAAAGGGTGAGCACAACTAGCTCAGTAAAGAATATCATGACTAAAGATAATTAAATTATCAATAGCCTTCATCAATAATAAATCAGAGATTTAGAACATATGGTAGATGATAAAAATTTTAACCATAGTTGCAGCGGAACGAGCAATCCATTAGAAGAGTCAAATAGACTATAAAGTCTATTATCTTCTCCATGTTAAAAATTCACCAACAATGTTTTATCCCTGTAACATCAATCAACAATTCTGGTCCACAATCATAAGAATAACTCATAATCATAATTGTAGTTCTAAATTTCTCTTCTCATCCAGGACGAAGATAATTTTCATCACCTATCTTTACCTGAAACATCAAAGATCATGGTTACACCAAATCACATTTCCTGTTCATAATCATACTAATAACTTCATCTTTACACTACGGCCAAAGATATTCATTTGTATCACTAGTTGGTCATGTTCATCTCAACACCTGTTCATCTTTGCACTACTGGCCAAGGATATTCAACAACAGGTCATCTTTGCACTACGGGCCAAAGATATTCATCAACAATTCATCTTTGCACTACAGGCTAAAAATATTCCTCAACAGTTCATATTTGCACTACAGGCCAAATGTATTCATCAACAGTTCATATTTGCACTACAGGCCAAATATATTCATCAACAGTTCATATTTGCACTACAGGCCAAATATATTATTATCTCAAAGATATATATAACCATTTCAGAATTTATATAAACAATAATTATAACCATGTTGATCATTTCACCTTTGCACTTAAGCTAAAGATATTCAATTATAAGTTCAATGGTCATGATCATACCAGTCAACAATTCAACTTTACACTACTGGCCAAAGAGAACCCATAGTCATGATCATACCAAAAATCTACCCATCTTTACACTCAAGTCAAAGAGAAATATCATCATTAGGGTTATAAAAATGTTATATATGATAATAAAAATAATATGATCAACATATAGTTTTAATCTCAAGAGTAATATTCATAAATCAACTATAATTTGGTTAGAAAAAGAAACCAATTTTGTCATGAATAGTAACTCATGAATAGTAACTTCGTGAATAGTAACTCATGAATAGTAACTCGTGAATAGTAACTCGTGAATAGTAAACCTGACACAAAAAAGTAGAAATTCTACAATAAAATCCATACCAATATTTCGGTATAATGATATTGAAATAATATTTTTTAAACTTATAAATAATTTATTTTAATTGTTTACACTTTACTAAATAATGTATTTAATCATCCTAAAATTCTAAACTCATAAGATTTCATCACCAATAACCAAAACCCTCATCAAAAATCTGCATATACCTCATATAGGATTCTCAAGCCATAAAATTCTATTTTTCAATTTTCTTACTTCACATAACATATTTAATTCATTTACTCATAACTAGTCTATTTTCATGAAAAATACCAAATCAGTTCCAAAAATATTTCTTTTCTGAGATTTAGTAGAATATAGTCCCATATTGAACATATATTTTTCTCAGAATTTTTAAAATTTATTTACTATTTTTCATATGGCCAAAACCGCCGAATATTTAGACATTTATCATAAATTATACTTTTATCCAAAAATTCCGAAATTCACAGAGTACACTGATATTATATAGATGTACTCCAAATAAAAATTTTATCAATTTTGGAGTTAACCACAAGGAGTTATAAGAGGTTACTTTTCAAATAGTCTTTTCCCGTAAAATTCATAACTCTTAATCTATACATCCAAAAATCGCCATTTTTGGACACAATCAATAAAACTTATCAGAATATCATTTCAAATTTTTCTAGAATTTTCTGAAGGTCAGAAGAAGTACGAACTGAAAAACATAATAACCCTTAAAATCCCTTATCTCAAAAGAGCAGTATTTCTGACTTGAATATCGGATATAACGCTGAACGAACTTGCGTCGTATATCAACACTCAGGATATCTAAATAATAACAAAAATATGCCTGATAATATAGAGAGAGAAAACTTATATTTCTGGTGTGATTTTTAATTCTAACTAAGCACCCTATTTATAGGGAAATGCCAGCCCACCATTGCTGACAAAATTTACATACGTATGTTTATTTTGAAAACTTGCAGCACACCTCAATGCTCATAAGTCCAACTTGCCCACTCCACCTTTATCACATGTTTTTTTTTATAAAAGAATTCAAATTCAATTTGAAAACTAATTTAATTTGATTATCTTCACTCCATTTAATTCACAATAATTAACCCTTTTATCAGAAAAAATACGAATTTTATGTTCACTCCATAGAAAATTAAATTTTCTACAACTTTGTAAAAAAAAGTTTTTCCAAATTCTAAACAGAAAATATCTGAAATCCACATACGGATGCTTTTTCCACACTTTCAAAATACATACGGAGGCTTCTTCTTTTTTTCTTCTCTGCAACATTCCTTCCTTGAATTTTCAAAGCCTTCCCAAAAAGTACAACTCCACCCACCACATGTTTATATATATATATATATATATATATATATATATATATATATATATATATATATATATATATATATATATATATATATATATATATATAAAAACATTTATAATTATTAAAAAGAATTCATAATTCCATTTTCTCTCTTCCACCTTATTTTATTCATATTAAATAAATATTTCCTTCATTTATATCCACATAAAAATAAATATATCCATCATTTATATTCACATAAAATAAATATTTTTTTATCATATAAATCAATAATTAATTATTCACAAATAATATTACAGAATCACAATAATGACAACCAGGCAGTTCTCAGGAAAGAGGGGGCTTTCCAATAAGGATTTCTCCTTACTGGCGCGCAATTAGGTGACCAAACCTCTCCTTGACAGAACTTTCTAGACATTGCCAATAATGTTATCTAATAATATTATTCAAATAATATGAATTATTGATCTGATAATGGAGATAATGTGCAGTGACAATTATTGAAACAACAATAATATAAAATATCAACGCAACAATTATTGAATCAATAAAATAAAATATTGAACAGTAATTACTGTGACAATTATTCAGTAGTGCCTTCTTACGTAAGAATCAATAATTTCAAAAATATTGTGCAATACCGTGTGCTACTGTGCAATAACGCGTATTACTGTATTTTAACCACCGGGTATTCTAACAGTGTTAACGGTAACAACTACGCCGTTAATTATAAAAACTCAATTTTTGTCGTTATCTTCATCTGACCGTTTTTCGTTATGAGACCCACAAATAGCTGCGCCGTCGTACGAATATTCCCCGACAGAAAGAATATTCCACGACCAAACGAATATTCCCCGACAATAATGATTATTTTATAACCACTTGCTTATTTTGAAAAAATTTCACATTTCACCCATAACTTTAAACTTTTATCAATTTAACCATTTACTGAATAGTAATTATAAGAAAATTTGAATACTTTTATTTCATAAAATTCGGGGTCTTACAAGAGAAATCTGGTTTGGCATAAATACTCAAGAACGCTTGAATTCCACCAATATTTTTCAACAGTCGTCTAGCCGAATCAACTAGCTTAGACTTTTATCAACAATTCGGACATTAATCGAAATAATTTGGCCAACTTAATTGACCTTCTTCATAATTTAAAAGAAAACCAAAAATTCTTTTATGACGTCATGATACCGTACCAAATTAGTAGTACGTTGAGGATTCTGCCATTATGTGACTTTGTCATATTACATCACACCATAGTGGACTGACGATCTTTCGATCATAACCAACACTAGGTTCGACTGCATTGATGACTCCATCGTTTACCATTTTTACACCATATCAAATGATGCACATGGTTAGAAATACATTTTGAAAATTTTTAAATTCTTTTTGTCTTAGCCGAAACAATTAGCGTAGACATAAGATTAAAGGTATTGTTTTTAAACATCGTTGGTTTAATCACATGATTCAATGTTTTTCAAGAAAACAGAAGGGCAAACATCAGCATGAAGTCAATAAATTTTTGAAAACCTAGCAGAGCTAGAAGATTTAAAAAATTCATGTTTCTCCATCGACTTTACTCCATTGCCTCATTCTATAAATCTCTAACACCATCAATTCTTACTATACCGAAATCTCTTAATTCATAACATATATATACCCGATATAGTTCATCAAACTTACCACACTTTGGAAGTTCGGGAACATGCTACAATCATATGAGTTTAAGAACTTATCCTAGTCAGACCATAGGCGTCCATTCGCTGAGGGGTTCAAAAATATTTCATATGATTACGAGTCACGAACTTACCATAAATATGAGTTTTAAGAACTCGCGCCTAATCTTAATATTCTCTACCTTAATCTTAATCGTCTCTATCTATCAAATATGATATGAGAAAAGAATCACCTTCTCACCATAAGCACATCGATAGCGCGACACCGACATTCCATTGATTATCATTGTGAGGAACCGAGCGTGTGCACAAAGCCTCCGCCCACACAAAGGTTTGTATAACTCAGCTCTCACATGAGTCCTCAACTGAAATCTAACTTAACTTTATCTCACTCTTAACTTGCTCTTTGCTCGATATGAATTCTTCGTATCTCATCACATACAACTCCTCATGAGTTCATATCGTACCATTTCATAGTACAATCTCTTATAGCATCAAGTTATACACACTTAGTCGTTATAGACTATTTATCACTTCATAGCTCAATCCGATCAAGTCGTGATCATCATTTTACCTTAGGGTTCTTTCCCTATTATCAACAAAACTCCACTCGAGTTCATTCTTATTATCTCTGTCATATAGACACCATCTTAATCATTTTTATTACCGAAGTTAGGAAACTCCTGAATTCTCATTCTCTAGATACTTCAAGATTCTTCTTTGAATCTTCACTTATACATATTTTAAATCTTTGTCTTTCTATATCTCTCAGGTTATAGCCTAAGGTATACTTACCTAAGTTTATAACCTACATCTTTGATACCAACCTGTGATGCCCCCAAATCCAGGTCCCTTCAAATCTCGGATCTGGTCCGTCACGATACTACTATCGTTCAACTATTTATTTCCTTTTATTCATAACTGAATGAATATAACTTAGCTTATTACAATTTAGAATATACATTCTTTCCACTTCCAGGATCTGTGTAATGATCCCAAACTTTTATAGGTTTTGGAACTTGGTCATTTACTATTCCTGTTTTACATCACATTCAATGTTATAAAAATATGCGGAATAATTTAAACTTTTTCAATCTCCTTTGAAAATAAATCTTTTATTGATTTCTTAACTTGAATCAATTACATATCCTTGAATCAAATTATGCTATGATTCACTTTATTCAATTTTCGTATAAATCTTACATCTCAATTTGAATTCCTCTATGTACCACCTAGTACAACTTTAAAAACGAACATGTATTACACATCGTAAACTACTATCAAGTATATATACTAGAACCTAAAATATAACTTTTCATTAATTGCCCAATTTCTGGCCCAATTTTCTCCCTTGTATAATGTTTTGTTCCCCTATCATATCTAGGCTTTTACATAAACACTGTATCCCTGTCAATGTTTTTTCTCAAATAAATATATTCATCACCACCATTTTTCTTTTTTGTAATTTTTTTTTTAGAGAAATTCACAATCTATGTCCTTTTAAGTGTACAAGGTTGTTCGTTTACTGCTCAATCAATCTGAATAAATTTGAATCTGAACGAATAAATTATTCAAATAATTTGATTACTAATTTTTAAATTTTAAATGCGTGTGAACGATTTATCAAAAAAATTGTGGTTAAATGAGGAATAAATAGTGTTGAATTATATTTTTACTTACATTCTCTCATGGAGAATTAAAATTTATATTCAATATCCATCTTGTTTATTTTGTAAACAAATTTTGATATGTACAAATTGTTTTTGATTTTTGTTTAACAAATAATTAGATAACAAATTTAATGAATGTTGTTGTACTTTTTTGATTTGATTTTATGTACTATAGAATGTTATTAATATCTTTTTTGTGTTTTATTACTAAAATTAAATTTTTAACAATATACTTCATCAAAGATTTTTCAAAAGTTTATATTTAATTTTTCTTAAATAACATTGCTTATTTATAATTATATAATAAACTTGTTCATAACAATCCAGAAAGTTAAAATAGGATAATACACGTATTTAGGTGTTTAAGACAAACAATTGTCAAATATATCATTTCATTATATATTCAGATTTTCTACTTCATTTAGCTTATTTAAATTTTCTTATACATTCAGAACTTTTATTCGATTTTATCAAATAGCTCCTTAGAAACCCTAACGCAAAAATAACATTATATACACTACCACTTGAGTAACATTTTTCATTATGCCTATTTCTTCTTACTTCATTTGTTTCACAATAAGATAGATTCAGCCTATCTATGTTAATGGTTTAATCTTTTCTGACCATTCCAATGAATTTTTTCTTTTATTAATTGTTATAGTATTTTAAAATTGTTGTGTTTTATATAGGTAATATGTGTAAGACCCCAATTTTTATAAATAAAGATGAATTTTCTATAAATATCATTATTGAATATTATGGAGTTAATTTGATATAATGTTATAGTTGTGGGTAATATTTATAAATTTTGCAAAGTAAGCAAGTTGTTATAAAATATTCGTTTGGTCGGAGAATATTCTTTTTGTCGGGGAATATTCGTACGACGGCACAATCATTGGTGGACCCCACAACGGAATTATTGTCGGATTGAGAAAACGACAGAATTATCTTTCTATAAAAATAACGGCTGAGGTGTTACCGTTAAAACCGTTAAAACTGTTGAACTACTCGGTAGTAAAAGTACAGTAATACGCGTGGTTGCATAGTAGCACACGGTATTGATTATTGATGCTTACGTGAGAAGTCACTCAACTATACTCAATTATTGCTACAGTAATTGCTGCATCATATCTCTTAAATTATTGTCATAGTATCATCTGTATAATATGTTATATTATTAAATCAATAATTGAGACGTTGTGGTAAGTTTGGTTATTTTATGGGGGGGCATATGTCATCATCTAAGAGTCTCTTCGTCAATAGTAATTACCGTCGTCAATAGTATTTACCTTGGTCAATAGTAATTACCTTCGTCAATAGTATTTACCTTGGTCAATAGTAATTACTTTCGTCAATAGTAGTTGTCCCTTCAATATTACCAAGAGTCATTTGACCCTTCGTTAAGACCAAGAGTCATTTGATCCTTCGTTAAGACCAAGAGCCACCCTCAGTTTTTCTATAAATAGAGGCCTAGGGCTTCATTATTTTTCACGAATTCATTCAAGCTATAGAGAGAGAAAGTATAGAGAGAATAAGAGAGAGAGAATAAAAGTATTCTGCTACATCACTTTTCCAATATCCAGTTCTTTTAAGGTAGGGAATATTATTTCTTTTATATTCATGAAGAGAACTTCTGTTATTCCATTTGTTATTATTCTGTTGGAATAACCAGTATACGCGGTCTACCCTATACTTGGTGACATTCTTCTATTATTCTGTTGGAACATCCTGTCTGTGTGTTTTACACCGGACCTAGTTCCGTTTATTATTCTGTTGGAACATCCTGTCTGTGTGTTTTACACCGGACCTGGTTCCGTTTTATTATTATTCTGTTGGAATATCATGTCTGTGTGTTTTACACCGGACCTGGTTCCATTATTTATTATTCTGTCGGAATATCCTGTCTGTGCGTTTACGTCGGACCTGGTTCCATTATTTATTATTCTATTGGAATAACCTGTCTGTGCGGTCTATCGCATGCATGGTGATTTCTTTTGTTATTCCATTCTTTATTGTACTCAGTTGGTTAAGTTTTGACTTCTATACTCCATGAAATTTGTGGAATATCCTTGATAGTTGCGTTTCATCCAGTATTTTTTCAAGAAAATATTCTTCTAAGCATTCTTGAATTTTACTCCACAATGCAGTATCATGTTGACAATTTGGACGTTGTTAATTCCTGGATAAATTAATTCTTGAACTTGTTTTATTGAATTCTTATATCATTGTCATCATCCTCATGTTTATAAAATGTTGAAAGTCATCTGTGGCATGTAGTGCATAGATGGACTTGGTATGATTATGACCAGGGATTATTCGGTATAATCATGACCGTAATGTTACAAATGATGTGGTAAAAGTCCTCATTGGCCCGTAGTGCATTGATGGACAGTTGTTGGCATGATCATGACCATTAATGAATATACGAATATCCTTGGCCGTAGTGCAGGGGTGATTCGATGATGTGGATTATTTTATTAAGCTGAGTCCCAGCGATCACAGTGTTGAAAAACTTTTTCAATCATAAAAGATAGTAGCGTTTATTTTCTACTTGACTCTTTTAATGGATTGCTTGTTCCGCTACAGTTAAACTTGATGTCTATTATATTTTATCAGTTTAACATTGTTGAAGGCTAATGATAATTTATTCTGCATTATCTTAGTCATAATATTTCTTACTGGGCTAGTGGAGCTAACCCTTTCTTTCACTGTTCTCTTCAGGAAATGAGAACGTAGCTGGGGCAAGTCGGGGAACGGAGTGATGGTCCGAAGAATAGTATTAGTTAGTAGTCCTCACTATTCTATATAATGGTGTGTTAATAAATGTAATGAGGACTCCTTTTGAGTATGAATACTCTCTAGAAGATAATATTTGTATTCAAACTCACAGTTTATGTTTTGTCGTATTGTACACGACAGTTGTATTATTAAGTTGTATTTGTATTCTGTACTATGTATCTGACGACTCAAGATGGGTGATGTATACCTAATTTTGGGGGCGTCACAATATGGATATTGAGGATCAAATTTTATGTTTGATGATTATATATTGGTATTTGAAAAGGCGATCTTCAAAGAGAATAGCAAGGATTATGGATAATACTTCGGCATTGAGCGGACATGCTTACACATTAGAGTTATGAAAATGGATCAAATACACAGTGTCGAGAATTGATGCATCTCTCTCGTGATGCATATGTACATCTATGTGAACACTTCAAGGAAAACTAATGGGTACACAATAGTAGACACATAATAGTTAAGGAGAAGATGACAATATTCTTAACTATTATAGGCCATAATGAACGCTTTAGAGTTATAAAACGCAGATTTCAACATTCTACCCAAACAATACATAGATATTTTCATGAGGTGTTAAACGGAATGATTGAGTTTTCAAAAGAAATTATAGTGCCTACATCATTTGATCCAAATCCCGATATTCCAGGGAACCATAAAAATTTACGACAAATATTTTCGATAAGTGGCATATAAATTCTTTTCTTTTTCATTTATTCCATACAATAAAATACTTTGAGATCTTTAAATTTTTTAATGCAGGGTGCAGTAGGTTCATTAGATGGTACTCTTGTACATGCAGTTGTTCTTGTTAGTCAATAAATACGTTATAGAGGAAGAGGAAGAGGTGAATGTTATCAAAATGTTTTAGGAATATGTGATTTTAACATGATATTCACATTTGTTTGGGCCGAATGGGAAGGGATTTCACACGACTCACGAGTGCTAAAAGAAGTTGCATTTGATCTATCTTTTGGTTTTCCATTTCCTCCCCCGGGTATATATTATAATTTCTTTTACCATTTCCAATTATTATTTATTTTTGTCATAAAATTTCATCATTAAAGTTATTAAAAATAATCATTATTTTTTGTCTCAATTACAGATAAATATTATCTTTGTGATGCTGCATACATAAACACTCGAGGATTTTTATCTCCATATCGCAATACAAGGTATTAGTTAGCTGATTTTCGACGCAGACGCGCTTTAAATAAAGAGGAAAAATTCAACAATGCTCATGCACAACTCAGAAATGTTATCGAGCGTGCTTATGGTGTGTTGAAAGCAAGATTCCCAATTTTGAAACGAATGGCTCCTTATCCTTTTACAGTACAAAGGGATATAGTTATCGCTTGCTTCGCAGTCCATAATTTCATAATGAAGCATAACATTGAGAATGAATTGTTTGCTCAATATAATCGAGATAACCTGTTTGACAATGAAGCGGAGCAAAATGAAGGAAAGGAAGAAGAGGGACAAGATGAACCACAATGGGGTGATCAAGGCGTAGAATTTATGGTTAATCTACGTGAACAAATTGCACTTCAATTCTTAACAACTGTTTGAAGTTAATTTAATTTGTATGGTTGAATTATTATGTTATGTTGATATTTTTGAGACATGATACTATGTTTGAAGTTAATTTAATTTGTACGTTTTTATTTTTATTTTATCATATTGTGGTCAAAATAGTATAAATATGTATTTAAAATACTATTCAGACCTTTCTGATTATCAAAAAGGTTTTATTTAAACTGTTCAGATGGTTAAAATGGTAAAATATTGTTATTCAGACATTTTAAAAAAATTAATTATCAAACAGCATTTTTTCATTCAGACACAATTCTGAACAGAGACTCTAAATTATTCAGATGTCTAAACTGTTTAGATCTTAATAATCAGTTTTATCAAACATCACCTAAGTCCAATAACTCCTAAACTGTCCGTGAGTTGCCCAGCCCACGATGGTTCCAACTTAACGTACTCATTGAGCCTAGCGGGCTTGGAGTCCAGAACCCGTCACAACATCGTTTTTTGAAAACTCCAAAATTCCCTCTCTATTATGGTCCCCCGCCTTCCCCATAACATGCCCAAAATCACTCATGCAACCCCGTTTAGGGTCCACAATCACCACTCCTTCCAAGAGACATGTACATTTGCGAGGATCTTAGGCCCATAAGAGATTTATCTTGCTTTTTAAATTAACCAATTTAAGAGACATATAAATGCCTTCCAAAACTCTAAGTTGCTTCTTTTAATGCATGAAACGCTTATTTGTCTATTAATATAGAGCTCGAGAGTTCAGCAGGTTACGAAGACATGTTTAGAAGGCAGCAGTAAATTTTCTCTCTAAGTTAGAATAAATTATTATTATTATAATAAATTAAATAAAAAAAATAAATAACGTATTTATTTTTTATCAAATAGCGTTGCGGGTTAAGAAATCACTTCCGTATATTTTTTTGGATGGGCTATGAGCATGATAAAATAAATCTTAACTACACATATGACATACCAGTGTGTTTGTTGAACTCTACGAATCTACGCCTATCCCTACTCCCTAGACATGGTCCATTATTTTTCCCCACCACTTGCTCATCAGATGAACCGTCAGATGAACCGTCTATGTTCTCTTACCTCAAATATAAACTTTTCATTAATTGCCCAATTTTTGGCCCAATTTTCTCCCTTGTTTAATATTTTGTTCCCCTATCATATCTGGGCTTTTACCTAAACAGTGTATCCCTATCAAATTATCAATGTCTTTTCTCAAATAAATATAGGGTCCTTTACACTAATATACAACATTTAAAAAGTAATTACAAAAATAAAACATACACAACATAATTACAAAAATAAAACATAATCCCCTAAAATCACGTGTCATTATCAAGTCAGTTACCCAATTTCATATTTTAAATTAACCGTCCCTAAAATCATGCAACTTGATATCGACACAACAGATCAACGACGGAGAAACAAAAATACGAAGCCGAAACATCCTGTCGCGACTAAACTCGTAATCGGAGAAGACAAATCCGGTTGTCGCGACGCTTCTTTAAGATCGAAAATAGCATACAAAATCAACAACGCCTTCAAGATCAGTAACCAAATACTGCAGTGATTGTTGAATACAAGATCAACATCAACTTCGATTAATAAATACTGAGGTATGATATTTTAAAATTTATAATCATATAGTTACCTATTGTTACTATGAATTACTATATTGGTTACCTTTCTTAAGTTTTTTGCACTTAAAATGGTCACACGGTAAGAATAATGAATGTTTTGATTGCAATATGAATGTTTTAATTGCAAATTTCATGTAAAAATGTAATTGGTTACTGATTAACATTACATTAGTTACTGTCTAACTATGTCTATTTTACTGTTTAATACTGGATTGGTTAATACATACTGGTACTAACTAATGTTGCATTGGTTACTGACTAATAATGATTTGGTTACTGTGTCCATTACATTGGTTACTGACTAATACTGAATCGACTACTGTATACCATTGCATTGGTTACTTACTAATAATGACTTTGTTACTGTGTAACATTATAATGGTTTCTGATGAAGACTTGGTTACTGACTAATGCTGAATTGGTTACTGCTTAACATTACATTGGTTACTGTCTGACTATGTCTATATAACTGTTTAATGCTGGATTAGTTAATGCATAATGGTACTAACTAATGTTGCATTGGTTACTAATTAATAATGATTTGGTTACTGTGTACCATTACATTGGTTATTGACTAATAATGAAATGGCTACTGTGTACCATTGCATTGGTTACTGACTAATAATGACTTTGTTACTGTGTAACATTGTAATGGTTACTACTGAAGACTTGGTTACTGACTAATGGTGACTTAATTACTGCTTAACATTATATTGGTTACCGTCCGACTGTATATATTACTGATTAATAATGATTTTGTTACTGTGTAACATTGCATTGCTTACTGACTAATAATTACTTTGTTACTGTGTAACATTGCATTGGTTACTGACTAATAATTACTTTGTTACTGTGTAACATTATAATGGTTACTGATGAATACTTGGTTATTGACTAATGTTAACTTGGTTACTATTTAACATTATATTGGTTACCGGCTAACATTGATTTTGTTACTTACCAATACTTATTCTGTTGACAGACAATGGAGATGATTCCAGTTGTACTTTATTTCAACGGCACATGGGCTGATAGTAACCAATACACCAAATTTGAAGTTACCGGCATACTAGTTCCATCAACTATTTCGTTCAAAGAAATGCTAACCAAAATATACAGTGCATTACGGCTAGACACAAACGCAACAACATTGTCAATCAAATTTCAAATTAGAAGCGACATTTCACCGATCAGTATATCAGACGAAGCAACCTTACAATTCTTTCTGGAAATGAGTAGAAAATCTGATGAACAAGGTAAATTCCCACTGATTGTGGATATTGAACACAGAATGGGACGCACAACGATCTTGCATAACTTGACAAATGTAGAAGAATCTACAATTTACGATGTAATGCCAATCAGATCAACACAAGGGAATTCAACACTAGTTCCACTAGCAAGCCAATCATTCCAATTTGGAACGCAATATGTTGATCATCTTGCAATGGAAATTATTGAACAACAACTAGACAGACAACATGACAAATCATACGCAAGAGAACAATATGATGATGTAATATCGGATCCGAATGAACGTGAAGTAAAATTACATCAAACCTACACAGACAAAAAAATCCTCTCTCAAGCTATGAGGCTGCATTCAATCAGAAAAAACAGACAACACAAAGTCCAACGAACAAGTTATAGAGACTTTGTGCTAGTGTGTGTATGCGATAAAAATTGCAAATGGAAGATGAGAGCATCAAGTCTCAGAAAAACCAGTATGTTCAAGGTGAGAGAATTCAATGATATACACACTTGTTCGGTCAATGTATTGTTGGGAGACCACAGACAGGCAAATAGTGAGTTGGTAAGTGAATGCATAATGCAAAAAATAACAAATTTGAAGAAAATATACACACCAACCGATATTGTTGAAGACATGATGTCAGAATATAATGTGTCTATCTCTTACCAAAAAGCATGGAGATCGAAGGAGAAAGCATTGGAAAAGGTGAGAGGAAATCCACACGACTACTCACTCATCCCATCATGGTTATACATGCTGAAGAAAACAAATCCATGTAACACTTTAAAAACATTTATTGGTTTTACAGCATTAGACAGTAACCAATATGATGTTCAACAGTAACCAAAATATCATTACACGGTAGAATATTACCAATGTAAATTGTTTACTGATTAATATTGTATTGGTTACCTTCAGGCTACATGTTGGTTACTGAATAATGCATTGATTACCAAACATGTGGTTACCAAGCATTATTCATTAATATTATTCAGTAACCAAAATTGCATTAGTTAGTAACCAAATAAGCATTATACAGTAAACAATAAAATATTACACAGTAACCAATACACCTTTAGACATTATGCATGTTTAATTATTAAATCTTCAGACCATTTGTATGCAGTTATTATACATGTTTGGTTACCTTAATACGCATGTTTATTTATTAAATATAATATACAAGTTATAAGCAATTAACCACATGAACGGTTAACGATTACTAGTGATTTGGATACATTATACTACTTGTAATTCTAATGATATTGCTGATTTTCATATCAGGTTCCGTCACATCCCTTGAGTTGGAAACAAATGGCCGTTTCAAGTATCTATTCTTTGCCATTGGAGCGTCAATTCAAGCATGGCACCATTGTTTTCCAATCATTGTAGTCGACGGCACATTCATACAATCAACTTACGGGGGGACACTACTGATAGCAAGCACACAAGATGCAAATCGAAACATTATTCCCATTGCTTTTTCAGTTGTTGACAGCGAAAATGAAATGTCTTGGAGATGGTTTTTCGTAAATTTGAGAATTGCTTGTGGAGTTAGGGAAGGTCAATGTATTGTTTCAGACAGGCATGAAGCCATTATACAAGGACTGAATTTTGTGTTTCTGGATATCATGCATGGTTCCTGCACATATCATATACTGAAAAATATAAAAAACAAATTCAAAAAGAAAGGAGAAGAAGTTAAACAAGCTTACAACGGGGCTTGTAGAGCTTACACTGTCGAACAATTCAACAAACACATGGCTGAACTCGATGCCATTGATCCTCGAATAAGGACATATCTGGAGGAAGAGGTCAGATTGGATAAGTGCACCAGGCTCCATGGGACTGTAAGTAGATACTCAACGATGACTTCAAACACAGCCGAATCTATTAACAATGCAATCAAGTTTATCAGGGATCTTCCAGTTGCGTCAATGATTGAATGCCTACGTTGTCTGGTTCAGAGATGGTATTTCACAAATAAACAATCAGCCATATCAACATTCACAACTCTTTCCACAACAGCTGAGAGAAAGTTGCAATCTAATATCTTAAAATCAAAGATACTTAAGGTAATTAATATTTGATTTAAATTATTGCGTCCTAATTTACATTTGCAACTTACTGATTATTATTAACTTGGTTTCTTAATAAGTGTAAATTAGTTACTGTCAAACATTTTATTGGTTACTGACTATTGCTAGCATGATTACTATGTAACCATATAATGGTTGCTGCCTATTGTTAAGTTGGTTACTGTGTAAAATTATACTGACTAACAGTAACTTGAATACTGACTTGGTTACACACTAATGCTAACTTACTTAATGTGCAACATTATATTGGTTACTGACTACTACTGAATTTCTTACTGTGTAATTATATAATGGTTACTGTATAATTCTTATTTGGTTACTGTTTCACATCATACTGGTTACTAATCAATACTGACTTAGTTAATATGTAACATTATAATGTTAATGAGATTTATAATTGTTTCTTTTATATTGGTGGTTACTTATTAACTAACATTCTGATTCTAGTTATTTGATTGCTGTATATTTGGCATGCAACTATTAATCTGATTGTATGCATTGGGTGTTGTAGGTTGAGACATCAAATTTAGTGATTTTCACTGTTTATGATATCTCTAAACAGTATATTGTGGACATCGAACAAAAGACATGCACATGCCGTAAATTTCAGTACCATGAAATGCCTTGTCCACACGCTGCTGCTGTTATAAGCAAGAGAAATTTGAGCTGTTATGATTTTTGCTCAAGAAATTACACTAAAGCAACTTTGGTCGAGACATATTCAGCTTCCATCATGCCATTAGCTGACAAAGAAAACTGGGATGTATTAGAAGAAATAAGAAACATATGTATAAAACCACCCAACACAAGAAGACCAGCAGGAAGACCAAAAAAAGGGAGGTACAAACACGGATCTGAGATCAAAATTCAAAACAAATGCAGCAGGTGCCAAGAAAAAGGACACAACAGGAAAACATGCAATAATCCCCCGATTTTAAGACCACTAAAAAGGGTTTGATATAGTGCAGTTATATTAATAGTTTAAATACATGAATATATTATTGTTTACTTTGAGTAACCATTAAACGATTGGTTTGTACAATTTTTGATTGTGTATAGTAAACAAAATTATAATTCATTTATATATTGATTTCTGATTTAAATGAAACATTAACAATAACAGTAATCAAATAAATACATAACAGTAACCATAACAGTTTTTAATGGTAACAACATAATTACATAACAGTAACCATAACATTTACCACCTAATAACATAACAGTAACCATACTGGTTTTTAACCAAATAATTACATAACAGTAACCATAACAATGTTTAATGGTACCCAGATAATTACATAACAGTAACCATCACAGTAACCACCTAAATTCTTAACAGTAACAATACCATTTTATAAAGGTAACCACAATATAAACAACCTGTATATCCAGCAACATATAATTACCATAACATTTACCACCTAATAACATAACAGTAACCATACCAGTTTTTAACCAAATAATTACATAACAGTAACCATAACAATGTTTAATGGTATCCAAATAATTACATAACAGTAACCATCACAGTAACCACCTAATTTTATGACAGTAACCATACCAGTTTATTATGGTAACCACAACATAAACAACCTTAATATCCAGCAACCTGTAATTAAAAGGGTATTGAAGTTTATGAAACCCATGTATACTAACACATGCACACTTAACATATGACATGTCCTGATACAATATTGTAACTCTCTGGATACTATTAAATCATTAACTGGTTACCTATTTATACATGATTGGTTACCAACTTTATATTACAAAATTATAATTGGTTAAAATTTTATACATGACAGTAACCATAACACTCACCATACCAGTTTTTAATGTAAACCAAATAATTACATAGCAGTAACCATAACAATAATTAATGGTACCCAAATAATTACATAACAGTAACCATCACAGTAACCACCTAATTTCATGACAGTAACCATACCAGTTTATTATGGTAACCACAACATAAACAACCTTTATATCCAGCAACCTGTAATTAAAAGGGTATTAAATTTTATGAAATCCATGTATACATAACACATGTACACTTAACATATTATATATGGCATAATACAATCTTGTAACTCTCTGGTTACTATCAAATCATTATCTGGTTACCCCTTTATACATGATTGGTTACTAACTGTATATTTGAAAAAAAATTCAACAAACACAACTTAAAAAGAAACAAAATACCAACCAACAAACAATATCTCTTTCATTAATGCTAATAAAATCAAATATGTAATCCCATCTACATAAGATCCAATAAACATCAAAAAATCATAAACCATACACAAATGTTGTGTATAACACCAATACTTAATAAAAAAAATACACAACAAAATTAATAAAGACAAAACAACAAAATCCGAACTAATCAAAATCTGGAACAAATCTTCCTGGAAATTCTCTATCAGTATCATAGCCCTCCAACTGCTTGTTCCTTGCATGCATATATAGGTTTGTGCATAACTTTTTCCGATATTGCGCAATGGGGAAAGGAATAGGAATCTGATCAAACTTCTGATAAATGACATGCTCAGCAAAACATATTGTGAACATCCCACAATCACTGTAACAACAAACAACATATAACAAAGATCAAAAATAAACTCAACCTATATATAATAATTAAAAAAATGTACACAAAATAACCCTTACCCCTCTACTTGTTCAGGAACCGTCTCAGCAAATTCCAACTCAATTATATCATCTTCGTCCTTGTTACGATACGGGTCACTGCTGAAGTCAATGTCAGCCCTATCCTTCCAAAAACCAGACTTGCGCAATAGAATGAGAAGAATGAAGATGTACGGCTCACAAACATCAGATATTTTAGTTTGCATGGATTTCCTTTTTGGTTGTAAAGAGTTGTAAACAGTTAGACACCTACGATGCACATCAAAAGTCAACAACAACCAATGGTCCGGTGATGACATATGAATTGGGAACAACACATAGTCAACGTTCCTCCATGGTGTGTTGACATCCATAAACAGCCCACGTATGTATTCAGCAACATCACCCTCCCTAGACAGAACAATTTTGTCACAATTTTTTTTTGTATACTCCTCGAAAAGAGCGGTGATCTTGCTGTGAAACCAACAATCTGTGGTCGTTACCCTTATAGGAACACTTTCGGAATGTCTTGCCATTTTACGGAAATAATACAACGCAACATTGATGTGCTGAGCCAAAAAAAAAAATAGGATATTAACAGTTGTTGGAAAATGCAAGTATGTGATGAATGTAACTAAATAATGTAAACATAACTATAAAAACATAAAATTTTAAAAAAAATACTCACATCGTCGTCTAACCACTGCCCAGGCGTCTTTAATTTATAGAACCACATCTTCGATGATATTGCAATTGATCCAAATACAAAAGAAGGCAAGATAATATCGTTCTTTCCAGGAAATTTGTCCGTCCTTCAGTATAATAACATAATATTAGTATACAGACTAACATTAACAATTACCGTATTAATATACACACTACTACAAATCAAACTTGCACGTTCAACAATTAACATACTAAACAACCAACTTAATTTTAAACAATACCCTGCTAACCAACAAATATTAAAATCAAAACCATAATCAAATAGTAACTAACACATAACTAATAGGTAACCAAAACATAAACTAATATTAACCAGAATATAAAGTAATAGCAACCATAACATTTATTAAGTAAACACCCCATTTATTTAATATTAACATTTATTTAATATTAAACATTATGCAGTAACCAAGACAAAATTAGTCAGTAACCAATTAAGCATTATATAGTAACCAATGTAATATTACACAGTAAACAATACAGCTTTCTACATTAACCAATGACAGTAACCAAAACAGCATTATATAGTATAATGTTGCCCAGAAACCAATACAGCAAACCAAAATCAGTAAATTAAACAACAATTTAATTTTAAACATTAATCTGGTAACCAAACCATAATCACATAGTAACCGAAACATAACTATTAAGTAACCAAAACTTAATCTAATGGTAACCAGAATATAAAGTAATAGTAACCATAACATTTATTTAATAATAACCATATGTTAATACAATAATACAAACTTATTTGTTTCATAAAAAACTATAGCATTGTTAACAACAAAGAACAAACCTTTTTCTGTTGTTTATTCCAATTTTGAACCATTCTTCAAACAATGCCTCTTCAAATTTTGAGGGCATCTCCATGCATGATTTGGGGAATGCACTTAAACGTGCAAGTGTTTGACTAGCAGTACCCACTACAGTACATGATGAACCAGCCGATCCGAACTCTGCTGTATATGGAGAACGTAAAATGGCACTCTTTACAGTTTCACGTACAGGTCTACCACCGGCTTTGTGAACACTCTTCTCCAATTCATCACACTTTGCTATGTCCTGAGTGGTGAGAACCATAAAATCAAGAGCATACCTGCTTGCTGCCTCACATTTCATCCCCTTTTTCAGTTGACATAAAAAGGTAATATATACGATTAGTAACCTGAATAACGTAAACTAGTAACCAACTGACTGTACAACAGCCAACAAACTTAAATGAACATGATATATTAGTAATCTGAATAACATAAACTAGTAACCAAATCATAATATAATAGTATACAAATTACAATATAATGGTAACCAAAACATAATATCATAGTAACCAATTCAATATATAATGGTAACCAAAACATAAATAACATTTAAATAAATGATGGCACATAATTATAACACTAACCTTATCAGCATCATACACAACAATCTCTTTCCCAGTACATTGGCTTAATATGTCAAAAGACGGCATGTCATTATAATTGTCAATCTGCGCAAAATAAATAACAATTTAATAATTAAAACAAAAGACATATATCACATAACAAAAACAAACAAATATGTCTAACCTTGACATCTTCTTCATCATCATTATTTTTTTTTTCATCAGGCTCTTCAACCATAACATCACGTTCAACTTCATTAGCAATCTCAATTACATTCACATCATTATTCTCCACGAGAATTGACACATCATCACCAACTTCATTACCCAATTCAATTTCATTCACACCCTTCTTCTCAACTTCATCCAACACATCATCACCATCATTATTCTTATTCACCTTTGAACCATAATCAACAACCTCATCAACATAGACTTCCTCCACCCTAACATTAGCATCCTCATCAGCAGCATCATCAGCAACTTCACCACCTTCACCGCCTTCATCTCCTTCATCTCCTTCATCTCCTTCATCATCATCGTAGTCATCATCATCATCGTCATCATTATCACCACCATTGTCAGAATCGTCATCATCTGAATCACCATCAAGCTTTTTGCCCCCTACGTCTTTGATAGCACGTAACTCATCTCTAATAATAAACCTAAGATCCCTGCATAACTGAACATGTAAAAGCTGCATTTCATCTTTGATATCAGTTCGCAACTTTCCAAATTCTTTCTTCAATCCATAAACTTCTTTCTTCAATTCAGACACTTTCTTCTCCAACGGCTTAGACCGTACATCAATTGCCTCTTTCACAACAGAAATATCAACACCAATGTTGTCAGCCTTCACTTTTTTATCTACTTTTTTTTCACCATCCTTCCCATTAAAAAAGTAAAAACCGCCCAAATCAAGCCGATCCTTCTCCTCGGCCGTGGGAATCAAACGGTTTATCCTCAGCTGAAAAATAATAAGTATACTTAAATATATCATCTAACAAACAATGTACAATTACATTGAAATAAACAGTAAATAAAGAATCATAAATACATAATCAGTAACCAAATACATATATACATGTAACCAAATGTATAATAAGTAGTAACCAGCTAAATTTATAAATGTAACCAAATGTGTATATTCGGGTAACCAACAACAATGTTGTTAGTAACCTGAATGTAATCTTATCAGTAACAGTATTTGAATATTCAAGCAACCAAAAACATTGTTATTATTAACATGCATAAAAAATAATCAGTAACCAAATGTGTATATAAAGGTAACTAACTACATTGTTGATAGTAAACTTCACATAATATTTTCAATTATCAATTATATAACTAAAGGTAAATCAACATACCTGTCCGGAACAAAACACTAATTCATTCAACTTGTCATTTGAAAGCGACTTCATTAACTCCTTCCATTTGAATAAACGGAGATCCGACGGATGCTCGTCATTGCATATACCCCGATTTTTGAATGTCGGAATAGTTTCAAACATAAATACTTGGAATACATACAGAAGCCCGTTCAACTTGTACAACTTGGTATAATGATCCGTGTAAAAATTGTATGTTGAAACACCATTCTTTCCTTTCCTATAACGCCCCTTCAAAGCATTAGACAAAGAGTACTTTGTCATCTCAAAAGCAACTTTCCCCCAAGGAAAACTACTAACATCGCCATAACACAAAAAATTAACCATTGCCTCATCAACGTAATTTTCAGAAAATGTGCACATAATGAAATTAAAGACCAAAAATATCATAGACATCTTAATAGCCTCGTCATCATCGTCAAAAACTGCCTTCCTATATATCCTACCTATACTACTACGTGTCACAGCTTCGTCACCAAAAAACTTACCAATAATCAAATTCTCCATACCTTTATATGGAGTTATATCATCCTCACCCTTCCATCTCAACCCAGATATCATACAAAACTCAGGCAAACCGAACCTGACCCTTTTCTCTCCGAACAAAAACCACATTTCATCGTCATCCCTCTGGTGAACCTCCCTAACAAGAGCGTGGTGAATAATCTGGGAATACATTTGGTGCTCGCCAAACTCAAGAAAATTCCCAAAACATGTTGCCTTAAATTTATCCAGCTGACTCTTATTCAATTTATTTGCAATGATACTGGGGACTTCCATGTCGCACCAATATATCACTTTTCCGTTGAATTTTCTGTTGCATTCTTCATAATAAAGATCCCATAACTGCAAGTAAACAAAATCAGATTTACAAAGTTAACTAACCAGTCATATGATAGTAACCAAAATAACATAAACAAGTAACCAATATAGCTTTAGCCAGAAAACAAAACATCATTAATCAGTAACCAATCTAGCATTAGACAGTAACCAAGACATCGTTACACAATATAATATTTAGACAACAGCCAACAAATCATTAGACATTAACCAAGACAATAACCAAGACAGAATTATACAGTAAACATCAATTTGCAAGAAGGTAAACAATGTAAATTGGTTACTTATTAACGCTATCTTGGTTACCTTCATGCAACATGCTTGTTACTGTCTAATATATTGGTTACCAACCATGTGCTTAGCAATCATTAATCATTAACCATTCAGCATTATACAGTAACCAATATAATGTTGTACAGTAACCAATACAGCTTTATACAATATACTGGATAGACAGTAACCAATACATCATTAGACAGTAACCAAGACATCATAAGACATTGACCGAGACGTCATTATACAGTAACCAATACACATAATACAGTAACCAATAAATCATAAGACATTAACTAATACACTCATAAGACAGTAACCAAGACATCATAAGAGTAACCAATACATCATTAGACAGTAACCAAGACATTATAAGACAGTAACCAATACATCATATGACAGTAACCAAGACATCATAAGACAGTAACCAATACACTAAAAACACAATAACCAAGACATCATTAGACAGTAACCAAGACACACAAGACTGTAACCAAGAAATCATAAGACAGTAACCAAGACACTCATAAGATAATAACCAAGACATCATTAGACAGTAATCAAGACATCATAAGACAGTAACCAATACATCATAAGACAATAACAAATACATCATTAGACAGTAACCAAGACATCATAAGACAGTAACCAATACATCATAAGACAGTAACAAAGACATCATTAAATAGTAATCAAGACATCATAAAACAGTAACCAATTCAGTTTTGGTTACCTACATGCAACATGGTGGTTATTATCTAATGCATTGGTTACCAATCATGTGGTTACCAAACATTAATCATTAATATTATGGAGTAACCAATTAAGCATTGTATAGTAACCAACTAAGCATTATACAATAAACAGTAACAACATTTAAATTAACACACCTTTAAAATTCGTTGAGTTGGAATTATCTTCTGGATAAGCACTTGAGCTTCATTCTTCACAGTGACATCAAAATCAGAATCTAATTGCACTTCGGAATGTTTGATATCGCTATGTATCACCAAACTACTCTCATTCTTACTCGATTTATAACATACATCCTTCCCCTTTCCCTTCCCCTTGCTCTTCACAACAAATTTCTTCAATTTCTTAACAGAACTACCCTCCACAATCCTTTTCATCTTCCCATCCTTCTTCCTTGTATCAACCATTCTATACAAAACATAAAAACAACAAAAACCAAAATAATGAATACTGCATTCTGTTAGTAAACTACTTTAATATATAATGCATTAAACTATTAAGAAAATACTCACTTGAAGCAATAATAAACACCAGAGTCGATCAATGGAGAATAATAACTAGTAACAACTACAATGAACCAGACGAGTAAGAACGACAACGACAATGAACCATACGAGTAACGATTAACAACGACAAATGCGAACAACTCAACGAGTATGCCTAACAACTATGATATAGACGAAGAACGAACGAACAAGTATGAAGAACAATCACCGGAAACAAGAATTTCTAACTCCGATTACGTTTAGTCGCGACAGATAATAGAAGCAAGGGTTTCATCATGCAAAAGAGGGTTTGGTAACTGCAGAGAGGTTATCACGCTATTCAAAAAAAATATAAATGATAAGCTGTTATCACATTATTTGATAAGAATAACTTTTTACGGTTTCAAGCCATTAATATTTATCCTTAATCCTAGATATATTACTATTGTAAATATATATGATAAAATATTATATTTTTGTAATTATTTTATTAATGTATGATTTTTGTAATTATTTTTATAAATGTATTATAATGTGTAATTGTTCCATAAATATATTCATGACCACCATTTGTCTTTTTTGTAATTTTTTTTAGAGACACTCACAATCACTGTCCTTTAAGTGTATATGGTTGCTTGTTTACTGCTCAATCAGTCTGAATAAATTTGAATATAAACGAATAAATTATTCAGACAATTTGATTAATAATTTTTAAATTTTGAATACGTCTGAACGATTCATTAAAAAATTTATGGTTGAATGAGGAAGAAGTGGTGCTGAATTATATTTTTACTTACATTCTCTCATAGAGAATTAAAATTTATATTCAATATCCATCTTGTTTACTTTGTAAATAAATTTTGTTATGTACAAATTGTTTCTGATTTTTGTTTAACAAAAAAATGGATAACCAATTTAATGAATATTGTTGTAATTTTTTGTTTTGATTTTATGTACTATAAAATATTATTAATATTTTTTAGTGTTTTATTACTAAAATTATATTTTTAACAATATACTTCATCAAAGATTTTTCAAAAGTTTATATTTAATTTTTCTTAAATAACATTGTTTATTTATAATTATATAATAATTTTGTTCAGAACAATCCAGAAGGTTAAAATAGGATAATACACGTATTTTGGTGTTTAAGACAAACAATTATCAAACATTTCATTCCATTATATATTCAAATTTTCTATTCCATTTAACTTATTTAAATTTTCTTATACATTCAGAACTTTTTATTCAATTTTATGAAATAGCTCTTTAGAAACCCTGACGCAAAAATAACATTATATACACTACCACTTAAGAAATATTTTTCATGATCACGTACGTATTTACATATTGTTACCAAGTTTATTATCATAATTTCATTATCATATCATTATTATTTTAAAAAAATAGTCAATAAATTTAGGGATATACATAAACACGAAGCTATATTTTTAAAAATTATAAATTTAAAAAATCATATCGTTGCTTTATTCTTCAACCACTTTTTTGGACGCAACACTATGATCCTTAATTTAAATTGAAGACCAAATTATTAAAAACAAAAAAAATTTCTCCCTTAAAAAATTAAGCACTTCAAATATTGTTTTGCTCATATATTTTTTTTTGAAAAAAATAAAAACTAACTCCTCTAGAATTCCCTAGAAACTCAAAATTGTCAATTAAGCTCGGTGTTAATCCCATAATTTTAGATGGAGTATTGTTTTATTTTCTTCTTCTTTTTTGAAGAGGCCACTACACTTTCCTTTTAGTTAGGGATGGAAATTTCTAACCCAAAAGGAAAGTTTGGTAAACACATAGTGACAAAAGTGGGCGTGTTACACTCGCACACGGCTTCAATTCAATTTGTTTTGTACATGCGGTGTGGGTGAGAAGGAAGACTTGTAGCATATCATAATCATAACTTCCTCCAAACTTCAACCCAAATTTCTATGTACTTTTCTCTACTCAAAATGCTTTAAGAAAATTTATAAAATTTGTAGATACATTTTTAATTCAATAATTTTTAACAATAAGTTTATGCTTTCAAACGTGCTCATAAAAACAGTCTCATTTATAAAATTTACGAATATTAAGAATATATTTTTTTATTTTATGTATACCCCTATAAATAATAATGGGTTAATTAGTTAGTTGTATGATAATGTAATAAAATTATGACGACAGATTAAGAATATTTTGTTATTTTATACTATTATTACTAAAAAGTGACTCGTTTTGTTTTCAAAATTAACAAATAAAATACTTTTTACGGAACGAGAAGAGTATTAGTTAAGAATTTAGTAGTAACAGCGTGACGTTAATTGATAGTAAGAAAGGAATAGGGCATTAGAAAAAGGAAATTGATATTTTTATAATATTTTTTTATATTTTTACATAAAAAATGACGCTATAGATGAATAGCGACAGTGAATATAAGATCTATAGCGACGGTTTTCATGTGAAAATATTTTTTTTGTTGTGGATTTATGTAAGACCCCAACTTTTTTATAAATAATATCGAATTTCCTCTAATTATTATTTTGAAATAAGGTGTTAATTTGATATAATACTTTGGTTATGTGTGAAATGTGTAAATTTTATAAAATAAGCAAGTGGTTATAAAATATTCATTATTGTCGGGAAATATTCGTTTGGTCGTGGAATATTCATAAGATAGCGCAGCCATTTGTAGGCTCCATAACAGAAAATGGTCGGATGAAGAAAACGACAAGTTTGATTTTTACAAATAATGGCGTAGTTGTTACCGTTAAAACTATTTAAATACCTGGTGGTTAAAATACAGTAATATGCGTGGTTGCACAGTAGCACACGATATTACACAGTATTTTTTAAATTATTGATTCTTACGTGAGAAGGCACTACTCAATAATTATTACAGTAATTACTGTTCAATATTCTATGTTATCGATTCAATAATTGCTACGTTGATATTTTATATTATTGTTATTTCAATAATTGTCACTGCACAGTATTTTTCATTATTAGATCAATAATTCATATTATTTGAATAATATTATTGGATAACATTATTGGCAATGTCTAAGGAAGTTCTGTCTAAGGAGAGGTTTGATCACCTAATTGAGCACCAGTTAGGAGAAATCATTATCGAAAAACCCCCTCTTTCCTAGGAACGACCTGGTTGTCATATTGTGATTCTGTAATATTATTTGTGAATAATTAATTATTAATTTATATGATAAGGAAATATTTATTTTTATGTGGATATAAATGAAGGAATTAATGCTAAGGTATTTTATCAGTATTTTGTCAAAATAGAGGTATTAAAAATCATCTGTATGTGGATTTCGGACATTTTCTGTTTAGAATTTAGAAAAAAAATTCTTCTACAAAGTTGTAGAGAATTTAATTTCCTATGGAATAGACATAAAATTTGTATTTTTCTGATAAAATGACTATTTATTATGAATTATTGAAGTTTCAGAAATAAATATTTTTATTAAAAACATGGTGGGTCCCACTTTTTGTTTGTGAGAAATGTGCTAAAAATTTATTTCAAAAGTGGTGGGCGTGAATAGTACCAGGTAAAGCCATCAGGTAGCAGGTTAGTCTGCTTTGGCGTTACAGCAGTTTCCTATAAATAGGGTACTTAGTTTGAAAATCACACCAGAATCATAAGCTTTCTCTCTCTATATTATCGAGCGTATTTTTGTGAGTATTTAGATACTTTTAGAGTTTCTATTCAGTACAAGTTTTCTTCAGCCTTATACCTGATATTTCAGTAAGAAGTACTGTTCTTTTGAGGTAAGAAATGCTATTTTCTTCGTAAATGATATTATTTCTTTCAATATCATTATACCGAAATATTGATATGAATTTTATTGTGAAATTTTTACCTTTTTGTGTCGGGATTACTATTCACGAATATGACATTATTCACGAATATGACACTATTCACAGAAAAATAAAATTTTCTCTTCTTTGTCCAAGATGTATAGTATGGTTGCTATCTTTGATTGCATCCATGTTTTGATCTTTAGTTTTGAATTCTGCTCCACAATTAATTATTATGGAGTATTTTTAAACTTGGATAAACTGTAGTACGAATCCCTAATATTTATCCTTTTGTCTTACTGGATTTATTTTTTTAAAGATATTTCTCATCACCTTCAGTCCTAAATGATGATATTACTGAATATCTTTGGCCTGTAGTGCAAAGATGAATGATTAACTGATGAATATCTTTGGCCCGTAGTGTAAAGATGAACAGGTGTTGAGATGAACATGACCAACTAGTGATACAAATGAATATATTTGGCATGTAGTGCAAAGATGAATATTTGATTCAAGATATATATTGATTGATGTTACAGAAAAAAAATATTGATGATGGACTTTTAAATCTTAGAAGATAGTAGAATTTATTATCTACTTGACTCTTCTAATGGATTGCTGTTTCCGATGCAGTTGTTGATCTAAAACTTGTTGTCTATTATATTGTAAGACCCCAACTTATTAATGAATAAAATCAAATTTTCTCTAAATATTATTATGAATAATAAGGGGTTAATTTGATATAATACTTTGGTTATGGGTGAAATATACAAATTTTACAAAATAAGCAAGTGGTTATAAAATATTCATTTTTGGTCGGTGAATATTCGTTTGGTCGTGGAATATTCTTGCTGTCGGGGAATATTCGTACGACGACGCAGCCTTGTGTGGGCCCCATAACGGATAGCGATTGGATGAAGAAAACGACAAGTATAAGTTGTTTATAAATAACGGCGTAGTTGTTACCGTTAATACTGTTGAAATACCCGGTGGTAAAAATACAGTAGCACACGGTATTGCACCAATTATTGATTCTTACGTAAGAAGGCACTACTCAATAATTGTTACAGTAGTTATTATTCAATATTTTATTTTATTGATTCAATAATTGTTGCGTTGATATTTTATATTATTGTTGTTTCAATAATTATTGCTGCACAGTATTTTCCTTTATCAGATCAATAATTCATATTATTTGAATAATATTATTAGATAACATTATTGGCAATGTCTAGAAAGTTCTGTCTAAGGAGAGGTTTGGTCATCTAATTGCGCGCCAGTAAGGAGAAATCTTTATTGGAAAGCCCCCTCTTTCCTGGAAACGGACTGGTTGTCATAAATGTGATTCTGTAATATTATTTGTGAATAATTAATTATTGATTCATATGATAAGAAAATATTTATTTTATGTGGATATAAATGAGGGATATATTTTTGTGGTTAAAAATGAAGGAGTTAATGTTGAGGTTTTTTTATCAGTATTTTTGTCGGAATGGAGGTATTAAAAATCAGGGTTTTTGAGATATTTTGCGGTGGTTATAATTTTTAATCCGACCGTTGGATCGTGGTAATTTTTGGATATGTAATACATATATAAGTTGAGTATATGTCCACAAATTTTGAACCGTTAAAAATGAACGTATGATTTATTATGAATTTTTACGAGATGACTGGTTCAGAAATTGTTGAATTTTCGGAGTTTATCATTTTGGTGGAAAATTCTAGAATTGGTGGGCCCCACTCTTGGTTGATGAAGAAATGTGCTGAGATTTTTATTTAAATGTGGTGGGTGGGAATAGTAGCAGGTAAAGCCATCAGGTTGCAGGTTAAGTCTGCTTCGGCGTGCTAATATTTTCCTATAAATAGAGGGCTAAGTTAGAATTAAAAATCACACAAGAAACAAGTTTTCTCTCCTTCTCTCTCTAAATTATTGAGTGTATTTTGTGAGTATTTAGATACTTTGAGAGTTTCTATTCATCAGAGCAAGTTTCTTTCAGCCTTATACCGATATTCCGACCAGAAGTACTGATATTTTGAGGTAAGAGATATTATTTTCTTCAATATCATTATGCTGAAATATTAACATGAGTTTTTATCAAATTTAGAACTTTTTGTGTCGAGGCTACTATTCACGTATACGTTACTATTCACGTATACGGCACTATTCACGAATACGGCACTATTCACCGAAAAATAAAAATTTTTCTTTTTGTCCAAGATGTCTATTATGGTTACTATCTTTGATTGTATCCATGTTTTGATCTTTATTTTTGAATTCTGCTTCAAAATTGATTATTATGGGGTATTATTGAACTTGGATAAACTGCAATACGAATCCCTAATATTTGTTCTTTTATCTCACTGGATTCGTTTTCTTTAAGATATTTTTCATCATCCTCAGTCCTAAATGATGATATTACTGAATATTTTGGCCTGTAGTGCAAAGATGTATGATTACTTGATGAATATCTTTGGCCTGTAGTGCAAAGATGAACAGGTGTTGAGATGAACATGACTGACAGGTGATACAAATGAATATCTTTGGCCTGTAGTGCAAAGATGAATATTTGGATAAAGATGATTATTAATTGATGTTACAGAGATAAAATATTGATGATGGACTTTTAAATCTTAGAAGATAGTAGAATTCTTTCTCTACTTGACTCTTCTAATGGTTTGCTGTTTCCGCTGCAGTTGTTGATCTAAAACTTGTTGTCGATTATATTCTATCAGATTTTTTCCTGTTGAATACTAATGATAATTTGTTGTATATTATCTTAGTCATAATATTCTTTACTGGGCTAGTTGAGCTCACCCTTTTCCTTTTTGTTCCATTTTTCTTCTCAGGAGGTGAGAACATAGCAGGATCTAGTCGGGGTATGGAGTGATGGTTCTAGAAAGATGTTTTAGCAGTCCTCACTATTTCTGTAAAATAGTGTTTGAATAATTGTAATGAGGACTTATTTGAGTGTGGATATTGTCTAGAAGACAATATTTGTATTTAAACTCACAGTATGTGTTGTCGTATTTTGCACGACAATTGTATTATTGAAGTTGTAGTTTGCTTTCTGTACCATGTATTTGGCGACTCAGAATGGGTGTTGTATACCTATTTTGGGGGCGTCACAGTTGGTATCAGAGCTTAGGGATATGATCCCTGGCTGAGATGTGAGACAAGAACTAGGAGGGGAGAGAAGGGGAATTCCTTCGCTAGTATGACCTGACTAAGTTTATTTGGTGTTTATTTGGTCGGTCAGAGTATAGGGATAATATATGACATGACTATTAACCCTTGTTTTATGGCAGTATTTAAGAATGGCAGCTGAGAACGTTAATAATAGAGTAAATCAGACCGTGGAGACACCTTTGATCACCACCCAGGGGAACGTGCAACAGGAAGGCAATATTCCTCTTGTAAACAACGTTACCGAGCAAACGATGAATGATGGAATGTTTAGGAGCTTTTTGCAGTTCATGCAAAATCAGACGAGGGAGACTCGTGTGCAGAATACGGGTGGAAATGATAACAACGCGCGGTTTGTCACAGCTAAGCAGTTCAAAGAATTGGGACCACCAGAATTTAAGGAAAAGTCGGATCCGATCATGGCGGAAACGTGGGTCAAGCAAATTACCAAAATATTCGATGTCTTGGGATGCACGAAGGAACAGAAGGTTCCATTTGCCACTTTTATGTTCCGCGGTGAGGCAGACTACTGGTGGGAGTCGGTGAAGCGTACCCAGCCTAACGCACTCAACATGTCCTGGGAAACATTTCAAAAACTGTTCAATGACAATTACTTTCCTGAAAATATTTGTCATATGAAGGAGGTGGAGTTTATCAGACTGGAACAAAACAACATGACGGTGTCCCAGTACGAGGCGAAGTTTGCAGAGTTATCCAGGTTTGCACCTCATTTGGTCGAAAATGAGGAACGAATGACAAGGATGTTTCTGAGAGGTCTAAAACTCGAGATTCGACAATATCTTATCTCTCATAAATTTTCTTTATATTCAGATATTGTAAACAAGGCTCAATTATTAGAGCGAGATAATGAGTATGTGCAACCGAGGGACCACAACCAGGGTCATACCGGTGGCGGCAGTCATCGAAGCAATGAAAACCAGCAGGGAGGAAAACAGTCGGACAAAAGCGGTAACCACTCTGGTGGTAATCGTGATCGTGATAATAAAAGGAGCGAGTCGGGAGGAGATTTCAAGAAGAGAAGGTACAACAATGATAATGTGAAGACGTCAGGACAAACATCAACCGTTTCTAGGGGAGGAGAACGACCACCGGTCGTATGTTACAAATGTGGGAAAGAGGGACATATCAGCCCAAACTGCCCACAACAATCTAAGGTATGTTATAACTGTGGAAAGGAGGGTCATATAGCTCGAGAGTGTTTTGTAGCAAAACCAAGTTCAGCGGGGATGGTGACTCCAAAAGCTGTCCCGGATAAGTCAAAATCAGCGGTTCCTGGAAGAGCGTTTGTCGTGACTGGCCAAAACGCGAGAAACCCGAACGAGGTGATCACGGGTAAGCTAATCTTGAATTCTTGCGAAGTTTATACTTTACTAGATACCGGTTCTACCTATTCTTTTATCTCTCCTGCTTGTGCTCAACGTTTAAACTTGACTCCGGAGAAATTGGACTTTGACTTATCTGTTGAAACTCTGTTGGGTGAAACCTTCGTTACATCTACAGTTTATAAATCTTGCATGATCCAAGTTGGCACTATCACATTACCTGTTGATCTTATCTCTTTAAAGATACTTGCTTTTGATGTGATTTTAGGAATTGATTGGTTAACCACTCATCATGCTAAAATTGATTGTTTTCGTAAGGTTGTTAGTTTTTCATATTCCTAACCAACCTGTCATACGAATTCAAACTACTAAACCACTAAAATCAGTCACTGTCATATCAAGCCACAAAGCTATTCGTTTATTGAAAAACGGATGTCAAGCTTTCTTAGCCCATGTTATGGATTTGAACAAAGACAAGTCAGATTTGAATAATATTTCTATTGTTAGAGAATTTCCCGATGTATTTTCTGAAGAACTTCCTGGTCTACCCCCAGAACGTGAAGTTGAATTCTTTATTGACCTTGAACCCGGTACAAAGCCCATTTCTAAAATCCCATATCGAATGGCTCCTATTGAACTTCAGGAGTTAAAAGTCCAACTACAGGAGTTGTTGGACATCGATTTTATTCGTCCTAGTACATCTCCTTGGGTTGCTCCTGTGTTATTCGTAAAGAAGAAAGACGGGAGTATGCGACTTTGTATCGACTATCGAGAATTGAATCATGTCACTATCAAGAATAGGTATCTGCTACCTCGCATTGATGACCTATTTGACTAGTTGCAAGGAGCATAATTCTTTTCAAATATCGATCTTCATTCTGGATATCATCAGCTGAAGATTAAAACTAAGAATATTCCAAAGACTGCCTTCAGAACTCGGTACGGGCATTATGAATTCTTAGTCATGTCTTTTGGATTGACTAATGCTCCTGCTGCCTTCATGGATATGATGAACCGTGTATTCAAAGAATATTTAGATCAGTTCTTTGTTGTCTTTATTTCAACCATAGTTGCAGCGGAACGAGCAATCCATTAGAAGAGTCAAATAAACCATAAAGTCTATTATCTTCTCCATGTTAAAAATCCACCAACATTATTTTATCCCGGTAACACCAATCAACAGTTCTGGTCCACAAACATATGAATAACTCATAATCATAATTGTGATTCTAAATTCCTCTTCGCACCCAGGACGAATATAATTTTCATCACATGTCTTTACCTGAAATATCAAAGATCATGGTTATACCAAATCACAGTTCCTGTTCATAATCATACTAATAACTTCATCTTTGCAATACGGCCCAAAGATATTCGTCACCAATTCATCTTTACACTACTGGCCAAAGATATTCAACAACAGGTCATCTTTGCACTACGGGCCAAAGATATTCATCAACAATTCATCTTTGCACTACAGGCCAAAGATATTCCTCAACAGTTCATATTTGCACAACAAGCCAAATATATTCATCAACAGTTCATATTTGCACTACAGGCCAAATATATTAATATCTCAAAGAAATATATAATCATTTATATAAACAATAATTATAACCATGTTGATCATTTCACCTTTGCACTTTAAGCTGAAGATATTCAATTATAAATTCAATGGTCATGATCATACTAGTCAATAATTCAACTTTGCACTACTGGCCAAAGAGAACCCAAAGTCATGATCATACCAATAATCTACCCATCTTTACACTCAAGTGAAAGAGAATTTCAACATCAGGGTTATAAAAATATTATATATGATAATAAAAACAATATGATCAACATATAGATTTAATCTCAAGAGTAATATTCATAAATCAACTATAATTTGGTTAGAAAAAGAAACCAATTTTATCGTGAATAGTAACTCGTGAATAGTAACTCCGACACAAAAAGGTAGAAATTCTACAATAAAATTCTTACCAATATTTCGGTATAATGATATTGAAATAATAATATTTCTTAAACTTATAAACAATTTATTTTAATTGTTTACACTTTACAAAATAATGCATTTAATCATCCTAAAATGCCAAACTCATAAGATTTCATTACCAATAATCAAAATCCTCATCAAAAATCTGCATATACCTCATATAGGATTCTCAAGCCATAAAATCCTATTTTCCAATTTTCTTACTTCACATTACATATTTAATTCATTTACTCATAACTAGTCTATTTTTATGAAAAATACCAAATTAGTTCCAAAAATATTTCTTTTCTGGGATTTAGCAGAATATAGTTCCATATTGAACATATATTTTTCTCAGAATTTTTAAAACTCATTTACTATTTTTCATATGGCCAAAACCGCCGAATATTTAGACATTTATCATAAATTGTCCTTTTATCCAAAAATTCTAAAATTCACAGAGTACACTGATATTATATAGTTGTACTCCTAATAAAAATTTCATCAATTTTGGAGTTAACCACAAATAGTTATTAGCGGTTACTTTTAAATTAGTCTTTCCCCGTAAAATTCATAACTCTTAATCTATACATCCAAAAATCACCATTTTTGGACATAATCAATAAAACTCATCAAAATATCATTTCAAATTTTTCCAGAATTTTCTAAAGTTCAGAAAAATTACGAAACTGAAAATCATAACAACCCTTAAAATCCCTTACTATCCCTTACCTCAAAAGTGCAGTATTTATGACTGGAATGCAAAGCCGAAGGAAACTTGCACTGAATAGCAACTCTCAAAGTATCTAAATACTCATAAAATATGCTTCATAATATAGAGAGAGAAAGAGAGAAAGCTTATGTTTCTGTGTGATTTTCAATTCTAACTTAGCCCTCTATTTATAGGAAAATGTTAGCACGCCGAAGCAGACTTAACCTTCAACCTGATGGCTTTACCTGCTACTATTCCCACCCACCATATTTGAATAAAAATCTCAGCACATTTCTTCACCAACCAAGAGTGGGGCCCACCAATTTTAGAATTTTTCACCAAAATGATTAACTCTGAAACTTCAACAATTTCTGGACCAGTCATTTCGTAAAATTCATAACAAATCATACGTTCATTTTTAACGGTTCAAAATTTGTGGACATATACTCAACTTATATATGTATAACATATCCAAATATCACAACAATCCAACGGCTTATAACACACACAAAATATCTCAAAAATCCTAATTTGATTTTCAATACCTCCGTTCCGACAAAAATACAGATAAAACACCTCAACATTAACTCCTTCATTTTTAACCACAAAAATATATCCCTCATTTATATCCACATAAAATAAATATTTCCTTATTATATGAATCAATAATTAATTATTCACAAATAATATTACAAAATCACATTTATGACAACCATGCCGTTTTCAGGAAAGAGGGGACTTTTCAATAAGAATTTATCCTTACTAGCGCGTAATTAGATGATCAAACCTCTCCTTAGACAAAACTTTCTAGACATTGCCAATAATGATATCTAATAATATTATTTAAATAATATGAATTATTGATCTGATAATAGAAAATACTGTGCAGCAATAATTATTGAAACAACAATAATATAAAATATCAACGCAGCAATTATTGAATCAATAAAATAAAATATTGAACAGTAACTACTGTAACAATTATTGAGTAGTGCCTTCCTTCGTAAGAATCAATAATTTAAAAATATTATACAATCCGTGTGCTACTGTGCAACCACGCGTATTACTGTATTTTAACCACCGGGTATTCCAGCAGTGTTAACGGTAATAACTACGCCGTTAATTATAAAAACTCATTTTTTGTCGTTATCTTTTCCTGACCGTTTTTTGTTATGGGACCCACACATAGCTGCGCCGTCGTACGAATATTCCCCAACAGAAAGAATATTCCACGACCAAACGAATATTCCCCGACAACAATGATTATTTTATAACCACTTGCTTATTTTTGAAAAAAATTCATATATCACCCTTAACTTTAACTTTTATCAATTTAACCATTTACTGAATAGTAACTATAAGAAAAATTGAATACTTTTATTTCATAAAATTCGGGGTCTTACAGTATCTGTCGACCCGATGAAGATTGAAGCCATACAAAGTTGGGAGCAACCGAAGTCGGTAACCGAAGTACGTAGCTTTCTGGGCTTAGCTGGTTATTATCAGAGATTTGTGAAAGGATTTTCTCGAATCGCTACTCCGTTAACTCAGTTGACTCGGAAAGATACAAAATTTATATGGAGTGAGGAATGCGAGAAGAGTTTCCAACAAACTCAAGAGGAGACTCATTTCGGCACCTGTTCTAACAATACCATCTGGTTTGGATGGATTTGTTATCTACAGCGATGCTTCAGGCAAAGGGTTAGGATGTGTTCTCATGCAACATGGGAAAGTCATAGCCTATGCTTCGCGACAACTCAAAGAATATGAGAGGAATTATTCTACTCATGATTTGGAGTTGGCAGCAGTCGTTTTCGCGTTGAAGATCTAGAGACACTACCTGTATGGGGAGAAAGTGGAGATCTATACAGATCATAAAAGCCTCAAATATTTCTTCACCCAAAAGGAACTCAACATGCGACAGCGACGTTGGCTCGAGCTGTTGAAAGATTACGATCATACCATCCAATATCATCCTGGAAAAGCAAACGTAGTAGTTGACGCATTGAGTAGAAGATCATATGCGGGTACGAGTGCAATGTTGTTAACACAAAGGCCCATTTTATAAGACTTGCAAAGGATGCAGATAGAGATGAAGGCTCCAAGTACCCACATGATGATATCAAATATACGAGTGGAACCGACTTTAATCGATAAAGTTAAAGCTGCTCAAGCTACGGACATAGAGCTGATGCGTATGAAGAAGAAAGTGCAAGAAGGTGCTATTCTAGAAGCAAGAATCGATGAAGAAGGAATACTTCGAGTCAACTTCAGACTTTGTGTTCCTAACGATTTTGACTTGAAGCATAGAATAATGATGGAGGCACACAACACACCGTTTGTAATCTATCTTGGGAGTACCAAAATGTATCACGATCTTCGACATACATTTTGGTGGAGCAATATGAAAAGAGAGATCGCGGAGTTTATCTCGAGGTGTTTAACTTATCAACGTGTAAAGGCGGAGCATCAAGTGCCAAAGGGTCCATTGCAACCACTTGAGATCCCGAAATGGAAGTGGGAACACATTACCATGGATTTCGTTACAGGTCTTCCCAAGGTTTCTCAAGGCATAGATGCGATTTGGGTTATTGTTGATAGATTAACCAAGTCTGCTCATTTCTTGCCTATACGTGAGACTTATTCCCTTGAATGTCTTGCTCGTATGTACGTGAATGAGATTGTGAGATTGCATGGCATGCTAGTATCCATAGTTTTGGATCGTGACCTAAGATTCACTTCACGATTTTGGGTTAGCTTGCAGAAAGCTATGGGCACGGATTTACGATTTAGTTCAGCATACTATCCTCAAACGGACGGGCAATCAGAGAGGACTATTCAAACCCTTGAAGATCTATTAAGACTCTGTGTTCTAGATTTCAAAGGAAGTTGGGATAAGTACTTGCCACTGGTGGAATTCTCTTACAACAACAGTTATCAGGCAAGTATAGGTATGGCTCCATTTGAAGCCTTGTATGGACGAAAGTGTCGTTCTCCAGTATGCTGGGACGAGGTGGGTGAATCAACATTGTTGGGACCAGAGTTGGTACGCATGACTACAAAGAAGATCCAAACGATTCGACAACGTATACAAACGGCACAGGATCGACAAAAGAGTTATGCGGATCTTTATCGGAAGGGCGTAGAATTTAATATTGGGGATCATGTATTGTTACGTGTTGCACCATGGAAAGGAGTTACAAGATTTGAGAAGAGAGGAAAGCTCAATCCACGATTTGTTGGTCCATTTGAAATTCTTGATCGAATAGGAAATTTGGCATATCAACTCGCATTACCTCCAAGCATGTCTCGTGTTCATAATGTTTTTCACATATCTGTGCTTCGTAAATATGTGAAAGACCCGAACCACATAATTGAGTTAGAACTAGACGAGATAGCCGAATATTTAACGTACGAGAAGGTACCTGTTAAGATCTTGGATAGGAAAGAGCATGTCCTACGCACAAAGGTTATACCACAAGTTAAGGTTTTGTGGAGAAATCATGCTATTGAAGAAATGACCTGGGAGTTGGAATCAGAAATGAAAGCGAGGTATCCTCACCTTTTCGAAATATCAGGTACGTACGTCAATTTCGATGACGAAATTTCATAAGGAGGGGAGGTTGTAAGACCCCAACTTATTAATGAATAAAATCAAATTTTCTCTAAATATTATTGTGAATAATAAGGGGTTAATTTGATATAATACTTTGGTTATGGGTGACATGTGCAAATTTTGCAAAATAAGCAAGTGGTTATAAAATATTCATTTTTGGTCGGTGAATATTCGTTTGGTCGTGGAATATTCTTGCTGTCGGGAAATATTCGTACGACGGCGCAGCCTTGTGTGGGCCCCATAACGAAAAACGATTGGATGAAGAAAACGACAAGTATAAGTTGTTTATAATTAACGGCGTAGTTGTTACCGTTAATACTGTTGGAATACCCTGTGGTTAAAATATAGTAGCACACGGTATTGCACCAATTATTGATTCTTACGTAAGAAAGCACTACTCAATAATTGTTACAGTAGTTATTATTCATTATTTTATTTTATTGATTCAATAATTGCTGCGTTGATATTTTATATTATTGTTGTTTCAATAATTGTTGCTGCACAGTATTTTCCTTTATCAGATCAATAATTCATATTATTTGAATAATATTATTAGATAACATTATTGGCAATGTCTAGAAAGTTCTGTCTAAGGAGAGGTTTGGTCATCGAATTGCGCGCCAGTAGAAGAAATTCTTATTGGAAAGCCCCCTCTTTCCTGGGAACGGCCTGGTTGTCATAAATGTGATTCTGTAATATTATTTGTGAATAATTAATCATTGATTCATATGATAAGGAAATATTTATTTTATGTGGATATAAATGAGGGATATATTTTTGTGGTTAAAAATGAAGGAGTTAATGTTGAGGTTTTTATCAGTATTTTTGTCAGAATGGAGGTATTAAAAATCAGGATTTTTGAGATATTTTGCGGGTGTTATAATTTTTAATCCGACCGTTGGATCGTGGTAATTTTTGGATATGTTATACATATATAAGTTGAGTATATGTCCACAAATTTTGAACCGTTAAAAATGAACGTGTGATTTATTATGAATTTTTACCAGATGACTGGTTCAGAAACTGTTGAATTTTCGGAGTTTATCATTTTGGTAGAAAATTCTAGAATTGGTGGGCCCCACTCTTAGTTGGTGAAGAAATGTGCTGAGATTTTTATTCAAATATGGTGGGTGGGAATAGTAGCAGGTAAAGCCATCAGGTTGCAGGTCAAGTCTGTTTCGGCGTGCTAACATTTTCCTATAAATAGAGGGCTAAGTTAGAATTGAAAATCACACAGAAACATAAGCTTTCTCTCTTTCTCTCTCTAGATTATTGAGTGTATTTTGTGAGTATTTAGATACTTTGAGAGTTTCTATTCATCAGAGCAAGTTTCTTTCAGCCTTATACCGGTATTCAGACCAGAAGTACTGATATTTTGAGGTAAGGGATATTATTTTCTTCTTAAATGATATTATTTTCTTCAATATCATTATGCTGAAATATTAACATGAGTTTTTATCAAATTTAGAACTTTTTGTGTCGGAGTTACTATTCACGAATACGACACTATTCGCCGAAAAATAAAATTTTTCTTTTTTGTCCAAGATGTCTATTATGGTTACTATCTTTGATTGTATCCATGTTTTGATCTTTATTTTTGAATTCTACTTCAAAATTGGTTATTATGGGGTATTATTGAACTTGGATAAACTGCAATACGAATCCCTAATATTTGTTCTTTTATCTCACTGGATTCGTTTTCTTTAAGATATTTTTCATCATCCTCAGTCCTAAATGATGATATTACTGAATATTTTGGCCTGTAGTGCAAAGATGTATGATTACTTGATGAATATCTTTGGCCTGTAGTGCAAAGATGAACAGGTGTTGAGATGAACATGACTGACAGGTGATACAAATGAATATCTTTGGCCTGTAGTGCAAAGATGAATATTTGGATAAAGATGATTATTAATTGATGTTACAGGGATAAAATATTGATGATGGACTTTTAAGTCTTAGAAGATAGTAGAATTCATTCTCTACTTGACTCTTCTAATGATTTGTTGTTTCCGCTGTAGTTGTTGATCTAAAACTTGTTGTCGATTATATTCTATCAGATTTTTCCCTGTTAAATACTAATGATAATTTGTTGTATATTATCTTAGTCATAATATTCTTTACTGGGCTAGTTGAGCTCACCCTTTTTCTTTTTGTTCCATTTTTCTTCTCAGGAGGTGAGAACATAGCAGGATCTAGTTGGGGTATGGAGTGATGGTTCTAGAAAGATATTTTAGCAGTCCTCACTATTTTTATAAAATAGTGTTTGAATAATTGTATTGAGGACTTATTTGAGTGTGGATATTGTCTAGAAGATAATATTTGTATTTAAACTCACAGTATGTGTTGTCGTATTTTGCACGACAATTGTATTATTGAAGTTGTAGTTTGCTTTCTGTACCATGTATTTGGCGACTCAGAATGGGTGTTGTATACCTATTTTGGGGGTGTCACATATATTCTATCAGATTTTTTCCTGTTGAAGACTAATGATAATTTGTTGTATATTATCTTAGTCATAATATTCTTTACTGGGCTAGTTGAGCTAACCATTTTTCTTTTTGTTCCATTTTTCTTCTTAGGAGGCGAGAATTGTTTGAAACGATTTCCAAAAAAAATTAATAATTTTTACTTTTAAAAATTATTATTCCAAGATCTTTCTCATAATTTAGCATAATCAAAAAATTAAATAGATAATATTACATACCTCATGCTTGGTTGTAGCACAATGGAGAATTTTGTTATTCTGATGAAGGCTTTCCCTTCCTCCTTCCTGATATTCCTTCCTATGACCCTTATTTTGATATTACGTACTTTCTGAGTGTGGGCTCAAAATACTGCAAAGTGATATAATATATAGAGCCCTCAACTCCCTGATATTTATGAGGAAAAATTGAAAACTTATCTGGTATATTTTGTGACGCCCCCAAAATAGGTATACAACACCTATTCTGAGTCGCCAAATACATAGTACAGAAAGTAAACTACAACTTCAATAATATAATTGTCGTGCAAAATACGACAACACATACTGTGAGTTTAAATACAAATATTATCTTCTGGACACTATCCACACTCAAATAAGTCCTCAATACAATTATTCAAACACTATTTTATAGAAATAGTGAGGACTGCTAAAACATCTTTCTAGAACCATCACTCCATACCCCAACTAGATCCTGCTATGTTCTCACCTCCTGAGAAGAAAAATGGAACAAAAAGGAAAAGGGTGAGCTCAACTAGCCCAGTAAAGAATATTATGACTAAGATAATATACGACAAATTATCCTTAGTCCTCAACAGGGAAAAATCTGATAGAATATAATCGATAACAAGTTTTAGATCAACAACTGCAGCGGAAACAGCAAACCATTAGAAGAGTCAAGTAGAGAAAGAATTCTACTATCTTCTAAGATTTAAAAGTCCATCATCAATATTTTATCTCTGTAACATCAATTAATAATCATTTTTATCCAAATATTCATCTTTGCACTACAGGCCAAAGATATTCATTTGTATCACCTGTCAGTCATGTTCATCTCAACACCTGTTCATCTTTGCACTACAGGCCAAAGATATTCATCAAGTAATCATACATCTTTGCACTACAGGCCAAAGATATTCAGTAATATCATCATTTAGGACTGAGGATGATGAAAAATATCTTAAAGAGAACGAATCCAGTGAGACAGAAGGATAAATAATAGGGATTCGTATAACAGTTTATCCAAGATCAATAATACTTCATAATAATCAATTATGAAGCAGAATTCAAAAATAAAGATCAAAACATGGATACAATCAAAGATAGTAACCATAATAGACATCTTGGACAAAAAGGGAAAATTTTATTTTTCGGTGAATAGTGCCGTATTCGTGAATAGTGTCGTATACGTGAATAGTTCCGTATACGTGAATAGTAACCCCGACACAAAAAGTTTCAAATTTGATAAAAACTCATATTAATATTTCAGCATAATGATATTTAAGAAAATAATATCATTAAGAAGAAAATAATATCCCTTACCTCAAAATATCAGTACTTCTGGTCTGAATACCGGTATAAGGCTGAAAGAAACTTGCTCTGATGAATAGAAACTCTCAAAGTATCTAAATACTCACAAAATACACTCAATAATCTAGAGTGAGAAAGAGAAAAAACTTGTTTCTGGTGTGATTTTCAATTCTAACTTAGCCCTCTATTTATAGGAAAATGTTAGCACGCCGAAGCAGACTTAACCTGCAACCTGATGGCTTTACCTGCTACTATTCCCACCCACCACATTTGAATAAAAATCTTAGTATATTTCTTCACCAACCAAGAGTGGGGCCCACCAATTCTAGAATTTTCCATCAAAATTGATAAACTCTAAAAATTCAACAATTTCTGAACCAGTCATCTCGTAAAATTCATAATAAATCATACGTTCATTTTTAACGGTTCAAAATTTGTGGACATATACTCAACTTATATATGTATAACATATCCAAAAATTACCACGATCCAACGGTCGGATTAAAAATTATAACCCCCGCAAAATATCTCAAAAATCCTGATTTTTAATACCTCCATTCCGACAAAAATACTGATAAAAACCTCAACATTAACTCCTTCATTTTTAACCACAAAAATATATCCCTCATTTATATCCACATAAAATAAATATTTCCTTATCATATAAATCAATAATTAATTATTCACAAATAATATTACAGAATCATATTTATGACAAACAGGCCGTTCCTAGGAAAGAGGGGGCTTTCCAATAAGGATTTCTCCTTACTGGCGCGCAATTAGATGACCAAACCTCTCCTTAGACAGAACTTTCTAGACATTGCCAATAATGTTATCTAATAATATTATTCAAATAATATGAATTATTGATCTGATAATGAAAAATACTATGCAACAACAATTATTGAAACAACAATAATATAAAATATCAACGCAACAATTATTGAATCAATAAAATAAAATATTGAACAATAACTACTGTAACAATTATTGAGTAGTGCCTTCTTACGTAAGAATCAATAATTGGTGCAATACCGTGTGCTACTGTATTTTAACCACCGGGTATTCCAACAGTATTAACGATAACAACTACGCCGTTATTTATAAATAACTTATACTTGTCGTTTTCTTCATCCAATCGCTTTCCGTTATGGGGCCCACACAAGGCTGCGCCGTCGTACGAATATTTCCCGACAGCAAGAATATTCCACGACCAAACAAATATTCCCCGACAAAATTAATATTTTATAACCACTTGCTTATTTTACAAAATTTGCACATTTCACCCATAACCAAAGTATTATATCAAATTAACCCCTTATTATTCACAATAATATTTAGAGAAAATTTGATTTTATTCATTAATAAGTTGGGGTCTTACAACCTCCCCTCCTTATGAAATTTCGTCCTCGAAATTGACGTACGTACCTGATGTTTCAAAAAGGTGAGGATACCTCGCTTTCATTTCTGATTCCAACTCCCAGGTCATTTCTTCAATAGCATGGTTTCTCCACAAAACCTTAACTTGTGGTATAACCTTCGTGCGTAAGACATGCTCTTTCCTATCCAATATCTTAACAGGTACCTCCTCGTACGTTAAATCTTCAGCTATCTCGTCTGGTTCTAACTCAATAATGTGGTTCGGGTCTTTAACATATTTACGAAGCATAGATATGTGAAAAACATTATGAACACAAGACATGCTTGGAGGTAATGCGAGTCTATATGCCACATTTCCTATTCGCTCAAGAATCTCAAATGGACCAAAAAATCTTGGATTGAGCTTTCCTCTCTTCCCAAATTTTATAACTCCCTTCCATGGTGCAACACGTAATAATACATGATCCCCAATATTAAATTCCACGTCCTTCCGATGAAGATCCGCATAACTCTTTTGTCGATCCTGTGCCGTTTGTATACGTTGTCGAATCGTTTGGATCTTCTCTATAGTAATGCGTACCAACTCTGGTCCCAACAATGTTGCTTCACCCACCTCGTCCCAGCATACTGGAGAACGACATTTTATTCCATACAACGCCTCGAATGGAGCCACACCTATGCTCGCCTGATAACTGTTGTTGTAGGAGAATTCCACCAATGGTAGGTACTTATCCCAACTCCCTTTGAGATCTAGGACACAAAGTCTTAATAGATCTTCAAGAGTTTGAATAGTCCTCTCTGATTGTCCGTCCGTTTGAGGATGGTATGCCGAACTGAATCGTAAATCCGTGCCCATAGCTTTCTGCAAGCTAACCCAAAATCGTGAAGTGAATCTTGGGTCACGATCCGAAACTATGGATACTGGCATACCATGCAATCTCACAATCTCATTCACGTACATACTAGCAAGACGTTCAAGGGAATAAGTCTCACGTATCGGTAAGAAATGAGCAGACTTGGTTAATCTATCAATAATAACCCAAATCACATCTATGCCTTGAGAAACCTTGGGAAGACCTGTAACGAAATCTATGGTAATGTGTTCCAACTTCCATTTCGGGATCTCAAGTGGTTGCAATGGACCCTTTTGCACTTGATGCTCCGCCTTTACACGTTAACAAGTTAAACACCTCGAGATAAACTCCGCGATCTCTCTTTTCATATTGCTCCGCCAAAATGTATGTCGAAGATCGTGATATATTTTGGTACTCCCAGGATGGATTGCAAATGGTGTGTTGTGTGCCTCCATCATTATTCTATGCTTCAAGTCAAAATCGTTAGGAACACAAAGTCTGGAGTTGACTCGAAGTATTCCTTCTTCATCGATTCTTGCTTCTGGAATAGCACCTTCTTGCACTTTCTTCTTCATACGCATCAGCTCCATGTCCGTAGCTTGAGCAGCTTTAACTTTATCGATTAAAGTCGGTTCTACTCGTATATTTGACATCATCATGTGGATACTTGGAGCCTTCATCTCTATCTCCATCCTTTGCAAGTCATACAAAATGGGCCTTTGTGTTAACAACATTACACTCGTACCCGCATATGATCTTCTACTCAATGCGTCAGCTACTACATTTGCTTTTCCAGGATGATATTGGATGGTATGATCGTAATCTTTCAACAGATCGAGCCAACGTCGCTGCCGCATGTTGAGTTCCTTTTGGGTGAAGAAATATTTGAGGCTTTTATGATCTGTATAGATCTCCACTTTCTCCCCATACAGGTAGTGTCTCCAGATCTTCAACGTAAAAACGACTGCTGCCAACTCCAAATCATGAGTAGGATAATTCCTCTCATATTCTTTGAGTTGTCGTGAGGCATAGGCTATGACTTTCTCATGTTGCATGAGAACACATCCTAACCCTTTGCCTGAAGCATCGCTGTAGATAACAAATCCATCCGAACCAGATGGTATTGTCAGAACAGGTGCCGAAATGAGTCTCCTCTTGAGTTCTTGGAAACTCTTCTCGCATTCCTCACTCCATACGAATTTTGTATCTTTCCGAGTCAGTTGAGTTAACGGAGTAGCGATTCGAGAAAATCCTTCCACAAATCTCCGATAATAACCAGCTAAGCCCAGAAAGCTACGTACTTTGGTCACCAACTTCGGTTGCTCTCAATTGTGATTCATATCCCAATCTTGGATAGCACGTCACAATGACACCTATTGTTTTACCACCACACAAATATAGAGTCCCTTACGGAGAGTCTGGCATTGGTACATTCCACAAAGGAAGTCACCAGATAGAGGCTCGGGTACCAACTTCTATAGTTGGATTTTTAACTCCTGAAGTTCAATAGGAGCTATTCAATATGAGATTTTAGAAATGGGTTTTGTATCGGGTTGAAGATCAATACAAAAATTCAATATCACGCTCTGGGTTAGGCCAGGAAATTCTTCAGGAAATACGTCAGGAAATTCACTAACAACAGAAATATCATTCAAATCTGACGTATTTTTGTTCAAGTCCATGACATGGGCTAAGAAAGCTTGACATTCGTTTTTCAATAAACGAATGGCTTTATGGCTTGGTATGACAGCGATTGATTTTAGTGGTTTGGTTACTTGAATTCGCATAACAGGTTGGTTAGGAATATAAAAACTAACAACCTTACGAAAATAATCAATTTTGGCATGATGAATAGTTAACCAATCAATTCCTAAAATCACATCAAAAGCAAGTATCTTTAAAGAGATAAGGTCAACAGGTAATGTGATTATGCCAACTTGGATTAAGCAAGATTTATAAACTGTAGATGTAACAAAGGTTTCACCCAATGGAGTTTCAACAGATAAGTCAAAGGTCAATTTCTCCGGAGTCAAGTTTAAATGTTGAGCACAAGCAGGAGAGATAAAAGAATGGGTAGAACCGGTATCTAGTAAAGTATAAACTTCGCAAGAATTCAAGATTAGCTTACCCGTGATCACCTCGTTCGGGTTTCTCGCGTTTTGGCCAGTCACGACAAACGCCCTTCTAGGAACCGCTGATTTCGACTTATCCGGGACAACTTTTGGAGTCATCATCCCCGCTGAACTTGGTTTTGCTACAGAACACTCTCGAGCTATATGACCCTCCTTTCCACAGTTATAACATACCTTGGATTGTTGTGGGCAGTTTGGGCTGATATGTCCCTCTTTTCCACATTTGTAACATACGACCGGTGGTCGTTCTCCTCCCCTAGAAACAGTTGATGTTTGTGCTGACGTCTTCACGTTATCATTGTTGTACCTTCTCTTCTTGAAATCTCCTCCCGACTCGCTCCTTCTATTATCACGACCACGATTACCACCAGAGTGGTTACCGCTTTTTTCTGAATATTTTCCTCCCTGCTGGTTTTCATTGCTTCGATGACTGTCGCCACCGGTATGACCCTGGTTGTGGTCCCTCGGTTGCACATACTCATTATCTCGCTCTAATAATTGAGCCCTGTTTACAACATCTGAATATAAAGAAAATTTATGAGAGATAAGATATTGCCGAATCTCGGGTTTTAGACCTCTCAGAAACATCCTTGTCATTCGTTCCTCATTTTCGACCAAATGAGGTGCAAACCTGGATAACTCTGCAAACTTCGCCTCGTACTGGGACACCGTCATGTTATTTTGTTCCAGTCTGATAAACTCCACCTCCTTCATATGACGAATACTTTCAGGAAAGTACTTGTCATTGAACAGTTTTTGAAATGTTTCCCAGGACATGTTGAGTGCGTCAGGCTGGGTACGCTTCACAGACTCCCACCAGTAGTCTGCCTCACCGCGGAACATAAAGGTGGCGAATGGAACCTTCTGTTCCTCCGTGCATCCCAAGACATCGAATATCTTGGTAATTTGCTTGACCCACATTTCCGCCATGATCGGATCCGGCTTTCCCTTAAATTCTGGTGGTCCCAATTCTTTGAACTGCTTAGCTGTGACAAACCGCGCGTTGTTATCATTTCCACCCGTATTCTGCACACGAGTCTCCCTCGTCTGATTTTGCATGAACTGCAAAAAGCTCCTAAACATTCCATCATTCATCGTTTGCTCGGTAACGTTGTTTACAAGAGGAATATTGCCTTCCTGTTGCACGTTCCCCTGGGTGGTGATCAAAGGTGTCTCCACGGTCTGATTTACTCCATTATTAACGTTCTCAGCTGCCATTCTTAAATACTGCCATAAAACAAGGGTTAATATTCATGTCATATATTATCCCTATACTCTGACCGACCAAATAAACACCAAATAAACTTAGTCAGGTCATACTAGCAAAGGAATTTCCCGTCTCTCCCCTCCTAGTTCTTGTCTCACATCTCAGCCAGGGATCATATCCCTAAGCTCTGATACCAACTGTGACGCCCCCAAAATAGGTATACAACACCCATTCTGAGTCGCCAAATACATGGTACAGAAAGCAAACTACAACTTCAATAATACAATTGTCGTGCAAAATACGACAACACATACTGTGAGTTTAAATACAAATATTGTCTTCTAGACAATATCCACACCCAAATAAATCTTCATTACAATTATTTAAACACTATTTTACAGAAATAGTGAGGACTGCTAAAATATCTTTCTAGAACCATCACTCCATACCCCGACTAGATCCTGCTATGTTCTCACCTCTTGAGAAGAAAAATGGAACAAAAAGGAAAAGGGTGAGCTCAACTAGCCCAGTAAAGAATATTATGACTAAGATAATATACGACAAATTATCGTTAGTCCTCAACAGGAAAAAATCTGATAGAATATAATCGACAACAAGTTTTAGATCAACAACTGCAGCGGAAACAGCAAACCATTAGAAGAGTCAAGTAGAGAAAGAATTCTACTATCTTCTAAGATTTAAAAGTCCATCATCAATATTTTATCTCTGTAACATCAATTAATAATCATTTTTATCCAAATATTCATCTTTGCACTACAGGCCAAAGATATTCATTTGTATCACCTGTCAGTCATGTTCATCTCAACACCTGTTCATCTTTGCACTACAGGCCAAAGATATTCATCAAGTAATCATACATCTTTGCACTACAGGCCAAAGATATTCAGTAATATCATCATTTAGGACTGAGGATGATAAAAAATATCTTAAAGAGAACGAATCCAGTGAGACAGAAGGACAAATAATAGGGATTCGTATAACAGTTTATCCAAGATCAATAATACTTCATAATAATCAATTATGAAGCAGAATTCAAAAATAAAGATCAAAACATGGATACAATCAAAGATAGTAACCATAATAGACATCTTGGACAAAAAGGGAAAATTTTATTTTTCGGTGAATAGTGCCGTATTCGTGAATAGTGTCGTATACGTGAATAGTGCCGTATACGTGAATAGTAACCCCGACACAAAAAGTTCTAAATTTGATAAAAACTCATATCAATATTTCAGCATAATGATATTGAAGAAAATAATATCATTAAGAAGAAAATAATATCCCTTACCTCAAAATATCAGTACTTCTGGTCGGAATACCGGTATAAGGCTGAAAGAAACTTGCTCTGATGAATAGAAACTCTCAAAGTATCTAAATACTCACAAAATACACTCAATAATCTAGAGAGAGAAAGAGAGAAAACTTATTTCTGGTGTGATTTTCAATTCTAACTTAGCCCTCTATTTATAGGAAAATGTTAGCACGCTGAAGCAGACTTAACCTGCAACCTGATGGCTTTGACTGCTACTATTCCAACCCATCACATTTGAATAAAATTCTCAGCACATTTCTTAACCAACCAAGAGTGAGGCCCACCAATTCTAGAATTTCCCATCAAAATGATAAACTCCGAAAATTCAACAATTTCTAAACCAGTCATCTCGTAAAATTCATAATAAATCATACGTTCATTTTTAACGGTTCAAAATTTGTGGACATATACTCAACTTATATATGCATAATATATCCAAAAATTACCACGATCCAACGGTCGGATTAAAAATTATAACACCCGCAAAATATCTCAAAAATCCTGATTTTTAATACCTCCATTCCGACAAAAATACGGATAAAAACCTCAACATTAACTCCTTTATTTTTAACCACAATAAATATATCCAACATTTATATCCACATAAAATAAATATTTCCTTATCATATGAATCAATAATTAATTATTCACAAATAATATTACAGAATCACATTTATGACAAACAGGCCGTTCCCAGGAAAGAGGGGGCTTTTCAATAAGGATTTCTCCTTACTGGCGCGCAATTAGATGACCAAACCTCTCCTTAGACAGAACTTTCTAGACATTGCCAATAATGTTATCTAATAATATTATTCAAATAATATGAATTATTGATCTGATAATGGAAAATACTATGCAGCAACAATTATTGAAACAACAATAATATAAAATATCAACGCAACAATTATTAAATCAATAAAATAAAATATTGAACAATAACTACTGTAACAATTATTGAGTAGTGCCTTCTTACGTAAGAATCAATAATTGGTGCAATACCGTGTGCTACTGTATTTTAACCACCGGGTATTCTAACAGTATTAACGATAACAACTACGCCGTTATTTATAAATAACTTATACTTGTCGTTTTCTTCATCCAATCGCTTTCCGTTATGGGGCCCACACAAGGCTGCGCTGTGACAACCCCAAAATAGGTCCATTCCACCCAACCCATTCTGAGTCGTCAAATACATGGTACAGAAAATAACTACAACTTTATTACAACAATTGTCGTGCAAAATACAACAACATATATACAATTATTGGTATGATCATGACTATGGGTTCTCTTTGGCCAGTAGTGCAAAGTTGAATTGTTGACTGGTATGATCATGACCATTGAATTTATAAGTGAATATCTTTAGCTTAAGTGCAAAGGTGAATTGATCAACATGGTTATAATTATTGTTTATATAAATTCTGAAATGATTATATATTTCTTTGAGATATTAATATATTTGGTCGTAGTGCAAATATGAATTGTTGAGGAATATCTTTGGCATGTAGTGCAAAGATGAATTGTTGATGAATATCTTTGGCCCGTAGTGCAAAGATGACATGTTGTTGAATATCTTTGGCCAGTAGTGCAAAGATGAACAAATATTGAGATGAACATGACCAACTGGTGATACAAATGAATATTTTTGGCCGTAGTGCAAAGATGAAGTTATTAGTATGATTATGAACAGGAAATGTGATTTGGTGTAACCATGATCTTTGATGTTTCAGGTAAAGATAGGTGATGAAAATTATCTTCGTCCTGGATGAGAAGAGGAATTTAGAACTACAGTTATAATTATGAGTTATTCATATGATTGTGGACCAGAATTGTTGATTGATGTTACAGGGATAAAACATTGTTGATGGATTTTAACGTGGAGAAGATAATATACTTTATGGTCTATTTGACTCTTCTAATGGATTGCTCGTTCCGCTGCAACTATGGTTGAAATTTTTATCATTTACCATATGTTCTAAATCTCTGATTTATTATTGATGAAGGCTATTGATAATTTAATTATCTTTAGTCATGATATTCTTTACTGAGCTAGTTGTGCTCACCCTTTTGCTTCACAATTCCTTTCAGGTAATAAGAGTGTAGTTGGGTCGAGCGAGGGTAACGGGAAAATAGAACGGTGGTCTCTAGCTGTGGATGTTCTCCCGAAGCAGTATAGGAAAGTTCATTTAGTAGTTTTATTTGGTGAATCCAATAGGGTAAGGTGTACCCAACGTTGGAAGGGTGGTTTGCCACTATCATACAAGATGTCTAACGACATACAACCTCGTGTCATCATAAGACAAGGATGTGCTCATCCACTTGCTGAGTATATATACGAGCACTACCTATATAATCTTGGTGTTTGTTTGAAGTATAATTCTCAATTAGAGACAGTGGAGATAATGATAAGTCAAGAGAAGACTCACCATTGGGAAGAATATGATAGTAATCTTCTCGTTTTTCTTTGGGGTCTATTGGGTCAACCAAGGATAATTATGTGGCCATATGATATCTATCATAACCTAGACGCGTGGCCTCCCATGTACGAAGGTTTTCTTGAGCATTTCCCAAATATTCTAATTTCTAAAACAGTTTTTGACTATACCTTTATGTAAGGTGTTATTGTGAGGTGATGTTCACGGTTGGAACATGAGTCACATTTGGTATATATTTGTATCCAAACTCACAGCATATGTGTTGTTGTATTTTGCACGACAATTGTTGTAATAAAGTTGTAGTTGTTTTCTGTACCATGTATTTGATGACTCAGAATGGGTTGGGTGGAATGGACCTATTTTGGGGTTGTCACAGGTGGTATCAGAGCTTAGGGATATGATCTCTGGCGGAGATCGGGGAATACAACTAGGAGGGGAGAGATGAGTAAATCCTTCGCTAGTGTGTCCTACCTAAGCTTATTTGTTGGTCAGTCATAATATTGGGATATTATGTGATATGTTAATTTGTTTAATTAACCCTTGTTTTATGGCAGTATTTGAGAATGGCAGCTGAGAATGCTAATAATGGAGTGAATGAGACTGTGGGGATACCTCTAATCACTAACCGTGATAATGTGATGTCAGACGAAGAAGGAATTAGAGATATCCATGTGGTGAGTGAAGAATTGATAGTTACACCCGAGATAGTCGCAGAGGTAACAGCTGAGACTGAGGAAGAAGAGGAAGAAGAAGTACCAGAGGAGAGTTTATTAGAGGTATTATATGATCAAAATGTAGAATTTCAAAATCGTATTCATGAGTTAGAAGAGCAGGCAGAAGAACGACAGGCGGTCGTGGAACAAAAGGATGCAACAATTCAAGCTTGTGTTACCCGATATGTGATGCTTGAACAGAAGCATTCTTTGGCAGAGTATAAGATGATAAAAATAGAATCTGAGCTGAGAGAAGAAAAAACTGAACGAGTGAGAATAAGTGATGCATGGGCAAAAGCCACACGACACGTGGATATTGTGGAAAGAGATGTTCGATCTAAGAAGGCTAAAATAGATGATATGAATTTCTCTTTTTGGAAAGCAATTGGGAGAACCCAACATCGAGTTTTGAATTACCCTGTACATAGCGGTCAACCTGAATCCGATATGGATCGAAGATTGATGATTCAGATCATGAATGAGGAGTACGAAGAGGCAGTTGAGGGAAGAATATGTCCTATAGAAAGGTATATTCCAACGGTAATGATGACGCCAAATGCTACTCCAGACAAGTTAAAGCCGAGTAGTTCGAGGGATGGCGGTTGTCATGACTTCCCAACAAATGAGGAACCCAAATGAAGTTATCATGGGAGATGAGCAATGGAGAAATCATGATGATCTGAGAGATAGAATCTGAAATAGAAGCAAGGTATTCTCAACTCTTCGAAATACCAGGTACGTAAATTTCGGGGACGAAATTTTATAAGGAGGGGAGATTGTAAGACCCCGAATTTTATGAAATAAAAGTATTCAATTTTTCTTATAATTACTATTCAGTAAATGGTTAAATTGATAAAAGTTTAAAGTTATGAGTGAAATATGATTTTTTTTCAAAATAAGCAAGTGGTTATAAAATAATCATTGTTGTCGGGGAATATTCGTTTGGTCGTGGAATATTCTTTCTGTCGGGAAATATTCGTACGACGGCGCAGCCATTTGTGGGCCCCATAACAGAATAACTGTCGGATGAAGAAAACGACAAATTTGAGTTTTTACAAATAACGGCGTAGTTGTTACCGTTAACACTGTTGGAATACTCGGTGGTTAAAATACAGTAATACGCGTTATTACACAGTAGCACACGGTATTGCATAGTATTTTTAAAATTATTGATTCTTACGTAAGAAGGCACTACTCAATAATTGTTACAGTAATTACTGTTCAATATTTTATTTTATTGATTCAACAATTGCTACGTTGAAATTTTATATTATTGTTGTTCAATAATTGTTGCTGCACAGTATTTTCCTTTATCAGATCAATAATTCATATTATTTGAATAATATTATTAGATAACATTATTGGCAATGTCTAGAAAGTTCTGTCTAAGGAGAGGTTTGGTCATCTAATTGCGCGCCAGTAAGGAGAAATTCTTATTGAAAAGCCCCCTCTTTCCTGGGAACGGCCTGGTTGTCATAAATGTGATTCTGTAATATTATTTGTGAATAATTAATTATTGATTCATATGATAAGAAAATATTTATTTTATGTGGATATAAATGAGGGATATATTTTTGTGGTTAAAAAATGAAGGAGTTAATGTTGAGGTTTTTATCAGTATTTTTGTCGGAATGGAGGTATTAAAAATTAGGGTTTTTGAGATATTTTGCGGGGGTTATAATTTTTAATCCGACCGTTGGATCGTGGTAATTTTTGGATATGTTATACATATATAAGTTGAGTATATGCCCACAAATTTTAAACCGTTAAAAATGAACGTATGATTTATTATGAATTTTACGAGATGACTGGTTCAGAAATTGTTGAATTTTCGGAGTTTATCATTTTGGTGGAAAATTCTAGAATTGGTGGGCCCCACTTGTGGTTGGTGAAGAAATGTGCTGAATTATATTTCAAATGTGGTGGGTGGGAATAGTAGCAGGTAAAGCCATCAGGTTGCAGGTCAAACCTACCAAAATTTTCCTATAAATAGAGGGCTAAGTTAGAATTGAAAATCACACCAGAAACAAGTTTTCTCTCTTTCTCTCTCTATATTATGAAGCATATTTTGTGAGTATTTAGATACTTTGAGAGTTGCTATTCAGTGCAAGTTTCCTTCGACTTTGCATACCGATCAGAAGTACTGCTCTTTTGAGGTAAGGGATTGTAAGGGATAGTAAGGAATTTTAAGGGTTGTTATGTTTTTCAGTTTCGTAATTTTTCTGACCTTCAAAAATTCTGGAAAAATTTGAAATGATATTTTGATGAGTTTTCTTGATTGTGTCCAAAAATGGTGATTTTTGGATGTATAGATTGAGAGTTATGAATTTTATGAGAAAAGACTATTTTAAAAGTAACCGCTTATAATTCCTTGTGGTTAACTCCAAAATTGATGAAATTTTTATTGGGAGTACATGTATATGATAGAAGTATACTCTGTGAATTTCAGAATTTTTAGATAAAAATATAATTTTTGATAAATGTCTAAATATTCGGCTATTTTGGCCATATGAAAAATAGTAAATGACTTTTAAAAATTTTGAGAAAAATATATGTTCACTATGGGACTATATTATGCTAAATTCCAGAAAAGAAATATTTTTAGAACTGATTTGGTATTTTTCATGAAAATGGTCTAGTTGTGAGTAAATGAATTAAATATGTTATGTGAAGTAAAAAAATTGGAAAATAGGATTTTATGGCTTGAGAATTCTATATGAGGTATATGCAGATTTTTGATGAGGGTTTTGGTTATTGATGATGAAATCTTAAGAGTTGGCATTTTATGATGATTAAATGCATTAATTAGTAAAGTGTAAACAATTTAAATAAATTGTTTATAAGCTTAAGAATATTATTCTTTCAATATCATTATACCGAAATATTGGTATGTATATTATTGTGAAATTTCTACCTTTTTTATGTCAGGGTTACTATTCATGAGTTACTATTCACGAGTTACTATTCATGAGTTACTATTCACGAGTTACTATTCACGACAAAATTGGTTTCTTTTTCTGACCAAATTATCGTTGATTTATGATTGTTGCTCTTGAAAATAAATGCAGTTGTTGATCATATTGTTTTTATTATCATATATAACATTTTTATAACCCTGATGTTGAATTTCTCTTTCGCTTGAGTGTAAAGATGGGTAAATTATTGGTATGATCATGACTATGGGTTCTCTTTGGCCAGTAGTGCAAAGTTAAATTGTTGACTGGTATGATCATGACCATTGAATTTATAAGTGAATATCTTTAGCTTAAGTGCAAAGGTGAATTGATCAACATGGTTATAATTATTGTTTATATAAATTCTGAAATGATTATATATTTCTTTGAGATATTAATATATTTGGCCGTAGTGCAAATATGAACTGTTGAGGAATATCTTTGGCCTGTAGTGCAAAGATGAATTGTTGATGAATATCTTTGGCCCGTAGTGCAAAGATGACATGTTGTTGAATATCTTTGGCCAGTAGTGCAAAGATGAACAAATATTGAGATGAACATGACCAACTGGTGATACAAATGAATATCTTTGGCCGTAGTACAAAGATGAAGTTATTAGTATGATTATGAACAGGAAATGTGATTTGGTGTAACCATGATCTTTGATGTTTCAGGTAAAGATAGGTGATGAAAATTATCTTCGTCCTGGATGAGAAGAGGAATTTAGAACTACAGTTATGATTATGAGTTATTCATATGATTGTGGACCAGAATTGTTGATTGATGTTACAGGGATAAAACATTGTTGATGGATTTTAACATGGAGAAGATAATATACTTTATGGTCTATTTGACTCTTCTAATGGATTGCTCGTTCCGCTGCAACTATGGTTGAAATTTTTATCATTTACCATATGTTCTAAATCTCTGATTTATTATTGATGAAGGCTATTGATAATTTAATTATCTTTAGTCATGATATTCTTTACTGAGCTAGTTGTGCTCACCCTTTTGCTTCACAATTCCTTTCAGGTAATAAGAGTGTAGCTGGGTCGAGCGAGGGTAACGGGGAAATAGAACGGTGGTCTCTAGCTGTGGATGTTCTCCCGAAGCAGTATAGGAAAGTTCATTTAGTAGTTTTATTTGGTGAATCCAATAGGGTAAGGTGTACCCAACGTTGGAAGGGTGGTTTGCCACTATCGTACAAGATGTCTAACGACATACAACCTCGTGTCATCATAAGACAAGGATGTGCTCATCCACTTGCTGAGTATATATACGAGCACTACCTATATAATCTTGGTGTTTGTTTGAAGTATAATTCTCAATTAGAGACAGTGGAGATAATGATAAGTCAAGAGAAGACTCACCATTGGGAAGAATATGATAGTAATCTTCTCGTTTTTCTTTGGGGTCTATTGGGTCAACCAAGGATAATTATGTGGCCATATGATATCTATCATAACCTAGACGCGTGGCCTCCCATGTACGAAGGTTTTCTTGAGCATTTCCCAAATATTCTAATTTCTAAAACAGTTTTTGACTATACCTTTATGTAAGGTGTTATTGTGAGGTGATGTTCACGGTTGGAACATGAGTCACATTTGGTATATATTTGTATCCAAACTCACAGCATATGTGTTGTTGTATTTTGCACGACAATTGTTGTAATAAAGTTGTAGTTGTTTTCTGTACCATGTATTTGATGACTCAGAATAGGTTGGGTGGAATGGACCTATTTTGGGGTTGTCACAATAACACCTTACATAAAGGTATAGTCAAAAACTGTTTTAGAAATTAGAATCTTTGGGAAGTGCTCAAGGACACCGTACATGGGAGGCCACGCGTCTAGGTTATGATAGATATCATATGGCCACAGAATTATCCTTGGTTGACCCAATAGACCCCAAAGAAAAACGAGAAGATTACTATCATATTCTTCCCAATGGTGAGTTTTCTCTTGACTTATCATTATCTCCACTGTCTCTAATTGAGAATTATACTTCAAACAAACACCAAGATTATATAGGTAGTGCCCATAGATATACTCAGCAAGTGGATGAGCACAACCCTGTCTTATGATGACACGAGATTGTATGTCATTAGACATCTTGTATGATAGTGACAAAACACCCTTCCAACGTTGGGTTCGCCTCACCCTATTTTCTTCACCAAATATAACTACTAAATGATGACCACCGTTCTATTCCCTTGTTACCCCCGCTCGACCCAGCTACACTCTTATTACCTGAAAGGAATTGTGAAGCAAAAGGGTGAGCACAACTAGCTCAGTAAAGAATATCATGACTAAAGATAATTAAATTATCAATAGCCTTCATCAATAATAAATCAGAGATTTAGAACATATGGTAAATGATAAAAATTTCAACCATAGTTGCAGCGGAATGAGCAATCCATTAGAAGAGTCAAATAGACCATAAAGTCTATTATCTTCTCCATATTAAAAATCCACCAATAATGTTTTATCCCTGTAACATCAATCAACAGTTCTGGTCCACAATCATATAAATAACTCATAATCATAATTATGATTCTAAATTCCTCTTCTCATCCAGGACGAAGATAATTTTCATCACCTATCTTTACCTGAAACATCAAAGATCATGGTTACACCAAATCACATTTCCTATTCATAATCATACTAATAACTTCATCTTTGCACTACGGCCAAAGATATTCATTTGTATCACCAGTTGGTCATGTTCATCTCAACATCTGTTCATCTTTGCACTACTGGCCAAAGATATTCAACAACATGTCATCTTTGCACTACGGGCCAAAGATATTCATCAACAATTCATCTTTGCACTACAGGCCAAAGATATTTCTCAACAGTTCATATTTGCACTACGGCCAAATATATTCATCAACAATTCATATTTGCACTACAGGCCAAATATATTCATATCTCAAAGAAATATATAATCATTTCAGAATTTATATAAACAATAATTATAACCATGTTGATCAATTCACCTTTGCACTTAAGCTTAAGATATTCAATTATAAATTCAATGGTCATGATCATACCAGTCACAATTCAACTTTGCACTACAGGCCAAAGAGAACCCTAGTCATGATCATACCAATAATCTACCCATCTTTATACTTTAGTGAAAGAGAATTTCAACATCAAGATTATAAAAATGTTATATATAATAGTAAAATCAATATAATCAAAACATCTAGATTTAATCTCAAGAGTAATATTCATAAATCAACTATATTTTGGTTAGAAAAAGAAACCAATTTTTATCGTGAATAGTAACTCGTGAATAGTAACTCATGAATAGTAACTCGTGAATAGTAACTCATAAATAGTAAATTCGACACAAAAAGGTAGAAATTCCATAATAAAATTCATACCAGTATTTCGGTATAATGATATTGAAAGAATAATATTTCTTAAGTTTATAAACAATTTATTTAAATTGTTTACACTTTACTAAATAATGCATTTAATCATCATAAAATGCCAACTCTTAAGATTTCATCATCAATAACCAAAACCCTCATCAAAAATCTGCATATACCTCATATAGGATTCTCAAGCCATAAAATCCTATTTTCTAATTTTTTTACTTCACAAAACATATTTAATTCATTTACTCATAACTAGACCATTTTCATGAAAAATACCAAATCACTTCCAAAAATATTTCTTTTCTGGAATTTAGCAGAATATAGTCCCATATTGAACATATATTTTTCTCAGAATTTTTAAAATTAATTTACTATTTTTCATATAGCCAAAACCGCCGAATATTTAGACATTTATCAAAAATTGTACCTTTGTCTAAAAATTCTGAAATTCACAGAGTATACTCCTATCATATACATGTACTCCCAATAAAAATTTCATCAATTTTAAAGTTAACCACAAGGAGTTATAAGCGATTACTTTTAAAATAATCTTTTCCCGTAAAATTCATAACTCTTAATCTATACATCCAAAAATCACTATTTTTGGACACAATCAAGAAAACTCATCAAAATATCATTTCAAATTTTTCCAAAATTTTTGAAGAGTAGAAAAATTACGAAACTGAAAATCATAACAACCCTTAAAATCCCTTACTATCCCTTACTATCCCTTACCTCAAAAGAGCAGCACTTCTGACTGGATATCGGATATGACGCTAAAGAAAACTTGCACTGATGAATACCAACTCACCAAGTATCTAAATACTCACAAAATATGCTTCATAATATAGAGAGAGAAAGAGAGAAAGCTTATGCTTCTGGTGTGATTTTCAATTCTAACTTAGCCCTCTATTTATAGGAAAATTTTGGTAGGTTTGACCTACAACCTGATGGCTTTACCTGCTACTATTCCCACCCACCACATTTGAAATATAATTCAGCACATTTCTTCACCAACCACAAATGGGGCCCACCAATTCTAGAATTTTCCACCAAAATGATAAACTCCGAAAATTCAACAATTTCTGAACCAGTCATCTTGTAAAATTCATAATAAATCATACGTTCATTTTTAACGGTTCAAAATTTGTGGACATATACTCAACTTATATATGTATAACATATCCAAATATTACCACGATCCAACGGTCGGATTAAAAATTATAACCCTCGCAAAATATCTCAAAAACCCTAATTTTTAATACCTCCATTCCGACAAAAATACTGATAAAAACCTCAACATTAACTCCTTTATTTTTAACCACAAAAATATATCCCTCGTTTATATCCACATAAAATAAATATTTCCTTATCATATGAATCAATAATTAATTATTCACAAATAATATTACAGAATCACATTTATGACAACCAGGCCGTTCCCAGGAAAGAGGGGGCTTTTCAATAAGGATTTCTCCTTACTAGCGCGTAATTAGATGACCAAACCTCTCCTTAGACAGAACTTTCTAGACATTGCCAATAATTTTATCTAATAATATTATTCAAATAATATGAATTATTGATCTGATAATGGGAAATACTGTGCAGTGACAATTATTGAACAACAATAATATAAAATTTCAATGTAGCAATTATTGAATCAATAAAATAAAATATTGAACAGTAATTACTGTAACAATTATTGAGTAGTGCCTTCTTACGTAAGAATCAATAATTTCAAAAATACTATGCAATACCGTGTGCTACTGTGCAAACACGCGTATTACTGTATTTTAACCACCGGGTATTCCAACAGTGTTAACGGTAACAATTACGCCGTTATTTGTAAAAACTCAAATTTGTCGTTTTCTTCACCCGACAGTTATTCGTTATGGGGCCCATAAATAGCTGCGCCGTCATACGAATATTTCCCGACAGAAAGAATATTCCACGACCAAACGAATATTCCCCGACAACAATGATTATTTTATAACCACTTGTGTATTTTGAAAAAAAATTTATATATCACCCTTAACTTTAATATTTATCAATTTAACCATTTACTGAATAGTAATTATAAGAAAAATTGAATACTTTTATTTCATAAAATTCGGGGTCTTACATGCGCCGTCGTACAAATATTTCCCGACAGCAAGAATATTCCACGACCAAACAAATATTTCCCGACAAAATTAATATTTTATAACCACTTGCTTATTTTGCAAAATTTGCACATTTCACCCATAATCAAAGTATTATATCAAATTAACCCCTTATTATTCACAATAATATTTAGAGAAAATTTGATTTTATTCATTAATAAGTTGGGGTCTTACATATTTTATCCTGCTATTTTGTTATATCTTAATAAGGGCTAGAGTGGGGATCAAGCATGATTCTACAATTCTAGCTCCAATATAATACTAATTTCTGATTAACTCTTTAATCAATTAGAATTATATTAATTATAACAAATTCCACTAAATAGTTATAATTGCACTCTAAAATTAATAAAATTAAAATTAATTAATTAAATCCTTCCACTATTAGTATCTTGTAAAATACTCCTCTACAATAATATTCATAAACGCGTGTAGGAATAAAACTGTTAACTCACTACGTTTACTGCTTATATCCTTGACTACATAATTTATACACTTTTGACCACACATTAATTTAATAAATTAAATTAATACTTTAGTAATTTGAATTACTAAAATGCTTGGCCAAGATTCTGGTGATCAACCAATAAATTATATCAAGTGGATATTATAATTTAATTGTAGAATTCTATCTTGAAAAATACATGTTCCTAATTTCATAATATATATCACCCAACATATTGAGGTATTGATTGTATTTAAAATCTCACTCTTTAATATATTAAAGTGACATACATTATAAAATTTAGTTCATTATTCTCTCATGATTAAGAGTAATTGCACATTAATAGTAATTGAAAAATTATTTATAATAACAGTATTTAACAAATAGTTTTTCGCAACGATCCAGTTCTGTGTATTTCAAAAATACACCAACACACTAGATTAAAGTCTCCACTTTACATGACTAAGATAAATCATCCAATCAAGTGTATTACAATCTATTAGAATGGTTTGTCCATTTTCATCTAAGATTGAGAACAATATATTTCTTTAATTTTACATAACATATAATTTATGTCTTCTGTATATGTCACTCCTTCATATACATAAATTATAAAATGTATAATTATGGACAAAATTTATGACACATTTAATTATGCAAAATGTAATTAAATTTTATTATTAAAATAATAAAATAAGAAACAACATTGGGTTTTTCTGGGCTTAAAACCTTACAAGAATATATAGCGGGAACTGTGACGCCCCCAAAATTAGGTATACATCACCCATCTTGGGTCGTCAGATACATAGTACAGAATACAAATACAACTGATTAATACAACTGTCGTGTACAATACGACAAAACATAAACTGTGAGTTTGAATACAAATATTATCTTCTAGAGAGTATTCATACTCAAAAGGAGTCATCATTACATTTATTAACACACCATTACATAGAATAGTGAGGACTACTAACTAATACTATCATTCGGACCATCAGTCCGTTCCCCGACTTGCCCCAGCTACGTTCTCATTTTCTGAAGAGAACAGTGAAAGAAAGGGTTAGCTCAACTAGTCCAGTAAGAAATATTATGACTAAGATAATGCAGAATAAATTATCATTAGCCTTCAACAATGTTAAACTGATAAAATATAATAGACATCAAGTTTAACTGTAGCGGAACAAGCAATCCATTAAAAGAGTCAAGTAGAAAATAAACTCTACTATCTTTTATGATTTAAAAAGTTTTTCAACACTGTGATCGCTGGGACTCAGCTTAATAAAATAATCCACATCATCGAATCACCCCTGCACTACGGCCAAGGATATTCGTATATTCATTAATGGTCATGATCATGCCAACAACTGTCCATCAATGCACTACGGGCCAATGAGGACTTTTACCACATCATTTGTAACATTACGGTCATGATTATACCGAATAATCCCTGGTCATAATCATACCAAGTCCATCTATGCACTACAGGCCACAGATGACTTTCAACATTTTATAAACATGAGGATGATGACAATGATATAAGAATTCAATAAAACAAGTTCAAGAATTAATTTATCCAGGAATTAACAACGTCCAAATTGTCAACATGATACTGCATTGTGGAGTAAAATTCAAGAATGCTTAGAAGAATATTTTCTTGAAAAGATACTGGATGAAACGCAACTATCAAGGATATTCCACAAATTTCATGGAGTATAGAAGTCAAAACTTAACCAACTGAGTATAATAAAGAATGGAATAACAAAAGAAATCACCATGCATGCGATAGACCGCACAGACAGGTTATTCCAACAGAATAATAAATAATGGAACCAGGTCCGGCGTAAACGCACAGACAGGATATTCCGACAGAATAATAAATAATGGAACCAGGTCCGGTGTAAAACACACAGACAGGATGTTCCAACAGAATAATAGAAGAATGTCACCAAGTATAGGGTAGACCGCGTATACTGGTTATTCCAACAGAATAATAACGAATGGAATAACAGAAGTTCTCTTCATGAATATAAAAGAAATAATATTCCCTACCTTAAAAGAACTGGATATTGGAAAAGTGATGTAGCAGAATACTTTTATTCTCTCTCTCTCTTATTCTCTCTATACTTTCTCTCTCTATAGCTTGAATGAATTCGTGAAAAATAATGAAGCCCTAGGCCTCTATTTATAGAAAAACTGAGGGTGGCTCTTGGTCTTAACGAAGGGTCAAATGACTCTTGGTCTTAACGAAGAGTCAAATGACTCTTGGTAATATTGAAGGGACAACTACTATTGACGAAAGTAATTACTATTGACCAAGGTAAATACTATTGACGAAGGTAATTACTATTGACCAAGGTAAATACTATTGACGACGGTAATTACTATTGACGACGGTAATTACTATTGACGAAGAGACTCTTAGATGATGACATATGGCCCCCCCATAAAATAACCAAACTTACCACAACGTCTCAATAATATAACATATTATACAGATGATACTATGACAATAATTTAAGAGATATGATGCAGCAATTACTGTAGCAATAATTGAGTATAGCTGAGTGACTTCTCACGTAAGCATCAATAATCAATACCGTGTGCTACTATGCAACCACGCGTATTACTGTACTTTTACTACCGAGTAGTTCAACAGTTTTAACAATTTTAACGGTAACACCTCAGCTGTTATTTTTATAGAAAGATAATTCTGTCGTTTTCTCAATCCGACAATAATTCCGTTGTGGGGTCCACCAATGATTGTGCCGTCGTACGAATATTCCCCGACAAAAAGAATATTCCCCGACCAAACGAATATTTTATAACAACTTGCTTACTTTGCAAAATTTATAAATATTACCCACAACTATAACATTATATCAAATTAACTCCATAATATTCAAAAATGATATTTATAGAAAATTCATCTTTATTTATAAAAGTTGGGGTCTTACAACCTCCCCTTCTTATGAAATTTCGCCCTCGAAATTAGGGTACGTACCTGGTATGTCGAAGAGGTAAGGATACCTTGATTTCATTTCTGATTCTAACTCCCAAGTCATTTCCTCAACATCGTGGTTTCTCCACAAAACTTTAACTTGAGGTATAACCTTGGAGCGTAGAATATGTTCCTTCTTATCCAAGATTTGAACAGGAACTTCTTCATACGTCAAATCCTCCGCTATTTCGTCCGGTTCTAACTCAATAATGTGGTTCGGGTCTTCCACATATTTGCGTAACATGGATATGTGGAAAACGTTATGAACACGAGACATACTTGGCGGTAAAGCGAGTCTATAAGCCACAGTTCCTACTCGATCGAGGATTAAAAATGGACCGATGAATCGAGGATTTAGCTTTCCTCTCTTTCCAAATCTCGTAACTCCTTTCCATGGAGCAACACGTAAGAACACATGATCTCCTACATCAAATTCCACGTCCTTTCGATGAAGATCAGCATAACTCTTTTGTCGATCTTGTGAGGTTTTTATACGTTGTCGGATCGTTTGAATCTTTTCTGTAGTCATACGTACCAACTCCGGTCCCAACAACGTTGCTTCGCCCACCTCATCCCAGCATACTGGAGAACGACATTTTCTTCCATACAATGCTTCGAATGGAGCCATGCCAATACTTGCTTGATAACTGTTGTTGTAGGAAAACTCCACCAATGGTAAGAACTTGTCCCAACTTCCCTTGAAGTCAAAGACACAGAGTCTTAATAGATCTTCAAGAGTTTGAATAGTCCTCTCTGATTGTCCGTCCGTCTGAGGATGATATGCTGAACTAAATCGTAACTCCGTGCCCATAGCTTTTTGTAAACTAACCCAAAATCGTGAAGTGAATCTTGGGTCTCGATCAGAAACTATGGATACTGGCATACCATGCAGTCTTACAATCTCGTTTATGTACATACGAGCAAGACGTTCAAGTGTATAAGTTTCTCGTATCGGTAAGAAATGAGCAGACTTGGTCAATCTATCAACAATGACCCAAATCGCATCAATACCTTGAGAAACCCTAGGAAGACCGGTAACGAAATCCATGGTAATGTGCTCCCACTTCCATTCTGGAATTTCAAGTGGTTGCAATGGACCTTTTGGTACTTGATGCTCCGCTTTGACTCGTTGACAAGTTAGACACCTTGAGATAAACAACGCTATCTCTCTCTTCATATTGCTCCACCAAAATGTATGACGAAGATCATGATACATTTTGGTACTTCCAGGATGGATTGCAAACGGTGTGTTGTGCGCCTCCATCATGATTTCATACTTTAAATCAGGGTTGTTAGGAACACAAAGTCTGGAGTTGACTCGAAGTATTCCTTCTTCATCGATTCTTGCTTCCGGCATAGCACCTTCTTGCACTTTCTTCCTCATACGCATCAGCTCCAGGTCTGTAGCTTGAGCAGCTTTAACTTTATCGATTAAAGTCGGTTCTACTCGTATATTCGCCATCATCACATGGGTCCCTGGAGTCTTTAACTCTATCTCCATCCTTTGCAAGTCACACAAAATGGGCCTTTGCGTTGTTAATATTGCACTTGTACCCGCATATGATCTTCTACTCAATGCGTCAGCTACCACGTTCGCTTTTCCAGGATGGTATTGAATGGTATGATCATAATCTTTCAACAGTTCAAGCCAACGTCGTTGTCGCATGTTGAGTTCCTTTTGAGTGAAGAAATATTTGAGGCTTTTATGATCCGTAAAGATCTCCACTTTCTCCCCATACAAGTAATGCCTCCAAATTTTAAGTGCAAAGACAACAGCTGCCAACTCTAGATCATGAGTAGGATAATTCCTCTCATATTCCTTGAGTTGTCTTGATGCATAGGCTATGACTTTTCCATGTTGCATGAGAACGCATCCCAACCCTTTGCTCGAAGCATCACTGTAGATGACAAATCCCTCCGAGCCAGATGGTATTGTTAGAACAGGTGCTGAAATGAGTCTCCTCTTGAGTTCTTGAAAACTCTGCTCACATTCTTCGCTCCAACCAAACTTTGTATCTTTCCGAGTCAGCTGAGTTAATGGAGTAGCGATTCGAGAAAATCCTTCCACGAATCTCCGATAATAACCAGCTAAACCAAGAAAGCTACGTACCTCGGTCACTGATTTAGGTTGCTCCCAGCTTTGAATAGCTTCAATCTTTGCCGGGTCAACCGATATTCCACGACTTGATACTACGTGCCCAAGGAATGCTACCTCCTCCAGCCAGAACTCGCATTTCTTCAACTTGGCATAAAGCTTGTATTCACGAAGCTTTTGGAGTACCAGCCTCAAGTGTTGCTCATGATCTTCACGGCTTTTGGAATAAATAAGGATGTCATCAATAAAGACGACCACAAAGTGATCCAAATATTCCTTGAATACCCGGTTCATCATATCCATGAAGGCAGCAGGAGCATTAGTCAATCCAAAGGACATAACTAGGAATTCATAATGCCCGTACCGAGTTCTAAAAGCCGTCTTTGGAATATCCTCAGTTCTAACCTTCAGCTGATGATATCCAGAACGAAGATCGATCTTTGAAAAGAATTGTGCTCCTTGCAACTGGTCAAACAGGTCATCAATACGTGGCAATGGGTACCTGTTTTTGATGGTGACATGATTCAACTCCCGATAATCAATACAAAGTCGCATACTTCCATCTTTCTTCTTCACGAATAGAACAGGAGCTCCCCAAGGAGAAGTACTAGGACGAATAAAGCCAATGTCTAACAATTCCTGCAGTTGGATCTTTAACTCCTGAAGTTCAATAGGAGCCATTCGATATGGGGCTTTGGAAATGGGTTTTGTACCGGGTTCAAGGTCGATACAAAATTCAATTTCACGCTCTGGGGGTAGGCCAGGAAGTTCTTCAGGGAATACGTCAGGGAATTTATTAACAATAGAAATATCATTCAAAACTGACGTATTTTTGTTTAGATCTGTGACATGAGCTAAGAAAGCTTGACATCCGTTTTTCAATAAACGAATAGCTTTATGGCTTGAGATGACAGCGATTGATTTTAATGGTTTGGTTGCTTGAATTCGCATAATAGGTCGATTAGGAATATGAAAGCTAACAACCTTACGAAAACAATCAATTTTTGCATAATGAGTAGTTAACCAATCAATCCCTAGAATCACGTCAAATGCAAGTATTTTTAATGAAATCAGATCGATAGGTAATGTGTGGGTACCAACTTGAACCAAACAAGACTTATAAACAGTGGAGGTAATGAAGGTTTCTCCCAACGGAGTTTCCACAGATAAGTCAAAGTCTAATTTCTCCGGAATCAAATTTAATCGATGAGCGCAAGTAGGAGAAATAAAAGAATGGGTTGAACCGGTATCAAATAAAGTATAAACTTCTTTAGAGTTTATGATAAGCTTACCCGTGATGACCTCATTCGGGTTCCTTGCTCTCTGGGAGTTCACAACAAACGCTCTCCCTTGCACAACCGGTTTTGACTTTTCTGGGACGGCTTTTGGTGCCTCCATCCTAGCTGAATTTGTCTTCGGTAAACGACAAAATCGGGCTAAATGACCTTCTCTTCCACAATTATAACATGCTTTGGACGGCATCGCGCAGTTTGGACTGATGTGCCCCTCCCCTCCGCATTTGAAACATATGATAGGTGGTCGTTCTCCTTCCTTAACGACAGGTGCTGGTGCTGACGTCTTTCCATCATTGTTGAATCTCCTCTTCTTGAAATGTCCATTCTTATTGTTTTGGCCCTGATTACCACCGAAGTGGTTACCATTTCTGGCCTGTTGATTCCCTCCACGCTTGTTGTCACCGCTTCGATGACTGCTCTCACTGGTATTATCATTTTGCCGGCTGCTCTCTTTTGGTTGCGTTGTCTCGTTATCGCGCTCCACCAACTGAGCCCTATTTACAACATCTGAATACAAACACAGTTTATGAGAAACAAGATGTTGACGTATCTCCGGCTTCAAACCTCTTAAAAACATCCGCGTCATTCTTTCTTCATTATCCACCAGGTGGGACGCAAACCGGGATAACTCCGCAAATTTTGCCTCGTACTGCGACACGGTCATATTATTCTGCTCCAATTTGATGAACTCCACCTCCTTCATGTGACGAATACTCTCGGGAAAGTATTTGTCGTTAAACAGATCTTGGAACTTCTCCCAAGACATCTTCAGTGCGGCAGGTTGAGTACGCTTTATCGATTCCCACCAGTAATCTGCCTCTCCTCGCAACATAAAGGCGGCAAAGGGAACCTTTTGCTCCTCGGAGCAACCCAAGACATCAAATATCTTGGTGATCTGCTTTATCCATGTTTCAGCTACAAGTGGTTTGGGTTCTCCCTTAAACTCCGGTGGTCCCAGCTCCTTAAACTGTTTAGCGGTGACCGCCTGAGAGTTTCCAGTATTTCCACCTACGTTGTGGACAGGAGCCGCTTTCACCTGTTGTTGCATGAATTGCATAAAGCCTCTGAACATTTGATCATTCATCATTTGGTCAGTGTTGTTGTTTGCATGAGGATTGACACCTTCCTGATGCACATTATCCTGATTATTGATATGTGGTGAATCAACAGTCGTCTGTGCTCCATTGCTATTCTCAACATTCTCAGATGCCATTTTCAGATACTGCCACAAAATAAAAATTAATTGATATGTCATATATTATCCTTATATTATGACCGACCAATTAAATACCATGCAAATAAACTTAGGTATGTCATACTAGCGAAGAAATTCCCCGTCTCTCCCCTCCTAGTTCTATTCTCACATCTTAGCCAGGGATCATATCCCTAAGCTCTGATACCAACTGTGACGCCCCCAAAATTAGGTATACATCACCCATCTTGGGTCGTCAGATACATAGTACAGAATACAAATACAACTGATTAATACAACTGTCGTGTACAATACGATAAAACATAAACTGTGAGTTTGAATACAAATATTATCTTCTAGAGAGTATTCATACTCAAAAGGAGTCCTCATTACATTTATTAACACACCATTACATAGAATAGTGAGGACTACTAACTAATACTATCATTTGGACCATCACTCCGTTCCCCGACTTGCCCCAGCTACGTTCTCATTTCCTGAAGAGAACAGTGAAAGAAAGGGTGAGCTCAACTAGCCCAGTAAGAAATATTATGACTAAGATAATGCAGAATAAATTATCATTAGCCTTCAACAATGTTAAACTGATAAAATATAATAGACATCAAGTTTAACTGTAGCGGAACAAGCAATCCATTAAAAGAGTCAAGTAGAAAATAAACTCTACTATCTTTTATGATTTAAAAAGTTTTTCAACACTGTGATCGCTGGGACTCAGCTTAATAAAATAATCCACATCATCGAATCACCCCTGCACTACAGCCAAGGATATTCGTATATTCATTAATGGTCATGATCATGCCAACAACTGTCCATCAATGCACTACGGGCCAATGAGGACTTTTACCACATCATTTGTAACATTACGGTCATGATTATACCGAATAATCCCTGGTCATAATCATACCAAGTCCATCTATGCACTACAGGCCACAGATGACTTTCAACATTTTATAAACATGAGGATGATGACAATGATATAAGAATTCAATAAAATAAGTTCAAGAATTAATTTATCCAGGAATTAACAACGTCCAAATTGTCAACATGATACTGCATTGTGGAGTAAAATTCAAGAATGCTTAGAAGAATATTTTCTTGAAAAGATACTGGATGAAACGCAACTATCAAGGATATTCCACAAATTTCATGGAGTATAGAAGTCAAAACTTAACCAACTGAGTATAATAAAGAATGGAATAACAAAAGAAATCACCATGCATGCGATAGACCGCACAGACAGGTTATTCCAACAGAATAATAAATAATGGAACCAGGTCCGGCGTAAACGCACAGACAGGATATTCCGACAGAATAATAAATAATGGAACCAGGTCCGGTGTAAAACACACAGACAGGATGTTCCAACAGAATAATAAACGGAACCAGGTCCGGTGTAAAACACACAGACAGGATGTTCCAACAGAATAATAGAAGAATGTCACCAAGTATAGGGTAGACCGCGTATACTGGTTATTCCAACAGAATAATAACGAATGGAATAACAGAAGTTCTCTTCATGAATATAAAAGAAATAATATTCCCTACCTTAAAAGAACTGGATATTGAAAAGTGATGTAGCAGAATACTTTTATTCTCTCTCTCTCTTATTCTCTCTATACTTTCTCTCTCTATAGCTTGAATGAATTCGTGAAAAATAATGAAGCCCTAGGCCTCTATTTATAGAAAAACTGAGGGTGGCTCTTGGTCTTAACGAAGGGTCAAATGACTCTTGGTCTTAACGAAGAGTCAAATGACTCTTGGTAATATTGAAGGGACAACTACTATTGACGAAAGTAATTACTATTGACCAAGGTAAATACTATTGACGAAGGTAATTACTATTGACCAAGGTAAATACTATTGACGACGATAATTACTATTGACGACGGTAATTACTATTGACGAAGAGACTCTTAGATGATGACATATGGCCCCCCATAAAATAACCAAACTTACCACAACGTCTCAATAATATAACATATTATACAGATGATACTATGACAATAATTTAAGAGATATGATGCAGCAATTACTGTAGCAATAATTGAGTATAGCTGAGTGACTTCTCACGTAAGCATCAATAATCAATACCGTGTGCTACTATGCAACCACGCGTATTACTGTACTTTTACTACCGAGTAGTTCAACAGTTTTAACGATTTTAACGGTAACACCTCAGCTGTTATTTTTATAGAAAGATAATTCTGTCGTTTTCTCAATCCGACAATAATTCCGTTGTGGGGTCCACCAATGATTGTGCCGTCGTACGAATATTTCCCGATAAAAAGAATATTCCCCGACCAAACGAATATTTTATAACAACTTGCTTACTTTGCAAAATTTATAAATATTACCCACAACTATAACATTATATCAAATTAACTCCATAATATTCAAAAATGATATTTATAGAAAATTCATCTTTATTTATAAAAGTTGGGGTCTTACAGGAACTAGTCGGGGTGTGGAGTGATGTTTTCAGTAAGTTATGTTAGCAGTCCTCACTATTTTATAAAATAGTGTGATAATAATTGTAATGAGGACTCTTTTTGAGTTTGAATACTGTCTATTAGACAGTATTTATATTTAAACACACAATATATGTGTTATCGTATTTTGCACAATAATTGTATTAATGAAGTTGTATTTATTTCTGTACCATGTATTTGACGATTTAGAATGAGTGATGTATGCCTAATTTGAGGACGTCACAATTTATCAGTTTTCTAGAAAGACCATGATTTTATTATCTTAAAATAAAAAATGTTTGTCTATTTTGCAATTAGACTAATAAAGAAAATGTTTGCTATTAACATTTCTGCCTTAACAATTGTTGATAACGGGAGTCAAACTGAAGATGTCCAAGTTTACGACTCATCCCAAGTTAGCCTTGAACCACTGCGCCAAATGTTGGTGGCTACAAATCATTAATATTTATAGTATACTAACTCAAATATTTTTTTAGAAGTTAATAAAAAAGGGTTAAAATACAAAAAAGAAAAATTAATAAAAAAAATGTTAAAAAAGTAAAAAAAAATCTCACTCACATGAATGTGGGTCCCGTTTAATATTTATGTGAGGGGAGTCTTGTGAAAATATTAATTTTCAAATATTAATTCCCAATTAACAAAAGGAGTATATGACCGATAAGAGCTTTTTTAAGTGAACATGAAAAATGGACATGAGTGTATTTAAATTTTATCTATTTACATTTTGACCCATGATTAGGGGTCAAAATATAAATAAGTGAAATTTAAATACACTCATGTCCAATTTCTATGTTGCCATATAGTTTTTGAACCGATAAAAAATCAATATTTAATCGAAAAAAATAAATATGTAACGATTAAATTAAAAATTTATTAACAAGGTAGCATTAAAAAAATGTGCAAAGCGATTAAAGTAAAAACTAATCAACTAGGTTAGCATATACGATAAACAAATCAAAACTAAACAATAAGAATAAAAAAGAAAAAAAATTCAAATTTAAGAAAAATAACAAGTAAAGTAAGAATAGAAAAGTATAAATCTAATAAGAATATCGCATGATTTCAGCATGTTTCCAAATAAAAATCATATTGTTAATAAGGTATTAGCTTAACAGTTAGGGTTGAAATTCTGTGATCGTTAGGTATATTAATTATTATTTTTTTAATTTATGTGAAGCATGTATACTCTTTTATGTGTGATTTAATTGATTATTTATAATAATTTGTAATAATGATGATAAAATACTTGATTATCATATTATACGATGATATTTTAAAAAGAAAATCCAACTAAATTTATATGGAAATGATAGTTTTTGATTCTTTTGTTCGAATATTAATGTGTATGTATTATATTTGGACATAATTCTTTTAATAATATAATTTTTTTTTAATGCCTAAATGTTTCTTATATAAAATAAAAAAATTGTTATGAAAAAGAAGAAATCTAATTTTCAGCTTAACAGACCAAAGGAAATATAACCTAATGATAAAAGTCTATTTTTATTTTTTTTTATATTACTAAATTACAAGTTTGAGTCTATCTATCCAACAGGCGTGACAACAGTACCACTACTACTAGAACTACTGCAGCATATACAAAGTCCCCGTCGTATTCATGTAACTTATTATTCAAGTATTTGAAAAAAATAGAAAAGAAATTAAATAATAATAATAAAATAGAGTTGCAAGTTTCAACATGCATGCTCCTTGTCCTTGTTGTTTGCTCTGACTCATTTTCAACCAATTATATTTATTGCCGTATTGACTGTACCAGACAAGAAGATTTTGTTAAAGTCATGGTTTCAAATTTCAATTATCTCAAACAAGAAACTCATTTCGCTTTCATTTCTATGTCTTGTGCCAAAAAATTCTCCACCGTCCGATTTTCAACCGACAAAATCCGCACCCTTCCTTCCTCCCAATTGAAATTGTTTTCAAGCAACCCCTCCAAATATGTTGATATGTGAATTCCGCATGACGATCACAATTCAGCCCCACTAAATACTAGTCATACCAAAATTAGGCTGATAATAGTTTATTTCGATTCTGAATTTAATGAGATTTTATTTTTTAAATCTTATATGTATAACTAATCGCTAGGGTCAAGTATGGAATATACATCTATGTTCCTATACCACCATGTCAATGTCTATGTCTGTCCCACCCTCGACTTTCTATACTTCCCTGTACCACCCTTGACCCATATATATATATATATATATATATATATATATATATATATATATATATCAGTCCGTTTCTTATGCTGGTGGTTTATATGTGAAGCACATTTAGCGAATGATAAAATCGTTGTTAAACCCGTTATCATAAGGTCTGAACCAGGCTATAATGACGGTTATTGGCTATTACGACGGTTCAGACCCTATGACGACGGATTTAACGACGGTTTTATCTGTCGCTAAAGGTGGTCCACATCCGAACCGTTATATATATAGAGAGAGAGAGAGTCCGATTCTCCAACGAGTTGGTCTGACAGAGCTAAAACGGACCAGATTTTAGTGACGAACATACCCGTGCCCATGTTCATGAGCTTTGATGGATCAGTCCATTGGAGAACGACTATATATATATATATATATATAATCATGTAAATTATTTCATTAAAACTCTTGGCATTTGATATACAATATGTTGCTAAAATAATGAAAGTCGGTCAGGTATGTGATATTACTTTCAGAGGCTGGGGAAAGCAAGAAAAAAAAACATAACATTTTCATTTTATTTTTTTATTCTATATAAGTTCCACTCATATTTTATTAATGAATAAAATAAAATAAGAAATCTTTGTAACAAATAACAAATCCCACAATTAGTATCACACTAATTCTATAATATGCTTCTAAAGTACCTTAATATTACTAAAATTATTCTTCTCCTTACAATTGTGCTTTTTTAGTACAATACTAAAAAGTACTATATTAATTATCAAATAAAAAATTAAATGCGAGAAATTGAAAGTGTATAAGAAGCTGACCCTGTCTGGACCGGGCTCATGACAGGCCGCCAAACCGGTCCGACTAGTCCACCCGGTCCGAATATTTGATGAGCGAACAATTCACGCTTCTCAATGTCTGAAAACAAAATTCCTTCCCCCAATCCATCCACCCATCAACTCCTTATTTTAACGTACTATTATTCCCCTTAAATATTATTGTTATTAACTTTACATCTATCTATAATTCTATATGCAATATTCTCATTTTCTCTCTCCTCAAACCCCTAAAATCTCGATCTGAAATTTTTTAGGGCCAGAATCTACCCAGGAAGGCACTAACAATCGTCACAGCTAAGTGCTTTTTTAATTGCCCAATTGTCACTCTTTGTGTTTAATTTCTATATATTTTTGTATTATATATTTGTATCGCTATTATCGTCACCGCCAAATCAAGCCGGCCAATTTGGTTGAAAATCGGTCAGCTACATGCAATTGCACCGTTTTGATCATTTTTGGAGATTGTATGTGTGTGAAATTTGGGGTTCATGTGTTTGTATAAATGCTTGTTAGAGGGGATCTAGGGTTTTCGCGCCTGGTCCTGGTGGTGGTTGTGTTGATTTTCCCGGTGATCGGGTTCGTGCTCCGCCGGAAATGGCGGTTTGCGGCGGCGAGGAGGGAGGAGATCAGGCGGCTTTTGGTTTTGGCGTCGGAGGAATCAGCCAGAGCTGAGCTCGAGGCTACGGTCGAGTACGGGGCGGCGGCTGCGGTGTCTGTTTCGCAGCAATTGCACTATCAGTGCGCCGTTTGCTTTTGCCCTACTACTAAACTTTGCGCCAGGTGTAAAGCTGTTCGGTACTGGTACGGTAATTCGGAACCCTAATTAGTGGAATTGTTGAATTTGGTTTGGATTTAATGTGGCTGATTTTGTTTGAAAATTCATGAACATGATTTTGGTTAGCTATTGTTTTCATCCAATTCAAATTACCAGGGCAAGTTTTGATCTTGCCACAAAATGCTGTATATTATGCTAAAAAAATGCTTTCTGCTGTTCTACCCTGTGACTTTAAACGTATTTGGTTTTAAATTTACATGATCTGGAGTTCACGAGTGAGGTGCCAATTCTGGAAACTGTTAAAGGAAGAACCTGCAGGAATAGGGGGTGCAGAATTGGTTCCCTTTTTTGCATTAATTATAAAAAAACCAAATGCTTATGATCGAGTAATTTTCTTTGTTCCTGAGGAAGGAAAGTTAATGTTGTAAAACTGTGTGGATGATTTCTTGATGGAATATTATGTTTCTAACTGTGAATCTGAATAACATAAATGTTATTTTTCTTCCTGGAATAATCATATTCACATCATTAACATAGTCATTATGGCGACTACTAGGCGTCATGGTGCTAGAGAAGGAGAAGGCAACGCCTTGGACGCCGAGCTGCCAAGGCTCAAACCTTGGTAGCTGGCCCAAGTTAAGTGATTAAGTCATTTTGCACCCATGATTCATTATAACCCATGTACTTGCTATGTGGTGCAATTTTATTATTTATTAGACTTGTAATGTATGATGATTGTTGACTTGGTTGATTTTTTATTTTCTACGTAATGTTTGTTGACTTGTTCTACTAGTTTTCAATGTTAATTGTTTTATTTTTGAATTTGTGAAGAATTCATATAATTGTGTTTTTAATTGTATTCCATGGTGTTAGTTATGATGTTTTGAGTTTTAATGTATATAAAATTTTATTATTCAATATAATTTTTAAGTAAAACAAATGTATAAATTTTACATTGTTAACAACTTGTCGCTATATGGACGCTATGACGGACGCCTTATCGCCTAGTCGTCCTGGCGGTCAACTACCGCCGTGGTGCCGTGACATCTATGATCATTAATTATAAAAAGTCATTTTTATTGTTTGTCTCTCATATTAGCAATTTGCAGGGTATGATACTGAATCTTCTAGGATGTGTATGAAGCAGATGAGTAAGGGTTTCAAAATATATGTGCTTACACATTTTTTGGTCAATGACAAGTACTACATAGGACAAAAATAAGGCAAGATTATACGGGCAGATATTTGGTGCGTTAAATGTAGATGGTGGATAGTATGAAATAGTTTTAGTATTATACTAATTGAGGTGAATAAAATCATTTATCAAGTTTATTTCCTTAATTCAATGGAACCTGAAAGGGGCACACATTTTAGTTATTTTTTGAACTTGAAAGAAATGGAATATTGTTATTTCAAAATAAAATAAAATAATTGTTACTTTAAGACTTATGTATGTGTGGTTAGCAGGACAACGTATTCTACATATACGTCACAATTAAACTGTAAGTGATACATGACCGAGGCAGATATTCTACTAATCTACTTTGGTCTGTTAATTGTGAAATAGAGATGCATCACTTGAAATTTCAGAAAATAGGAAACAATTTTGTGAAATCCATGCCTTTTTGACTTAGGATGGAGTACCCGTGGTAGGCTTAGATATCGTTCTAGATTGACGAAGTGTAAACCTCAAATCCACGAGGGTTCCTTGAATCCACAATGGTTCTTGAATCCACAAGAAGAGAGAAAATAATTTCCAATAAAATTATAATCCAAAAGTTCCTCTATCACGTAATGAATACCCTTTTTCAAAAAGGGTTGATTGCATCTTAAAAGGAAATTCAACTGAAAATTAAAAACATAATTCAAAATCCCTTATATCATGCATGAAATCTACCTAATTGATACTAAATTAAAGCCCCTTATTAGAGCCTAACATCAAGCCTAAATTAATGATAAAAATCCTAACAACTAAAACTATGAAATTACAAATTACATTTATAAACAATAGAACAAATAATCTTCCTCTATCGTTTTTTCTTTTTCTCAAATTTAATTGTCTAATTTACTGCACTAAGTTTGTGATATACATGAAAAAGAATTTAGGAAGTCACGCCTTTCGTTTTGTAAATTGTAATGATCTAATTTTCGACACAGAGTTAGTGGTGTAGACCAAGATGTGTGTTGAACAACAACTGTCATATATCTTTATTCAGCTCCAAAAGTTATAATGGTGTTCTATCATGCTGTTAGTAACTAAATTGTCATGTATTGAGAAATTAAATCCACCAAAATTAGGTGTACGAAGATACCAAGGTTTTCTTGCAAAATTATATATATCACCTGAAAAATATTGGTGTTAGGCGTCAAACCCCTCCTAGGCTCTTTTTATGGCAAAACACGTTTTTCTAGTAGAGTTTTGAGTAGCCATCTCTGAAGAGAGGTTTTAACGCATGTAGCGTATATATCTTTTTGTGTTCAGTATATCTATCTTTCTCTGCCTACTTGTTTTATCACTCGCCAGTTTAATGATTTTTCTATTGAAGATTGCCATGCAACACACCTAATTTCATCAATGAACAATTATCTTTACTATTAAAGTTCATTTGGAGATTGATGTCTCTCTGAAACAAGCTACAAAGGAATGAATATATAAATTACTGAATTTAGAAGGGAGAAGGAACTTTGAAGTGATTTCTGGTGTTGGGGAGTGGACAAATATACACATTAATAATAGGTGATATATTATACTGATTTTGTGAAGGATTGTTATTTTGGTGGGAGTTCAAGCATGGAACTTTTTTGTTCATACTTTGGTTAGTTTATATCATAATTTCTTGTTAGCTGATACTAAGTTTTACAGAACTGCTAATACATCCTCTATCTGGCAAAACTGACAATATAGTAGGCTTGGGAACGGGGCGGGTATGAGACTCCTTCCCAAACTCTGGCCTGCCAATATGGAGTTATCCCCCGACCTACCCTCGAAAACAACACCCCCGCCCTGTTTACTTGATTACTCTTCTTTTTTCCAAATTAAATTTCTCAATTTTTTTATATTAATTTGTACAGCTATTTTTAATTCAAAATCAAACAACATGTAATATTTCTATTACTAGCAACATATTATATTACACATGTTATAAATTTATAATAAAATAACTTAAATAAGTACATAACTATATATATACAAAATGCTAATGTTTAAAAAATAATATATATACATATAATTAGGTCGGGGCCTAAACTCGACCCTAATCCTATAGGGTTTTAAAAATTGGGTCCCATTAGGGTCGGAATCGGGCGGGCCCTGTCGGGTTCCGGGGGGGGGCGGGAATTTGCTGGGCTTTTAGATTTTTCCTTTCTTTCTAGATTCAGTTTCAACACACGATAATATATTTATGTAGCTCATACACTATCTGACAAAGTCTTGCAATATACTTGTGACCATAGATTGAGATATTGATGTGTTGTGAATATAAAGATAATTCAGTTTGTTTTTTGTTCCTTTTGAACAAACTGTTGCATGTTATTACTGGTTTTATGTTCTAGTTATGAAATATGTAAGAATGTAATCTTTGTTATATTTCTTAGATTACATGAAGCTTATTTATAGAAGGAAAAACATTCAACAAGTACAAGGAGACCATGCTCCTCCATTAGGTGTTGCCATACTCTATTAACAACTGACATGACATCACAATTGACACATCTGCTAACACTCCCTCTCAAGTTGGTGTATAGATATCTCGCATACCTAACTTAAAACACAATAGATGAAACATCTTACTACTAAGACCTTTAGTCAGAATATCAGCTAGCTGATGTTCTGTTTTTACAAAAAGTAAGCAAATAAGACCATTGGTTAACTTTTCTTTGATGAAGTATCTATCAATCTCAATATGATTCGTTCTATCATGCTGTACTGGTCGTTTGCAATACTAATGGCTGCCTTATTATCACAAAATAATTTGCATAGACCCTTTAGTTGTAACACCCAAATCTTCTAGCAAAGTTCGAAGCCACATTAGTTCACATATACCCAAGGCGATAGCTCGATATCCAGCCTCAATACTAGATCTTGCCACCACAGACTGTTTCTTACTACGCCAAGTAATAAAATTTCCTTCAACAAATGAACAGTATCTTGATGTAGAACGACGATCCTCAATAGAGCCAACCCAATCTGAGTCAGAAAAACCTTCAACTCTCATATGGTCATGCAATGTTCTAAAACTCTCCGCCTAGGTCCCTCCTAGGCGCTAGGCCCCCTTGGTGCCTCGTTTGGGCGCCAGGCCTCCCTGCCTGACACCTCACCTAGGCCCAAGGCGGCAAAAAAATCATTCCAAAAAATTAGGCGGGGTATAGGTGGAGAGATTTTTTTATTTTAATAACTACCCAAACCAGATTTTGATATATTTATTTTTATAATGATTTATCATATTCATAATACAGGTTGTAGCATATCAAATCACAACAAAAAGTGAATAATATCAAGTCAAAATGGATAATTTTATTATAGTTGTAATTTTTTGAACTTGTACTAACTTCAAATTATATAAATGATGATACATTTGTAATATTTAGTTTAATTCAATAAAATTCTTAAATTTATGTTTAGTTTCTTAAGTTTAATATTGAATTAAATTCTTGAAATTTTAAATTTTATTATTTAATAGCAATCTTGTTTATGAATAAAACTAATACGTTAAAAATATGTTTGAACTTTGAACAATTGCATGTTTGTGTTTGAACTTTGACATTATCAATATGGATGTGTTTGAACTTTAAGCAAAGACCTTTATTATCTTCATTATAGATTGTTTTACTTTATATTATTGTTTTGTTTGGATAAATGTAAGATAAAATAATAAAATTGGTTTAAAATAAAAAATTCCGCCTAGGCCCTCTAGGCGCTAGGCTCTCCCTGGCCGCCCGCCTCCCGCCTCCCGCCTCCCGCCTCCCGCCTAGCGCCTTTTAGAACATTGTGGTTATGTGGTGCAAACAATAATCCTTTCCAGGAGCAGACTTGAGATACCTCAGAATTCTATAAATAGTTTTCATGTGACAATGTCTAGGATCATGCATATACTGACTCACTATTCCCACAACATAAGATATGTCAGGTCTAGTATGAGAGGTATATCAATCGTCCCACCAAACGTTGATACCTTTCTCTATCAACCGTAGGTCCTATGCCTCCTAGATGATGATTAACTTCAATAGGAGAATCAACAGGTTTACATCCTAACATGCCAGTTTCTGTTAAAAGATCAAGGACATACTTTATAGAAAAATCTCACTGGAAGATTTTGCAACTTCAATACCAAAGAAATATTTCAAAGGATCAAGATCTTTGATCTCAAATTCTTTGGCCAGACTCACTTTGAGATTAGTTATCTCTTTTTTATTATCCCGTCACCATAATGTCCTCAACATAAACAATAAGAATGATAATCTTATCCTTTATTTGTTTGACAAAAAGAGTATGATCTGCTCGACTTTGCTTGTATCCAAACCTTATCATTGCTCTGTGGAGTCTACCAAACCAAGCTCTAGGTGATTGCTTCAGATCATACAAAGCCTTTCGTAGCTTACAAACCTTGTCCATAGTGACGGATGAAGCAAATCCAGGAGGTATGTCCATGTACACTTCCCCAAGTTACTGTGAAGGAATGCATTTTTTACGTCAAATTGTTGAAGGTCTCTGTTGAAGTTTGTTGCACATGAGATTATGGTACGAACATAGTTCATCTTTGTTACAGGAGCAAATGTCTCATGGTAATCAATCCCATAGGTTTGAGTATACCCTTTTGCAACTAGTCTGGCTTTGAGTCTTTCAACTGTCCAATTAGAATTTTGTTTGACTGTATATACTCACTTGCATCCAACTAGTTTTTTTTCATAAGGCAGAGTAACTAGTTCCTATGTATTATTCTTCTTTAAGGCATTCATCTTCTCAATCATAGATTGTTTCCAATTCTCATTTCTCATTGTTGATTGCTTCTTTCCACCACTGAGGAACAGATATTGAAGACAAGGAGGAAACAAAGGAGAGGTAGGATGCAGATAATTTATTATAGGCTAAGAAATTAGAAATAAGATGTTGAGTACAAGTTCTAACCCTTTTTTAAAGAGCAATACGAATATCGGTATCATCAGATGAGGTAATAGGAGCAATAGGAATATCACTATTATCAGAAGAACAAATAGGATTAAGATTCTCATCATTAGTATTATTCTGACTAGGTTCGGAGCAAAGTTGGTGTAATAGTGTTGAAATGGTGACCTTATACTTGCCTTTTCGAGCATAGGTCCTCAACTTAGGCTCATTCTGTCTAGCACTTTGTAACTCCCCCTGTGTAGAATTATCAGGAACAACAATAGGAACATAAAAAATAGGGCTTGGAATATCAGCCTCAGAGGGAAGTTTCTCCTCATCAACAATATTCTCCCCCCGAGGAGAAGGGGTAGAAGAATAAAAAAGTTATAATTCTCAAAATTTACATCCCGGGTGACAAAGACTTTGTGTGAAGCAAGATGATAACATTTATAACCTTTTTGTGTTGGAGAATATCCAATGAACACACTCCTAAGGACTTTGGGATCTAATTTTTCCCGAGTGGGAGATTTATCATGAACATAGTACACAACCAAAAACTCGAGAAAGACTGGTCGGGTGTCGGATAAAAGATATGGGGCTTTTGTTCCCAAGAACCCTAGAAGGAAGGCGGTTTATAAGAAATACAGCAGTCAGAACTGCATCTCCCCATAAAAATTTAGGGGTGTTCATGGTAAACATAAGAGATCTCACAACCTCTAGAAAGTGTTGGTTTTTTCTTTTCGCCACACCATTTTGTTTTGGAGTTTTGACACAAGAGGTTTGAAGGATGATACCATGCTGTGAGAGGTAAGATGCAAACACAATATTATTACTATATTCACGACCATTATCACTGTGAAAATCCTGCCTTTAGCGTCAAATTGAGTTTGAATCATTTTGTGAAAATCCTGAAAAACAATCAAACACCTCATTTTTTTATCGCAGAAGATAGATCCAAGTGATACGAGAATGACAATCAATGAAGCTAACAAACCATCTAAAACAAGAACGGGAAACAACCCGAGAGGGTCCCCACACATCAGAAGATATAATAGGAAAAGGCTCAAGAGTGTCCACTATGAATGACAGAATAAGTAGACCGTTTGTGTTTACCTAATTCACATGGTTCACACAGAAACTGAGTTTTGTTACATTGCTTAACTAAAGATGGAAATAAAGACTAATATTGAAATGAAGGATGTCCCAAACGTCGATGCCATTGATGGAGAGAGGTTAGGCGAGAGTCAAGAGTAGAGTGTAGAGCCCGAGTAGAGCACACTTTTGACTAAGGAACATCTAACTAATAGAGACCGTTAATTGCACTACCACTGTCAATTTGCTGTCCTGTCACCAAGTCCTGAAAAACACAGAGTTAGAAAAAATGTTGCGGAACATTGTAGAGATTTGCAAAGATGTTGGACAAATAGTAAATTTGTAGTAAATGAAGGGATATGAAGAATGGATGATAATGTTAATGAAGGAGTACAAACGACAGAACCACGTCCAGAGATAGAGGACAAGGAGCCATCAGCAATCCGACCTTGTTTTGTCCAGAGCAAGGTGTGTATGAAGTAAAGAGGTTGGATGTCCCGGTTATATGCTCGGTGGCACCTGTGTCTATAATCCAACTAGGACAAGTGGGTAAAATATGTAAAGCACAAGAATGTATACCTGACGGAGCATAAAGAGGAGTAGATTGGGAATAGAATTTTCGAAAAACTGAGATCTCATGAGCGAGTGCAGTAGTAGTTTCAGAAGTGCTAAGTGTGTCAACAAGAAGAGGTGGAGTAGATATGTAGGCTTGGGATCCACGTCTACGACCACGGCCAGACCGTCCTCCACGTCCTTTTGGACGCCCATGAAGCTTATAGCAGCGATTTCTGGTATGATTTTTTCCCCCACAGTAATCACAGTTACGGGATTCCTTCTCAATAGGAGACGAAATGTGAATGCCTGGCTTAGGATTCGAAGCAACCAAGGCTGATTTGTACACAAGATGGAGATTTAGAACCATTACCCGACGTCAACTTTCCTCTTGCTGAACCCGAGCATGAGCCTCTCGCAGTGATGGAAAAGGTGTCTGACCAATCAGCTGGGCGCGAACTTGATCGAACTCAATGTTTAAACCTGCCAAGAAATTAACAACTCGATCCTCGCTAACAAACTTCTTATAAGTTGCGGTATCCTCAGTACATTTGGCTGAAAAAACCCGGTAATGATCAAGTTCCTGCAGAAGGTCATTAATCTTTGCGAAGTATTGTGCAACAGGCTTCTCCCCTTGACCCAGCTTACAGATTTGTTTACAAATGTCATATGCCTTAGATATATCACCAGAAATAAGGAAGGTTTGGAAAATAGCCTCCCAAAGCTCATAGGCAGTGTCTAGAAACATGTAACTATTCCGCATATTTGGTTCCATATAATTAAAAATTCATGTTTTGACCATGGAATTATCAGACTTTCGTTCTTCTTGGGTCATTCCCGGTTGTGCAGGCATAGTAGTTGTCCCGTTGATGAAATTTTGCATACGATTGGCCTCAATTGACATACGGCATGCTTGAGACCATGCCAAATAATTGGATTCATCCAATTTAAAAGGACTGAGAGCCAACACAGAATTGAGATGATTGTCTCTAATGAACTGTCCTTTATTTGTTTCTGTAGTATCATCATTATGAATGGAACTCGATTCGTCCATGGTAATAGGAGTCACAAGAATTATCCAAGGACATATCAACAAGGATAATCTAAAGGCTCAACAAAAATGGCAGTGAAATATTCCAAAAAAAACTTATTTGTACTACCCAATAGGACCACCGAGTCTACGCTAGGATCTGCGGTAACATTGAACACTAAGGCAACAATAGAAGTTCAACTGACTTTAAATGATTATAATAAACAAATGTCAGTGAACTAGCAGCTCAATTAATGCAATAAGGTCAACCAATATTCCCAGTATAGAAGTTTCAAAGAACAGTGAACAAAGAAGGGCCAACGAGCAAACTGTAAGAGCAATACAAGCAAACCTGAATTTCACTCCACACAACCTCTATAGAGGGAAAGAGGAGAGAGAATCGACCAAGCTGGGACAAGCCGCGCCGGAAAAGGCTGCCGAAAAATGGCTCACGCGCCGGTAGAGGGAAGCGTGTGACGTCGGCGGCCGGCGAGTGGGTTGGCGCATGTGACGGTGGGTCGGAAAATTGAAACCTCCGGTTGGATCACCTGTCACTTTAGAACCCTAATATGGCTTCAATTTCTCCAACCAAATTGATCTTGCAGGTTTTATATGAAAAACTATGCTCGGTAGTGAAATAGAGAGGGAAAAAATTTATGAACAGTGATTTCTCTGATTATGAATCAGGCTGTGATACCATGTAAGAATGTAATCTCTGTTATATTTCTTAGATTACATGAAGCTTATTTATACAAGGAAAAACATTCGACAAGTACAAGGAGCCCATGCTCCTCCATTAGGTGTTGCCATACTCTACTAACAACTGACATGACATGACAGTTGACACGACATCGGCTAACAAAATATATATGATTGCTCATGTTCTTAAAGTGTTCCCTGGGCGTTGGTAAGCCTCATTATATTAATGTGCTCATCTTTTGCAACCATGTTTCACAAATTGCACTCAAGGTTGAAGTCATATAGCCATATAGGGACCATATAGAACATATTTGTACGTGTAAAAGTTGATTCCATGGAGTTAATAATGCAGTACATTATTGATAGTCACAGATAAATATTTGTTCCATATATGCTTAGAAGCACTTCAAAATAAAGTAGGCAAAGGAAAATTGAATTTAACAAGGATATCATTTTCTAAACAGAAACTGAAAAGATTGGAATTGCTTGGCAGTTATGCTTCGCCTACCTTGAACTCTTACTGGCTAACTAGCAAGCTTTATGTTATTGATATGCCAAATGATGTTATTTTTTGTGTTCCTATGTTTCTTTTATTTTTTCGTAATTTAGTTTAGAATTTAAATGTTTCAGCTCCGGGAAATGTCAAATTATTCATTGGAGACAAGGTCACAAGGAAGAATGTCGTCCTTTTACCATTGGCCAGAGCAATGAAGGGGGAGGTTCTAGTCAGAAGGTGTTCATTCAAGAAGGACATGTGAGTTCTGGAGATAGTTATGAGTCTGAAGGGAGGCAATGCGCTAAGAGAGTTGAAACATTTGATGAAGAATTTTCTAATCCAGGCGACCCCGAAGTTCTGCCCAGAAAGGATAATAGTGAAAGTGAGGAATCCAATTCTACTATTAGATTTACTTTTCACACCTACGAGGAATTTTCTGAATCAACTACCTGTAGTGAAGCATCAGTTGATGCTTCTCTTAGCAATTCAAATGATTCTGATGGATTAGATGGACTTCAATCCACCGGTCTTTGCTCGGATAAGTTTGAGACTAAACATGCTACCATGGATCGAACTAGGTCACCATTCTCTGATCAATCCCCTTTAGAAAATTCTTCAGGTAATTCAGATAAGTTTGGCCAGAGCAAACCTGGTTGTAGCGACGGAGATGCTCCTTGTGGATCATCGATTTCGTCAGGTTGGAGTGTTGATGGCTCCAACGATTCACTTTCTGAACCTTCTACTCCCTCTTCTGGTTTCTGGGAAGGAACTATCAACTTCGGGAGGTCTAGAATTAATGCCCCTGATGATTGTGCTCAATCCAGTTCCAGCGAGTCTGGTGGGGACTTTATGTCAGGTCCTAAATCTTCTTTAGGTTTTTCGTTCGACTTGGCTAAAGATATTGTTCCTCCCATTGCTCAACGAGGCTATAACACTAAAACAGTGATATCTGATGATGATCAAACTAGTCCAGCGATTAAGAAGCATATTGATGAAGCTACTTTATCAGAAGAATTATGTAAAGCTGATTTAAAATCCAGGGATTCACCATCATTGAGCTTAGAAACGTCTAAGAGTACACATGTTGACACTTGTAGTAATTCAACTGTGCTGAGATCTAGAGAAATTAAACCTGCTTCATCCAGTGCTTATTGTGCTCGTCCAGATGCTAGCTGTGAAGTTCATTTAATAACTAAAGATACTAAAATGGTTAGTAGCTCACCCTCACTGAGCTCTAAAGGGTCAAAAGGTGTGGCCACTGACACAATCAGCTCTTCATATGCATTGAGATCACAGGAAGTTGGATCTTTATTGTGCAAAGGTTCTGATGCGAGTTTGACATCCAGTACTAGAAGAGATTCAGATCAAACTGCGAAGTCCTCAAAGGTTGATGCTGGTATTCATGGGGATACCACTTGTTCCTCCCAGTTTCCAAATTATTCCCAAAATGGTAGGAACGGTTTGAAAACAACAATGTTGAAAGTTGTTGACCAAATTAAAGACTCTAAATTGTCAAAACACTATCCGTCAGGGGCGGGGAATGAGACTGCAGGAAGATACAGTGTCAAGGTGCTGCTTAATTCTTTGTCCTTTCATGCTTGAGTGAATTCAATGATGCCCAAGCTTAATGTACTTGTTTCTAACTAATGTTTTTTATTTATTTTAGCAGGGTCTGTTTCCATACGAATTGTTTGTTAAGCTATATAATTGGAATAAAGTTGAAATGCATCCATGCGGCCTCGTAAATTGTGGGAACAGGTAATGAAGAGCTGACCTTTATTATGCCGAAAAAAATAGCCCTGCATTAGGTTATATAGATTATATGAGTTATGGACAATGGCGATGCTATATCTGTATTCATTGGATTGCATGTACCACATTAGCACTGTTACACATTTATGTTCGAGTTCGTAACAGTGAAAATGTGATGTGAGGTTTCTAATTTTCTTTTTCATATTTAGATGTTTCTATTATATCCAGTCAAGCCCTATCTCTGTAGTTCATTGAAATACATGTCACACATTTGTGATTTAATTCTGAACAATGATAATGTGCTATGAGGTTTCTATTTTTCTTTTCCGCGTTCAGGTATCTCTATTATATTGAGACTCCAGTTAAGCTAATTGAAAGTCTTGAACGAATAAAGCTATTGTCCGTATAATGTGGGTGACAGCTTAGTTGCAGTGACTCTAATACCTTTTTTGTTGGAACCAAAAGCATTGTTTGTGAACTTATGTGCTTTATATCATATGCATGTATTGAATTACAATATTGTTGTTGTCATATAAATGGTTTGTGCACTGAACATCCCAATAAAATTACTCTACAATATGTAGAGTACACCGAAGATAGCGGTATTTGTAATATTATGAATTGAATTTTTTTGGTTAATATGGTGAACTAGATCCAGTTACATAAAGTGAGAATGTCACAAATTCACCTGGGGGTTTTCTTTATATAATAAACTTTTTTCGAGGGACTAATAGTTATGAGAATCTCATTTGACACATACGGTATACGAGTGCATTTGTATGTAGTGCAGCAGCAAATAGAAACCAAATTTACTCGTGCTAAAGCGCACGTTACATTTAACTTTCAGTCTTGAGCTTTTGAGATAATATCAATTACTTTTAGGTTGGTGCCTCGTCATTTTGTCAAGATTGCTGTCTATCTTCACATATTGAGGGCTCCTCTCCCTCTTTTTATACTCCTCATGATGGGCCTGTTATATATGGAGTCCCTTATTGAATAAATCCTGGGCTTTTGATATGGTTTCATATATCTATTGGGCTGGAATGTTAATTGTTTTCCAGTTTAATGCTATAACAGTAACCAGACCCTCTTTGTAGGTGATTATTCTAATTTAGGCATCTTATGTGTGCCCTTTCTTGTTTTTTTTATGATTAATTTTATTATGTTGAACAACATGTTTATTGTTTATGTATGATTGTTATATAGTTGTGATTACAAATTTTCATATAAGTAAATAGTGCAAGATTTTGTAGTATAACAATTAAGGATTTTGATTCACTTGTCATATCTGGAAAATCATTAATTTGTACTGTGCCAATAAAAGTCCTTTTCTTCTGATTTCGTTTTTTAAAATTTTAATTTCTAACTGAACATGTGTTTACATTTTTCAATTTTTTATTTTAAACTTATTCAGTTGCTATGCTAACGCGGTGCTCCAGTGCTTGGCATTCACACCACCTCTTACTGCTTATATTCTGCAGAGACTCCATTCAAAAGCATGTATGTTTCTGATTTATTTCTTTTGTTGGGTTGTTTGTTTCTTTTCAACTTTTAAGTTTGTTAACAGTTCTACCTTAGTTAAGTTAATTACTTTCTTACATTAGGTGAAAATAAAGAATGGTGCTTTACTTGTGAGTTTGAAAGTCTAATTCTGAAGGCAAAGGAAGGAAGTGGTCCATTATCTCCTATTAGGATACTCTCCCATATTGAAAATATTGGAAGTCATCTTGGTTATGGGAGAGAAGAAGATGCACATGAGTTTTTAAGGCGAGTAACATTCGCATTTGGAGAACTTAAGCATATGCACATATTGAGGCTTTGTGAAAGATCCTCGTGTACATTAGTACAACTGATTTTTGGTGTGAATTGACAGGTACGCTATTGATACTATGCAATCCATTTGCCTCAAGGAAGCCGGAGCAAGAACATCAGGCACTTTGAATGAAGAAACTACTCTCATAGGCCTTACATTTGGGGGTTACCTCCGGTCTAAGGTAATCTATGGTGATTGAAAGATGATTAAGTTTATAATTTTATAGAATCTCTCTCTCTCCCCCTCTAGCACTTTCACCATTAGTTCCATTTATTTAGGCCAAAACTGTGGTTGAACCTTTGTGAATGTGAGTAACACATTTGACATTGGTTATGTTTATGCAGATAAAATGCATGAAATGTGGAGGCAAATCTGAGCGGCATGAGAGAATGATGGATCTTACGGTTGAGATAAATGGAAATATATGTACATTAGATGAGGCTCTACGACAGTTTACTGGAACTGAGATTCTGGATGGTGAAAACAAGTATCAATGCAGCAGGTTGGTTAGCTTGCTCTCTTTGTTAGATACCTAGAAACATGTTGTTAGCTTTTATCCTATGATGGCTTTTCTCTGTCTAAATGCCTGAGAGTTGATCTGTTTCCAAAATTGAATTGGGTCTCTCCCCATCTTTCTCTAAGCAATCTTCAGTATGGAAACTTATTGGTTGTCCTTGATCACATGACTTTAAAATTATATATGCATCTGGTAGTTTCTTTCCTGCCTGCCGGTGGTTTAGGTCTATGTTGCTCACTTTAGACAATAATTTGCTCTAGGTTATGCTGCTTGAATCATGGAAGAATATGTTGAGTTGTCCAACAGTTATTATCTCGTACTTGTATGAATTGTTGTTACATAAAATTCTCAGTGTTAATTGAGTTGTGGTTCATTCAAGTTTGATTTTCTTTGGTTAACTTTCTGCATTAATAATTAGCAATGTTATAAAAGGCGCTAAGCGGGAGGCGGGCGGCCGAGGGGGCCTAGTGCTTAGGCGGGGCTTGGGCAGGGCCTAGGCGAGATTTTTTATTTTAAGCCAAATTTAATATTTTATCTTACATTTATCTAAACAAAATAATAATATAAAACAAAATAATCTTTAATAAAGATAATAAAGGCCTTTTCTTAAAGTTCAAACACATATCCATATTACCAATGTCAAAGTTCAAACACAAACATGCAATTGTTCAAAGTTTAAACATATTTTTAACGTATTAGTTTTATTTATAAACAAGATTGCTATTAAATAATATAATTTAAAATTTTAAGAATTTATTTCAATATTAAAACTTAAGAAACTAAACATAAATTTAAGAATTATATTGAATTAAACTAAATATTACAAATGTATCATCATTTATATAATTTGAAGTTGGTACAAGTTCAAAAAATTACAACTATAATAAAATTATCTATTTTGACTTGATATTGTTCACTTCTTGTTGTGATTTAATATGCTACAACCTGTATTATGAATATGATAAATCATTTGAAAAATAAATATATCAAGATTTGTTTGGGTTGTTATTAAAATAAAAAAAAAATTTCCGCCTAGAATGCGCCTAATTTCTTGAAGGAATTTTTTTGCCGCATTGGGTCTAGGTGGTGAGGCACCAAGGGGGGCCTAGCGTCTAGGCGGGACGCCAAGGGGGGCCTAACGCCTAGGCGGGGCCTAGGCGGAGATTTTTAGAACAATGATATAATTAGGCTCTCCATCTTCTGGGAGGTTTGAAATAATTTTTTGAATATGCTATCTGCTTCTTTATCTCAGATGCAAATCTTATGAGAAAGCTAAAAAGAAGTTGACGATAGTCGAGGCTCCTAATGTTCTCACCATTGCATTGAAGCGATTTCAGGTGTGCTTCATCAAATGATGAACTTTTATTGTACTTGGCATTTTCTGTTACTTAATTATTTGCCTTACCTTTTGCAGTCGGGTAAGTTTGGGAAGCTCAGCAAGTCTATCCAATTCCCAGAGATTTTGGACATGGCTCCATATATGAGCGGAACTAGTGATATGTCCCCAATTTACCGGCTTTATGGAGTGGTGGTTCACTTGGATATCATGAATGCCTCATTTTCTGGTCACTATGTGTGCTATGTAAAAAATATTCAGAACAAGTGGTTCAAGATTGATGATAGTTCGGTATGTTATCGCACAATCTTTCTTTATGCACTTGCTCGTTTTATGAAATCTTGTTATTTTTTATTTTCTTGCCTTAAAAGCATCTTTACTGACTTATTGGCTTCTATTCCATTCTTTTGAAAGGTAGTCTGTCTACACGCGGGATGCGCGTGATAATAACTACCCCCGCTTGGATTCTAGGAATAAGAGAGGGTGAAGGAAGATAGGGAGTGGGGGCGGATCTTGAGAATATAGAGGGTACGGGGTAGAAAAGGGGGATAAGAGTGAAAACGAAAGGTTGAGAAAAACAATTATACAAGTACTTTATGTTGCACAGACAAATTAAATGATAGACAAATGTTGGACAACTTGATATATTCTTCAAACATATATTAACTGTTGGTGCTTTCGATCTCTAATACAGATAACTCTTGGGGTCCCATATCATTGAGCCAACAAGGGATTCTATCCACACAAAGAAAAAGCCAACAAGGGAAATATTTTCCTTATGTTTATTATTTTGTTTAATTTTAATCTTTTTTTATTGGCAAGTTTTGTTTTGCTTTTTCAAGTGGCTAAAGTTTTGAGAGAGAATGTAATGACCTAACCCCAACCCAGACACAGATCAAGGCTCAATTCACTGTCCAAAGGCATTAGCTAGATCATCTTGGCCCACCACATGCCCATTCAAAAGTCAAAGGTAAAATACTGGTAATCTTGTCAGTAGAGTTGAGACGTTCAGTTCTCCACCCCACATGTTCTGATGTGGGATTGGAGTATTACAGCTAAACCTTCCAAGTTTAGTGAATACAACAAACTTGTGTTTCTAGTCGGGATGTAGAGCGCCAGTAGTGTTATACCGAATTCGTTATATGATATTGGTTAAGTGTGAATTTATTTTTGGTGATGAATCATGTTCTATCATTTTCAGTAGCTGAACTGTGAAAGAACAAACTTCACTTGGTTACATTCCTGAGGTATATATTGTGCAAGTAGCCAATCAAGTTTAAGTACATTTCTTCCCCTAAGGTATCGGAGGTACTTAAATCTAATATCCTTTAGGTGTGCACCTGATAAACCATTGGGCGCACACAATATCCTTCAACCCGTGCTCCCTGGGCAATAGTTAATTGTATTTGTTTCCTGTGTTTTGTGCCCATGACATATATCAAAGGCACTTATAACCACACAAGCTTGTTTGCTTTGTGATATGTTTAGTTGTACACTTGGCGGCACAAGTTATTTTGTATTGTGGTACTGTAGTATTGAAACAATGTTTTTTTCAGTTGGTATATATTCTGATGTCTGGGATGGTTTTGCAGGTAAATCCTGTGGAACTTGAGAGGGTCTTGACAAAAGGGGCATACATGCTTCTTTATGCGAGGTATATAGATTTCACTTGCTATTGTTATTTTCATTCTGGCATCTTAGTTTTGTTTGTGGAGTTCTAATCACTTGTATTCTCATAGGTGTTCACCACGAGCTCCAAAATTATTAAGGAATTCAATAGTACCTCGTGATCCAAGAAAAACAAAGAATCCCTCAGTGAGGTCAAGATCTCACTCCACCGTTCCATCTTATTCTCCTAGGGCAGATTGTCTGAATTATCAGACAACCAGTGAAGGGTTTTATTCAGATCATCCTAGTTTCCAGAGGAGAAATCCGATTTTGGAAGAGGACTCGGCCAGTGACAATTCTTCCTCTTTCTTCTCTGAGGCTGGCTCTTGCAGTACCGAGAGCAGCAACAGGGATTCAACTAGTGCTGATGACTATTTTGATCAAATATTTAACGATTTGGGTCACAATTGGAACAAGTCTTGGAGGAATTCATCAGATTCTGACACTTCGTCTTCCTCTTCGTCTCCCTCTCCCCTGTACTGCAGACGTTCACCCCTCGCCAGCTCTGACCACTATGCTTCAAAATATCCCGAGACTAGCTGCTCTCGAGTTGATCATGCAGAATCAGCTGAACCAAGCAGGAGTAGCAAAGTGGAAAGCTCGGAAGGTAAGGAAAGTGTCCCCATTTTGTGCTCTGACGCAAGTAAACATTGTAGAAAGTTAGATAGTAGTAGCAGTCGAAGTAGTATTAGCAGCAGCAGCAGCTGTAGGGAAACTAACTCAGATAGACTAGGACGGCTCAACCCTTTCAACAGCGTGAAATCTAGCTCGTCTCCCAGAAGATCTATTCGAGGAAGGACGGATTAAAAGTTCTTCAATTATCAAGGGTTTTACGTTTAAGAGGGGAGGAATAATAAGAGTTTCGGAGGTTGGGGGCTAGGGAGTGGGCTGTATCTATTTATTGTACACTCTTGCTGTTGGCTTTGTTCAAAGAAATGAGCCATCATTTTGTCACTCTCTTCCCCTTTTTATATAATTATAAATAATTTCTTTTACTTGAATCCATTTGTTTTTGAATGTACAGTGGGGGTGGGAATGGGATCAAATTAGTCCAACAATGGAACTTCTCCGATTATAAAATCAGAGCTGACTGTTGAATTGTTTTGTATGGTTGAACAATATTAATTGTTGTTAACATAAAGCAGAAAACGAGTTAGATTAGTAAAAGCCAAGTAAATAACGTTGATGAGAAATCATGATTTTTATACATGAAGAAAATAAGATTCAATCAGCATTCTCGTTCCGACCATTTTTAGAACACCAAAATCTGAAAGTGGTGTTTAAGTCTCCTAGAAATAGGGTTCTGTTAGCCAAGGTAACAAGACAAAGTCCTCCTTGTGGGAGAGGCACCTCTTTCCTTTTTAGGTAGCAGAGGATGGATTCATTAAGAGTGTATGAGGAAGCACCACATCCCTGATAAGATGAGCGTCGAGAGTGAGGAAGGACCTCACTCCCGATTAAGCAATGCCCATACAATTATTTCACCATCATCAAGGCAAATGAGGAAACACCTCAGTCCCAATAAGGTGACGTAAAATAAAGACCCTTATGGTGGCAACGTTGTCAAGAGGCGACGAGAAAGGACCATATCTCCATAAAATGACGTCTAATCTAAAGAACCCCAATAGGGGTAAAGGTCGTTAAGAGGCGATGTGAAAGCACCACTTCCCCATGAGGCGACGTTCAATCTGAAGACTCCCCCTGGGGGCAACATTGTCAAGAGTCGACGAGAAAGGACTATATCTCCATAAGGCCACGTTCAATCCAAAGACCCCATATAGAGGCAAGGTCTTTAAAAGGCTATGTGAAAGCACCACATCTTCATGAGGCAATGCTCAATCCAAAGATTCCCTTCAAGGGGCAACGTTGTCAAGTGATGATAGACTCCACGACACACTTGCGTGAGGTGGTCGTCACTTGGGTCGTTTCTAATCTATCTAATAAAATACAATTGATTTTGAATTTTCTGTTCACTCTAACAAATCATCTGGACCATCCAAAATTTGGGATAAATCTCACCGTCCATGTAGTGCTGGAGGCACGTGAAACAGCTAGTAAAGTTATATTGGTGGAACACCAACGACACCGCAACCTTTCTCTTATATTGAAGTGAGAACCTTGGTAACAATCGAAAGTATAAGGAAATTTGTGTTGAATGGAATACCAATGACGCCTCGACCCATTTCTTATATGTAAGCAAGAAACTTGATACAATTAATGATTGATGTAGTAGAAGACGTCACACCCAACTATGTATTGTTGAATGATAAGTCAAAATTGAATTTCAAAGAAAACTAAGAATAATGTAGGAATTCTTAAGGAACCAAAATAATGAGGACTGCTAAAACAACTAACTTGAAACATCGCTCCACACCCCGACTAGATCCCGCTATATTCTCGCCTCTTGAGAAGAAATATGGAACAAAAAGAAAAATGGTGAGCTTAACTAGCCCAATAAAGAACATTATGACTAAGATAATGTAGAACAAATTATCGTTAGCCTTCAATAAATCAGATAAAATATAATGGACAACAAGTTTTAGATCAATATTCGCAGCGAAAATAACAATTCATTAAAAAAGTTAAGTAGAGAATGAAATCTATTATCTTCTATGATTTAAAAGTCCATCATCAATATTTTATCCCTGTGACATCAATCAATATATATCTTGAATCAAATATTCATCTTTGCACTACGAGCCAAAGATATTCATTTGTATCACCAGTTGGTCATGTTCATCTCAACACCTGTCCATCTTTGCAGTGAAAGTAATATGCACACAAGCCAATCATGTTTGATGATAAAGCATATACTTTGCAATAATCTTATTCATTTATTAATAAAAAATATTAATTTATTAAAAATTTTTAATTATCTACATGATGCTGTTTTATAATGTGTGATAAACCCATAGTTTTAAGCAATACTTTTAGAATAATGATGATCATTCTAATGAGATCTAAATTCTTAGAAAGCTTAAAATTAAAATAGTTCCCAATCGTTGGATTACTAAATTGGGGATTAGTGAATCCGGATAGATTGGTACATACGTTGCTTGCTCATTAGATGAGGATGATTGATCTCATGATCATTTGTGTGGAGACACTAAAACAAGTATGTAGGTGCTTATTAGAAAATAAGTTCACTGAACGTGGCTCACTAAGGAATACTTAATGAAGTTTTACTTGCCTGTCAATAGGAATTCCTGTAGTGATAGTAGTACAAGTGATCCTTGGACTTGAGATCATCATAGTATTTTGTGTATGATGAGTTATACTTTGACTTATTCCTTAAGACCCTTAGGGTATATCAAAGGGTATGCTTGTGTATAATAAGCTATACATGGAGTAATGTATGATCAATAAAGAATCTACCGCTTCTAGTAAAAGAAGATAAATGTCCTATGTGATTCGATAAATGACAGCCCAGTAGTCTTTGGCCAAGACAGAATGAAATTAGAAAGGAGTTTTTAATTTGCATTATTTGGAGTTGTACATTTAAGAGTCGAAATACATATAATTAAATAAAATAAGACTTAACAGTAATTCCATGTCTTATATTTAATTGGGACATTGTATGGTGGAAGGATTGAATTGTACGGTAACTATTTACTCAAAGGTTCTTTTATGATTAATGTTAAAATCTATATTATTTAAAAAGTCGTTAATCGCTAGGGATGCTTATCCCTATTGTAGAATAAATATTATTTATTTAAATAAATTAATAGTTTAATTTATTTATTTAAATAAGATTAGAATTGTTCTAATTGATTTATTCATAACCGGTTTAATATGGAGAACTTAAAGGGTCACACCATAAAAGGAAGAATAATTATTTAAGAAGTTAATGACATAATCATAATAATAAGTTAAGTATATTTAATTTAATCTATGGTGATAGAATAAATTAAATATCTTAATATTTATTATTTAATATTTTGGAAATATTAAATATAAATTAATAAGAGGAGTCTTATTATTATTATTACTATTATTATTATTTAATTCTTAAAGGAGTTTGTGAATTAATTAATAAAAGTACTCTCATATATTCCTAATAATATTAGGAGACTAATTAATTAAAAGAGTTTAATTAATTATTCCTAATAAGATTGGGAGCCTAATTAATTAAAGGAATTTAATTAATTAAAATAAAACTAAATTCCTTAATTGTTAAGGAGGGTTGCCCACATCTATAAATAAGATGAGTCTTATTATAGGTGAAGTTGTTGTTGACTTTTTTACAATAGACGTGATTCCAATTGTTGGAGAGTACGCTCCTTTATATAGAGATAGAAAACTAGGGTTTAGCCAACCACCCTTCTTCTTGAATATTTCTTCTTCCTTGGTGGATCACCTCTAGAGGCCAAACACTTGGGTGGCTAACATTGATTAAAGGAAGGAAACAAACCCGGTGGATTCAAGTTGAACGCGAAAAGGATTGGAGGTGAACTTGTACCTGAGGAAGCTCGAATCTTCAAGGGTATGATTTTTATTCTTTATCTTTTCGTTTAATTAATAATTATGCATAAATGATGATTCAGGTATATGGTTTGTAAAATTTTAAAACTCTATTTTATCTCGTTTCCGCTTATTTTGTGCAATTTGATTGCGTTCATGAATATTACAAACCTAACAGTGGTATCAGAGCCAAACCTTTATGTGAATTATTAATTATTTTAATTTGATATGTATATTGATATGTGTTTAGAATAATTTAATTGGGCATAATTTTATTGTATAAAATTTATTTATAAAAAATTTCCAAAAACCTGTTGAAAAAGGCGGATTAATATTTCATTTTTTTTTGAATATATAATATTCATTGGAATCTATTGGTTTGGAATCAACGTGATTCAATGCTTACAGTTAAAGAAATACACGGATCAATATATTATATACAATTCATGTATGGCTTCGGTTTACATGAATATATATATATATATATATATATATATATATATATATATATACGGTCCGGATCTTAAGCTCACCCCTTATTTAACTCACCCGAGCTCACCCCCATTTAGCGACGGACCCGACAACGGTTCGGTCATACAATCGTCGTTTATACTTTTAACGACGCTATAAGTTGTCCGTCGCTAAAAGTATAGGCGACGGTTGTATGACCGAACCGTCGTCGGATCCGTCGCTAAAGGGAGGTGAGCTCGGGTGAGTTGGATAAGTGGTGAGCTTAAGATCCGGATTCTCTCTCTCTCTCTCTATATATATATATATATATATATATATATTCTTAATAATTTTATAATTAAAATAAAAGTTATTTTAATTTTAAAATAAAAGGTTTATTTTAATCTTAAATAAAAGATTTATTTTAATTTTAAAATTAGATTTCATGCTAATTAATTAGAGTTGGAATTGGATTCCATGATAACTAATTGGAGTTAAAATTAGATTCCATGTTTTTCAAAATAAAGGAGTTTATTTGTGAATAGGAAAGAGAATCCGTATTTTCTTAAATAAAAGAGTTTATTTAGATATGAAATAAGATTTCATATTATTCAAAATAAAAGAGTTTATTTGTGAATAGGAAAGAGAATCCGCATTTTTTTTAATAAATGAGTTTATTTTGATTAAAGATTTTGATTAAAATAAAATAGTTTATTTTATTCAAAATTAGATAAATTAAAATAAAAGAGGTTTATTTTGATTTAAATTTGAATTAAAATAAAAGAGTTTATTTTGATTCAAAATTAGATTTTATACTAACTAAATTTGCCCATTAAATGATATCAATATATATATTGAATGTTTATTATTCATGAGATGAATGTTATTTATTGATGCATATGGTGATGTGTATGATAATAAATGAGATTGATTATGGACTATTGACCAATGTGATTGGATTTTATTTTAGTTGGATGCTTGAATGTATAAGTTTTATTAAATGGGGTCTGCGTACCTCGTCTTTTCAATTTTTTTCTTAATGTAAATTCTAACTCCCTCCTATGTACTTTCCCTTGACTACTGATCAAGGTTTCTATTTATTTTAAATAGTTTTGTAATAGGAATAATTAGAATTAATTTTGAAGAATTGGAGATCAATGAGCAAGGAGCGCGTGAAGACCCATTTGTAATGGAGCCCGTGTTTAAATGTAATAGTTATATTTAAATTTAATTCTTACACCCTAGGTTTGACATTTTGGTTCACTAGGTGGCTCTAGTGAACTAAATTAGAATAAAATCCATAATCAATCCAGGTAGAATATTGTATTCTATATGTGCATGCTTATACTATATATATTATATATTATGCAAACATGCTTCGCATGTTAATTAATATGACGCGTATTTTATATATATATATATATATATATATATATATATATATATATATGTGTGTGTGTGTGTGTGTGTGTGTGTGTGTGTGTGTGTGTATGTGCATGCCCGCTAAACAAGATGAGACAATTAATAACAAATGTGACAACCCCAAAATAGGTCCATTTCATCCAACCTATTCTGAGTCGCCAAATACATGGTACAGAAAACAACTACAACTTTATTACAACAATTGTCGTACAAAATACAACAACATATATGCTGTGAGTTTGGATATAAATATATACCAACTGTGACTCGTGTCCCAACCGTAATGTGACAAATGTCCCATCAGTGGACAACACCTCACAGTGATACCTACATAAAGGTATAGTCAAAAACTATTTTAGAAATTAGAATCTTTGGGAAGTGCTCAAGGAAACCTTCGTACATGAGAGGCCATGCTTTCAGGTTATGATAGATATCATATGTCCACAGAATTATCCTTGGTTGACCTAATAGACCCCAAAGAAAAATAAGAAGATTACTATCATATTCTTTCTAATGGTGAGTCTTCTCTTGACATATCATTATCTCCACTGTCTCTAATCGTGAATTATACTTCAAACAAACACCAAGATTATATAGGTAGTGCTCGTAAATATACTCAGCAAGTGGATGTGCACAACCCTGTCTTATAATGACACGAGGTTGTATGACATTAGACATCTTGTATGATAGTGACAAAACACCCTTCCAACGTTGGGTTCGCCTCACCCTATTGGATTCATCAAATATAACTACTAAATGATGACCACCGTTCTATTCCCCTGTTACCCCCGCTCGACCCAGCTACACTCGTATTACCTGAAAGAAATTTTGAAACAGAAGGGTGAGCACAACTAGCTCAGTAAAAAATATCATGACTAAAGATAAATAAATTATCAATAGCCTTCAACAGTAATAAATTAGAGATTTAGAACATATGGTAGATGATAAAAATTTCAACCATAGTTGCAGCGGAACGAGCAATCCATTAGAAGAGTCAAATAGACTATAAAGTCTATTATCTTCTTCATGTTAAAAATTCACCAACAATGTTTTATCCCTGTAACATCACTCAACAGTTTCTTTCCACAATCATATAAATAACTCATAATCATAATTGTGATTCTAAATTTTTCTTCGCACCCAGGACGAAAAATATTTTCATCACCTGTCTTTACCTGAAACATCAAAGATCATGGTTATACCAAATCACAGTTTCTGTTCATAATCATGCTAATAAATCCATCTTCGCACTACGGCCAAAGATATTTATCAACAAACCATCTTTGCACTACGGGTCAAAGATATTCAACAACAGTTCATCTTCGCACTACAGGCCAAAGATATTCATCAATAATTCATCTTTGCACTACAGGCCAAAGATATTCATCAACAGTTTATATTTGCACTACAGGCCAAAGATATTCATCAATAATTCATCTTTGCACTACAGGCCAAAGATTTTCATCAACAGTTCATATTTGCACTACAGGTCTTCTTCAACAGTTTATATTTGCACTATAGGCCAAATATATTAATATCCCAAAGAAATATATAATTATTTCAGAATTATATAAACAATAATTATAACTATGTTGATCAATTCACCTTTACACTTAAGCTAAAGATATTCAGTTATAAATTCAATGGTCATGATCATACCAGTCAACAATTCAACTTTGCACTACTGGCCAAAGAGAACTCATAGTCATGATCATACCAACAATCTACCCATCTTTACACTCAAGTGAAAGAAAATTTTAACATCAGGGTTATAAAAATGTTATATATGATAATAAAAAATAATATGATCAAAATATAGATTTAATCTTAAGAGTAATATTCATAAATCAACTATAATTTGGTCAGAAAAAGAAACCAATTTTATCGTGAATAGTAACTCGTGAATAGTAACTCATGAATAATAACTCGTGAATAGTAACTCATAAATAGTAACTCGACATGAAAAATGTAGAAATTTCACAATAAAATCCATACCAATATTTCGGTATGATGATATTAAAAGAATAATATTTTTTAAGCTTATAAATAATTTATTTTAAATGTTTACACTTTACTAAATAATGCATTTAATCATCTTAAAATACCAAACTCATAAGAATTCATCATCAATAACCAAAAACCCTCATCAAAAATCTGCATATACCTCATATAAAATTCTCAAGCCATAAAATCCTATTTTCCAATTTTCTTACTTCACATAACATATTTAATTCATTTACTCATAACTAGTCCATTTTCATGAAAAATACCAAATCAGTTCCAAAAATATTTCTTTTCTGGAATTTAGCAGAATATAGTCCCATATTGAACATATATTTTTTTCAGAATTTTTAAAACTCAATTACTTTTTTTCATATGGCCAAAACAGCCGAATATTTAGACATTTATCATAAATTATAATTTTATCCAAAAATTTCGAAATTCACAAAGTACACTGATATTATATAGATATACTTTCAATAAAAATTTTATCAATTTTAGAGTTAACAACAAGGAGTTATAAGCGGTTACTTTTAAAATAGTCTTTCCCCGTAAAATTCATAACTCCTAATCTATACATCCAAAAATCATTATTTTTGGACACAATCAATAAAACTCATCAAAATATCATTTTAAATTTTTCCAGAATTTTCTGAAGGTCAGAAGAATTACGAACTGAAAAAAATATAATAACCCTTAAAATCCCTTACCTCAAAAGAGCAGCACTTCTGACTGGATATCGGATATGACGCTGAAGGAAACTTGCACTGATGAATAGCAACTCACCAAGTATCTAAATACTCACAAAATACACTCGATAATCTAGAGAGAAAAAGAGAGAAAACTTATGAATTCTGGTGTGATTTTCAATTCTAACTTAGCCCTTTATTTATAGGAAAATGTTAGTACGCCGAAGCAGACTTGACCTGCTACCTGATGGCTTTACCTGCTACTATTTCACCAACCAAAAATCAGCCATCTTCCCCAACAACCAAAAGTGGGGCCCACCCATTTCTAAAATTTTCTACCAAAATCATTTATAAACTTAATTTCCGAATCAGTCACCTCTTAAAATTCATAACAAATCATTCGTTCATTTTTAACGGTTCAAAATTTGTGAACATATACTCAACTTATATATGTATAACATATCTAAAAATCACAACGATCCAACGGTTAGTTTAAAAATTATAACTCACACAATAAAGTTGTAAGAATACTGATTTGATCTTTTAATACCTCAAATCCGATAAAATACTGATAAAATAGCTCAACATTAATTTCTTCATTTATAACCACATAAATAAATCCATCATTTATATCCACATCAAATAAATATTTCATTATCATATAGATCAATAATTAATTATTCACAAATAATATTACAGAATCACAATAATGACAACCAGGCAGTTCCCAGGAAAGAGGGGGCTTTTCGATAAGGATTTCTCCTTACTGGCGCGCAATTAGGTGACCAAACCTCTCCTTGACAGAACTTTCTAGACATTGCCAATAATGCTATCTAATAATATTATTCAAATAATATGAATTATTGATATGATATTGGAGATACTGTGCAGTGACAATTATTGAAATAACAATAATATAAAATATCAACGTAATAATTATTGATTCAATAAAATAAAATATTGAACAGAAATTACTGTAACAATTATTTAGTAGTGCCTTCTAACGTAAGAATCAATAATTAAAAAAATACTGTGCAATATCGTGTGCTACAGTGTAACTACGCGTATTACTGTATTTTAACCACTAGGTATTTCAATAGTGTTAACGGTAACAACTACGCCGTTATTTATAAAAACTCAAATTTGTCATTTTCTTCATCCGACAGTTATTTTGTTATGGGGCCCACAAATGGCTGCGCCGTCGTACGAATATTCTCTGACAGAAAGAATATTCCACGACTAAATGAATATTCCCCGACAATAATAAATATTTTATAACCACTTGCGTATTTTGAAAAAAAATTCATATATCACCCTTAACTTTAACTTTTATCAATTTAACCATTTACTGAATAGTAATTATAAGAAAAATTGAATACTTTTATTTCATAAAATTCGGGGTCTTACAATCTCCACTCCTTATGAAATTTCGTCCCCGAAATATACGTACCTAGTATTTCGAAAAGTTGAAAATACCTTATTTTCATTCCAGATTTTATCTCCCTGGTCACCATGATTTCTCCATTGGTCATCTCCCGTGATAACTTCATTTGGGTTCCTCACTTGTTGGGAAGTCATGACAACCGCTATCCCTTGAACTACTCGGCTTTGACTTGTCTGGGGCAGCATTTGGTATCATCACTACCGTTGGAATATACTTTTCTATAGGGCATATTCCACCCTCAACTGCTTCGTCATACTCCTGATTCATGATCTGAATTATCAATCTTCGATCCATATCGAATTCAGGTTGACCGCTCTGTACAGGGTAATTCAAAACTCGATGTTGGGTTCTCCCAATTGCTGTCCAAAAAGAGAAATTCATATAATCTATTTTAGCCTTCTTAAATCGGACATCTTTTTTCACAATATCAACACGTCGTGCGACTTTTACCCATGCATCACTCATTCTCACTCGTTCAGTTTTTTCTTCTTTCAGCTCAGATTTCAGCTTTATCATCTTATACTCTGTCAAAGAATGCTTCTATTCAAGCATCACATATCGGGTAACACAAGCTTGAATTGTTATATCCTTTTGCTCCACGACCGCTTGTCGTTCTTCAGCCTGCTCTTCTAACTCATGAATATGATTTTGCAATTCTACATTTTGATCATATAATACCTCTAATAAATTCTCCTCAGGTACCTCTTCTTCCTCACTCTCAGCTGTTACCTCTGCGACCATCTCGGGTGCAATTATCAATTCTTCACTCACCACATGGAATTCTCTAATTCCTTCTTCGCCTGACATCACATTATCCTGGTTAGTGATTAGAGGTATCCCAACGGTCTCATTCACTCCATTGTTAACATTCTCAGCAACCATTCTCAAATACTGCCATAAAATAAGGGTTAATTAAACAAATTAACATATCACATAATATCCCGATATTATGACTGACCAACAATTAAGCTTAGGTAGGACACACTAGTGAAGGATTACTCATCTCTCTCCTCCTAGTTTTATTCCCCGATCTCTGTCAGAGACCATATCCCTAAGCTCTGATACCAAATGTGACAACCCCAAAATAGGTCCATTTCACCCAACTTATTCTGAGTCGCCAAATATATGGTACAGAAAACAACTACAACTTTATTACAACAATTGTCGTACAAAATACAACAACATATATGCTGTGAGTTTGGATACAAATATATACTAACTGTGACTTGTGTCCCAACCGTAATGTGACAAATGTCCCATCAGTGGACATCACCTCACAGCGATACCTACATAAAGGTATAGTCAAAAACTATTTTAGAAATTAGAATCTTTGGGAAGTGCTCATAGAAATCTTCGTACATGAGAGGTCATGCTTCCAAGTTATGATAGATATCATATGTCCACAGAATTATCCTTAGTTGACCTAATAGACCCCAGAGAAAAATAAGAAGATTACTATCATATTCTTTCTAATGGTGAGTCTTCTCTTGACATATCATTATCTCCACTGTCTCTAATCGTGAATTATATTTCAAACAAACACCAAGATTATATAGGTAGTACTCGTAAATATACTCAGCAAGTGAATGTGCACAACCCTGTCTTATAATGATACGAGGTTGTATGACATTAGACATCTTGTATGATAGTAGCAAAACACCCTTCCAACGTTGGGTTCGCCTCACCCTACTGGATTCATCAAATATAACTACTAAATGATGACCACCGTTCTATTCCCATATTACCCCCGCTCGACCCAGCTACACTCGTATTACCTGAAAGGAATTTTGAAACAGAAGGGTGAGCACAACTAGCTCAGTAAAGAATATCATGACTAAAGATAAATAAATTATCAATAGCCTTCAACAGTAATAAATCAGAGATTTAGAACATATGGTAGATGATAAAAATTTCAACCATAGTTGCAGCGGAACGAGCAATCTATTAGAAGAGTCAAATAGACTATAAAGTCTATTATCTTGTCCATGTTAAAAATCCACCAACAATATTTTATCCTTGTAACATCACTCAACAGTTCCTTTCCACAATCATATAAATAACTCATAATCATAATTCTGATTCTAAATTTTTCTTCGCACCCAGGACGAAGAATATTTTCATCACCTGTCTTTACCTGAAACATCAAAGATTATGGTTATATCAAATCACAGTTCCTGTTCATAATCATGCTAATAAATCCATCTTCGCACTACGGCCAAAGATATTCATCAACAAACCATCTTTACACTACGGGCCTAAAATATTCAACAACAGTTCATCTTCGCACTACAGGCCAAAGATATTCATCAATAATTCATCTTTGCACTACAGGCCAAAGATATTCATCAACAGTTCATATTTGCACTACAGGCCAAAGATATTCATCAATAATTCATCTTTGCACTACAAGCCAAAGATATTCTTCAACAGTTCATATTTGCACTATAGGCCAAATATATTAATATCCCAAAGAAATATATAATCATTTCAAAATTATATAAACAATAATTATAACCATGTTGATCAATTCACCTTTACACTTAAGCTAAAGATATTCAGTTATAAATTCAATGGTCATGATCATACCAGTCAACAATTCAACTTTGCACTACTGGCCAAAGAGAACCCATAGTCATGATCATACCAACAATCTACCCATCTTTACACTCAAGTGAAAGAGAATTTCAACATCAGGGTTATAAAAATGTTATATATGATAATAAAAAATAATATGATCAAAATATATATTTAATCTTAAGAGTAATATTCATAAATCAACTATAATTTGGTCAGAAAAAGAAATCAATTTTGTCGTGAATAGTAACTTGTGAATAGTAACTCATGAATAGTAACTCGTGAATAGTAATTCGTGAATAGTAACTCATGAATAGTAACTCGACATGAAAAAGGTAGAAATTTCACAATAAAATTCATACCAATATTTCGGTATGATGATATTAAAAGAATAATATTTCTTAAGCTTATAAACAATTTATTTTAATTGTTTACACTTTACGAAATAATGTATTTAATCATCTTAAAATGCCAAACTCATAAGAATTCATCACCAATAACCAAAAACCCTCATAAAAAATTTGCATATACCTCATATAGGATTCTCAAGCCATAAAATCTTATTTTCTAATTTTCTTACTTCATATAACATATTTAATTCATTTACTCATAACTAGTCTATTTTCATGAAAAATACCAAATCAGTTCTAAAAATATTTCTTTTCTGGGATTTAGCAGAATATAGTCCCATATTGAACATATATTTTTCTCAAAATTTTTAAAACTCAATTACTATTTTTCATATGGCCAAAACAGCCGAATATTTAGACATTTATCATAAATTATAATTTTATCCAAAAATTCCGAAATTCACAGAGTACACTAATATTATATAGATATACTTCCAATAAAAATTTCATCAATTTTGGAGTTAACCACAAGGAGTTATAAACGGTTACTTTTAAAATAGTCTTTCCCCGTAAAATTCATAACTCTTAATCTATCCATCCAAAAATTACCATTTTTGGACACAATCAATAAAACTCATCAAAATATCATTTTAAATTTTTCCAGAATTTTTTGAAGGTCAGAAGAATTACGAAATGAAAAAAATATAATAACCCTTAAAATCCCTTACTATCCCTTACCTCAAAAGAGCAACACTTCTGACTGGATATCGGATATGACGCTGAAGGAAACTTGCACCGATGAATAACAACTCACCAAGTATCTAAATACTCACAAAATACACTCGATAATCTAGAGAGAAAAAGAGAGAAAACTTATGAATTCTGGTGCGATTTTCAATTCTAACTTAGTCCTCTATTTATAGGAAAATGTTAGCACGCCGAAGCAGACTTGACCTGCTACCTGATGACTTTACCTGCTACTATTTCACCCACCAAAAATCAGCCATCTTTCCCAACAACTAAAAGTGGGGCCCACCCATTTCTAAAATTTTCTACCAAAATCATTTATAAACTTAATTTCCGAATCAATCACCTCTTAAAATTCATAACAAATTATTCGTTCATTTTTAACGGTTCAAAATTTGTGAACATATACTTAACTTATATATGTATAACATATCTAAAAATCACAACGATCCAACGGTTAGTTTAAAAATTATAACTCACACAATAAAGTTGTAAAAACACTGATTTGATCTTTTAATACCTCCAATCCGACAAAATACTGATAAAATACCTCAACATTAATTCCTTCATTTATAACCACATAAATAAATCCATCATTTATATCCACATCAAATAAATATTTTATTATCATATAGATCAATAATTAATTATTCATAAATAATATTACAGAATCACAATAATGACAACCAGACAGTTCTCAGGAAAGAGGGGGCTTTTCGATAAGGATTTTTCCTTACTGGCACGCAATTAGGTGACCAAACCTCTCCTTGACAGAACTTTCTAGACATTGCTAATAATGCTATCTAATAATATTATTCAAATAATATGAATTATTGATCTGATAATGGAGATACTGTGCAGTGATAATTATTGAAACAATAATAATATAAAATATCAACGTAATAATTATTGATTCATTAAAATAAAATATTGAACAAAAATTACTGTAGCAATTATTGAGTAGTGCCTTCTCACGTAAGAATCAATAATTAAAAAAATACTGTGCAATACCGTGTGCTACAGTGTAACTACGTGTATTACTGTATTTTAACCACCAGGTATTCCAATAGTGTTAACGGTAACAACTACGCCGTTATTTATAAAAACTCAAATTTGTCATTTTCTTCATCCGACAGTTATTCTATTATGGGACCCACAAATGGCTGCACCGTCGTACGAATATTCTTCGACAGAAAGAATATTCTATGACTAAACGAATATTCCCCGACAACAATGAATATTTTATAACCACTTGCGTATTTTAAAAAAAAATTCATATATCACCCTTAACTTTAACTTTTTTCAATTTATCCATTTACTGAATAGTAATTATAAGAAAAATTGAATACTTTTATTTCATAAAATTCGGGGTCTTACAACAAACCCCTCAAATTTTTTATATTAAGTCCTAAGCGTTCAAAGATATTTGGAATATCGAACGTCGCCTTCTAGCATGATAAAAATAATAGAGTATCAATTAATTATTATAAGTTTGTTGTGTCACCACAAGGCTTATCTTAATTCTTTGAGATGTTAATTTTATCACATTTGATGCTTATAAAGAAAATTGAACAATATTATTTTGTTGTGTCACTACAAAGACAATATTTTTCTTTTTTGAATATATGGAGTGCTAGGTTGGACTTAACTTATATCATTTTAGTTTGGATGTGCACACACTTGACCATTATGATCTAAGAGGCAAAATATAAGGAGTTACATAGTTAATGTAATTGACAAGAGTTGTCTACCTATTTATTTATATATAGTTTGTTGTGTCACCACAAGGCTATATACATTTGAAATGAGATCCTTATTCTCACTAGCAAATCTTTAATTAGATTTTGCCGAACTATATAAGTGAGGGTAATATAGTTTGAAAAAATAGTGGGAGATACCAATTTTAAAAAAAAGGGCCTAAATTATTTTGATAATTAATAAAAGAATGTATGCTAAAATGTTGTTAATTACAAATTCATTTACAGAATTTTATAATGTCTAAATTACTATCACTGCGAAGCATATTAGATGCTATTTAACCGGACCGAATTAAACGGATTGGTTAAGGAAATTGAGAATAATTTTCATGGCTGAAAAACTATCTTATGTTCTTTAATACGCCTATCCCTGTAATGGTTGCATACAATACCTCTGAGGAAGAGATTGTTACTTTTAGAAAGTGACAAGATGATGCACAGTTGGCTCAATGTATCATTCTTGCATCCATCAGTAACGTGCTTCAGCGTCAGCATGAAACTATGGATGCTCCTACTATATTCATGCACATCAAGTAGTTGATGGTGAAGAAAGTAGGACTGAAAGATATCAGATATCTAAGGAGCTCTTCCGATCTAGAATGACCGAAGGCACTATAGTACAGACACATGTCCTAAATATGATCAATTTGATTGAACAATAAGGACAACGGGTTTTGTCATGGATGGAGAGTTGAGCCAAGATTTGATCTTGTAGTCACTTTGGACTCCTTTTCACAACTGTTGTGAATTTTTCATATGAACAAGCTAGATATCAGCCTCGCTGATTTGCTTAACATGTTGAAAAATGTTGAGTCACTTTCCAACCAAGAAATACCATGTCTTACTGGTAGGGGCCAAATGATCTTCTGAAAAGAAGAACGATTCAAAGAAGGTAAATAGAAAGGCAAAAATAAAAGATAATAAGAACAAAAGTGATACGGATAGCGAAGGAGTTTGCTTCCACTGCAATAAGCCTGGACATTGAAAAAGAAACTGCGAGAAATATCTTGTAGAGGCTAACCAAAAGAAACTTAGTGAAACTTCGGTTACAAATATAGCTTTTGTTCATGATTGAAATAAATTTTTCTTTAAGTCAAGGTTCTACTTGGGTATTGGATACCGTCTTTGGTTATCATAAATATAGATTTATGAACGAACCAATCAGAAGTAGAAAGCTAAACAAAGGATAAGTAATCCTATGTCTGGTAAATGAAGCAAAGGTTGTTGCATTAGCCATATGAACTTATAGTTTAGTAATGCCTACGGGCAAATCTATTAAGTCAATAAGTTGTTATTGTATTCCAGTACTTGCTAGAAATATTATTTCTATTTTGTTGTTGGACAATGAAATCTTTGGTATTATATTTAAGAATAATTGTTGTTCTATTTATAATAATAATGTATTGTATAGAACTGGAATATTAGTTAATAGATTTAGCATACTTGACTTACGTGAAAATAATTTTACATATTAAACAAATTAGTATAAGAAAAGGAGATGATCATTCAGAGAGTTGAATGTGTGTATTTGCTGAAATACAAGTATGAATTATTTGAAAGGTTCAAAGAATTCAGAAGTGAAACAAATTGGCAAAGTATTAAGATTCTTTGATTTGATCAAGGAATAAATACTTGTGCAATAAGTTTCTAGATCATCTCAAATGGTTTTCTCATAATGGATGCCTTCTGATACACAATAATTGATTGATGTATCTAAAAAAATAAATCGTACCTTGTTGAATATGGTACGGTCCATAATGATTTTACTAACATTTCAGTATCCTTCTGGGGTTATGCCCTAGAAATAGCTGCATATCTACGAAAAGGTAACCTCAAAATCCAGCCCCAAGACTCTATAAAAGTTATGGACAGGGAGGATTCCTAATCTTAAGTATGTTAAGATAAGGGGTTGTCCAACTTATGTGAAAAGATTTCAAAGGATAAGCTTGGGACAAGATTTGACAAGTGTCGATTTGTGGGACATCCTAAAGTAAGTTTAGGGTATATGTTCTATAATCCTACTTAGCAAAAGGTGTTTGTTGCAAAATACGTTGCCTTCTAAGATAAAGATATTTATCATTGAAGGGGCTAGTGGGAGGATAATAGATCTTGAAGAGTTCAAGAACCACAAAATATTATAAGTCAAATAAGAGGAACCTGTAGATAGACCTATTGTACCACAACCGAATCGTAAATCTGGAATAGTATCGAAGATACCTAAGAGGTATGGATTCATCACGGATGATGATGATGAGGTACGTGTCATAGAAGATGATGATCCAGTTACATACGATGAGGTAAGAGTTGTAGACACTCAGATAAATGGATTGAAGCAAGCTTCTCAAAATGGAACATTCATTTTGATGAAACAAATCAAAAGAGTTTGATTTTATCAAAAACAAGAATGAACCTAGTGTGTACAAAATGGTCAGTGGGAGCACCGTGACATTCCTAGTATTATATGTTGATATACTACTGATAAGGAATGACACACTAATGCTACAATCAGTAAAGATAAAGTTGTCTAAACATTCCTATATGAATGATTTGGTAAGAGTATCTTAATTGGGGATACAAATCTATATAGATAGATTTAAGAGGATGCTCGACTTAACCAAAGAAACGTATATTCATTTGATGCTAAAGTTGTTTAGCATGACAAACTCCAAGAGATGTCTCATGTTGATGAGCCCTAGAGTGTATCTCTCTTAATAATCCCTATAGACTCCTAAAAGAGGGATCGCATGAGTGACAATCATGTATACAATGAAATATACGAGACCTAATATTGATCAGTCATATTGTGGAGAAGTTCACTATGAGTCAGTAAAAAACATCTTAAAGTACTTAACTGACACTAAGGATGTGATCATATTCATGGTGGGTCTAAATTAAAACTAGAGGGCTTAACAAACTCAAGTTTTTCAAACAGACCAAGAAGATAAAAAATCCACTTTAAGGTAAAGTGTTACCTTGAACGGTGGTGCAGTGAATTGGAAAGGTTTCAAACAACAAGAAGTTGTTAGTTTAGTGATAAAGGCAAAGTATATAGCTATAAATGAAGCTACAAGTTGATTGTTTGGATGAAAAGTTTATTACAGAACTAGGAATAGTTCCTAAGTCTCATCTTGGATCTAAACATGTGTTGTGGCACTTTCATTTGATTATAGGAATCATTGAAAGATGAAAAATCACTATAGAGATAGTGAACTCTCAAGAATAACATTACATATCCATTAACTAAAGCTTATCCAACAGAAGGATAATCGTCACTTAAAGAAGCAGGGTATGAGATACCATGGCGATTGACTTTAGTGCAAGTGGGAGATTGAAAGTAGTATACACACAAGCCAATCATGTTTGATGATAAAGCATATACTTTGTAACAATCTTATTCATTTATTAATAAAAAGTATTAATTTATTAAAGGCTTTTAATTATCTACATGATGCTGTTTTATAATGTGTGATAAACCCATAGTTTTAAGTAATGCTTTTAGAATAATGATGATGATCATTCTAATGAGATCTAAATTCTTAGAAAGCTTAAAACTAAAATAGTTCCCAATCATTGGATTACTACATTAGGGATTAGTAAATTCGGATAGATTGGTACATACGTTGCTTACTCATTGGATGAGAATGATTGATCTCATGATCATTTGTGTGGAGACACTAAAGCAAGTATGTAGGTGCTTATTAGAAAATAAGTTCACTGAACGTGGCTCGCTAAGGAATACCTAATGGAGTTTTACTTGTCTGTCAATAAGAATTCCTGTAGTGATAGTAGTACAAGTGATCTTTGGACTTGAGGTCATCATAGTATCTTGTGTATGATGAGTTATACTTTGACTTATTCCTTAAGACCCTTAGGGTATATCAAAGGGTATGCTTGTGTATAATAAGTTATATATGGAGATAATGTATGATCAATAAAGAATCTACCGCTTCTAGTAAAAAAAGAGAAATATCATATGTGATTCGATAAATGACAACCGAGTAGTCCTTGGCCAAGGCAGAATGAAATTAGAAAGGGGTTTCTAATTTGCATTATTTGGAGTTGTGCATTTAAGAGTCGAAATACATATAATTAAATAAAATAAGACTTGACAGTAATTCCATGTCTTATATTTAATTGGGACATTGTATGGTGGAAGGATTGAATTGTACGATAACTATTTACTCAAAGGTTCTTTTATGATTAATGTTGAAATCTATATTATTTAGAAAGTTGTTAATCGCTAGGGAGGCTTATCCCTATTGTAGAATAAATATTATTTATTTAAATAAATTAATAGTTTAATTTATTTATTTAAATAAGATTAGAATTGTTCTAATTGATTTATTCACAACCAGTTTAATATGGAGAACCTAAAGGGACACACCATAAAAGAAAGAATAATTATTTAAGAAGTTAATGACATAATCGTAATAATAAGTTAGGTATATTTAATTTAATCTATAGTGATAGAATAAATTAAATATCTTAATATTTATTATTTAATATTTTGAAAATATTAAATATAAATTAATAAGAGGAGTCTTATTATTATTACTATTATTATTATATAATTCCTAAAGGAGTTTGTAAATTAATTAATAAAAGTACTCTCATATATTCATAATAATATTAGGAGACTAATTAATTAAAAGAGTTTAATTAATTATTCCTAATAAGATTGGGAGCCTAATTAATTAAAAGAATTTAATTAATTAAAATAAAACCCAATTCCTTAATTGTTAAGGAGAGTTGCCCACATCTATAAATAAGAGGAGTCTTATTATGGGTGAAGTTGTTGTTGACTTTTTCACAACAGACGTGATTCCAATTGTTGGAGAGTACACTCCTTTCTATAGAGATAGAAAACTAGGGTTTAGCCAACCACCCTTCTTCTTGAATATTTCTTCTTCCTTGGTAGATCACCTCTAGAGGCCAAACACTTGGGTGGCTAACATTGATCAAAGGAAGGAACCAAACCCGGTGGATTCAAGTTGAACGCGAAAAGGATTGGAGGTGAACTTGTACATGAGGAAGCTCGAATCTTCAAGGGTATGATTTTTATTCTTTATCTTTTTGTTTAATTAATAATTGTGCATAAAGGATGATCCGGGTATATAGTTTGTAAAATTTTAAAACTCTATTTTATCTCGTTTCCGCTTACTTTGTGCAATTTGATTGCGTTCATGAATATTACAAATGTAACATGTAGTACGTGCCAAAGATATTCATCAGGTAATCATTCATCTTTGTACTACAGGCCAAAGATATTCAGTTATATCATCATTTATGACTGAGGATGATGAAAATATTTTAAAGACAACGAATCCAGTGAGATAAAAGGACAAGGATTAGTGATTCATACTTTAGTTTATCCAAGTTCAAAAATACTCCATAATAATCAATTTTAGAGCAAAATTCAAGAATGAAGATCAAAACATAGATACAATCAAAGATAGTAACCATAATAGACAACTTAGATAAAGAATTTTTTTTAATTTTTTTGTGAATAGTGTCGTATTCGTGAATAGTACCGTATACGTGAATAGTGCCGTATACGTGAATAGTAACCCCGACACAAAAGGTAACAATTTCATAAGAAAAATCATACTTCGTGAATAGTACTCGTGAATAGTACCGTTTTCGTGAATAGTACCGTATATGTGAATAGTAACCTCGAAATGAAAAGTTAAAAATTTCATAATAAAATTCATACCAATATTTCAGCATAATGATATTGAACGAAATAACATCATTTACGAAGAAAATAACATCCCTTACCTAAAAAGAATAGTACTTCTGGCTGAAATATCAGATATAATATTGAAGAAAACTTGCACTGAATAGAAACACTCAAGATATCTAAATACTCACAAAAATACGCTCGATATTATAGAGAGAGAAAATTTCAGATTCTGGTGTGATTTTCAATTTTAACCTAAGCACCCTATTTATAGGAAAATGCTTAGAACGCCAAAGTAGACTAACCTGCTACCGGTGGCTTTTACCCATTGCTATTCACGCACACCACACTTGAAATTCAGTAATTTTTTCCATAACAACCAAAAGTGGGGCCCACCCATATTTTTAATAAAAATATTTATTTTTGAAACTTTAATAATTCATAATAAATAGCCCTTTTATCAGAAAAATATGAACCTGATGTCCATTTCATATAAAATTTAATTCTCTACAACTTTGTAGAAGAAAATTTTTCCAAATTCCAAACAGAAAATGACCGAAAACCACATATAGATGATTTTTAATACCTCAATTCTGACAAAATACTGATAAAATACTTCAACATTAATTCCTTCATTTATATCCACATAAAATATTTATTTTTTATCATATAAATTAATAATTAATTATTCACAAATAATATTACAGCATCACAATAATTACAACCAGGTCGTTCATAGGAAAGAGGGGACTTTTCGATAAGGATTTCTCCTTACTAGCGCGCAATTAGGTGACCAAACCCCTTTTCTAGACAGAACTTCCTTAGACATTACCAATAATGCTATCTAAAAATATTATTCAAATAATATGAATTATTGATATGATAATAGAAAATACTGTGCAGTAACAATTATTGAAACAACAATAATATAAAATATCAACGTATCAATTATTGAATCAATAAAATAAAATATTGAACAGTAATTACTGTAATAATTATTGATTAGTGCCTTCTTACGTAAGAATCAATAATCTAAAAATACTGTGCAATATCGTGTGCTATTGTGCAACCACGCGTATTACTGTACTTTAACAATCAGGTATTCTAACAGTGTTAACGGTAACAACTACGTCGTTATTTATTAAAAAAAATTCAAACTTGTCGTTTTCTTCATCTGACAGTTTTTCGTTATGGGGCCCACAAATGGCTGCGCCATCGTACGGATATTCCCTAACAGCAAGAATATTCCACGACCAAACGAATATTTTCCCGACAACAATGAGTATTTTATAACCAATTACTTACTTTGTAAAATTTGTACATTTTACCCAAAACTAACCACATTAATCAAATCAACCCCTTACTATTTCAAAATAATAAATAGAAGAAATTTAATTATATTCATAAAAAATTGGGGTCTTACATGGACTAATCGCTTCTACTAAGTTAATGAACTTAAAATTATCCTCGAATGTCCTCGAACTCTTATCCGTCTAAACTTTTTGGATTAACCCATTAAGTCATTCTTTGAATCGTTTAGCTCGTGCCCTCGTAACTGGATCAACAGGAACCTGAATTGGATCCGCCCAATTAATTTGATCTCTGTGATTTTTGTCCACTCCAAAGCTAAACATGTCCTCATCATTCCTCTCCACTTGAAAAAGATTTGTCCTCAAATCATCAACTATATCAAACGGACTTAGATCAGAAACATTAAATGTACAATAACACTATACTCACCAGGTAAATCCAACTTATAGTCATTTTCATTAATTCAATTAAGGAATTGAAAAGGACCATCTTTTCAAAGTAATTTAGAACGAATTTGAGCTCCAAATCTTTCACTACAAGAAATAGGAATATTTTTGACGGAATTAAGGTCGACCGAATTAATTCGCTCGGAATTAAGGTATTACCGACAGAATATTCAGTCGGTCATAAATCCCTCTATAATAGGAAAAAGTCGACGTAATTCAGTCGATCTTAGACCATGCTTGGGGCACGAAAGTTTCCCTCCAGCGCGAATAAAAACCTCGACATAATACTATTAAGGTCGACGGATTGTGCATCGAGGATAAACTATTCTCGACGAAACTAACCTCGACTGAATTTCGTCAGAAATAGTAAATAAAACCTAACTCATATTAGCACCGCGCCTCACTTCTGCTGCTGCTCGCACCTTCTTTCTCTCTACTCTCGCTTTCTCTCTCTCTCCTCCCACTGCTGTTGTCCCTCTCGCCAGCCGCCGCACCTTTCGACGTACCTCTGGCCTCCCCTCCGGCTACTGTGATGCTGTCTTTCTCTCATCCCCTCCGACTGCTGTGCTGTGTTGTACGTCCGGCTCGTGTCCTCCTCCTCCTCCATTATTCTGCAGCTTAAGGTTAGCTTAAGCACAATTAAGGTTAGTATTATTGTGCCCTAATTTATGATCAGTCCTCAGCCCCAAAATTATTCATAATTTTTGGCCTAATTTTTCCCTTTATATATGTTACCTGTTCTGATTTTGTAATTTTCCCCCATATATATGATCAATTTTGTTAATTGATGAGGAGTACTTATGTATTATGAATTTAATTAGCAGCTTGGATATTTAGGTTTGATTAGCAACTTATGTTAGTCTGAGTTTTATGTTATACTTCTGTAATGGCAGTTGTATGTTACTGATTTTAGGGTTTAATTTGTGCAATTTGCATTTCATAATTTGATTGAGGTTGATGTTAGTCATGTATTGAGTTGTATTGTTGAATTATATACACATGTTGGTTAGTATTTGTGAAATCTTGGTATATTTGTGAAATCTTGGTATATTTGTTATTTTTGACGGAATTTCTGACATAATTTCTGTCAGAATTCTTCAAGTGTAAAATCTGTGAGCCCTACTTTATTTTATTTATGTATTTTATTAGTTTCCAATATTGAAATATATTAAGTTGCATGTACTTAATTTCTTACTAATAAAATTAACTAAAAATGAACTAAGTAGTATTTACTTAGTTTCAAATTACTAATAAATAAATAATATTATAGCATAAACTAACCTGATTACTATGGAAGATTAGAGGAAGTTGTTGTGCTCAATTAACCAGGGGCCAAAAAGGTCGTTACATTTAAGTGTCGCTGGTTTGATACTAGAAAGGGTGTTAAAGTTGATCATAATAGAATCGTCACAGTAGATATAAAATCTAAGTTACAATCTGATGACGTATTTGTGTTAGCCAGCCAAGCAACTCCAGTGTACTACGCCCCTAATGTTGTAAATTTAGAAGCCCCTAGTATACAGCTGTGACAACAAAGACTCGATCATTTGATGGTATTAATCTGTCTAGAACGGATGACCCGTTGCAAGAAGAAGTTAGCAATCCCAACCACGTATTGTAATATGATGGCGACATGTTGGTAGATGATGTCGTTGACGTACCCGATGTTGATGAAGTGGAAGAATATGTGGTTGTCAGTCCGTACGTGATGGTAGAAGATGATACTGAGGAAGAAATTGATATAGAAGAGGAAGAGACAGAATCAGATGATGAAAATAATTTTGATTCTGACGGGTTTGATGACGTACTACTTCTTCAGAACTTGGTGTTTTGTAAATATTATACAACTAAAACAAATCATTAGAATATTTGAAATAAAATTTCACTAATGCAAATTTATGTCTGTTATTTCAGTAGTACAACTATGCTTAGACATAGTGGTGGAGGTGGCCGTGGTGGCGGCCGCGATGGATAGGATGATGGCTTTCAGGGAGGGTCGTCTTCGTCAGCTAGTGAGTTTACACTTTTTTTTCATAACTATATTAAACATTCATTTACTATAATATATCAATGTCATAACTATATTAAACATACAGATGCTAGACGACGACATTAGCGAGGGCCTAACCTCGCTCGATTAGGTCGTCCGCCAGCAATTCCTGACATATGCCATGTTGATGTCAGACCATCATGGTAGGTTTCAACTTTAATATATCACTTATGTTCAATTAGAATGATATTATTATGTGATTAATAAATTAAAATGTTCCATACAAATTTTGTTTTCTAGTATTATGGATTCGGTCGCTAAGCAGACCATACACGCCATATGCCTGGCGCATCTCCTGACTGGCTGCATACAATGTAGCCAGTACTCGCGTTACGATGCCAGCTTTATGGTGATAGTGTTGCGGGAGTTTCACGTAAGTCGAATTACATATATTAAATCAAGGTTCAAGTTATTTACATATTGTTTAAATAATTAATTATACGTACGATATGTCCGTTTGATAGAGGTATTATAGATATGATCCCAACATCACTGAGGCAGTTGGTGACTCCATTATTATTGTGCACATATCGAAGACCTATTCCGGCTGACTGTACGAGATGCGTATGAGAACAGTCCGGGCTGTAGAAGAATCGCCCGGGACTACTATATTCCAGCATCAGCCACCGACAGTATCAGATGCAGTATAGGCTGCCATGTTTACGTCTGCCTTCAAGAACAAGTCTGAGCAGATGAAGAAGAATCGAGGCCAGCTACGGGTTGTACATACTTCTGGCTCGTAGTCGTTTTAGAAGGTTAAGTCTTTATGTATTTATATTTAGTTTAATTTAATATTAAACTACAACTATAGTAAAGTAAGGTAATATTAATTAATGTACATGATTTAAGCCATGCAGAGTAGCTTGGGGGGACCTCCTACTATGATGGAGTTCTGGGATAGAGTCCATACGCCGAAGGATTCTACTTCGGGGTCGACGATGTCTCCAGCAGCACTAGCTATACGGGTAATACATTTACTATAATCTCTGTAATTTAGGATCATATTGCGTAATTTATAGGATGATACAAAGTTACCTCACATGTACATATATTAAATTATAGGACCGATTTGAGAAGCTCCGCAACCAGCGTATAGCAGAGTTGCAGGCTATTAGGGGCGATGCTGAGACGGCTGATCCCACCGTCCCTACGCCTGAGATTAGTTTATCTCAGGATGAGGAGACGACTCTTTGGGCTGCGTCTCAGGATACTCCCACTAGCACTACCGGCCGGTATCGAGTGCTGGGGTTGCCGAGGATACCAGCCTATACACTGCCTGGAGGTATAATATTTTAGTTTATTTTGTGTTTATGAATAAAGTAAACTTAATTATAATATTATTCATGTTATATTTATTTTTGTAGGCTCTAGCTAGCGTCTGCGTTTGAGAGCCCGCGTGGGACCATCACATACGGACGTTGGCTTAAACGATGCTTTGTTCCAGCGGGTTATGGCTTCCTGCTCGGAGAGGTTTGAGACGGATCCGCTATTCCGTCGTTGGGACCTACCCAGCCGTTCTCACCTCCATCAGCTTGCGTAGGACATTGCAGCTGGTGCCACCGTCGAGAGTACGGGTATCCCTCCGGAGTAGTTTGCCGCTCTACGCTTTATGCGACGAGATTGTTCGGATGGTGGTTACCTTACTACTAGATGCGTTTGGGCCATTGCTGAGTCAGCCCTCGACTACTCAGGTATACTATTCATAATATAATTATATATTCAGCATGTTATGTAATTTTCATTTAATTTGTTATCTTTAACTGTATTATATATATGGACTAATGAGTAACATTATATTGTCTCAACAGAGTGACGATTGAGCTGACGATGCTGAGCGGTTGAACGACGACGACCCGTGACATAGTTTTGTATATGATTTGTACATATTTACTTAGATTTTAGCTTAATGTGATGTAAATTTTAATAGTTTAGCTAATTTTTGACGTATTATAGCTTTTATTTATTATTACTTTAGTTTGACATATTTACGTTAGTTTAAATGCATATTTGATAAACTTTAGTTTAATGTCATATTCAAGTTAGCCTTGGTAATTAATATTCATGTTGGCTATTATTGTTGACCTTGGATTATATTTGTGTGTTATGTGCTATTGAAAAAAAAAATAGGTTTACATGTTCAAAAAATGTGAGTATTATTACCCTGGATATTGCCAAAACAGGAAAAATAATTTTAAAAAAAGGGATAAAGTCAACGCAATAGGGATATCCTCGACGGAATTCCGTCGATATTAAGCCCTTCTTTTTTTATGGGCTGCCACGTGGCAGGTTTATCCTCGATTGACTAACCTCGACGGATATAATTCAGTCGAGAATAGATTAATCTCGACCGAATATTCTAGTGAGGTTAGTCAGTCGAGGATAGATATCTCCGACTGAAATATCGACGAACTTAATTTCGACGTGCTTATATCTGACTGTATTTTCGACCGAATATTCCGTCGGAATTAATATAATCTCAACGGATTATGCTTAATTTCGACGGAATATTTTGTCAGAAATAACCCTTTTTGTTGTAGTGTTTCTTTCCTTATGTGTAAGCAAACCCAATCTCCCGGCTCAAAGATTAATTGACGACATCCTTTATTAGCTTGCTCGACATATTGCCCCATCCTTCTCTCGACGTTGAGTCTAGCCTTCTCGTGCATCTGCTTCACAAAATTAGCATTTTTCTTTCCATCCAAGTTAGTATATTCAGACACATGTAATGGAGATAAATCCAATGTTAAAGGATTAAAACCATACACAATCTTAAATGGACAAAAATTAGAAGTAGAATGAACAGAACGATTATATGAGGTAAACACTCTTCCCAAAACTTGATATTCTTCTTAATGATATCCCTTAACAATGCAGACAAAGTTCTATTTACTACCTCGATTTGACCATCAGTTTGTGGATGACAAGTAGTATGAAATACCAACTTAGTACCCAATTTACACCACAAAGGCTTCCAAAAGTAACTTAAGAACTTAGTATCTTTGTTAGAAATAATTTTTTAGGCATGCTATGCAATCTAACAATTTCTCTAAAGAATAAATCAGCTATATGGGAAGCATCATCAATTTTGTGACATGGAATAAAATGTGCCATTTTAGAAAACTTATCCACGACTAGAAAAATTGAATCATGACCATGCTTAGACACTTAGGTAAACCTAACACAAAATCTATAGAAATATTAATCCACGGTTCACTAGGTATAGAAAATGGTGTATATAATCCATGAGGTTGCGCACGAGACTTAGCTTGATGAAACGTAATGCATCTATCACAAATTCTTTCTACATCCTGTTTCATGTGTGGCCAATAAAAATGTTCCTGTAAAATAGTGAAGCTTTTAACCACACCAAAATGATCCATTAAACCACCCCCATGTGACTTTCTCACTAACAACTCACACAAAGAATAAGCAGGTATGCACAACTTATTTTCACGAAATATAATCCATCATGGTTAAAGTACTTACCTATGGTATTCTTTCACAAGATTTAACCTCTTCACAAAAATCATGGTCTTCAACATATAATTCTTTAATTTGTTCAAAACCAAATAATTTCGTATCAAGAGTTGGCAACAACACATACTTTCGAGAAAGAGCATCTGCAACAATATTTTCCTTACCTTGTTTGTATCGAATGACATAGAGAAATGTCTTGATGAACTCCATCCACCGCATGTCTCTTGTTTAGCTTATGCCGACCTTTTAGGTACTTTAAAGATTCATAATCAGTTTGAATCACGAACTCCTTAGGTCATAGTTAGTGTTGCCATGTTTCTAAAGCTCGAACCAATGCGTACAACTCCTTGTCATAAGTATGATAGTTTAAAGCTACCCACTTTACTTCTCGCTGAAATATGTAGCTGGCTTTCCTTCCTGCATTAACACAACTCCAATTCCCAAACCTAAAACAACACTCAATTTCAAACATTTTAGAAAGTTTAGGTAAAACAAGTAAATGAACATTAAACATTTTTTTTAATCAATTGAAACGCCTTCTCTTGCTTATCTCCCACTTAAAATCCATGCTCATCTTAATGACTTCAGTAAGTGGTGTCGTGATATCGCTGAAGTTCCTCATGAAAAGTCGATAAAAACTCGCGAGTCCATGAAAGCTACGAACTAGGCTCACATTTGTAGGACTCGGACATTCTTGGATTGCACGTATTTTCTCGTCATCCACTTGTATTCCACGTGAACTAACAACAAAGCCAATAAACACAACTTCATCCGTACAAAATGTGCATTATCTATGTTAACAAACTTCTTTTTTCAAAGTACATCTAAAACAAAATTTAAATGTTACACATGTTCACCGAAGTTTTTGCTATAAACCAAGATATCATCAAAATAAACTATAACAAATGTAACACCCCCTTCCCAAAAAGGAAAGGGAGGTCACGTGCAAAGCACAACAAACCTCAAAAATAAGTAAACAGAGCACTGATAATTTCAAAATATTAATAGTGGTGATCCATTAATAAAGTACTAAATACAATTCTCCAAAAAGAGTCAAAATAATCAAAACTTAAAATCAAATCAACTTAGATGGTCAAAGACAACTCTCTCATCATACTAGCCCTGAATCAGCCCTACAAACCTGTCGGAAGAAAACATATCATGAGTCAATTGCCCAGTACGGATATAGATAATATAAAGATGTAGAACTGAAATACGAAATCAACTAAAGTAACATACTTAACAAAGCCTCAAGCGTAAAGACCGACGAAAATAAGATATTCGAAGTCTGAATAGAATATATCCGAATCAACAGATTTAACGAAACAAACAGAAGAGTAAAAAAAAAATGAACTGAAGTAACTAACTCAATTAATTAAACTGAACAGAAACAAACAAAACTAATACAATGAAATAATAGGCTGAATCAAATGGCTGGGTGTTATTTCATACCGAGTGACCTCAGAAATATTCATTACCATACAGGCAAGTCAAAATAATGCCACACAGGCAAATCACACATTAGAGCGCGAATTCAAATGTATGCAAATCGGATAGGTGTGTTTGGCATAACATCACAAATCCACAGAACAAAAAACAAGGGTTAACCCATACGCCTCCCACAACAAAACACTAAATGGTCCACTTCCTCCGGAGCCCAAACGAAGACGCCGTAGACTAATCACACCGCCACGAAAAGTGTCATGCCTCTCGTGCCAAGATGACATGCTTGTGGTACCCCCATAGGTGGTTATAGGTCCGGTATACCCTACGGTATATTCTAAAAAAAATATCATATCACAACACATGCGACATAATACCATTAAAATAGGTATCAGGTCAAAACACATGAGACATAATACCAATAAAAATAGGGTTCTAATGTATATGCTGAACCAAATCAAATCATAATGTCTCTAAAAGAAGGTAACAATATATATCTCTCTACAAATAAAAAAATACTAGACATGATAATCTAATTCAAAGAGTATAAGTATGAGTCCAATGTGTTAACTCCAAAATGAAACAAACATATGAATTTCAGAAGAAACAATTATGTGAAATAATAACAGAATTCAAAACGAGGAACAAAACGAACAAATAAAATTTAACAAAAGTATCGCTAAAAGAGTACGAAATTTGTACCTTAATATAGTACCAAAATAATTCACCGAAGACAAATATCACTTGTTAGACTCCCTCAATCCGATCTAATTATCAAAATAAAATACAATATATGTAATTAAATTATGAACTTATATAGTTTATATTTTCATAAATTCAATAATTTTAATATACTATATTCAGTTTGTAATCAAAAGATTCATTTTAATAATAATAACAATATTATAATATTATTTATCACTTTCCCTTTATATATATATAACGAATATGCAGGTTTATATATATATATAAACGGCACAAATTGACTGTTACAATTACTTTTTCTTAGTTCATATATATCATATATCCCAATTGTAAATCAAAATTTCATTAACAAATTCAATAATCAAACGACATAATAAAATTTTAAAATAGATTGCAAACACAACAAGAAAATAGATTGTAATTACAACAGCAAAATAATTATTTTGTATTAAAAAATAGTCCAATAATTAACTTTGAGAAGAAGAATATGGTGAATCAAGTTTTAAGGATCTTGCTCTCAAACCCTTTTTAATTCCAGTCACGTTCCCTCGTTCTCCTCGTTCTCCTTCCGTCTCTTTCTTTTGTTTTCGTTCTATTCCCACAACTCATTAGGTGTAATGAAATATAACTAGGTTTTAGTTATTTAATTATTAATTAACATGTTTTATTAATTCTTTTAATTTTATTAGGGTTTAAAATTACACAAATATAATTTAGACCCAATTAATTTTAATGGCCCAAATTAATGTAATATTTACTTATTATGGTCTAAATAAATTAACTACAGTTTGACCCAAATATAAGAAAAGTCCAATTTTACTAAGTTAATTATTCATCACTTATTAATACTTATTAACCCAAATTAATTAAATAACAAGTTTGACTCAAATAAAAGACAAAGTTCAAACAATATGTTTTAAGAATATAATTTTTTTTTCGGGTATTACATTATGTGATGCCCCCAAAATAGGTGTACATCACCCATTATGAGTCGCTAAATACATGGTACAGAACTTAAATACAAACTTCATTTATACAATACGACAAAACGTAGCTGAGAGTTTTAACACGAATATTGTCTCGTACACAATATCCAAACTCAAATGGAGTCCTCATTACAATTCTTATCACACTATTTTATATAATAGTGAGGACTACTATAGCTACCATCTTGGACCATCACTCCATTCCCCGACTAGTCTCAGCTATATTCTCATTTTTTGAAGAGAACAATGAAAGAAAAAGGTGAGCTCAACTAGCCCAGTAAAGAATATTATGACTAAGATAATGCAGAATAAATTATCGTTAGCCTTCAATAGTGTAAAACTGATAGAATATAATAGACAACAAGTCTAACTGCAGCGGAACAAATAATCCATTAGAAGAGTCAAGTAGAGCATAATATCTACTATCTTCTATGATTTAAAATTTCATCATCAATATTTTATCATTGTAATACAGCTCAACAAATAATCCACATCATCGAATTATCCATGCATTACGGGCCAATGATATTCGTTAGTATCACATCTATGAATTATCCATGTACTACGGGCCAAGGATATTCGTTAGTATCACCAGTGGTCATGATCATGCCAACAACTGTCCATCAATGCACTACGGGACAATAAAGACTTTTACCACATCATTTGTAACATTACAGGTCATGATTATACTGATACATAGTCATAATCATACCAATCAACAGTTCATCTATGTAAGACCCCAATTTTTATGAATAAAGATTAATTTTTCTCGAAATATATTTTTTTTAATATTATGGTGTGGATTTGATATAATGTTATAGTTGTGGATAATATTTATAAATTTTGTAAAGTAAGCAAGTTGTTATAAAATATTTAATTGGTCAGAAAATATTCGTTTTAACAGGAAATATTCGTACGACGGCACAATCATTGGTAGACTCCACAACAGAATTATTGTCGAAGTTAGAAAACGACAGAAATATCTTTTTATAAAAATAACGGCGTAAGTTTTACTGTTAACTGTTGAAATACCCGGTGATAAAAGTACAGTAATACGCGTGATTGCATAGTAGCACACGGTATTAGTTATTAATGCTTACGTGAGAAGTCACTCAGTTATACTCAATTATTGCTACAGTAATTGCTGCATAGTATCTCACGTTATTAATTCAATTATTGTCACAATATTTTATATTATTAAATCAATAATTGAGATGATAAATTATTCATATTATTATTTGCATTATTGACAATGTCTAGAAAGTTCTGTCGAGAAAAGGGGTTGGTCACCTAATTGCGCGCCAAGAGGGAGAAATCCTTATTCGAAAAGCCTCCTCTTTCCTGGGAATGATCTGGTTGTTAATATTGCAAGTTATATTATTGATGAATAAATGTTGTTAAAAATATTGAGGGAATTTTTATGAAGTATTTGTTATAAATTTGGTTTATTGCATGGACCCCCACTTACCCATTTTTCAAAACTGTCGATAAAAAGTTATCTCAGTTTTGTTTTATATATATATGTCGACGTCGGGATTTTTATTTGTCCCTTTTCTGTTCTTGCCTTTTTGTGTTCTCATGTTAGGTGAGATTTTCTTGAAAAAATAAGTTGTGAAAAGGTCCGACATGTATTTGTCGACGATTGGACTGTAAGAGTCGCCATATGGTATTTTTAAATGGTTGCACCAACTCAACTGAGAAAGGGTTTGTACATTGACCTAGTGATGTGACACTATTTAACAGGTTTGTTGAATCGAGATTCGTTAGGGTTCGGGGGCTTGATTATGCGGAGGGAAGGTGTTGGGCACCCCCCGACATCCGTGTTACCACGGTGACCGCCACTTTTCAATTTAAACCATTATCTGAATGTGTGTGTGTGTAGATCAATGTGCAATTATTTGGAAGTAGTGCCATGCCTCGTTTGCACCTATATACAAAGGGTTTGAATTTTTGTATAAAAATTCAGTTTTAACAAGATATAGCAGTGATGTTTTGTAAAAGAGGTTTTTCAAACCCTTGTGCTCAATAGTAATTGAGGCCTTCGATACTTCCATTTTATTATGTGTTCGACTGAATTGCTTTTATTTTCGAGATGCGAATCACCTTCGAGAAAAAAAGATACATAGCAGTGCCGAACTCCTTGTGGGCATGAAAGCCGTCTAAGGAAATTCAAACACTGTGAATAATTTACAAGCCATGTACAGCTGAAAATGTCCATCATGGGAACCAAATCTAAATTTAGTAAACTGAATCTATGATCACATGATTCCTAGGCTCACATGATGTAGCAGTTTGTATGAAAGCTGTAAACAGTTATATATATATAAAAGTTGTATATATATATATATATATATATATATATATATATATATATATATATATATGAACATGCCACTGCCATGAAATCAACTCCAGGGGGCAGAAATGTAAATATATAAAAGCGATAATTATATATATAGAGACGATCAACTGCCACGAAAGAACCTCCAGGCAGGACGAAATATAAATGAAAGTAATAAATGGTCACGAAGTGAATTCCATGCCAGACAAGAATATATATATATATATATATATATATATATATATATATATATATATATATATATATATAAAAGCGGTAAACGCACCGGATATGAATCCAGACTCAATCAAACAAAGTTTGATGATAACAATATATATAAGTATTTATATATATAAAAGCAGTAAACACTTCAGATGTAAAATTCAGGCTCAATCAAACAGAGTTTGATGACAGAAAATATATATAAATATTTTTATATATAAATAAAAGCAATAAACGCTCCGAATATTATATTCAGGCTCAATCGAGAAAACTCGATAATAATAATAATATATATACAAGTATTTACACATATATATAAAAGCAATAAGCCACGGACCGATGGTCCGGGCATACACACACACGCGACTCTCAACGTGAATAATAGTGTGTGAAAGAAGTGAGGAAAAGGTTTTAGATAATGTAAGAAGGCTTACAGTGGACTGCCAAAGAAGACTTCAATAGCTTTAAATAGATGAACACTCGGTTCCCACCAGTAAAAAGTAGCCAAATATAAGCTCACAAGTGTTTGAAATGAGAAAACACTCAATTTATAGTGTGTACAGAGCAAATTGGACAGGGCTTCCTCACCTTTTTTTCTATTAAAAATGGCTGCCCCAAGCCCTCTATTTATAGAGGGGGGAGCCGCAGGTGTACCTGCGGCAGTCGTAGATGCACTTGCAGCTGCCCGGGGTGCCCCGAGCTCTGCGGGCCCTGCCGTCTCGAAGTATGTGCACTCGTGCAACGTGTTATCCGCTCGAACCTTCAAAACTTCAATCTAGGCATCCGATCAAGGTGTATAAGACCTTTTACGGCATGCTATTGTCGAGAGATACACAAGGACATGGGATAAGAGGTTGTACGAAGTCAGGAAGATGGGTCCATGCCTAAGTCTTCAAGCTTCAAATTCTATTAGGTGTGCTGTCTTGTGTATTAGTCACTTGGGATTGAAGCTCTGGTTTTTATAGGACACTTCAATGTAGCATGTATGTTGAAATGTTGAGACGATGTGGATGTGGGATTGAGGTTACAAAATGACAAATTTGCCCCTCATCGAGATTATCTCCGGTTCTGGGCTGATTTAGCAGTCGTTGATCAGGGTTATCTCTAAAATTGGGCTACTGCAAGTCCTGAACGTCCTGAGGTGTGCCTGTCCTCCCGGGGTCATCTCCGGGCTTGGGACTGAGTGCCTCGGGGCTATCACCTAGTGTTAAAGCTGATCGCAAGGGTTTTAAACAATCATTTTTAGGGTTATCTCCGAAACTGGAACTGCATTCCTCAGGATTGTCTCTGAGGTTTGAACTGTATCTCCTGGGGTTGTCTCCAAGATTGGAAATGAAGATCTCGGGGTTGTCTCCGAGATGGAACTGAGGATTCTGGGGTTGTCTCTGAAACTGGAACTGCATTCCTTGGAGTTATCTCCGAGGTTAAAACTGAAGATCCCGGGGTTATCTCCGGGACTTGAACTAAATATCTCGGGGTTATCTCCGAGAAGGTATTGACTGAGTATCCCGGGGTTGTCTTCGGGACGGTTCTGCTTTAACATCCAGGGTTATCTCTGGAAGATAACTTTGCCCTCCTGCAAGGTTAGTAACAGGAATGCAAAATTTTTTGAGTATCTACAGATGCCCCTCTTTATCATATTCATGCACTGTAATGACATGGATAGGATAAAGAACACTAGACACTTGAAATATGACAAGATATTCATGATGCAATGTACTGCAACATGATGCAAATGTATGTGGTTTGTTGGACTGTTTTCCAACGGGATGTGATGATTATCTGCTCCCATGACTTCTGATGGGGACTGGAGTGATCACTGAGGTCTCTGAAGAACTGCTTGGATGTGTGCTCCAAAGTTCCCAGGAAATTCTGGGATGTGGACGTTGGGGGTTATCACTAAAGTCTTTAATCCTTGGCACAGACTTTCCACCATAGATATTCGTGATAACCCGAGATTTCGAATAATCAAAATTTTACGAATAATTTTTTTTATTAATATTAATATTGATTATTAATTTTGTGACAAGTTTCTGTGATACGAGTCTCGAGAAGGTCAATTTGTGCATTGACTAATAAATTTAGAGTAGAACTGTGCTTAACAGCTTTAGAAACTCGAACCCTAATTTCTGGATAGGGATTCAATAGAAAATATAATTAAAATAATTATTTTGATAAGTACGTGTTTGTACTGTATAGAGATTTTGATCAATGATTGATCGAAAAATGTTTAAAATTTATAAATCCTAATAAGAGATTAGAAACCCTAATCTCAGATTTAGGAAACCTAACGTATAGTCAGAAACCCTAATTTTATATTCGAGAATCCTAAAACCCTAATTAGGAAACCCTAATCCTAATTAGCAAGCCTAAAGTGATTATTATATGTTAATATAATTAAGAAACCCTAATTATATTTTAGAAATATTAATTTCTATTTAAAACCCTAATTACATTTTCGAAATTCTTAATTTTCTATTTTTTAAAACCCTAATTAGAAAATAATCCTAGAAGTAAAAGTTTAAAACCTAAGGGTTTGAACCTTAGGGTTAAACCCTAAGGGTTTGTGCAAATTCCTAGTATGCCATTAAAATGGGAAAGAAAAAGACCAAAATTCCCTTTTTGTGTATTTTAATATGTAACTTGTAATTTTAGCTAGCAACATTAGTTGGTAAGCAACCACATTGACTTGTGACATAGAAATCCAACAAAATTCGGCCAACACATCAGATCTAGCAACATGTCAAGCATTATATAAAAGATTTGAGAGAGAGAAAGTCTAGTATTTGGCTTATTTTGTGTTCAAGCTCTCACCAACTCACCTTCTCTCAAAACCTCTGAATTCTTAAAGTGTTTTAGTCACATAAACAACCCATTAATAACCCAAGATCAGATTGGAGAGCAAAGATCAAAATCTAGAACATAAAGGTATAAACCCTAAAACCCATTTTGATCTTGTATGCTATGACAACTTTTGTGTTTTTGTGTTTATAATCTTGCTAATGGATGTTTTATGAAGATCTATGATGATCTATCATGAATCCATAGCATCAAAGTGCCTTAAAATAATGTTTTTCAAAATCTGTTCTTGAGCAATTTTTGTGGTCTGACAAGCAATGTCAGTGGCCACAGATCATTGTTCGTTTACTATTTTTGTTGTTTTAAAGTTGTTACATGTAGCCTGGTATGTGGTCTTTAATCTGCAAGTGGTAGTATAGTCATTAGATGTCTGGATTTGAAGATATAATCGGTCAAAACCCGTTGACCGACGTTGACCGGGCGAATTCTGGGTAACCCATAAATTCGTTTTCAGCATCTGACAACATCTTTAAGCTCTTTGATTTGTCAGTCGTGTTAGTTTTTTTGATTATGTGTTGGATCTTGATTGTAGCCTGCTGTTTTTACTCTAGATCCATGGCCTTAGAACGCTTAAACAAGCAACAAATCAATCGTACCAAGTGGTCAAAGTAGGCCACTTGCACTGCTTTTAGAATTCTGGAATTTCCAGAAAACTGTATGAACAAAGATCCTGACAAGGTTTGACCGTGTCATAACTTGTGGATCTGTTGTTGTTAAACTGATGTGCTGTTATACTAATGTTCCTTGTCATGTATACTACCAGTGTGAACCATAAAACCATCAATATCGTGACTAGAACTAGAAGAGAATCGAGCCACAAAGTAGGCAGTCGAAGCTGTCTGGGTTTCTGGGTAACCCAGAAAGCCCAGAAGCTTCTGACAGCTACTTCGGGGCTTCAGATCTGGCAAATGTGTTGTAGTATGACCATGCTATGTGTTGTAACGTGTTGTAACGTGTAGTGCTACATAAACACTACATGATCCAAGTCTTATATTGAATAGAGGATACAAGAACAGAAAATTAAGGCTGGTCAAACAAGCAACCTTGCTAAGCCGGCTGTCAGTGTTCTTGAGCTCAAGAGCACCAACAGCGACGCTTTGTGTCGCTAAAGCCCTTTAGCGACGGTTTATTTATTTTCTATTTTCTGAATATTTTGAAAATTATTTAAAATTAGAAATAAATTATAAAAATTATTAAAAATAGTTTTAAAAAAATTATTTTAAATTAGGAAAAATAATTTTTGACCAATTAGAATATTTTTCTTTAATATTTATAATTATTTAAATATTAAAGGTATTTAATTTATTTACTTAGTATATTAAATAAATTAGAGAAAAATAATTTAATATTATGAAAAATTATTTTAAATAAGAATAATGTATTTAAAAATATTTTAAGTTATAAAATGTAACTTTTAATATTTTTGGAGAATTTTCATTAATAAATTAATATTAATGATATTAGATTTATTTAATTATTAAATTAAATAAATAAGATAAAAATGATTTTATTGATTTAAAAATCATTTTAAATAAGAATAAAGTGTTAAAAAATATTTGGGATTATAAAATATTATTTTCAATATTTTTTGGAGAATTTTCATTAATAAATTAATATTAATGATATTAGATTTATTTAATTATTATATTAAATAAATGAATTAAAAATAATTTTTATTGATTTAAAAATCATTTAAAAATGAAAAAAATATTTTAAAAATATTTTAAGTTATAATTAATGACTTTTAATATTTTGATAATAATTTCATTAATATTTAAATATTAATGGTGATGATATAAAAATGATTTGAATTATTTTAAAAATCATTTAAGTAGAATATTGACGATTTAAAATTATTTTAAGTTATTAACAATAACTTTAATATTTTGACAAGTATAACATTAATATTTTTATATTATTAAATATTAATGATAATAAGATTATTTGACAATTAAATCATTTAAAAATGATTTAAGTGTTTAAAAAATTATTATAAATTATAATAATTGTTTATAAATTATTAAAAGCTTCTGAAAAATATTGTTAATGATAATTGACTTATCTAAAATAATATTAAAGCTTAGAGACCAAGTTTAATTGACAATCAATGTGTTAATTGTCGGCTAGAGTGACCAGAACACCGAGAATGAACCGAAGTCCAACCAGACCGAACTAGTTAGACTTGATAAATGTTTATATAGGTTATAAACACTAATGTGGTTATGTGGTAATGTGCCTAGGAGATAGATTGACTGTGAATTACAGTGTTGTGTGTTATGAAATATTGTGCTAATTGTGAGACCGATGTTATTGGTTATAGGTCTTTCGAAAGCAGATAAGTATATTGTGTAGCAGTAATCAATGCGGAAGGCAAGTTTCCTAACTCAACCTTGAGTTAGATTCATTCAATTATTATAGTGGTTAATTATTGTTAATTATACCATGTCCAGGGAATTATTGTTGATTATTCGCAGTTAGTGCATATTTAATAATTTAAATTAAATTACTGATTTAGAGAATATACATTTATAGAATAACTGTTATCGGATATTCATATTCTTAGAAAATAGAATTGACAGTACAGATAATTCCTGTTTATTATCAAATTATGTTGAGAAATGTCTTAGCTTATTATTCTGGCTAGATGAACATTTGTTAAAACTTGATAAGTTTGAGAAGAGAATTCAATTGTTATTGATAGATCGATACCAATTATTTTGGCTAGATCGATAAATAAATAGGAATTAAAATCATTGAATTTCGTTGTTAAATCATATCTTGATTCTGAGACTGAGAAGAATAACCTTTTATATAAAGGGAACATTTTTAAGTCGTATATTCGACCATTGCGCGCGACCTATAAGTATTATGCATAATATAGGGTACAAGGAGTTGGCCGGCTCTAAGTACTTGCAGAGGGGTATGATTTAATCTTTATAGTTATCTGATACACTTGCGTATATGTCAAAGTAAAACTTTAATATATACCCGAGAAGCGAAGTTCAAGATCCAACGGATCGCTCAGTATAAATCTGGAAAACATTTCACTTTGCTATTTCGTAGAATTAATTCTTGATTATTCATTTGAATATCGTAGAAAACCTTGAAAGCGTTGTACTCTTTTATTATCATATTATTATTGCGGAGAATATGAGAAGACTAGATATTGATTTCTATACTTTTATTGTATGTCTTAACTTGCGGAGAAAACTTGTTGCTCACCCTTGCTATAAATTAAATATTTCAGCTAGGAACGAAGAGACTAGCTGATCGAAAAAGAACAAAGGCAAAGGCAAAATACTGGAATAGTTATAATGAACATTATTAATATTATGTTGTATTGTAAACTCTTTTTGTATATCTAAGGGGTATGTTTGTAATGTTAAGGTTAGTGGACCTGGGACTTATGTATTAACAACTTATGTTAATGACTTATGTATTACTATTTCTTCATGAATGGGTAGTTCGATATTATTATATTGTGAATCGTGAACATCAAACTCGGGGGTCAGGTTACCCGAATTTGGGGGTGTCACATATTCCTCTCATGTACAAGAACTCTAGGGAAATGAGCATTTATCTGATGCAGATTGTGTATAAAAAATTCCATCGGTCCTTCCCGATGAGGATGTCCTTCCCTGGTTTGTATCGCCAGGTCTTCCCAGTGATCTGTTGGATTTACTGCCAATAATTTGTGTTTGTCAGGGTTGCCTGACCCTCGCTGAAATGTTCTTCAACGGCCAAGATCCCTGTTGGGGATAATGTCAAGGCTGCTTGACTTTCATTTGACATGTGCATCAACGGTTGACATCATCGTACAACTTCTGACGCTTCTTTGGATTTATTTGCCAACGGTTGAAGATAACGTCAAGGCTGCTTGTCCTTAGTTGACATGTGCATCAATGGTTGAAACCATCAGATAGCTTCCGACGCTTCGTTGGATTTATTTGCCAACGGCTGAAGATAACGTCAAGGCTGCTTGACCTTCGTTGACAAGTGCATCAACGGCTGAAGACACAAGAAATTCCCGCTGGGGAGATCTATTTTGGAGTTAATACTCCTAACTGACGGCGTTGGACCTCGTGGAGGTATTGTCGATCGTTATTTGTAACAATTATGAGCATCGATATAGTTAACCCTGTGTATGGGCGAATACCAATGAGTGATAGAAAGACCCGCAGTTTGGTCTTGAAAACTAGGATTTCAGGCTTTTTCGCTCAATCGCGTTGCATCTTTTCTCCTGATTTGACTGTTTCAACTTGTGAGACTATTGGGTAAAATCTAATTACGCACAACACGGAAGTATACGTGGTCAACAAGTAATATAATAGTAAGTAGAGTATCGTTTCCACAGAGAAATTAGTATGAATTTAATCTTCACAATTACTAGCTTCCTATTAATCCTAATTTTATTAAACTATTCAATTTAATGCTTACAATTATTAAAAACTAATATTATGAAAAATACTAAGATCACAAAACAATCACAAATCTCAAAAACTAAAATTTCAAACAAGTATTGAAGAAGTAAGCTTACAACTTCACTTTAAGCATCACTCTGATTATTACACCTTATTCCAGTTTAATTCACTATCACAGTTTATTAATCAAGAACACATATGTAGAACTAGCCACCTCTCGATGTACTAATGCCATATTAACTCAAATCAATAAATTAGATAGAATTAAGTTAAACACCTTAATCAACTAACTCATTATATCTCTATGTGAATTACAATTAAAAATGGTTTAAGTTCAAGTTCTTTATCTGATTACATGCGATGTCAAGTATATCTCTACCCTAACATTCATCAAGATTCTGTTCATTCACAAAATTCAAGAACACATGCTATATTAACTAAGTCTAGACTCATATTTCCTCTCTCGAATCCATACAAGTCCACAAAGAATTTTTGATCAGGCAATTCATAAATTCAAGCATAAATTAATAGAGATAAACTAAATAACAACTTATTAAACTGAAAATCAAAGATTACATAACCATTGTTCCACTTAAAGATCTCATAAGCTTAAAAAGTAATTTAGTTCATCATCAATAAAATAAAAACTGAATTAATTAAAGAAAACATCCTTCTAATTACAAATATAAGACTAGAGAAGAATAATATGTAAGATCCCGAATTTTATAAAATAAAAGTATTCAATTTTTCTTATAATTACTATTCAGTAAATGGTTAAATTGATAAAAAGTTAAAGTTAAGGGTGATATATGGAATTTTTTTCAAAATGAGCAAGTGGTTATAAAATATTCATTGTTGTCGGGGAATATTCGTTTGGTCGTGGAATATTCTTGCTGTCGGGGAATATTCGTACGACGGCGCAACCACTTGTGGGCCCCATAACAGAATAACCGTCGGATGAAGAAAATGACAAATTTGAGTTTTTATAAATAATTTACCGTTAACACTGTTAGAATACTCGATGGTTAAAATACAGTAATACGCGTGTTTGCACAGTAGCACACGGTATTGCACAATATTTTTTTTAAATTATTGATTCTTACGTAAGAAGGCACTACTCAATAATTGTTACATTAATTACTGTTCAATATTTTATTTTATTGAGTCAATAATTGCTACGTTGATATTATTATTGTTCAATAATTGTCACTGCACAGTATCTCCATTATCAGATCAATAATTCATATTATTTAAATATTATTGTTAGATAGCATTATTGGCAATGTCTAGAAAGTTCTGTCAAGGAGAGGTTTGGTCACCTAATTGCGCGCTAATAAGGAGAAATCCTTATCGGAAAGTCCCCTCTTTCCTGGGAACGGCCTGGTTGTCATAATTGTGATTCTGTAATATTATTTATGAATAATTAGTTATTGATTTATATGATAAGGAAATATTTATTTTATGTGGATATAAATGATGGATAGAGAAATATTTATTTAGTGTGGATATAAATGAAAGAATTAATGCTGAGGTGTTTTATCAGTATTTTGTCGGAATGGAGGAATTCTTAGAAAAGTGTCAATTTTTGAAAATTGATATTTTACCTTACAATATAAATGTATAATGTGGTTATATAATTATATAATAATGGTGATATTTTCACACTAAATTCACGGTGCGTGAATCAAATGAGAGAAATCTAGAAATCTAGAAATCAAAAGAAGAACCAAATATGGAATTTTCAGAAAAATTATTTTATTACTTGATTTTGTAAAATCCATAATTCTTTGTGTATAATGAGTTAGGAGATGAGCCTTATATCAAAAGAAAGCCCTAGAAGTAAGTTAATCGTAGAAATTTGAATCACCAAAATATTCTTTGTGAATTTTTCTTGGTGACTGTTTGAGTGAAACTGGTACGAGGGACTTATAGTCTGAAAATCAAATTAGTTTTCTTGAGATATATTGCGTGAGTTATATTTTTTAATCCGACCATTGGATTGTTGTGATTTTTGGATATGTTATACATATATAAGTTGAGTTTATGTCCATAAATTTTGAACCGTTACAAATTAATATATGATTTATTATGAATTTTTGGAGGTATTAAAAATCGTCCGTATGTGGATTTCGAACATTTTCTGTTTGGAGTTTGGAAAAACTTAAAGTTACAAAGTTGTAGAGAATTTAATTTCCTATGAAATGGACATAAAATTCTTATTTTTCTGATAAAAGGGCTATTTATTAAGAATTATTGAAGTTTTGGAAATAAATATTTTTTATTAAAAATATGGGTGGACCCCACTTTTGGTTGTTGGGGAAGATGGCTAATTTTTGGTGGGTGAGAATAGTAGCAGGTAAAGCCATCAGGTTGCAGGTCAAGTCTTCTTTGGCGTTCTAATAATTTTCTATAAATAGAGTGCTGAGTTAGAATTGAAAATCACACCAGAAACATAAGTTTTCTCTCTTTCTCTCTCTCTATATTATCGAGCGTATTTTGTGAGTATTTAGATACTTTGTGAGTTGCTATTCATCAGTGCAAGTTTCCTTTAGCCTTATTCCTGATATTTCAGCCGAAATTACTGTTCTTTTGAGGTAAGGGATTGTAAGGGATAGGGATGCTATTTTCTTCATAATGATGTTATTCTTTCAATATCATTATACCGAAATATTGGTATGGATTTTGTTGTGGAATTTTTACCTTTTTCATGTCGAAATTACTATTCACGTATACAACACTATTCACGTATACGATACTATTCATGTATATGGCACTATTTACGTATATGATATTATTTACGTATACGGTACTATGTATGAATACAGAGTACTATTCATGAGTTATTATTCACGAGTTACTATTAATGAGTTACTATTCATGAGTTACTATTCACAAGTTACTATTCACTGATACTATTCACGATAAAATTGGTTTCATTTTCTAACCAAATTATCGTTGATTTATGAATCTTACTCTTGAAATTAAATGCAGTTGTTGATCATATTATTTTTATTATCATATATAACATTTTTATATTCTCGATGATGAAATTTCTCTTTGACTTGAGTGTAAAGATGGGTAGATTATTGGTATGATCGTGACTATGGGTTCTCTTTGGCCATTAGTGCAAAGTTGAACTGTTGACTAGTATGATCATGATCATTGAATTTATAATTGAATATCTTTAGCTTAAGTGCAAAGGTGAATTGATCAACATGGTTATAAGTATTGTTTATATAAATTCTGAAATAATTATATATTTCTTTGGGATATTAATATCTTTGGCCTGTAGTGCAGAGATGACATGTTGTTGAATATCTTTGGTCTGTAGTGCAAAGATGACCTGTTATTGAATATCTTTGGCCTGTAGTGCAAAGATGAACTGTTGATGAATATCTTTGGCCCGTAGTGCAAAGATGAATTTAGTGGTATGATTATGAAACATGAACTGTGATTTGGTATAACCATGATCTTTGATGTTTCAGGTGAAGACATGTGATGAAAATTTTCTTCGTCCTGGGTGCGAAGAGGAATTTAGAACCACAATTATGATTATGAGTTATTCACATGATTATGGACAGGAACTGTTGATTGATGTTACAGGGATAAAACATTATTGGTGAACTTTTAACATAGAAAAGATAATAGTCTTTATGGTCTATTTGACTCTTCTAATGGATTGCTCGTTCCGCTGCAAGTATGGTTAAAAAGTTTTATCATCTACCATATGTTTTAAATCTCTAATTTATTACTGATGAAGGCTATTGATAATTTAATTATCTTTAGTCATGATATTTTTTACTGGGCTAGTTGTGCTCACCCTTTTTGCTTCACAATTCCTTTCAGGTAATAAGAGTGTAGCTGAGTTGAGCGGGGGTAACAGGGGAATAGAACGGTGGTCTCTAGCTGTGGAGGTTCTCCCTAAATAGTATGGAAATAATTTTATTGAGAACTTTAGAATAGTGTGTTGTATACATCATTTAGTAGTTATATTTGGTGAATCATATAGGGTGAGGCGAACCCAACGTTTGAAGGGTGTTTTGCCACTATCATACAAGACATCTAATGACATACAACCTCGTATCATCATAAGACAGGGTTGTGCACATCTACTTGCTGAGTATATCTACGAGCACTACCTATATAGTCTTGGTGTTTGGTTGAAGTATAATTCTCAATTAGAGACAGTGGAGATAATGATATGTCAAGAGAAGAGTCACCATTGGAAAGAATATGATAGTAATCTTCTTGTTTTTCTTTGGGGTCTATTGGGTCAACCAAGGATAATTCTGTGGATATATGATATCTATCATAACCTAGACGCATGGCCTCCCATGTACGAAAGTTTCTTGAGCACTTCCCAAAGATTTTAATTTCTAAAACAGTTACTGACTGTACCTTTATGTAAGGTGCCATTGTGACGTGCTATCCAAGGTTGGGATGAGAGTCACAGTTGGTATATATTTGTATCAAAAATCACAACTTATTTGTCGTTATATTTTGCACGACAATTGTAATAATGAAGTTGTAGTTGTTTTCTGTACCATGTATTTGGCGACTCAAAATGGGTTGGGTGGATTGGACCTATTTTGGGTGGATTATATTTTGGGGGCATCACATAATAAATTTAGAACACCTTTCTCTTTAGTCCAATCTGCAATTGTTGTGAAAATCCTTTAAAATCTTCTCTCCAATGTTTTTGCTTCCAAAATCTGTCTCTATGTTGTAATTTTTTCTTCTGTTGTATGCTATCTCTCCATCTTGTTATTTTATGTCAGAGATGTCTCTAAGACATGCATTCTGATAGCAATTCCATGTCTATATGAGTCCAAAACCATTCCAATTACTTAAACTTACGTTATTGCAGCATTTGAAACCGACTAAACCACTGTTCTGCCCCGGACCCCCGCCCCAGCGGGGGTGTTACTTTGAAAATAGCCCGCCCCGACGGGTATGGCTTCTGACTTCTGAGTTCAAGACCCCCCACCCCAACTGGGGTGTAAGGCATAAAAAGGCCCGCCCCGGCGGGCATGGCTTCTGTTAGCTGGTCATGTAATGCTCCAAAATTGCTAAGTTTTTGCCATAATTTCACCCTTCTTAATTAATTACCACACCACCAAACCTACACACAAAATAACAACAAATAAGTAAAAACAAACAATAAAATTAATGAATTAACACCGATTAAGTTTGAATTAGGAATCGATTCGTGGGTATAAAACCCACTTATCAAAATCCCCCAAACTTAAACCGTGCTAGTCCTCGAGCACAAAACAAATTAACATGCTATACAATACAATGAAATGATATGTAATGCATCTAATCTATATGTCTACGAATCCAAAAGTATCATAGAATCAAAATTATTCCTCTGGCCTCAGAGAAATCAAGCAAACACTACAACACTTCATATCAAAACCAATCGATAATTCCTTATCAATCCTCGAATCTTAAACCATTATCACTGGTATAGTGTGTGTCATCAACATCCATGCTAACTGATACAAATTCAAATTTAATACATAACCAATCTCTTATAAGGAATCTTACAATGTAAATTTAAGAATTTCAACAACAGACAAGTTCCAACTAATAATTAAACAATCACCAATATCAAGGGTTCAAATAGGGTACTTATGCTCTCTTTTTTTTTTCAATCATGAGGACTTTTTGCTCTTTTCCTGTTTTATTCTCTTTTTATTTATTTATTCATTTATCCATGACTGTGCAATGTGTGACGCCCCCAAAATAGGTATACATCACCCATTCTGAGTCGCCAAATACATGATACAGAATACAAATACAAACTTAAATATACAACATGAGCTGTGACTTTCAATATAAATATTGTCGTCTAGACAGTATTAAAACTCAAAATAAGTCTTCAATACATTTATTATCACACTATTTCATAGAATAATGAGGACTACTAATGCTATCATCTGGACCGTCACTCCGTTCCCCGACTAGTCCCTGCTACGTTCTCATTTCCTGAAGAGAATAATGAAAGCAAAAGGGTGAGCTCAACTAGCCCAGTAAGAAATATTATGGCTAAGATAATGCAAAATAATTTATCGTTAGCCTTCAACAGTGTTAAACTGATAAAATATAATAAACATCAAGTTTAACTGCAGCGGTACAAGTAATCCATTAGAAGAGTCAAGTAGAGAATAAAATCTACTATCTTCTATGATTTAAAAGGTTTTTCATCACTTTTATCGCTGAGACTTAGCTTAATAAATAATCCACATCATCCCCGCACTATGGCCAAGGATATTTATTAGTATCATGACCACAAATTATCCATGCACTACGGGCCAAGGATATTCATGTATTCATCAATGGTCATGACATGCCAACAACTGTCCATCAATGCACTACGGGCCAATGAGGACTTTTACCACATCATTTGTAACATTACGATCATGATTATACCGAATAATCCCTGGTCATAATCATACCAAGTCCATCTATGCACTACAGGCCACAGATGACTTTCAACATAATATAAACATGAGGATGATGACAATGATATAAGAATTTAATAAAACAAGTTCAAGGATAAATTTTTAAAGATTTATAATTTAATTTATCCAGAAATCAATAACGTCCAAATTGTCAACATGATACTGCTTTGTGGAGTAAAATTTAAGAATAATATTGTACCAAAAATAATTTGGACCGAAAACGAATCAATTTTTATCATGAATAGCATCCCGGGTGAATAGTACTCGAGTGAATAGTACTCCGTGAGTAGTACTTTGGAATAGTAACTCCGTGAATAGTACTCCGGCATAAAAGAGTTAAAACTTATCAAGAATGCTCAGAATACTATTTTCATAAAAAAATATTAGATGAAGTACAAATATCAAGGATATTCTACTAATTTTATAGAGTATAAAACCAAAATTTTAACAAACGAGTATAGAATTCAAAATCTGAAACGAAATAATATTACTTACGTACTACAGAGTATGAAAGAAAATATTATTTTAAGCGAATATTGAACAAAAATAATATCCCTTACCTTGAAAAGAAGAGTACTCCAACTAGTATAGCGGGGATATTCTTGAAGAAAACTTTCACTGTTTTCTACGCTCAAAACTTTTTAAAACTCTAAAGAAATACGCTCAAGATTATAGAAGAAGAATTCTCTGATTCTGGTGTGATTTTCAATTCTAACTCAAGCGCCTATTTATAGGAAAATGCTAGAACGTCATAGGAGACTAAAATAATATAATAATATTATTTTTTTTTTTTAACTCTACGCACCCCTTGGAAAATTCAAGCATGCCATCTTGGAAGAAAAAAATAGCAGCCCACATGTTTTTAAACAAAAGTGGGTCCCACCCAATTTTAATAAAAATATTTTAATTTTCAAAACTTCAATAATTCATAAAAAATTGCCCTTTTATCAGAAAAATATGAATTTTATATCCATTCCACACGAAATCGAATTCTCTACAACTTTGTAGCTTTAAGTTTTTTCAAATTCCAAACAGAAAATATCCGAATTCCACAAACGGACGATTTTCAACACCTCTTAAAATTCATAACAAATCATACGTTAATTTTTAACAGTTCAAAATTTGTGGACATATACTCAACTTATATATGCATAATATATCTAAAAATCATAATGATCCAACGGTCGGATTAAAATTATAACTCACGCAATAGAGCTTTAAGAATACCGATTTAATTTTTTTAATACCTCCAATCCGACAAAATACGATAAAACACCTCAACATTAATTCTTTCATTTATAACCACATAAAATAAATATTTTTCTATCCATCATTTATGTCCACATAAAATAAATATTTTCTTATCATATAAATCAGTAATTAATTATTCACAAATAATATTATAAAATCACAATAATGACAACCAGGCCGTTCCTAGGAAAGATGGGGCTTTCCAATAAGGATTTCTCCTTACTGGCGCGTAATTAGGTGACCAAACCTCTCCTTGACAAAACTTTTTAGACAATGCCAATAATGCTATCTAATAATATTATTCAAATAATATGAATTATTGATCTGATAATGGAAATACTGTGCAGTAACAATTATTAAAATAATAATAATATAAAATATCAACACAGCAATTATTGAACCAATAAAATAAAATATTGAATAGTAATTACTATAACAATTATTGAGTAGTGCCTTCTTACGTAAGAATCAATAATTCAACAATACTGTGCAATACTGTGTGCTACTGTGCAACAACGCGTATTATTATATTTTAACCACCAGGTATTCCAATAGTGCTAACGTTAACGATTACGCCGTTATTTATAAAAACTCAAATTTATCGTTTTCTTCATCCGACAGTTATTCTGTTATGGGGCCCACAAATGGCTGCGCCGTCGTACGAATATTTCCCGACAGAAAGAATATTTAACGACCAGACGAATATTCCCCGATAACATGAATATTTTATAACCACTTACTTATTTTACAAAATTTATAAATATTACCCATAACTATAACATTATATCAAATTTACTCCTTCATATTCAAAAATGATATTTATAGAAAATTCATCTTTATTCATAAAAGTTGGGGTCTTACACAATGTCTCATTCCATTAGGCTAACAGTGCTACCCCTTAGCGAGCTTTCAGCCAATGACTCCCAGACCATATAAGACCTTAGGACGCTAGGTGTAGAGACACTCCCTCGGGCGTACTTGCTCAAGTAACAAAGGCCCCGAAACAAGACTAGCCACGATATACTTTTTTTTATAGATAAATCTTATATACCCCAGATTTTCCCCCAAACTTAGGTTCTTGCCTAATTCTTTGTCTTCACTGCCTATTCCTGTTATTCGCACATTTACACTAGCATTATCCTGTTAGAAACTCCTTATGTATCAATTTGAACTAATCAATTGACACATGTGTTATTAACGTGCTTCCCTTTTTATACCAGTTTCAAATAAGCACAAGATCCAATTCATAACAAAAACTACATCAAGGCTCTAATAATAGTACCGTACTTGTCTACTTAATCCCAATCTCATCATTGGCCAAAATAAAATAAACTACAACAACTACTGGACATATGCAAAATAACACAATGCTTAACTAATTTTTTTTAGATATATGGTTAACATAACATAATTACAAAAATAAATAAAAACTATTTACAATCCTAAGCTACTATGCAACTACATGATTACATGAATGCAACATTTAATAATCCTAAAACTAAACAATGAACTAACATATGCAAACCTAGCTAATGAAATTAAATATGCAAACATGAAACTAAATCCCCCAAACATGAAAATTATAATGCCCTCATTGTATTGATAACGCAATAACTATATGAGGACTTCCCTGTAATCGCTTAAGCCTGAGGTGGTGGTGTCTGTTGTTCTTCATCAGAATCACTGGGTGGGAACCTTGACATTGGGGTTGGCTGCTGGTATGGGAATTGTGCATTGGGATTGAAGCTCTGGAGCATCGCATTCAATGAGGCGAAAGACATATTCATGGCCTCAAACATGTGGTCCTGCCTCGCTGCTAGTCTCCGTATTTCTCTTCGTGCCTGCTTGTTATGCTCATCCACTTGTCATTGAAGGTTCAAGAAATGAGGGCTAGATATGATTTCGGGCTGTGGTGCCGCCTCTGTTCCTTGCTCTCCTATCGTCGCATCCTCCTGAAACTCAAGGTTGAGGGAAATACAAAGCCTACTCCTCTAGGATGTGACTTGCCCTCTGCCCACACCGCATACCGCACAATCATTCTTGAATCTAGTGTCTGAAGCGGCAACTGGGTGGTCTCATCATCGGACCATCTAACTCCCGCTTGCCTACACAACCCACAAATGAGTGATGGGTGTGGCAAGCCGCCCGAGAAATGTCCCCGTAAGCATCGTCGAATTGAAAAACTGATTATAGCCCCTATATCGATGATGAAATTTTGTACAATTGTATATAAGACTAATGCCTTTTCTTTGGTCACATCAGATGTGTGTGGATGGAAATAGCTTGGCACACAAGAATGCGTACCATATCTTCCCATAGCTGCTGAGATCCTTACTGTGAAAAACAGTGCCTCCTTTTCGACCTTTGATCCATGTGGTTCCCGGCTTTGTAATTTCCTTTAGAATAGCCTCAAAATCAGGATCGTTGTCACGTATGTGAGCGTACTGGCAATGTCTCAGCACTCGTAACTGGTTGTATGTGTTGATAGCGTCGGCACTGAAAAGAACTAGCCTACCCCGCACAAAAGCGTTGAAAGGGGCCTTATCTTTGGCGTTAGCGTAGAATTCTTTGACCACACTCACAACTACGGCCTTGGGCTCTTCAGTGAATTTATTCCAACCTTTATGATATATTTGTTACACCATTTCACCGTCGACATGGTCATGTGCCAATCCCCACTCCGGCGTGAGTGCTTTTGTCACCATGTAGTCGTAACGGTCGGCGGCGGTGACACTTATGAATTTTCACTGGTTAAATGTTCGTGTAGGTGGTGTGGCCCCAGAACTCTCTCCACATTGCCTTTTTGATGCCGATTTAGGTGCCATTGAATTAGAATTGGTGAACTTCAACAATGAATGCCCCCAAACTTCACTCAAGTAAATTATAGAACACTTGGTGTGTAATCCCCCCAAACTTAGTGATTTGGCTTCAATTGTGGTGATAGAAAGTGAGGAATTAGAAGACAACTTACTCACTCTCAGTGTATCTCCAACTTGGCTAAAAAAATTCGCTCAAACCCTAACCTTGAACTTCTGAATAGTGTAAATTGAGGGTGTTAGTGTGTGGGATGAAGGATTGGTTTGGTGAGGGGGTGGTTTTATAGAGATGGGATGATGTATAAAGTTCTGAAGTGGAGTAGTGGATTGAAGTAGTGGGTAATTTAATGGAGTGGGGTGATGGATATTTAATTTCCAAAACGTGGGTAGAGAGTGTATTGAAAATGTATGGGAGTGGTGTTTCTGTTGGGGAAGAAGTAGGAGAGTTGTAAACGTGATGTAATTGCCAAATTTGCTGGTTCATATTCAGGACCCCCGCCCTGGCAGGGGGTATTGTGCCTTATAAGCCCGCCCCGGCGGGCATGCACACTGTTTTTGGACTTGAGACCCCCGTCCCGGCGGGCATAATAAGCTTGTAGGGTCCCGCCCCGACGGGTTAGTGATCTGGAATTGGCCTATGTTTTGCTTATTTCTTCCCTGTGACTCCAATCCATGATCATGTTAGGTTCCTAAAATACCATCAAACATAACTATGAGTAGATATTGAGCAATTTTAAGCATGGTGATAAGATTATCTAGAAAATGCAACTTAACTAATTAGATAATGAACTTATTCTATATTACTAATTATTCTAAACTATAATTTGACGAGCATGAATAAAAATACAAAGAATAAAAGTACAAATGGGTTGCCTCCCAATTAGCGCTTGATTTTAAGTCTTTCAGCCTGACTACTCCCTGTTTATGGTACGTCGGCTAGTGTGATTATGATGACATCTGTGTTGGAATCGCCATCCCAATAATGCTTTAGCCTTTGACCGTTGACCTTGAACTTTTCCAATGGATTCCTACTGTAGAGTTCAACGGCGCCATGTGAGAAAACTCTTTTGATGGTAAATGGACCCGACCACCTTGATTTTAACTTTCTTGGGAACAACCTCAACCTTAAGTTGAACACTAATACTGATTGCCCCGATTCGAACGTTCTTTGTATGATTTTCTGGTCGTGCCATTTCTTGACCTTTTCTTTGTATAACTTAGAGTTCTCGTAAGCTTAAAGTCAAAATTCATCGAGCTCGTGTAACTGAAGTAGTCTCTTTTCACCCACAACTGCTTAATTAAAGTTAAGTATCTGGATTGCCTAGTAGGCTTTATGTTGTAACTCCACAGGCAGGTGACATGCTTTCCCGTAGACTAATTGATATGGTGACATACCAAATGGCGTTTTGTATGCAGTCCTATAAGCCCATAGTGCATCATCCAATCTGAGAGACCAGTCCTTTCTATTCGGGTTTATCACCTTTTCTAAGATTCTCTTTACCTCCTTGTTTGAAACCTTAGCTTGCCCACTTGTTTGGGGATGATATGTCGTCGCCACCTTATGGTTGACCCCATATTTTGCCATGAGAGCTGTAGACGATCTGTTGCAGAAGTGACTACCTTCATCACTTATAATAGCTCTTGTCATGCCAAATCTTGTAAAAATATTCTTATGCAAGAATTTAAGAACCACCTTGGCATCAATTGTTGGTAGTGCTACGACTTCAACCCATTTTGATACATAGTCAATTACAAGCAAGATGTATTGATTGTTGAACGAGGAAGTGAATGGCCCCATAAAATCCATGCCCCATACATCAAAAATCTCAACTTCTAAGATTGTTTGTAGTGGCATCTCATTCCTCTTCGATATGTTGCCCACCCTTTGACATCTATGACAACTTTTTACGAACTGGTGGGCATCTTTAAATAATGTAGGCCAATAGAACTCGACTTGAAGAACTTTCGCTGCTGTTCTCTTACTTGCGTAATGTCCTCCGTATGCAGACGAATGACATTCATGCAATATATTATTCACCTCGCTGTATGGCACACACCTTCTAATCATCTTGTCGGCGCACTGTTTAAATAGGTATAGCTCATCCCACATGTTCCACTTGACGTCATGTAGGAATTTCTTTTTCTGTTGTCGTGTAAGATCTGGTGGAAGGATGTTTCTCACTAGATAGTTAGCGAAATCCGCGTACCATGGAAATTCTGTATTGATCCCAATCAGCTGCTCATCCAAAAATGACTCATTAATTACACATCTGTCCTCTTCATTTTCCCCTGATTTTTCTGCCTCGATAAATGATCTGCTACTTGATTCTCCGTACCCTTTCGATCTTTTATTTCTAAATTAAATTCTTGTAGGAGAAGTATCCACCTGATAAGTCATGGCTTAGCATTTTTCTTCGAGATTAGGTATCGAATGACCAAGTGATTTGTATAAACTACTACCTTTGTCCCGATCAAATATGCCCAAAATTTATCGAAAGTATATACTACTGCAAGTAATTCCTTTTTCATAGTTGTGTAATTCATTTGGGTCTCCATAAGGGTCTTACTTGCATAGTATATGGTGTGAAATACCTTCTCTCGATGTTGACCCAAGATAGCCCTAACCGTATAGTTGTTTGCATCACACATTAACTCAAAAGGCATATTCCAATCTGGTGCGACGATAACTGGAGTTGTAGTCAATTTCGTCTTCCATAGCTCGAATGCCAACTTACAATCCTCATCAAACTTAAAAACTGAATCCTTCTCTAAAAGACTGCACAATGGTTTTGCAATTTTAGAGAAGTCTTTTATAAATCTCCTGTATAACCCGGCGTGTTCCAAAAAACTTCGGATTCCCTTAACTGAAGTTGGTGGTGGAAGCTTTTCAATCATTTCCAGCTTGCTTTATCAACCTCTAATCCTTTCGCCGAGACCTTATGCCCCAAAATTATTCCTTCTTCAACCATGACATGACACTTTTCCCAGTTAAGTATCAAATTTGTTTCTACGCATCTCTTTTGAACCTTCACCAAATTCTCTAGATAAGCATCAAAATCATCCACATAGATAGAAAAGTCATCCATGAAGACTTCCACATTTTTCTTCACCATGTCTGAGAAGATGGCCATCATACACCGTTGGAAGGTAGCGGGTGCATTACACAAGTCGAAGGACATTCTCCTGAATGCGAATGTGCCATATGGACACGTGAAAGTGGTCTTCTCTTGATCTTCAGGAGCAATGACTATCTGATTATACCCCGAATACCCATCCAGTAAGCAGTAAAATTTGTGGCCCGCAAATTTGTCCAACATCTGATCGATAAAAGGCAAAGGAAAGTGGTCTTTTCGGGCTGTAGTCCATGCAAACCCTCCATCCAGTCACTGTCTTCGTCGGAATTAGCTCATTGTCATCATTTTGTACCACGGTCATTCCTCCTTTTTTCGACACACATTGAACCGGACTGACCCACTTACTATCTGAAATAGGGTAGATGATTCCCGCGTCCAACCATTTCAGAATTTCTTTCTTCACAACTTCTTTCATGATTGGGTTGAGTCGTCTTTGTTGCTCCACTGTCGGCTTTTCATCTTCTTCCATCAGAATTTTGTGCATACAAAAGGATGGACTGATTCCCTAGATATCTATAATTGTCCATCCTATAGCTGATTTGTATTCTCTAAGCACTCAAAGTAACTTATTTTCCTGCAATTTGTTAAGTGCAGCAGAAATAATAATAGGTAAAGAATTAGAATTGCCTAAATACGCATACCTGAGGTGTTTAGGGAGTGGCTTAAGCACGAGCATAGGTGGCTCCTCCAATGAAGGTTTCATCTTTGTTGTGGCTCTTTCTTCCGTGTGCAACGGTTCAAATGGTGCTTTGAATCTACTAACTCGTGGCAAGGAGTCCAGCATTTATAAGTAATCCATAAATTCTGGATCATCTAAATCTTCATCTCCCAATAATGTTGTTTCCAATGGATCATTAGCCAAACTTTTAACCATTTCTTCACTGATTATCTGATCAATGGCATCCATCCTGAAACACTCCTCTTCATTTGTGGGGAATCTCAAGGCGTTAAAAACATTGAACTTTACTTCCTGATCTAGGACCCTCATAGGTTAGTTCACCTTTTTGCACATCGATGAGAGTCCTTCCCGTAGCTAAGAACGGTCTCCCTAGGATGATTGGGATGTTCTTATCTTCCTCAAAATCCAGAATTATGAAGTCTGCGGAGAATATAAATTTGTCAACCTTGACCAAAATATCCTCCACAATGCCTTTTGGGTACGTAACTAACCTATCCGCCAACTGCAATGAAATGTTCGTAGGCTTTGGAGCTGGCAAACTCAATTCTATATAAACTGATAACCGGAATAAGGTTCACACTTGCCCCCAAATCACATAAACACTTGTTGAACTCCATGTTCCCAATTGTGCATGGAATGGTAAAACTCCCCGGATCTTTTAACTTTGGTGGCAACTTTCACTATAAAACCGCACTACACTCCTCTGTTAATGCCACTGTTGCGAAATCTTCCAATTTCTTTTTCTTGGACAAAATCCCTTTCATGAATTTAGCATAACTTGGCATCTGCTCAAGGGCTTCAGCGAACGGAATATTAATATGAAGTTTCTTAAAAACTTCTAAAAATTTAGCGAATTGCTTATCCAATTTTTGTTTTTGAACTCTTTACTGAAAAGGTGGGGGAGGATAAACAACCGGTTCGTTGACTGTCTTACTATTTTCCACTTACTTTTCTTCCCCTTGTCTGTCCTCAACCACTTTATTTTTACTTTCTTTATCATCTTTTTTTGCAGCCAAATTTTCTGTTTTTTGACCCTCAAGCTGTTTTCCACTTCTCAACATAATTGCTTGACATTGCTCGTGATTACCTTTCGAATTTTTCTCTGTATCACTTAGTAATGTTCCTTGAGGCCAATTATTCAATGCAAAAGCTATCTGTCCCATCTGATTTTCTAAATTCTTGATGGCTATTTCTTGCGATTTCATGGCGATTGCTTGGTTTTTCATGGCTGCCTCGTTGCTTATTATATACTTTGATAACAACTCCTCTAAATCTGATTTCCTCTCTTGATGTTGAGCTAGTTGTTGTTGTTGATTCTGAAATCCTAGGGGATAAGATGGTCGTGGAGCTTACTGATGCTGATTATTACTCCACGAAAAATTAGGATGATTCTTATTCCCCGGATTGTATGTATTTTGGTATGTATTTTATGGAATTCTATTGTAGCTACCCACAAATTGCATTGATGCTGGGTTGATGGCACATTAATCTGTAGGACGTTCACAATTCACAAATAACTGTAACCTGCTATGTCTGTATCCCTGACAAAGCATCTAACTTCTTAGAAAGCGCTGAAATCTACGTTGTTATTACCGTCACTCCATCTACCTCTAACACTCCAGCTGCCTTGGGTTGTGTCATTCTTGCCGTGGGCCACTGGTAAGTGTTAGCTGCCATTGTCTCTATTAATTCGTACGCCTCCTCATAATTTTTTGCCATAAAAGCTCCACCCGAAGCTGCATCAATACTGGTTCTAAAATTCCTATGTAATCCATTGTAAAATGTGTTCATCTGCAACCACTTAGGCAATCCGTGATGTGGACATTTTCTGACCAACTCTTTGTATCTCTCCCATGCCTCGTACAATGATTCCCCATGTTGTTGTTCAAATATAGTAATCTCGTTTCTTATCTTTGCAGTCTTCGCTGGCAGAAACAATTTTGCTAGAAATTTTTGAGCTAGGTCATCCCATGTAGTTATTGAACCCGATGGTAGAGAGTGTAACCAACTCTTTGCCTTTTCCTGCAGAGTGAATGAGAACAAGCGAAGTTTGACTGCATCATCCGACACCCCATTGTATTTGAAAGTGTTGCATATCTCCAAAAATCTAATCAAAAGTTCATTCGGGTCATCATTTGCAAGTCCCCCAAACTGAACCGAGTTTTGGATCATCTGAATAGTCCTAGGTTTAATCTCGAATGTGTTCACAGCTATAGCAGGCCTGGTGATACTCGACTGTAGCTCAATCACCTTGGGTGTAGCAAAGTTCCTTAACGCTTTCTGGTCTTCGACAGCCATTGCTTCTTCTTTTTCAGAGCTTTCGAAGTCTTCCCTTGTCTCATTGATCCACTTACTTAGCCTTTGAAAGCGTCTTTCAATGTCGTCTTCAAAAGAAAGTAAGTCTGGATTTTTGGATCGAGTTTGCATAAACCAACTTCAAAAACCTGAAATAAGACGAACAAAACAAAAATAAAAATGTTTAAGTAAAACTAGACTACTCAAACTGATATCGCAAAATATTAAAATCTATACTAAGTCCCCGGCAATGGCGCCAAAAACTTGTTGGATAAAATCTAATTATGCACAACACGCAAGTATACGTGGTCAACAAGTAATATAATAGTAAGTAGAGTATTGTTCCCACAGAGAAATTAGTATGAATTTAATCCTCATAATTACCAGCTTCCTATTAATCTAAATTTTATTAAACTATTCAATTTAATGCTTACAATTATTAAAAACTAATATTATGAAAAATACTAAGATCACAAAACAATCACAAATCTCAAAAATTGAAATTTCAAATAAGTATCAGAGAAGTAGGCTTACTACTTCACTCTAAGCATCACTCTAATTATTACACCTCATTCAAGTTTAATTCATTATCTTAGTTTATTAATCAAGAACACATATGTAGAATTAGCCACCTCTCGATGTACTAATACCGTATTAACTCAAATCCACAAATTAGATAGAATCAAGTTAAACATCTTAATCAACTAACTCACTATATCTCTATGTGAATTACAATTAGAGAAGGTTTAAGTTCAAATTCTTTATCTAATTACATTCGATGTCAAGTATATCTTTACCCTAACATTCATCAAGATTCTGTTCATTCACAAAATTTAAGAACACATGCAATATTAACTAAGTCTAGACTCATATTTCCTCTCTTGAATCCATACAAGTCCACAAAGAATTATTGATCTGGCAATTCATAAATTCAAGCATAAATTAATATAGATAAACTGAATAATAGCTTATTAAACTGAAAATCAAAGATTATATAACCATTGTTCCACTTAAAGATCCGTCATAAGTCTAAAAGGTAATTTAGTTCATCATCAATGAAATAAAAACTGAATTAATTAAAGAAAACATCCTTCTAATTACAAATATAAGACTAGAGAAGAAGAATAAATTCATAACACCCTTCTATTTAGTCCAATCTGCAATTGTTGTGAAAATCCTTTAAAATCTTCTCTCCAATGTTATTGATTCCAAAATCTGTCTCTATGTTGTAATTGTTTCTTCTGTTGTATGCTATCTCTCCATCTTGTTATTTTATGTCAGATATGTCTCTAAGACATGCATTCTGATAGCAATTCCACGCCTATATGAGTCCCAAACCATTCCAATTACTTAAACTTACGTTCTTGCAGCATTTGAAACCGACTAAACCACTGTTCTGCCCCGGACCCCCGCCCCGGCGAGGGTGTAAGGCATAAAAAGGCCCGCCCCAGTGGGCATGGCTTCTGTTAGCTGGTCATGTAATGCTCCAAAATTGCTAAGTTTTTGCCACAATTTCACCCTTCTTGATCAATTACCACACCACCAAACCTACATATAAAATAACAGCAAACAAATAAAAACAAACAATAAAATTAATGAATTAACACCGATTAAGTTTGAATTAGGAACCGATTCGTGGGTATAAAACTCACTTATCAGAGACCTCATTTGCAACTCAAAATGAATCGAGTCGGAGGGGTGGGACCCACCTAGGGGAGCCGCATGTACACCTGCGGCCAACCGTAGGTGGTTTTAAGTGGCCTGTAGCTTTCACAAATCATTTTCATACTGCGCCACACAGGAAATCTGAGAGCTCCTTTATAGATCTGCTGAGTTCGGGCGTCTTTCTGCAAATTCTGTCACCGTACAAGTGTTTCACACTATCCTGATAACGTATGCATGTCTTCTTTTCTAGTTTTCGTCCGTTAGAAAATAATTTATCATATGAAATACGTCTAAACACATAGTAGTGAATATGCATACCCATATGACTTGATAAAAAATATTCAACATAGTAAATGTTAGTATTAAACCATACTGAACATAATGATGTGAAAAAATTTGACTTTTAAAATAGTCAAATTGGTACCTTTTTCTGCCATTTCTTATCCTATTTGAGGACAAATGAGCAAAGGTAGGAAATCAAAGTAATCCTGGTAATTAGGCTACCCTTACAGATTATGACTTTGACATGTTCATGCATTATAGGATGTTTATGACTGTGGGTAGGTGTGCTACTGAATGACCACTTAGTCATGCCTATATGCATGTGTATAGTCCTTTTTACAAAGGAGACTCTGGCAAAATTTTCCCACAAGTCTAAGCATTGGGCAGTCATACATTTTTTACTCTACTGTAGGCGTATGTTAAAGTAATGCATGCATGCATGTAGTCATAAAATGCATTTGAAAAAGCTCCAGGTTAGAATTTACCACACCTTTTCTGAGGTGATTTGGAGACTTGTGTCCAGATATATATGGATCCAGATCAGCCGAGTAGTTCCCATAGAACCACTTTAGGTGTGCGAAGGAGGGCTTCTGATGTGCCTCGACCCCTTTCAGTTAGACAGCCTTGTTTTTTGGCGGAGGCGGTGATACGCCCTATCCAGGTTGAGGTACCGGATGTTGAGGATGAAGAGGAGGATGTACTGGTTACGGACCTCGCTCCTGCTGCTCATGTTCCCCGTAGGGATTTTCCAGGCATTGTTGTGACGATTCCAGATCTTCTGGGTGATTTGAGTCGCCACCCCTCGATTTACTTGCATGCAAACGAGGTAAAAGCTGGGTCTGATCTTCCTTTTTCATATTGATGAAGAGAAAGGTTTTCTGATGTTGATTTTCATTTGATGTAGGTTTCTGGCTTTACACAGCCTCGAGGGAACTAGTTTAGCATACACTCCCTATATCAGGCTCTACATCCAGATTATCGAGGTATTGTGCATGGTTAGGGGTTTGAGGTTCTATCCTCCCCTATCATTGTCCCTGGGGTTACCTCAGGGCATTGTCTGAACGCTGGTTTCACCAGAATCAGTCTTTCCATTTGTTGGATTACGAGGTGATGATGATGTCGATGGATTGACGGTTTATCACCGGTATGGAGTTTGGAGGGGCGCCAGTTCCATGTGCAGCGAACATTACCCCTACTGCCGTTAGATCCTTGTTAGGAGTTCCGACTGAAGCGCTCAAGGGTAGGATCGTCCGTACGGCTCCTTTGAGAGTAGATGCTACGAGTGGGATGTTGAGTGAGCCCATACCAGCTGATGTGAGAGTCAGGGATTGTATTTTTCGGCGGTTGTTCCTGGTTATTATCAGGGGTTGTTTCATAGCAGACAATTCTTCCACGGTGTCATTTGCTTTGATCAACGCCACGCGCGAGGTGTACCGTATTGGAGAGTATGATTGGGGCTTCTACACCTTTGCCTATTTCCTCAAGGGAATACGCATGCGTTCGCAGGGCTTGAAAGAGGCTTGGCTAGGATTTTACCTGTTTCTACTGGTGAGTATATCTCTTTTGATTTCCCATGTACATGTTAAGAGTGTTGACTGACAGCAGATGTTTTGCCTTTATGTTGGCAGTTTTGGGCCTATGAGAGGCTTTCATGTTTGCATCCTATTAGTATGTTAGGTTTAGATACCTATTCACAAGGACGGTGATGGAATCACTTTATTCTGGCGGAGGTTCCTGTAGCTGAGGGTTTCATCCATTGTCACTTACAGTTGGAGCTGTTGACAGCTGATGCTATCACGTGGGTTTCCTATTCTGGGGACCATTTGACTATCGACTTTGAGGATGGATACCTGACTGGTGTCGAGCATGTGATGTCCACCCACCAGATTTCTCTCTTCACAGATAGAGGATGGGAGCTCTATTTAGGAGAGCATGCTATTAGGAGCACCACAGGAGAGATTCGTGTACTGATCTTGACTCCTGCCAGGCGTTATTGGCCTGTGTTGTAGTCGCCTGTCAGTGATATCCCATTGATGGGCGTTGACGGCTACACTTTGTCAGAGGGACCGTTTACTCAGGAGGCATTATACAGCTGGTGGTCCACTCGTACCATCAAAGCCCAGACCCACGCCACTCATTTCATGGGAGATATAGTTCCTGGATCCATGATGATGACGGATTGGATGGCCTGTGTCCGAGATCCGACTCATTTGACAAAAATTAATAGTTTGACTCGGCAGTTAGACCGGATGCATTTTTTCATCTGATATTTGGGCCGAGATCCTTCAGAGGCAGATACTTTTGATCCTTCCAGCTCTGGGGCAGTCCCTTCAGATGACCCATATGGCTTTGTCGTTGCAGATCCTCCCTTGTATTGGCTTGACATCCCTCTTGGCGGGGATCCAGTGACTCAAGAGGAGTTACATCAGGTGGATAGGATTGATGATGTAGATATAGACACCAGTGTCTTCTTCTGATGTGTATTCTCGCTATATCTTTTGATAGGCCTCTGTTAGATACTGGGTGGATATGCCCCATTCTCGTTATATCTTTTGATAGGCCTCTATTAGTTGTAGGGCGTCTGTGGCCCATTTCCCTATATTTTTAGTTGTACAGAGATGATGTATTTAGATGATGATGTACTTAGGAATGTATGTATATTATTTTCTATTCCTACATCATATTGCCATCTATTATCAATCATGCATGTATTATGTCATGCATATGTATGTCCAGAGATATTCAGCATTGACCCCTGGATGGTCTTATGATATGGCCCACACAAATGCCTTCCTCGATAGTCAGCCATATCGATCACACCCCACCAGTATTGGTGGCCTCACACTTGAGATCTTGGTATGACAGTGTATCCCTTTCAGACAGGGTGATTGCAGATCAGCTATTGTAGCATTCCATGGCCCTCCTGACATTCCAGGTTCCATTAGGCTTCGTAGATGGCATGCTAGAGCATTGGGTACCGAAGAGACAGGTTTTTCAGTTTGGAACCCATGAGTTGACTCCTACCTTAGAGGAGTATGAGCGGTTAATGGCTTTGCCCTTAGACAGGCCTTGCGCTTGGATGGCTGTCAGAGATATGCACTGGCAGTTCATGACCCTCACTGGGTTGCGGCGTAGAGTAGTGCAGGATGAGATTACATCCGGTCATGTAGTGTCCCAGCATTTTTTGATAGATAGATTTGGCTCAGTGGCCAGTTATGCACGATACTCCGTGGATTTCACCACGCCAGACGATCAATGGCATGTGGCCAGAGTAGACGTACTCATGATGTGCGTAGTGGCTTACTTGTACATGCCACTGTATATGGATGAGCTGGACATCGGTGTTGTCATGGCGGTGAGAGCTCTCAAGGAGGGTCATACCATTATTCTGATGATTGTGGTAGAGATACTGAGGTCAGCCATATATTGCCATACCTATCCTGCAGGGGTGTTTATAGGTAGCTCGGTCATGTTATACGTGTGGTTCATGTCACACTTGAGACCGATTAGAACGTTCCGACGGCATGGGTATTGTTCTTCCCATGAGATAGCCATGTCTTACTCCTTTCAGCCATCGAAATGTGTAGACGCTACATCCTGATCAGTGTTCTTGGTAGGGATTGGAGATCCATTTGACATTCTGTCGTGTTCAGGGCTCAGCTCTCCCTATAGCTTCATTACTCATGCACCGGGCATGAATTATCTCCATCTGTCTGGTTTGAGGGGCATGACCACATATCACCCACTTGCCGTGATGTCATAAATTGACCAGTTTCAGGAGGTGCATCCTTTTAAGGGAGCGTCGGGTCAGCGTTTAGCTTCCCGCCATTTGTCAGCAGAGGACAGATCTAGGGTGTATGCTTGTTGGGATCAGCGTGAGCGTGCTGAGTTTTTTGTTAGCCATCCAGGCTGTTCGACAAAGTATTCTGCGTGGATAGAGATAGAGATTACATCGACTGCGGTAGTATCCACAGTGTCGGGGATTAATTCAGATGGTGGAGAGCCCATGGAGGACATTGATTCTTACACCGAGGAGGAGCCATTCATTAGGTTGCCAACAACTCTTGTAGATTCTCCCAGTACGAGTGCTACTGTGATCCGGCATTTAACACAGTATCTAGGGCAGAGTATTCATCTGATGACCTTTGAGAGAGATCAGGCTAGGGCCTTGATGTTGACAGCTCTTGATGGGAGAGACGTTGCTCTGTTAGAGAGAGATGAGGCATTAGCTCATAGAGACACCGCTGTTGCTGAGCGGGATGAGGCTAGATCATCTAGAGATGCAGTGATTGTTGAGCGGGATAGCGCTATATCTGCCCGAGATATTGCTGTTACAGATAGTACTGTAGTGAGGTCCCTCATTTCTGGCATCATTATAGAGATGAGCACATATATTGATGAGCATAGTGCCACCATGTAGTTAGTTATAGATCTGTTGACTTTCGTAGAGACCCTTGGGCAGGAGATCACAACATTACCTCCTTCTTCTGAGAGGGATGCCATGTTAGGCTTTATAGCCCGCATACACACTGACTTGTAGATGGACTTGTATTTTCCTGCATAGACTAGCTTAGCCATTTTGTCATGTACAGTACACATTTTGTATATATCAAACAACATTATATATAGCTGGGAAACATATTTTTATCACTTCCCTTTTAGTTATGCCTTGTTGCTTGCTTGATATTTACCTGTTATTCCAGGGCTTGTGATCTTGATGTATTCTGAACTCCTCCTTGATGGACGGACATTGAGATGTCTCAGGATCTTTCAAAATGGATCGTTGATCTGTGTGTATTCCCTACCTTCTTTGGTGTCTTGGGACTGGTGTATGGATGTAGATGAATGTAGCTTTCCTCTCTGAGATTGACCGCACCACAGATGGTCGCCAGTACTCCTTTGTATGGGGGAGCCCAGTTAGTTCGTCTCTTATGGATTGGTGTTTCTCTTTGAGGAATCAACCGCAGCTTAGATGGTCGCCGATTCTCCCGTTTACATGGGGAGGTCAGATAGTTCCATCCCTTTGGTCGGAAGCCTATGAAGCGTGGTGGATTGAAAGATGATCCTAGTACCGCTGACAAGTTTTTGTGTTTTGGTAGGGGGTAAGACTGAACCATGAATGACTACCTACGTACTCCTATTGAAGAGGAGATCAGGTTTACGTAGTTCGAACCTGGTGTGAAGGTTCAACAATGTACATGGCAAAGGTGTAGAAATGTTTTTGTTGTTTTTTATTTTATTGCTACCGGACCATATAAAATGGCTGCCTACGTACTCCCGTGTATTGGGGAGATCAGGTCGGCGTAGTTTGCCCCATGTACAGGGCGGTTTGCAGCCAAAAAGTTTAATCCCATGTACAGGATAAACTGAAGGTGTGAAGGGTTTAATCCCTAGTGGGATAACCTAAAGGTGTGAAAGGTTTTAAAAACCTGCGAGGAGTAAAGGATCCGGTGATCCAAAAACCAGGCTGCTGGTTGTATGGTGTGAGGAGAGTTGTATGTAGTGAAGGTTTAGAAAACCTAAATTGACTGGGGATCTGGTGATCCATAACTAGGATGTTTGCTTGATGGTAACTTCAGACATTGTACCATTTCACGGTGTCCGAGTTAATGAGTTGCAGAAATTCATCGCCATCTATTTTCTGTAATCTGAGAGAGCATCCTGTCAGTACCTCCTTGACAACAAATGGGCCTTCCCAGTTTGGGCGAATATTCTTTTGAATTGATCTTGGTTGTCAAGAACCTTCTTTAAGACCAGGTCATGTTGTTTAAACTACCATAGCTGGACTTTTCTATTGTAGGATCTGGCGATCATTTGTTGGTATAACCAACCATGGAAGATAGCAGCAGCTCGCCTTTCATCTATTAGAGACAATTGGTGATACCTATCTTGTACCCACTGATCTTCATCCTGCTGAGCGTCTATCAACACTCTGAGGGATTCCATTTCCACCTCTATGGGGAGCACTGCTTCCATCCCATAGGTTAATGAGTAGGGGGTTGCTCCAGTGGAAGTGCGCATTGATTTTCTGTAGGCTAACAAAGTCAAGGGCAATAAGTCAGGCCATCCTTTGTGATTGGCGAACATCTTTTGCATGATCTTCTTGATGTTTTTGTTAGCCGCTTCAACAGCACCATTCATCTTTGGACTGTAGATGACGAAATTGAGATGTTTGATGTGGAATTTACTGCATAACTCCTTCATCATCTTGTTATCGAGGTTCTTAGCATTGTCTAATACAATTACCTCTGGTTGTCCATATTGACAAATGACATTGTTTCTGATGAAAGCAATGATAACTTCTTTTGTAACCTTAGGGAAGGAGGCTGCTTCTACCCATTTGGTGAAGTAGTCGATCATGGTAAAGATAAACCGATGCCCATCACTGGCTTTGGGCTCGACGGGCCCGATCATGTCCATTCCCCACATTGAGAAGGGTCAGGGTGAACTCATATTGTGGAGCTCCCTTAGAGGGGCGTGGATAACATTCCTATGAATTTGGCATTGGTAACATCTCTTGACGTGATCATCACAGTCAGCTTTAAGAGAGAGCCATTAATGCCCTGTTCTTAGGATCTTCTTTACAAGTAGGGGGCCACTCATGTGTGGGCCACATACTCCACCATGGATTTCATCCATAAGCCTCTAAGCTTGGTCCTTGTCCAGACATCTGAGGAGACCTAGTCCTGCATCTCTTTTGTAGAGTGCGTCTCCGCTCAGGTAGAATTTACAGTCAGTCGATGGATCTGCCATTTTTCAGTCGGGCTCGCCTTAGCGGGTGTAGACCCATCTTGTAAGTATTCCTTGATATGCTGATACCAAGGGTATTGGATGTGAGGTAGCTCATCCGATACTTCTCCAATATAATTCCCATAGGCTGGAGCCTTTTGTCGGGCAAATGTGATGGTTGGCATGTTTTCCTTGTCAAGTATGTTGATCAAAGAGGCTAAGGTTGCTAGCGCATCCGAAAAGTCATTCCTATTATGAGGAATGTGGAGGAATGATATTTCTTCAAACTCTGAAGCCATCTGTAGAACCTGCCGATGGTAAAGCAGCAAATGTAGCTTTTTGGTGTGATAAATTCCTGTGGTTTGTCTGATTACCAATTCGAAATCCCCAAAGACAGTTAACTACCTGATGCCCATTGATCGGGCAAGTTTTAGCCCCATGATACAACCTTCATACTCAGCTGTGTTGTTGGTGTTGGCAAACTGCAACTTGATGGCGACGGGATGCTGCTCCCCAGTAACGGATACTAGAACTGCTCCAGCTCCAGAACCTTCCATGTTTACAGCTCCATCAAAATACATCCTCCATGTTTGGTGTGCATCGTACTGATGGTGTTCCTGAACTATCATTACCCCTTCATCGGGGAAGTATGTTTCCAAGGGTTTGAAATTCCCTGAAGGTGCGGTGGCCAGTTGATCCGTAATTCCTTAACCTTTGACAGACTTTTGCGTCACGTAGACTATGTCAAATTGTTGTAGGATCAACTGCCATCTGGACAGTCGACAATTTAACATGGGTTTACTGAACACGTACTTGAGAGGATCCACGAGGGATATGAGATGGGTTGTATGACTATGGAGGTAATGCTATAACCTCATAGAAGCCCATGCTAAAGCACAACAAGTTTTCTCAATCAAAGTATACTTATGTTCACTGTTGCTGAATCTTTTGCTGAGGTAGTAGTTAGGTCGCTCTTGGCCTCTATCGTTTTTCTATCCCAGCATGCAGCCCATGGCATTGTCATTGATGGACATATACATAAACAGGGGAACATCATCCCTAGGAGGTACCAAAATAGGAGCATTGACTAGCTGCTCTCTGATTGTAAGGAAGGCTTTCTGACACTCATCATTCCATTTCATGGAGGAGTTCTTCCTTAACAACTTGAAGATAGGCTCACAGGTTGCTGTGAGTTGAGAGATGAATAGGCTAATGAAGTTGATTCTTCCAAAAATCCCCGTATTTCCTTCTCTGTTTGAGGAATAGGCATTTTCGTGATGGCCCGGATTTTGGTGGGATCCAGCTCAATCCCTTTATGGCTGACTAGGAATACTAGTAACTTGCCTGATTTGACGCCAAAGGCGCACTTGGCTGGATTCAACTTCAAGTTGTACTTACGCAACCTGTTGAAGAGCTTTCTGAGATGGTCTAGATGGTCTTCCTCCCTTCGGGATTTGACAATGATGTCATCCACATAGACCTCTATCTCCTTATACATTAAATAGTGGAAGAGAGCCAACATGGCTCTCTGGTAGGTAGCTTCGGCATTGATGAGGCCAAATGACAACCGTCTATAGCAAAAGGTTCCCTAAGGAGTGATGAATACAGTTTTCTCACGATCCTTTTTAGCAACCATGATTTGATGGTACCCCGCAAAGCAATCAGCAAAGGAATACATGTCGTATTGAGCTGTATTGTCAATAAGTATGTGAATGAATGGTACGGGAAAGCTATCCTTGAGACAAGCTTTGTTCAGGTCCTGGTAATCCACGCAAACTCGCACCTTCCCTCCCGGTTTAGGCACGGGGACTATGTTGGATAACCATTCAGGGTATGTTGACACCATGATGATGCCTGCTTAAAATTATTTCACAATTTCTACTTTAACTTTTAAACTCCACTCAGGTTTTAATCGCCTGAGCTTCTACCTGATTGGCTTGAATCCCTTTTGATGGGGAGGCAATGAAGGACAACATCAGTGGATAAACCGACCATGTCTTCGTGAGACCATGCAAACACATCCTAGAATTGGGTCAATAGAGTAACCATGCCATTCCTTTGGTTTGGAGTGAGGTCAGTACCAATCTGGATTTGTTTGGGGTTTTCTGAGGTTCCGAGGTTAAAAGAGGTGGTTTGATCAAGATTTGGCTTGGGTTTGTCTTCAACCCATTCTTTGATCTCCTGAGGTATCTCATAGTCCTCTTGTATTTCCATCAAGTCTGAGTCCAACTTTACATCAAAGTTACAGTCCTCTTGGAGAATAGGCACCTCATCAGCAAGTTTAGGCACATCTAACTTTAAAGTCCTAAAACAAAATGCTTTCACTCAATATATGAAATTATTCAACCATACAAAGTGTTAGCATGTAATGACAAAACAACTACTAATACTGTACAGAAAAGTAAGCAGTTATTGCTATCTACAGGGCAAAGGGAGTTTCTGCCCTTTTTACACTCGTTGACAAATGCAAGGAGTGCTGCTCCAATTGCTCAGGGTGAAGTCCTGATGGACGGTTGTGATGAAGGGGCTGTTATCGTCCTCCTTCTCCTGAATGATGACCATGATATCTAGACAATCATCGTTTGGGGTGACTCTGTTTGTACTGTCCATGTGGACTATGATGCGTATGTTTGATAAGCGTCTTGTAATGTCCTGCTTATGCCTCTGGTCCTTTTCCTCTACCTCCAGATCCGGTATCAAAACTTCTTTTCCTTTGACCGATATCGGCTTAGGAAATAACATGGTCGTCACATGTTCAGGAACCTTTACTGAAGTCTGTATAGATTCAGCTCCTGTAGGTTGTGGCAATTGCTGTATGGCTAAAAATGAAGGAACCTATTTGTGTCTTTGAGGATTCCTATGAGTGGAGCTAGAAGAATAGCCTAGTCCGGTTGTCCATGTTTGACTGAGAACTTGAATTGGGCGCTTAATGCCCTGATGGTCTTTGCCCAACCCTTGTCCAGGTTGATAACCCAAAGATAACATTTCTTGACTTATCGACAGTACCTCGGCAGAAATTCTGGGTATAAAAGGTGGCGCCCCAATGGGATGGTAGTGAGTGTTGCTCACCTCCAGGGCATGGAAGCTGATAGGCTCAACTTCTGAATTGAAACTGATGAGCGGGATGTCACCTTGTTTTGGGCATTCTGGCTCAGCATTAACAGTGACTAGGATGTTGTTAATGATGTATTTAAGCTGCTGGTGAAGGGTGGACGGGACGACTCCAGCCATATGAATCCACGGTCTTCCTAAGAGCAGGTTGTATCTTGTAGCTATTTTGAGCACATGAAAGGATACGCAGAATGTATGTGGACCAATCTCCACAGGTAATTCAATCTCCCCGACAGCATTTCGTCGGGATCCATCGAAAGCTTTGGTAATTGTATGGCTTCTTCGAATTCTATTGAGATTGATACTCATCTTCTCCAAGGTGGCATATGGACAGATATTCAAGGAGGACCCTCCATCTATTAATACTCATGCGACCATGTATCCGGAGGACATAACCGCTATGTGCAACTCTTACAATGACCAGTAGGTATATCATCATCAGTGAAGGATATCACATTGTTGTTAAGAATGTGATCAACCAGGTGATGGAACTTTTCGACATCCACTGATATTGGCAAATGAGCTTCTTCTAAAACTCTTAGTAATACCTTTAGGTGATCCTTTGAGGAGAATACCAAGTCCAGTATGGAAACCTATTATGGAGCTTCTTTTAAGCTTAAAACCACCTTATCTTCATTATGTCCCATAGTACAGAGGAATTTTTCAATCTTCTCCATGGGAACTTTCCCCTTTAATTTGATGGCGGGTTTCATCACCCGTTGGGGAAGGTACAGTGGATTCTCTTTCGACACTGCAGCAGTTATGTGAGATGTGGATCTTTTAACCTCTCCATAAATCCATGGAACTTTCTGTAGGCTGACAATAGGATATTGTGGTCTGCATGGTAAGATGATTGGTTCTGGCGCAACCACTTTCAAAGGATTCGTAATACCCTTGAGCTGAATAGGTTGAATTATATGTGAAGGGGTAGCTGAATCTGTCTCAGAAGATATAACTGCTACAACTTCCTTCCACTTTATAGGAAATGTGTCCCCACTCTCCAGTAAAACAATGTCATTGTCTGCCAGCTGTAGGACACCGCTGTCAATTAGGTTCTGAATGAGGTGGCAAAGTGCCCAGCATTCTTCAGTGCTGTGTCCGCGAGAGTGGGAGTGATATTGGCACACTCCATTGAAATCAAACCGTCTTGAACGCGAGTTGATTGGAGGTAGCAGAGCTGTGATTCTTCCTTCATTGATCAGCATCTGCAATATCTCTTCCATCGGTTGGCCTAGGTATGTAAATTCCCTTTTATTGGGTAAGTCTCGACAGACTTTGGCATTTGCTCTTTTTACAATTTTATCCTCTAGTGTTTCATTTTCTGGAGTATGCAGTGGAGTGTTTTTAACAAGAGGAAGAAGGCTAGCATGCTCCTGGCTAAATAATTAAAGCGTGACTTGGTGCTGATGGACCACCAGTTCTGCCAATTGGTTAACTTGCTCACACAGAGCCTTCATTTTCCGTTCCATCATAAATTGGAACTTTGCATAATCCCACTTGTCAACACTATCCTTGCTGGTTTGGAAAGATCCACCAATAGAGTGGGGAGTCTGTCCACTACTCCAATTAATCATATTAACCTCTTTTTCTCTGTGTTGAGGAAGAGGGTTGTCTTGCACATGGGGTTGGTCGGGTTTAGTCACACAATCTCACAATTGTTAATCAAATCCTGGATCTTGTGCTTCAAGGCCCAGTAATCCTAAGTATTATGGCCTGGAGCTCTAGCATGATAAGCACATTTCCAGCTAGCATTAAATCCCTTCCCACTCGGGTTGGCCGGTGGAAGAAGATGGGTAATTTTCTTCTGAGTTGTTAGAAGATTGAGAATGTTCTCGAGCGAGTCCCCTAAGAGTGTGAACACTCGAGTGCGTCCGACTTCTCCACCTTTTAGCAATGGAGGGTTTGAAGACTGAGCTGGAAAAGAGGAGTAGTTTCTCCTCTAATTAGGCAGGTTTTGACTGCCTTTTCGCCCTTGTAGTATCAAGGAAATATCTTCCTCTTTCTTCTTATAGACCCTCCGGGGGTTGTTTCCATAACTTCCAGACTGGATGTGCTCAGCAACAGCTTTTAAAGCGGCAAGGTCTTGAATCTTTCCTGACTTCAATCCCATCTCGGCCATTTCTCCATGTTTGATCATCTCGGAGAGTGGTTTGCCAATGCTAGCTAAAACTCTCTCATAGAAGGGAGCTTCTTGAATGTCTATGAAGGTCATCATTATTTCAGACTCAGTCATAGAGGGAATAACTTGAGCAGTCAGACGCCACCATCTTTGGGCATACTATCTGAAAGACTCACTAGCTTGTTTCTTGACCTTGGTAATTTGGTACCGGTTAGGAGCCATTTGAGTTTGGAAACTGTACTGACCGAGGAATGCATGAGCTAGCTCCTCCCAGCTATGAATTTTTGAGTTGTCCAATCTGGTATACCATGATTTAGCTTCACCAGTCAGACTCTTTTGAAACAGCTGCATTCTGAGCTTTTCTTCCTCGGCATAAGATCTGAGTTCTCCAATAAAGACTTTGAAATGTGTGTAAGGATCTCCCAACCCGTCATACTTTTAAAAGTCAGGAGTTTTGAATTTCTCTAGATAATGCACCCCAGGGAATATACAAAGGTCTGCATATAAAACACTCCCATGTGTTTCAATTCCTTTGATAGACCGTATGGTCTCTTCCATTTATAGGACCTTTTTCCTGATATCACCGGTGTCTGGATCTTTTTTGAGATGGGTGGTTTCAGGGGTGTTGTTGGTTTTGTCTAACTGAGATTCAGGTACAGGAATTTGATTGTCCGGTCCCTGATTTCCTCCCTGTACAGAGGATTCTGTATGTAAGGGCATTCGTGGGCCCTGAGTGGACTTGTGTAGTTCCTTAAACAGAACAGCCAACTCTGTAATTTGGTTGCTAGTCCTTCGAACTTCTCGCGAGAGACGGGAGCAGGACTAGACTAGCCAGATGAAGCCATGTTTGGCTGTAGGCTTGTTGCCTTTTTGGATTTTGAACGGGGTAACAGGACCAATTATATTCCTACAAAAAGACTTATGTAGTTTAGTCTTAGTGAATGTAGAAATATTATGTGTCCGTTTAGGAGTGTTATCCTGCAAAACGGATGTTAGTTGACAAGATAGTATGTCAGGTTTTGATAAAAAAGGGAATGCGTGTACACATTTTCCTCACATTTTCCATTACATTGAGATTGACATGGAAATGAACTTACAAGTAATTGAATTTACAAATAATTTTGAGAATGTGAAAGCATGAAGAGACTTTCCTCCGCGTTTGGTTAATCAGAGGCTGACCTATCTTAGGCTAGTCTCGCTGCTTTTTGGCATGAAGGTTCCCAAATCATCACAATTTACTTGACGGAAAGTTAATCTGGTGATCTTTTAACTGGAGCGAATTTGGGTGGTGCCTTTCCTGAGCCTCGTTGGAATTAGTCTTCCTACGAGTTCAGTAATCAAACACCGACAGGATAGCCTCCTAGTGGAGGAAACACATAACATACATTCACATATAACGTGTCTCACCGTATGGAAATGATGACATGTGCGAAGCACTAATATCACAAGCAGATATGGTGTGAAGCACTAAGTGCAATAAGTAAATGCATTCGTACACATTCATTCAAATGTAAATGCAACATCCACACACAAGCTAGATAATAGTTTTGGAAAGTTTGTAGTAGCGGCTTAAGCCCTCTTACTGGAAATTCCCAGCAGAGTCGCCACCTGTCAACATCGAAATTTTTATTTATCCCTTTTCTGTGATTGCCTTTTGATGTTCTCATGTTAGGTGAGATTTGTTTGAAAAAAAAAGTTATGAAAAGGTCTGACATGTATATGTCGACGATTAGACTGTAAGAGTCGCCAGTTGGTATTTTTAAATGGTTACACCAACTTAACCGAGAAAGGGTTTGCACATTGACCTAGTGATGTGAAACTATTTAACAGGTCTGTGAAACCGAGATTCGTTAGGGTCCAGGGGCTTGATTATGCGGAGGGAAAGTGTTAGGCACCCCCCGACACTCGTGTTACCACAATGACCGCCACTTTTCAATTTAAACCATTATCTGAATGTGTGTGTGTGTAGATCAATGTGCAATTATTTGGAAGTAGTGTTATGCCTCATTTGCACCTATATACAAAGTGTTTGAATTTTTGTATAAAAGTTCAGTTTTAACAAGATATAGCAGTGATGTTTTGTAAAAGAGGTTTCTCAAACCCTTGTGCTCAATAGTAATTGAGGCCTTTGATACTTCCATTTTATTGTATGTTCGGCTGAATTGCTTTTATTTTCGAGATGCGAAGCACCTTCGAGAAAATAAGATACATAGCAGTGCCGAACTTCTTGTGGGCATGAAAGTCATCTAAGGAAATTCAAACATTGTGAATAATTTACAAGCCATGTACAGCTAAAAATGTCCATCACGGGAGCCGAATCTAGATTCAGTAAACTGAATCTGTGATCACATGATTCCTAGGCTCACATGATGTAGCAGTTTGTATGAAAGCTGTAAACAGTAATATATATATATATGTAAGATATAAATATATATATATGAACAAGCCACCACCACGAAGTCAACTACAGGCGGGGCAGAAATGTAAATATATATAAAAGCGATAAATATATATATAGAGACGATCAACCGCCACGAAGGAACCTCCAGGCAGGACGAAATATAAATGAAAGCAATAAATGGCCACGAAGTGAACTCCATGCCATACAAGAATGTACATATATATATATATATATATATATATATATATATATATATATATATATATATATATATATATATACGGTCCGGATCTTAAGCTCACCCCTTATTCAACTCACCCTCGCTCACCCTCCTTTAGCGATGGACCCGGCGATGGTTCGGTCATACAACCATCGTTTATACTTTTAGCGACGCTATATGTTGTCCGTCGCTAAAAGTATAGACGACAGTTGTATGATCAAATCGTCGCCGGGTCCGTCGCTAAAGGGGGGTGAGCTCGGGTGAGTTAGGTAAGGGGTGAGCTTAAGATCCGGACTATATATATATATATATATATATATATATATATATATATATATATATATATATATATATATATATATATATATATATATATATATATATATATATATATACCACGGACCGACGGTCCGGGTATACACACACGCGACTCTCAACGTGAATAATAGTGTGTGCAAGAAGTGAGGAAAAGGCTTTAGATAATGTAAGAAGGCTTACAGTGGACTTCTAAAGAAGACTTCAATAGCTTTAAATAGATGAACACTCGGTTTCCACCGGTAAAAAGTAGCCAAATATAAGCTCATAAGTGTTTGAAATGAGAAAGCACTCAATTTATAGTGCGTACAGAGCAAATTAGACAGGGCTTCCTCGCCTTTTTTTCTCTTGAAAATGGCTGCCCAAAGCCCTCTATTTATAGAGGGGGGGAGCCGCAGGTGTACCTGCGGCAGCCGCAGATGCACCTGCAGTTGTCGGGGTGCCCCGGGCTCCGCAAGCCCCGCCGTCTCAAAGTACGTGCACTCGTGCAATGTGTTGTCCGTTCGAACCTTTGAAACTTCAATTCGGGTATCCGATCGAGGTGTATAAGACCTTTTATGGCATGCTGTTGTCGAGAAATACACAAGGACATGGGATAAGAGGTTTTACGAAGTCAGGAAGATGGGTCCATGCCCAGGTCTTCAAGCTTCAAATTCTATCCAATGTGCTGTCTTGTGTATTAGTCACTCGGGATTGAAGCTCTGGTTCTTGTAGGATACTTCTATGTAGCATGTATGTTGAAATGTTGAGAAGGCGTGAATGTGGGATTGATGTGGCAAAATGACAATTTTTCCCCTCACCGGGGTTATCTCCGGTTCTGGGCTGATTTAGCAGTCGTTGCTCAGGGTTATCTCTGAGATTGGGCTACTGCAAGTGCTGAACGTCCTCAGGGTTGTCTCTGAGATATGCTTGTCCTTTTGGGGTCATCTTCGGGCTTGGGACTAAGTGCCTCGGGGCTATCACCGGATGTTGAAGCTGATCGCGGGGGATTGAAATAAGCATTTCTGGGGTTATCTCAGGAACTGGAACTGCATTCCTCGGGGTTATCTACGAGGTTTAAACTGTATCTCCCAGGGTTATCTCTAAGATTGAAAATGAAGATCTCGGGGTTGTCTCCGAAATGGAACTGAGGATTCTAGGGTTGTCTCTGGAACTGGAAATGCATTCCTCGGGGTTGTCTCCGAGGTTGAAACTGAAGATCCCGGAGTTGTCTCCGGGACTGGAACTGAATATGTCGGGGTTGTCTTCGAGATGGTACTGACTGAGTATCTCGGGGTTGTCTTCGGGACGGTTCTGCTTTGATTTCCAGGGTTATCTCTGGAAGACGACTTTGCCATCTTGCAAGGTTAGTAACAAGAATGCAAAAATTTTCGAGTGTCTAGAATATATATATATATATATATATATATATATATATATATATATATATATATATATATATATATATATATATATATATAAGTTTTGTTTTTATGAAAAATAAAATATATTATATTTTATTATGCATAGTATTTGCATAGTAAAATTAGAAAATTTCAGCCGATCGGTTGCAGCACCCGTGATTGTTCACTGTGCAGTCCGTGATTTTCTAAATTCAAATAGTATCCTTCCATTCTCCTATAAATAGGATGCTTAGTTAGAATTAAAAATCACACCAGAATCAGAGAATTCTTCTTCTATAATATTGAGCGTATTTCTTTCGAGTTTTAGGAAGCTTTGAGTGCAGAAAACAGTACAAGTTTTCTTCAAGAATATCACCGCCCTACCAGTCAGAAGTACTTTCTTTTTAAGGTAAGAGATATTATTTTTGTTCAATATTCGTAAGAAATAATATTTTCTTCCATACTCTGTAGTATGTAAGTAATATTATTTTATTTTAGATTCTGAATTCTACACTCATTTTGTTAAAGTATGGCTTCTATACTCCTTAAAATTAGTAGAATATCCTTGAAATTTGCGCTTCATCTAGTATCTTTTCATGAAAATATTATTCTAAGTATTCTTGATAATTTTTAATATTTTTATGCCGGGATACTATTCACGGGGTACTATTTCCAAAGTACTATTCATGAGATACTATTCACTCATGTACTATTCACCCGGGGTACTATTCATGACAAAAATTAATTTTTTTCTATCCAAATCATTTTTGATACAATATTATTATTGAATTTTACTACATAAAGCAGTATCATGTTGACAATTTGAACAATTATTGAATTCTGAATAAATTAAATTATATTTCTTTAAAATTTATCATTGCTCTCATTTAATTGAATTCTTATATCATTGTCATCATCCTCATGTTAATATTGTGATGAAAGTCATCTTTCGCCTGTAGTGCATAGATGGACTGTTGATTGGTATGATTATGACTAGGGATTATTTGGTATAATCATGACCTGTTATGTTACAAATGATGTGATAAAAGTCCTCATTGGCCCATAGTGCATTGATGGACAGTTGTTGGCATGATCATGACCATCGGTGATAACATGAATATCCTTGGCCCGTAATGCCTGGATAATTCGTGGATGTGACACTAATGAATATCCTTGGCCATAGTGCTGGATAATTTAGTGATGTGGATTAATTATTGAGCTGAGTCTCAGCGATAAAATTGATGATAAACTTTTTAAATCATAGAAGATGGTAGATATCATGCTCTACTTGACTCTTCTAATGGATTGTTTGTTCCGCTGTAATTAAACTTGTTGTTTATTGTATTCTATCAGTTTAACATTGTTGAAGGCTAACGATAATTTATTCTGCATTACCTTCGTCATAATATTTCTTATTGGGCTAGTTGAGCTCACCCTTTTGCTTTTATTATTCTCTTCAAGAAATGAGAACATAGTCGGGACTAGTCGGGGAATGGTGTGACGCCTCCAAAATTAGGTATACATCACTCATCTTGGGTCGTCAGATACATGGTACAGAATACAAATACAACTTACTAATACAACTGTCGTGTACAATACGACAAAACATAACTATGAGTTTGAATACAATTATTGTCTACTAGAGACTATACAAACTCAAAAGGAGTCCTCATTACAATTATTGTCACACTATTTAACAGAATAGTGAGGACTACTAATACTATCATCTGGTCCATCACTCCGTTCCCCGACTCGTCCCAGCTAAATTCTCATTTCCTGAAGAGAACAATGAAAGAAAGGGTGAGCTCAACTAGCCCAGTAAGAAATATTATGACTAGGATAATGCAGAATAAATTATCATTAGCCTTCAACAGTGTTAAACTGATAAAATATAACGAACATCAAGTTTAACTGCAGCAGAACAAGCAATCAATTACAAGAGTCAAGTAGAAAATAAAATCTACTATCTTCTATGATTTAAAAGGTTTTTCAACACTGTTATCACTGGGACTCAGCTTAATAAAATAATCCACATCATCGAATCACCCCTGCACTACGGCCAAGGATATTCGTGTATTCATTAATGGTCATGATCATGCCAACAACTGTCCATCAATGCACTACGGGCCAATGAGGACTTTTACCACATCATTTGTAACATTACGGTCATGATTATACCGAATAATCCCTGGTCATAATCATACTAAGTCCATCTATGCACTACAAGCCACAGATGACTTTCAACATTTTATAAACATGAGGATGATGACAATGATACAAGAATTCAATAAAACAAGTTCAAGAATTAATTTATCCAAGAATTAACAACGTCCAAATTGTCAACATGATACTACTTTGTGGAGTAAAATTCAAGAATTCTTAGAAGAATATTTTCATGAAAAGATACTGGATGAAACGCAATTATCAAGGATATTCCACAAATTTCATGGAGTATAGAAGTCAAAACTTAACCAACTGAGTATAATAAAGAATGGAATAACAAAAGAAATCACCATGCATGCGATAGACCGCACAGACAGGTTATTCCAACAGAATAATAAATAATGGAACCAGGTCCGGCGTAAAACGCACAGACAGGATATTTCAACAGAATAATAATAAAGATGGAACCAGGTCCGGTATAAAACACACAGACAGGATGTTTAACAAAATAATAATAAAGACGGAACCAGGTCCGGTGTAAAACACACAAACAGGATGTTCCAACAGAATAATAATAAAGACGGAACCAGGTCCGGTGTAAAACACACAGACAGGATGTTCCAACAGAATAATAGAAGAATGTCACCAAGTATAGGGTAGACCGCGTATATAGGTTATTCCAACAGAATAATAAGAAATGGAATAACAACAGTTCTCTTCATGAATAAGAAAGAATAACACCCCTTACCGTTTTAAAGAAAAATTGAAATAAGGAAGTAGTTAAGTAGCAGAATACTTTTCTTCTCTCTCTCTATAGTTTCTCTCTATAGTTTCTCTCTCTAGAGTTCAGTGAATTCGTAAGAAATAATGAAGGAATGAGCTGCTATTTATAGAAAAATGAAATGCATAGTAACTAATCCATGAACGGTCCAGATTGATTACTTTAATCTGACGGTCCATATTTAAAGAAAGATCTTTTAAATAAAATATAATATATTCTATTTATAGAATAACTTTAATAAAGTATTCTATTGTATATAAAAAGATGTTTCTGTTTTATTACGTTAATAATACGAATAAAACAAAACTTCATTATCGCTACATAATTCATATTATTAACTGACAATAATTGAATCAAACCGAGTGACTTCTCACATAAGCATTAATAATCAATACCGTGTGCTACTATGCAACCACAAGTATTACTGTACTTTTACTATCGAGTAGTTCAACAGTATCAACGGTAAAACTTTCGCCGTTATTTTTAATAAAATATTTGTGTCGTTTTCTCAATCCGACAATAATTCTGTTGTGGGGTCCACCAATGATTGTGTCGTCGTACGAATATTCTCTGTTAAAACGAATATTCTCCGACCAATCGAATATTATATAGCAACTTGCGTACTTTGTAAAATTTATAAATATTACCCCCAACTATAACATTATATCAATTTTACTCCATAATATTCAAAAATAATATTTATAGAAAATTCATTTTATTCAAAAAGTTGGGGTTTTACAATCTCCCCTTCTTATGAAATTTCGCCCTCGAAATTAGGGTACGTACCTGGTATGTCGAAGAGGTAAGGATACCTTGATTTCATTTCAGATTTTAACTCCCAAGTCATTTCCTCAACATCGTGGTTTCTCCACAAAACTTTAACTTGAGGTATAACCTTAGTGCGTAGAATATGTTCCTTCTTATCGAAGATTTGAACAGGAACCTCTTCATACGTCAAATCTTCCGCTATTTCGTCTGGTTCTAACTCAATAATGTGGTTCGGATCTTCCACATACTTACGTAGCATGGATATGTGAAAAACGTTATGAACACGAGACATACTTGGCGGTAAAGCGAGTCTATAGGCCACAGTTCCTACTCGATCGAGGATTAAAAATGGGCCGATGAATCGAGGATTGAGCTTTCCTCTCTTTCCAAATCTCGTAACTCCTTTTCATGGAGCAACACGTAACAACACATGATCTCCTATATCGAATTCCACGTCATTTCGATGAAGATCAGCATAACTCTTTTGTCAATCTTGTGAGGTTTTTATACGTTGCCGGATCATTTGAATCTTTTCCGTAGTCATACGTACCAACTCCAGTCCCAACAACGTTGCTTCACCCACGTCATCCCAGCATACTGGAGAACGACATTTTCTTCCATACAACGCTTCGAATGGAGCCATGCCAATACTTGCTTGATAATTGTTGTTGTAGAAAAACTCCACCAATGGTAAGAACTTGTCCCAACTTCTCTTGAAATCAAGGACACAAAGCCTTAATAGATCTTCAAGAGTTTGAATAGTCCTTTCTGATTGTCCGTCCGTCTGAGGATGATATGCCGAACTAAATCGTAAATACGTGCCCATAGCTTTTTGCAAACTAACCCAAAATCGTGAAGTGAATCTTGTGTCTCGATCAGAAACTATGGATACTGGCATACCATGTAGTCTTACAATCTCATTTATGTACATACGAGCAAGACGTTCAAGTGTATAAGTTTCTCGTATTGGTAAAAAATGAGCAGACTTGGTCAATCTATCAACAATGACCCAAATCGCATCTATACCTTGAGAAACTTTGGGAAGACCGGTAACGAAATCCATGGTAATGTGCTCCTACTTCTATTATGAAATTTCAAGTGGTTGCAATGGACCTTTTGGTACTTGATGCTCCGCCTTGACTCGTTGACACGTTAGACACCTTGAGACAAACAGCGCTATCTCTCTCTTCATATTGCTCCACCAAAATGTATGACGAATATCATAATACATTTTGGTACTCCCAGGATGGATTGTAAACGGTGTGTTATGCATCTCCATCATGATTTTATACTTTAAATCAGGGTCGTTAGGAACACAAAGTCTGGAGTTGACTCGAAGTATTCCTTCATCATCGATTCTTGCTTCCGGCATAGCACCTTCTTGCACTTTCTTCCTCATACACATCAGCTCCAGGTCTGTAGCTTGAGCAGCTTTAACTTTATCAATTAAAGTCGGTTCTACTCATATATTCACCATCATCACATGGGTCCCTGGAGTTTTTAACTCTATCTCCATCCTTTGCAAGTCACACAAAATGGGCTTTTGTGTTGTCAATATTGCACTCGTACCCGCATATGATCTTCTACTCAATGCGTCAGCTACCACGTTCGCTTTTCCAGGATGGTATTAGATGGTATGATCATAATCTTTCAACAGTTCAAGCCAACGTCGTTGTCACATGTTGAGTTCCTTTTGAGTGAAGAAATATTTGAGGCTTTTATAATCCGTAAAGATCTCCACCTTCTCCCCATACAAGTAATGCCTCCAAATTTTAAGTGCGAAGACCACAGCTGCTAACTCTAGGTCATGAGTAGGATAATTTCTCTCATATTCTTTGAGTTGTCGTGAGGCATAGGCTATGACTTTCTCATGTTGCATGAGAACACATCCTAACCCTTTGCCCGAAGCATCACTGTAGATTACAAATCCCTCCGAACCAAATGGTATTGTCAGAACAGGTGCTGAAATGAGTCTCCTCTTGAGTTCTTGAAAACTCTTCTCACATTCCTCGCTCCAACCAAACTTTGTATCTTTCCGAGTCAGCTGAGTTAGTGGAGTAGCGATTCGAGAAAATCCTTCCACGAATCTCCGATAATAACCAGCTAAACCAAGAAAGCTACGTACTTCGGTCACTGATTTAGGTTGTTCCCAGCTTTGAATAGCTTCAATCTTTACTGGGTCAACAGATATTCCATGACTTGATACCACGTGCCCAAGTAATGCTACTTCCTCAAGCCAGAACTCGCATTTCTTCAACTTGGCATAAAGATTATATTCACGAAGCTTTTCGGAGTATCAGCCTCAAGTGTTGCTCATGATCTTCACGACTTTTGGAATAAATAAGGATGTCATCAATAAAGACGACCACAAAGTGATCCAAATATTCCTTGAATACTCGGTTCATCATATCCATAAAGGCAGCAGGAACATTAGTCAATCCAAAGGACATGACTAGGAATTCATAATGCCCGTACCGAGTTCTGAAAGCCGTCTTTGGAATGTCATCGGTTCTAATCTTCAATTGGTGATATCCAGAACGAAGATCAATCTTTGAAAAGAATTTGGCTCCTTGCAACTGGTCAAACAGGTCATCAATACGTGGCAATGGGTACCTATTTTTGATGGTGACATGATTCAACTCCCGATAATCAATACAAAGTCGCATACTCTGATCTTTCTTCTTTACGAATAGAACAGGAGCACCCTAAGGAGAGGTACTAGGATGAATAAAGCCAATGTCTAACAATTCCTGCAGTTGGGTCTTTAACTTCTGAAGTTCAATAGGAGCCATTCGATATGGGTCTTTAGAAATGGATTTTGTACCGAGTTCAAGGTCGATACAAAATTCAATTTCACGCTCTGGGGGTAGGCCAGGAAGTTCTTTAGGGAATACGTCAGGAAATTCATTGACAATAGAAATATTATTCAAAACTGACGTATTTTTGTTTAGATCTGTGACATGAGCTAAGAAAGCTTGACATCCGTTTTTTAATAAACGAATAGCTTTATGGCTTGAGATGACAGCGATTGATTTTAATGGTTTGGTTGCTTGAATTCGCATAATAGGTCGATTAGGAATATGAAAGCTAACAACCTTACGAAAACAATCAATTTTTGCATGATGAGTAGTTGACCAATCAATCCCTAGAATCACGTCAAATGCAAGTATTTTCAATGAAATAAGATCGACAGGTAATATGAGGGTACCGATTTGAACCAAACAAGACTTATAAATAGTGGATGTAATGAAGGTTTCTCCCAATGGAGTTTCCACAGATAAGTCAAAGTCTAATTTCTCCGGAGTCAAATTTAATCGTTGAGCGCAAGTAGGAGAAATAAAAGAATGGGTAGAACCGGTATCAAATAAGGTATAGACTTCGCTAGAGTTTATGATAAGCTTACCCGTGATGACCTCATTCGGGTTCTTTACTTTCTGGGAGGTCACTACAAACGCTTTCCCTTGCACTACTGGCTTTGACTTTTCTGGGACGGCCTTTGGTGCCTCCATCCTAGCTGAACTTGTCTTCGGTGAACGACAAAATTGGGTTAGGTGAACTTCTCTTTCACAATTATAACATGCTTTGGACGGCATCGCGCATTTTGGACTGATGTGTCCCTCTCCTCCGCATTTGAAGCATATGATAGGTGGTCGTTCTCTTTCCTTAACAATGGGTGTTGGTGCTGACGTCTTTCCATCATTGTTGAATCTCCTCTTCTTGAAATGTCCATTCTTATTATTTTAGCCCTGATTACCACCGAAGTGGTTACCATTTCTGGCCTGTTGATTCCCTCCACGCTTGTTGTCACCGCTTCGATGACTGCTCTCACTGGTATTATCATTTTGCCGGCTATTCTCCTTTAATTGCGTAGACTCATTATCGCGCTCTACTAACTGAGCCATATTTACAACATCTGAATACAAACACAGTTTATGAGAAATAAGATGTTGACGTATCTCAGGTTTCAAACCTCGCAAAAACATTCGCGTCATTCGCTCTTCATTATCCACCAAATGGGACGCAAACCGGGATAACTCAACAAATTTAGCCTCATACTTCGACACGGTCATATTATTTTGCTCCAGCTTGATAAACTCCACCTCCTTCATATGACGAATACTCTCGGGAAAGTACTTGTCGTTGAATAGCTCTTGGAACTTCTCCCAAAACATCTTGAGCGCGTCAGGCTGGGTACGTTTTACAGATTCCCACCAGTAATCTACCTCTTCATGCAACATGAAGGTGACGAAGGGAACCTTTTGTTCCTCGGAGCATCCCAAGACATCAAATATCTTGGTGATCTGCTTTATCCATGCTTCCGCCTTAAGTGATTTTGGCTCTCCTATAAACTCCGGTGGTCCCAGCTCCTTGAACTGTTTAGCAGTGACCGTCCGAGAGTTTCCAGTGTTTCCACCTATATTTTGGACAGGAGCCGCTCTCGCCTGATGTTGCATGAATTGCATAAAGCCTCTGAACAGTCCATCATTCATCATTTGGTCAGTGTTGTTTTTTGTATGAGGATTGTCGCCTTCTTGATGCACATTCTCCTGATTATTGATACGTGGAGAATCAACAGTCGCTTGTGCTCCATTGCTATTCTCAACATTCCCAGATGCCATTTTCAAATACTGTCACAAAATAAAAGTTAATTGATATGTCATATATTATCCTTATATTCTGACCGACCAATTAAATACCATGCAAATAAACTTAGGTAGGTCATACTAGCGAAGGAATTCCCCGTCTCTCCCCTCCTAGTTCTATTCTCACATCTTAGCCAGGGATCATATCCCTAAGCTCTGATACCAACTGTGACGCCCCCAAAATTAGGTATACATCACCCATCTTGGGTCGTCAGATACATGGTACAGAATACAAATATAACTTACTAATACAACTGTCGTGTACAATACGACAAAACATAACTGTGAGTTTGAATACAATTATTGTCTACTAGAGACTATACAAACTCAAAAGGAGTCCTCATTACAATTATTGCCACACTATTTAACAGAATAGTGAGGACTACTAATACTATCATCTGGTCCATCACTCCGTTCCCCGACTCGTCCTAGCTATATTCTCATTTCCTGAAGAGAACAATGAAAGAAAGGGTGAGCTCAACTAGCCCAGTAAGAAATATTATGACTAGGATAATGCAGAATAAATTATCATTAGCCTTCAACAGTGTTAAACTGATAAAATATAACGAACATCAAGTTTAACTGCAATGGAACAAGCAATCCATTAAAAGAGTCAAGTAGAAAATAAAATCTACTATCTTCTATGATTTAAAAGGTTTTTCAACACTGTTATCACTGGGACTCAGCTTAATAAAATAATTCACATCATCGAATCACCTCTGCACTACGGCCAAGGATATTCGTGTATTCATTAATGGTCATGATCATGCCAACAACTGTCATCAATGCACTACGGGCCAATGAGGACTTTTACCACATCATTTTTAACATTACGGTCATGATTATACCGAATAATCCCTGGTCATAATCATACCAAGTCCATCTATGCACTACAGGCCACAGATGACTTTAAACATTTTATAAACATGAGGATGATGACAATGATATAAGAATTCAATAAAACAAGTTCAAGAATTAATTTATCCAAGAATTAACAACGTCCAAATTGTCAACATGATACTGCTTTGTGGAGTAAAATTCAAGAATGCTTAGAAGAATATTTTCATGAAAAGATACTGGATGAAACACAATTATCAAGGATATTCCACAAATTTCATGGAGTATAGAAGTCAAAACTTAACCAACTGAGTATAATAAAGAATGGAATAACAAAAGAAATCACCATGCATGCGATAGACCGCACAGACAGGTTATTCCAACAGAATAATAAATAATGGAACCAGGTCCGGCGTAAAACGCACAGACAGGATATTCCAACAGAATAATAATAAAGACGGAACCAGGTCCGGTGTAAAACACACAGACAAGATGTTCCAACAGAATAATAATAAAGACGGAACCAGGTCCGGTGTAAAACACACAGACAGGATGTTCCATCAGAATAATAATAAAGGCGGAACCAGGTCCGGTGTAAAACACGCAGACAGGATGTTCCAACATAATAATAGAAGAATGTCACCAAGTATAGGGTAGACCGCGTATATAGGTTATTCCAACAGAATAATAAGAAATGGAATAACAACAGTTCTCTTCATGAATAAGAAAGAATAACACCCCTTACCGTTTTAAAGAAGAACTGAAATAAGGAAGTAGTTAAGTAGCAGAATACTTTTCTTCTCTCTCTCTATAGTTTCTCTCTCTAGAGTTCAGTGAATTCGTAAGAAATAATGAAGGAATGAGCTGCTATTTATAGAAAAATAGAATGCATAGTAACTAATCCATGAACGGTCCAAATTGATTACTTTAATTTGACGGTCCATATTTAAAGAAAAATCTTTTAAATAAAATATAATATATTCTATTTATAGAATAACTTTAATAAAGTATTCTATTTTTATATAAAAAGATGTTTCTGTTTTATTTCGTTAATAATACGAATAAAACAAAACTTCATTATCGCTACATAATTTATATTATTAACTGACAATAATTGAATCAAACTGAGTGACTTCTCACATAAGCATTAATAATCAATACCGTGTGCTACTATACAACCACATGTATTACTTTACTTTTACTATCGAGCAGTTCAACAGTATCAACGGTAAAACTTTCGCCGTTGTTTTTAATAAAATATTTTTGTCGTTTTCTCAATCCGACAATAATTCCGTTGTGGGGTCCACCAATGATTGTGTCGTCGTACGAATATTTCCTGTTAAAATAAATATTCCCCGACCAATCGAATATTATATAGCAACTTGCGTACTTTACAAAATTTATAAATATTACCCCCAACTATAACATTATATCAATTTTACTCCATAATATTCAAAAATAATATTTATAAAAAAATTTATTTTTATTCAAAAAGTTGGGGTTTTACAAATGGAGTGACGGTCCGAGATGGTGGCTGTAATAGTCCTCACTATTTTATAAAATAGTGTGATAATAAATGTAATGAGGACTCCATTTGATTTTGGATATTGTCTAGAAGACAATATTCGTGTTAAAACTCTCAACTATGCTTTGTCATATTTTTACACAACAGTTGTATAATTAAATTTTTATTCGAATTATGCACCATGTATTTGGCAACTCAGAATGGGTGATGTATACCTATTTTAGGGTCGTCATAGTTGGTATCAAAGCTTAGTGTTATGATCTTTGGCTGAGATGTGAGACTAGAACTAGGAGGGGAGAGACGGATAATTCCTTTGCAAGTATGACCTACCTAAGTTTATTTGTTATTTAATTGGTCGGTCAGAATATAGGGATAATATGTGGCATGTCAATTAACCCTTATTTTGTGGCAGTGTTTGAAAATAACATCTGAAAATGTTGAGATATGCAATAGAGCATAGGAGACCGTCGAGTCACCACAGATCAATAACCCGAATAATGTACATCAGGAAGGCACAATCCTCATGTAAACAACAACACCGACCAAATGATGAACGATGGGATGTTCAGAGGCTTTCTATAATTGATAAAACATCAGGCGGGAGAGGCTCCTGTGCAAAATGCAGGTGGAAACACTGGCAACTCACGGATGATTACCACTAAGCAGTTCAAGGAGCTGGGACCACCAGAGTTTTTGGGAAAGCCAGAACCACTTAAGGCAGAGACGTGGATAAAACAGATCACCAAGATATTTGATGTATTGGGATGCTCGGAGGAGCAAAAGGTTCCCTTTACCACCTTCATATTGAGAGGAGATGAAGATTATTTGTGGGAATCTGTAAAACGTACTTAACCTGCCATACTAAAGATGTCTTGGGAGAAGTTCCAAGAACTGTTCAACGATAAGTACTTTTCCAAAAGTATTCGTCACATGAAGGAGGTGGAGTTCATCAAGTTGAAGCAAAACAATATGACTGTATCGCAGTAAGAGGCTAAATTTACGGAGTTATCTTGGTTTGCATCCCATTTGGTAGATAATAAGGAGAGAATGACGCGAATATTTCTACGAGATTTGAAACCCGATATACTTCAATACCTCATTTCTCATAAACTTTGTTTGTATTCAGATGTTGTGAATAGGGCTCAGTTATTGGAGCGCGATAATGAGTCAACCTAACCAAGAGAGAGCAGCCGATAAATCGATAATACCAGTGGTAGCAGTCATCGAAGCGGTGACAATAAACGTGGAGGGAATCAACATGCCAGAAATGGTAACCAATTCAGTGGTAATCATGGCCAAGACAATAGAAGTGGAAATTTCAAGAAGATAAGGTTCAATAATAATGGAAAGACAGCAGCACCAGCACCCGTTTTCAAGGAAGAAGAACGACCACCGATTGTATGCTTCAAATGCGGAGGGCAGGGGACACATCAGTCTAAACTGCACGATACAGTTCAAAGCATGTTATAATTACGGAAGAAAAAGTCACCTAGCCCAATTTTTTCGTGCAGTAATGTCAAAGTCCAGCTGGGATGGAGACACCAAAGGCCGTCCCAGACAAGTCAAAGATGGTAGTTCAAGGGAGAGCATTTGTCGTGACCTCCCAAAAAGTGAAGAACCCGAACGAGGTTATCACGGGTAAGCTAATCATAAACTCTTTTGAAGTCTATACCTTATTTGATACCGGTTCTACCCATTCTTTTATTTCTCCTACTTGCGCTCAACATTTAAATTTAACTCCAGAGAAATTAGACTTTGACATATCTGTTGAAACTCCGTTGGGAGAAACTTTCATTACATCCACTGTTTATAAGTCTTGTTTGATTCAAATCGGCAATCGCACGTTACCTGTCGATCTTATCTCTTTGAAAATACTTGCATTTGATGTGATTTTAGGGATTGATTGGTTAACTACTCATCATGCAAAAATTGATTATTTTCGTAAGGTTGTTAGCTTTCATATTCCTAACCAACCTATTATGCGAATTCAAGCAACCAAACCATTAAAGTTAATCACTGTCATCATACCATCTGGACTGTCACTCCATTCCCCGACTAATCCCAGCTATATTCTTATTTCCTGAAGAAAACAATGAAAGCAAAGGGAGAGCTCAACTAGCCCAGTAAAGAATATTATGACTAAGATAATGTAGAATAAATTATCGTTTTCAACAATGTTAAACTGATAGAATACAATAGACAAAAAGTTTAACTGCAGCGAAACAAACAATCCATTAGAAGAGTCAAGTATAGCATGATATCTACTATCTTCTATGATTTAAAAGTTTATCATCAATTTTATCACTGAGACTCAGCTCGATAAATAATCCACATCACTGAATTATCCATAAACTACGGGCCAAGGATATTCATTATTATCACATCCACGAATCATCCATCCACAACGGGCCAAGGATAATCGTTATTATCACCAATGGTCATGATCATGCAAATCAACAATTCATCTTTGCACCCTTGGCCGAAGAGAACCCGTGGTCATAATCATACCAACAACTGTCTATCAATGCACTACGGGTCAATGAAGACTTTTACCACATTATTTGTAACATTACAGGTCATGATTATACCGATACATAATTCTTGGTCATAATCATACCAATCAACAGTCCATATATGCACTACGGGCCAAAGATGACTTTTATCACAATATAAGCATGAGGATGATAATAATGATATAAGAATTCAATTAAGTGAAAGCAAAGATAAATTTTAAATATTTATAATTCAATTTATCCAGAATTCAATAATGTTCAAATTATTAACATGATACTACTTTGTGGAGTAAAATTCAAGAATAATATTCATGTATCAAAAATAATTTGGACAGAAAAAAAATTAATTTTTGTCATGTATAAGACCCCGGGTGAATAGTACCCGAGTGAATAGTATCTCGTGAATAGTACTTCAAGAATAGTACCCCGACATGAAAAGATTAAAAATTATCAAGAATGTTCAGAAAAATATCCTTGTGAAACAATACTAGATGAAGCGCAAATTTCAAGGATATTCATAAGCAATACTTAACAAAATGAATGTAGAATTTAGAATCTGAAACGAAATAATATTACTTACATACTATAGAGTATGGAAGAAAATATTATTTCTTATGAATATTGAACAAAAATAATATCTCATACAACTGTTGAACGAAAATAATATTCCTTACGGATATTGAACGAAGATAATATTCCTTACGAATATTGAACGAAAATAATATTCCTTATGAATATTGAACGAAAATAAAATTTCTTACGAATACGAAAAATAATATCGTGAGCGAATATGAAATAAATAATACCCCTGACCTTAAAAGGAGAGCAATTCTGACTAGTATAGCGGAGATATTCTTGAAGAAAACTTATACTATTTTCTACACTCAAAACTTCCTTAAACTCTAAAGAAATACGCTCAATATTATAGAAGAAGAATTCTCTGATTCCGATGTGATTTTCTTTTCTAAACTGAGCATCCTATTTATAGGAGAATGACAAGATACTATTTGGATGCACAGTAAAGGAAAAATCACGGACTACACAGTAAAAATTTGAACAAATTCACGGGCATCGGCTGAATTTTTTATTAATTTACTATGCAGCACTATGCAGTACTATGCAACACTCTACAGTACTATGCAAATAATAAAATATAAAATATTCTATTTTACATAAAAAAAACACTTATAATATATATATATATATATATATATATATATATATATATATATATATATATATATATATATATATACTTTTGTTATCCCCCCCCCCCGTGACCCTAATTAAATAATATATATATATATATATATATATATATATATATATATATATATATATATATATATAACAAAACTAAGATAACTTTCTACCGATAATTTTGAAAAATGGGTTAGTGGAGGTCCATATAATAAACTAAATTTACAACAAATACTTCATAAAATACCCCTCTATTTATCTCAATTCACTTGACTTCACAAAACACATTTTTAATAACATTCATCATTAATATTATAACTCACAATATTAACAACCAGATCATTCTCAGGAAAGAGGAGGCTTTTCGATAAGGACTTCTCCTTATTGGCGTGCAATTAGGTGACCAAACCTCTTTCCTCGATAGAACTTTTTAAACATTGTCAATAATACAAATAATAATATGAATAACTTGTCATCTCAATTATTGATTTAATAATATAAAATATTATGCAGATGTTACTGTGACAATAATTAAATTAATAATATGAGATACTATGTAGCAATTACTGTGGTAATAATTGAATAAAACTGAGTGACTTCTCACTTAAGCATCAATAATCAAAGATACTGTATAATACCGTGTGTTACTATGCAACCACGCGTATTACTGTACTTTTATCACCGGGTATTTCAACAGTTAACGGTAAAACTTTTGTTGTTATCATGCTCTACTTGACTCTTCTAATGGATTTTAGGGATTGATTGGTTAAGTACTCATCATGCTAAAATTAGTTGTTTTCGTAAGGTTGTTAGCTTTTATATTCCTAACCAACCTATTATGCAAATTCAAGCAATCAAACCACTAAAGTCAATCACTGTCATTATACCGTCTTGGACCATCACTCCATTCCCTGACTAGTCCCAGCTATATTTGTTGGATAAAATCTAATTACGCAAAACACGCAAGTATACGTGGTCCACAAGTACTATAATAGTAAGTGGAGTATCATTCCCTCAAAGACTGTAATAAGAAATTAAACCTCACAATTACCAATTTTTTATTAATCCTAATTTTATTAAACTAATCAATTTCCAATCTTTAACTAAAGAAATTAAAAATATTAAAAGTACCAAACAATCAACAAACCCTAAAAACTGAATTTTCAAACAAATAATAGAGAATTAGGCTTTCGACTTCACTCTAAGCATCACTCTGATTATTACACCTTTATTCCAGTTTAACTCACTATCTCATTTTATTAATTAAGAACACGTATGTAGAACTAGCTACCTCTCGATGCACTAATACCATATTAACTTCAATCCACAAATTAGATAGAATCAAGTTAAACACCTTAATCAACTAACTCACTATATCTCTATGCGAATTACAATTAAAAAAGGTTTAAGTTCAAGTTCTTTATCCAATTACATGCGATGTCAAGCATATCTTTACCTTAATATTCATCAAGATTTATTCACATAAATCAAGAACACATGCTATATTAACTAAGTCTATACTCGTATTTCATCTCTCAAGTTCATACAAGTCCACAAAGAATCGTTGATAAGGCAATTCATAAATTCAAGCTCAAATTAATATAGATAAACTGGATAATAGCTTATTAAACTGAAAATCAAAGATTACATAATTATCGTTCCACTTAAAGATCCGTCTTATGCCTAAAAAGTATTTAGTTCATCATAAATGAAATAATAATTGAATAAATTAAAGATATCATCCTTTCAATTACAAATATAAAACCAAAGAAGAATAATAATTCAGAACACCCTTTACTTTAGCCTTAATTCGCAATCGATACGAACGTCCCTTCAAAATCTTTACTCCAAGCTTGATATGAAAATCTGTAAGTAAGCTCTCAAAATCATCTTGTGTGTGTCTGATTTTATCTTGTCTTTGTGTTAATATACGATTACACATGTAATCTGACTTCAATTTTATGCCATTTAGACTCCCAAAGCCATGCAAGTACTCAAACTCAACTCCCAATAGTGTTGGAATCAAATTGGGACAACAGGATTCGGGACCCCCGCCCTAGTAGGGGTATATACATGGGAAACGCCAGCCCCGGCGGGCCTAGCTCCTATCAACTGGGATTAAAGACCCCCCCCCCCCCGGCGGGGGTACAAGGCTAAAACATGCCCGCCCCAGGGGGCTAGCACATTGCCTTCTAACTTTGGTTAAACTCTAATCTTGCTAAAACTTTGCCCAAAATGCCTCCCTTTTCGATCACTTACCACACCAACCCACCTACACATAAAACAGTCATAAGCAAGTAAAAATGACCATAAAAGCAAGGAATTAACACAAATTAAGCTCGAATTAAGAACCGATTCATGGATATAAAATCCATGAATCAAAATCCCCCAAACTTGAAACGTGCTAGTCCTCGAGCACATGCAATCAAACAAACTAACATGCTATGCAATGCAATGCAATGGGATGCAATGTATCTAACTATATGTCTACAAATCAACAATATCAGAGAATCAAATTTTATTCCTTCGGCCTCAGAAAAATCAAATAAACACTACAACACTTCATATCGAAACCAATCAATAATTTCTTATCAATCCTCAAATCTTAGACTGTTATAACTAATATAGTTTGTGTGTGCTCCACAACAATATTAACTGATATAAAATCAAATTTAACACACAACAAGTCTCTTCGAAGGCATCATACAGTGTAAACTCAAGAAATCCAAAAATAAGCTAGATCCAACTAAAATCAAATAATTACCAATATCGAGGATTAACATGGGATACTTATGCTTTATTTTTCATCTACGAGGGCTTTTTTGCTCTTATTTCCCGTTTTATTCAAAAAAAATTCTCTTTTTTTTATATACACATAGCTATGCAATATCTTATTCCTTTAGGCTTTTCAATGCTACCTTAACGAGCTTTCGACCAACGACTCTCAGACCATTAAGACCTTAGGGTGCTAGGTGTAAAGACAATCCTCTCGGGCTTACTTACTCAAGTAACAAAGTCAACAAAACTAGACAAGCACGCCACGGTGTTTATTCATAATAATTTTTTTCTTTTTTTTTAGCTTATGTACCCCAAATATTCCCCCAAACTTTGGTTCTTGTCTAACTTTAGCCATCACTACTTATTCTTGTCATTCTTTCATTCAAACTAGCATTATTCTTTAGAATCTCATTATGTATCAATTTAAACTTAATCAATCAACAAGTTATTTTTACTGTACTATCCTTATTATACCAGTTTCAAACATGCTCAAGATTCAATTCATAACTCAAAATTACATCACAGTTCTAATACTGGGTACTGTATTTGTTTACTTAATCCCAATCTCAGCATTGGCCACAATAAAATGAACTACAACCCTGCTAGACATATGCAAAATTAGCACAATATTTAACTATATATATATATATATATATATATATATATATATATATATATATATATATATATATATATATATATATATATATATCAAACATAACTTAACAAAATGCAGAAATAACAAAACTATCCTAAACTACTATGCACCTAAGCTACTATACAATTACGCGACAATATGTAAAAATCCTAAACTAATCATGATATAATAGATGCAAACTTAACTAATGACATTATGCATGCAACATGAAATTCAAAATAAAAACTAAATCCCCCAAACTTAATAACTACAATGTCCTCATTATATGAATAATGCAATAAAATGTGTGAGGACTTCCCTGTAATTGCTTAAGTCTGAGGTGGTGGTGGTGGTTGATCTTCTTCTTCAGAGTCACTTGGTGGGAACCTTGGCATAGGAGCTGGCTGCTGGTATGGGAATTGGGCAGTTGGATTGAAGCTCTGGAGCGTTTCATTTAATGAAGTGAAAGACGTATTCATAGCTTCAAACATGTGATCATGCCTCGTTGCGAGCCACTGCATCTCCCATCGTGCTTCCTTGTTGTGTTCATCCACTTGGCATTGAAAAGCATGAAATTTAGGACTATATATGGCGTCAGAATGTGGTGCCTCCTCTGTTCCTTGCTCTCTCATCGTCGCATCCTCATCCTCCGAGGTGTCTTCAGCGTCAACTTCATCCTCTGAAGCTGATGGAAAAATAAAGCCTAAACCTCTAGGATGGGAATCACCCCCGGCCCACACCAAATACCGTGCGATCATTCTAGAATCTAGTAGCTGTAGTGGCATCTGAGTGGGTTCATCATTAGACCATCGAACACCCGCTTGGCGACACAACCCACAAATGAGTGATGGGTGTGGCAAGCCGCCTGAGAAATTCCCTCGTAAGCATCGGCGAATGGAAAAACAAATTATGGCCCCGACGTCGATGATGAAATCTTGCACAATCGCATATAAAAGTAGTGTCTTCTCTTTGGTCACATCAAAGGTGTGCGTGGATGGAAATAGTTTCGCATATAAGAAGGCGTACCATATCTTCCCATACCTACTGAGATCCTTGGTGTGAAAAACTGTGGCACCTTTCCGACCCTTGATCCATGTTGTTCCTAGTTTAGTCATTTCTTTGAGAACAGCCTCAAAGTCAGGATCAAAATCACGTAAGTGAGCATATTGGCACTGTCTAGGCACTCATAACTGATAATAAGTATTGATGGCATCGGCACTGAACGGAACCAATCTACCTCGCAGAAAAGCGTTGAAAGGGGCTTTGTCCTCGGCGTTAGCATAAAACTCTTTGACCACGCTGACAATGGCAGCCTTAGGTTTCTCAGTGAACTTGTTCCACCCTTTGTGATATATTTACTGTATCATCTCCCCATCCACATGATCTGGTGCCAACCCCCGCTCTGGTGTAAGTGCTTTAGTCACCATGTAGTCGTAACGGTCGGCGGTGGAGGCACTTTTAAATTTACGGCGATCAAAGGTTCGTGTCGGATGTGCTGGCCTTGAACTTTCTCCCCTTTGACATTTTGATGTGGGTTGAGATGCTATTGAATTGAGAACAGTAAGCTTTATCAATGAATTTCCCCCCAAACTTCACTCACACGAACAGTCGAACACTTGGCGTGCACACTGTTTCATCCCCCCAAACTTGATATTTTTTCTTCTACTATGGTGCTAGGAAGGGAGGACTTATAGAACAACGTGCTCACTCTTAATTGTTGTATAGCTTCCCTCCAAAAAGACCTTAATTCGTAGTGTCTGAGTTGGTTGAATGGAAGTGGTGAAATTAGGTTAGAGGGTGGTATATATAGAGATGGTAGGAGTGAGCAAGGTTGTGGTGTTAAGTAATGGGTTAGTGGGTAATGTAATGGAGTAATGGAGTTGTAATTGCCAAATCGTGGGTAAGGAGTGGGTATAGTAGATGGGAGTTGGAGTTTAAATGGAGGAGGAAGGAGAAGTAGTGGATTTATGTAATGTAACTGCCAAAACTGCTTGTTTGAATTCCAGGACCCCCGCCTCGGCAGGGGTTAATAAGCCTTATAGGCCTGCCCCGGCGGGCATGCTCCCTGTAAGATGGTATTGGAGACCCCGCCCTGGCGGGGGTGCTAGGCGTGAAAGGGCCTGCCCCGGCGGGGGTGGGTTTTGTTAACTGGACTTGTTCTCCTTTTTTTCTTCCTTGCTACTCCAAACCTTAATCATAGTAAGTACTTCAAACCATGAAACATAAGTATTAGTAGAGATTGAGCACTTTAAGCATGGTAGATAGGTTATCAAGAACGATACAACTTAATAACTACTTATTATATGCTAATTAATCTAAACTATAATCTAACTAGCATGACTAAAAAAATGTGAAAAATCAAAAGACGAATGGGTTGTCTCCTAAGTAGCGCTTGATTTTAAGTCATTCAGTCTGATAACTCCTGGTTTCATCCTGGATCGGTTGGGTTATCCGCGGCATGATGATTATTTATCGTACAACACCAACATTATTGTATTGCATGCCCGTTCATATGCATGTTGGATAATGAATTTGACTTTCTCTCCTCAATTAATGCCTTAAGACCACTATCCTCTTTTCAATCCCTGAACTTGACACGTGTAGATTTCTCGAGAAACTCGCACTCTTCCTTGTCAGTCGGGATTGGGATTTCCTTGAACACCTTTACCTTTACTACCTGATCAAACACTTTCATAATCAGTTCTCCGTTAGGCACGTCAATCAGTGTTCGTCTAGTCGCCAGTAATGGTCGTCCCAAGATGATAGGGATGTTCTTATCTTCTTCAAAGTCTAGTACCACAAAATTAGCTGGAAAGATCAATGAATCAACTTTAACCAGCACGTCTTCAACTATTCCTAATGGGTATGTTAATGATCTATCGGCGAGCGATAGACTAATATTGGTTGGTTTTGCTTCCTTTAACCCTAGCTTTCGGTAAATGGACAGTGGCATAAGATTTATACTTGCTCCTAAATTGCATAGAGCTCTCCCCACATCTTGATTGCCAATTGCACGAGGAATTGTAAACTTCTCGAATCTTTTAATTTAGGAGGAAGCTTTTTCTGTAGTATTGCACTGCATTCCTCGGTCAACGCCACTGTTTTGAAGTCCTGGAGCTTGCGTTTCTTCGACAATATGTCTTTCAAGAACTTAATGTAATGCGACATCTTCTCAAGTGCTTCGACAATTGGAATATTAATGTGTAATTATTTGAATATATCCATAAATCTCGAAAACTGGTTCTTTATCTTGTTATTTTCTAGCCTTTGAGGAAAGGGTGCAGGTGGTGTAACTTTAAGTTGTTTATCTCCTTTTGCTTTTTCCACCACTTTCTCTGTATATTTCTTTTCTAATTCCTTCCCTTCATCCTCACATTCATCTCCTGTACTGGTTTTCTTATCCAAGTTAGAAATCAACTCCTTACCGATCCTGAGCGTAATAGCATTACACTACTCGTGATTTCCCTTTGGATTCTTTTCCATATCGCTCGGCAACGTTCCTTGAGGCCTGTTGTTCAAAGCAAAAGCTATCTGCCCCATCTGATCTTCTAAATTCTTGATGGCTAATGCTTGGTTTTTCATAGCTACCTCGTTGTTCGTTATGTACTTTGATAACAACTCCTCTAAATCTGATTTTCCCTCTTGACGTTGAGCTGGTTGTTGTTGATTCTGAAATCCTAGGGGATACGATGGTCATGGAAATTGTTGATTTTGATTATTATTCCACGACACATTCAGATTATTCCTATTCCCCTGATTGTATGTATTTTGGTACGTATCTGGGGAATTATTGTAAGACCCCAAATTATTAATAAATGAAATTTAATTCCTCTATTTATTATTTTGAAATAGTAAGGGTTGATTTGATTAATGTGGTTAGTTATGGGTAAAATGCGCAAATATTTTAAATAAGCAAGTGGTCCTAAAATATTCATTATTGTCGGGGAATATTTGTTTGGTCGTGGAATATTCTTGTTGTCGGGAAATATTCGTACGACGGCGCAGCCTTGTGTGGGCCCCATAACGGAAAGCGATTGGATGAAGAAAACGACAAAAATAAGTTGTTTATAAATAACGGCATAGTTGTTACCGTTAATATTGTTGGAATACCCGGTGGTTAAAACACAGTAATACGCGTTGTTGCACAGTAGCACACGGTATTGCACCAATTATTGATTCTTACGTAAGAAGGCACTACTCAATAATTGTTACAGTAATTACTGTTCAATATTGTATTTTATTGATTCAATAATTGCTGCGTTGATATTTTATATTACTGTTGTTTCAATAATTGTCACTACGCAGTATTTTTCATTATCGGAGCAATAATTCATATTATCTGAATAATATTATTAGATAACATTATTGGCAATGTCTAGAAAGTTCTGTCTAAGGAGAGGTTTGGTCATCTAATTACGCGCCAGTAAGGAGAAATCCTTATTGGAAAGCCCCCTCTTTCCTGGGAACTGCCTGGTTGCCAGTACTGTGGTTCTGTAATATTATTTGTGTATAATTAATTATTGATTTATATGATGAGGAAAATAGTAATTTTATGTGGATATAGATAGAGAAAAATTTTAATGTGACAATTGTTGAAAATTAATATTTTATCTTTTTCTGATAAAATAATTCATTTAAATATATTATTAACACATGTTTTGTGTGTTAGTGGACATAATTCTTGACCGAAAATTTATTATTGACTGTAAAATTGCCCGTTTGTGAATTTCGGTCAATTTCTGTTTGGAATTTGGAAAAACTTTCTTCTGCAAAGTTGTAGAGAATTGAATTTCCTATAAAAACACGCGAGATTCGAATTTTCTGATAAAATGGCTATTTATTATGAATTATTGAAGTTCTGAAGTTCTGAAATAATTGATTTTTGGAAGTTTTATTTATTATTTTGAAGACAAACGTTTTTTGGCATTTAAGTGGGCTAACATGTGATATAAATGGGCTGAGATCAGATGTCTAGAGGCGGGCTAAGGAAAATTTGATAAATATATTATTATTATATTAAATTTTCTGCTTTGGTGTTCTAAGCATTTTCCTATAAATAGGGTGCTTAGGTTAGAATTGAAAATCACACCAGAAACACAAGTTTCTCTCTATTTCTCTCTCTATATCGAGCGTATTCTTGTGAGTATTTGATACTTTGAGTGTTGCTATACGGTGCAAGTTTCCTTCAGCACTATATCTAGTATTCCAGTCAGAAGTACCGTCTTTCCGAGGTAAGGAATGTTATTTCTTCTTAAATGATATTATTTTCTTCAATATCATTATGCCGAAATATTGATCTGAATTTTTATCAAATTTGGAACTTTTCATGTCGGGGTTACTATTCATGAGTTACTATTCACGAGTTACTATTCACGAGTTACTATTCACCGAAAAATAAAATTTCCTTCTTTTCGTCCAAATATCTATTCTGGATACTAGCTTTGATTGTATCCATATTTTGATCATTCTTGAATTTTACTTCACTATGATAAGGTATTTTTGGACATGGATAAATCGAAATACGAATCCTTAATATTTGTTATTTTGCTTCACTGGATTCGTTTTCTTTAAAATATTTTTCATCATCCTCAGTCTTAAATGATGATATAACTGAATATCTTTGGCCTGTAGTGCAAAGATGAATAATTTCTGATGAATATCTTTGGCCGTAGTGCAAAGATGAACAGGTGTTGAGGTGAACATGACCAACTGATGGATATCTTTGGCCTGTAGTGCAAAGATGACTATTTGATTCAAGATATTTATTGATTGTTGTTACAGGGATAAAATGTTGATGATGGGCTTTTAAATTCATAGATAATCGTAGATTTCATTCTCTACGTAACTTCTCTATGAATTATTATTTTTCGCTGCGAATATTGAATTAAAACTTGTTGTCTATTGTATTCTATTAAATTTTTCCCTGTTGAAGACTAACGATAATTTGTTGTATATTATCTTAGTCATAATATTCTTTACTGGGCTAGTTGAGCTCACCCTTTTTCTTGTTGTTCCATTTTCTTCTCAGGAGGCGAGAATGTAGCAGGTACTAGTCGGGGTATGGAATGAAGGTTCTAGGAAGTTGTTTTAGTAGTCCTCACCATTTTTTTTGTAAAATATTCTTCCAATAATTGTAATGAGGACTTATTTGAGCGTGGATATTATCTAAATGACAATATTTGTATTTACACTCATAATTTTTATGTTGTATTAATAAAGTTGTAGTTGTTTCTGTACCATGTTATTGACGACTCAGAATAGGTGTTGTATACCTGTTTTGGGGGCGTCACAGTTGGTATCAGAGCTTAGGGATATGATCTCTGGCGGAGATCGGGGAATAGAACTAGGAGGGGAGAGACGAGTAAATCCTTCGCTAGTGTGTCCTACCTAAGCTTATTTGTTGGTCGGTCATAATATAGGGATATTATGTGATTTGTTAATTTTTTAAATTAACCCTTGTTTTATGGCAGTATTTTAGAATGTCGACTGAGAATGTTAACAGTGGAGTAAATGAAACCGTGGAGACACCTGTACTCACCAACGAGGAGAACGTGCAACAGGCTGGCAATGTTCCTCCTGTGAACAACACCACTGAGTAGACGATGAACGATGAGATGTTTAGAAGCTTTTTGCGAATCATGCAAAACCAGACGAAAGAGATTCCTGTTCAAAATATAGGAAGAAACAATGGCAACGCACAGCTGGTCACAGCCAAGCAGTTCAAAGAGTTGGGACCACCAGAATTCTGGGGAAAGCCAGATCCGATTAAGGCGAAGACATGGGTCAAGCAAATTACCAAGATATTTGATGTCTTGGGATGCACGGAGGAACAGAAGGTTCCATTCGCCACCTTTATGTTCCGTGGCGAGGCAGACTACTGGTGGGAATCTGTGAAGCGTACCCATCCAGCCGCACTCAGCATGTCTTGGGAGACATTTCAGAAACTATTCAATGACAAGTACTTTCCTGAAAGTATTCGTCATATGAAGGAGGTAGAGTTTATTAGACTGGAGCAAAATAACATGACGGTGTCCCAGTACGAGGCGAAGTTTGCAGAGTTGTCCAGGTTTGCACCTCATTTGGTGGAGAATGATGAACGTATGACACGGATGTTTCTGAGAGGTTTGAAACCCGGCATACGTCAATATCTCATTTCTCATAAATTTTCTCTCTATTCAGATGTTGTCAACAGGGCTCAATTGTTGGAGCGAGATAACGAGTACGGTCAACCGAGGGACCACAACCAGGATCATATCGGTGACAACAGTCATCAGAACAATGATAACCAGCGGAGAAAGAAAAGTACAGACAAGAACGGCAACCACTCTGGTGGTAATCGTGGCTATGAAAATAGAAGAAGCGAGTCGGGAGGAGATTTTAAAAAGAGGAGATTCAACAATGATAATACGAAGAAGTCAGCACCAGCGGCAACTGGTTCCAAGGGAAGAGAACGACCACCGGTCATATGCTATAAATGTGGAAAAGAGGGACATATCAGCCCAAACTGTCCACAACGGTTCAAGGTATGCTATAATTGTGGAAAGGAAGGACATATCGCTCGAGATTGTACGATAGCGAAACCAAGTTCAGCGGGGACGGTGACTCAAAAGGCTGCCCTAGAAAAGTCAAAGTCAACGGTTCCTGGAAGAGCGTTTGTCGTGACTGGTCAACATGCGAGGAACCCAAACGAGGTGATCACGGGTAAGCTAATCATAAATTCATGTGAAGTTTATACCTTACTAGATACCGGTGCTACCCATTCATTTATTTCTCCTGCTTGTGCTCAACGTTTAAACTTGACTCCGGAGAAATTAGACTTTGATTTATCTGTGGAGACTCCGTTAGGGGAAACTTTCATCACATCCACTATTTATAAATCTTGTTTGATCCAAGTTGGCACCATCACCTTACCTGTTGACCTTATCTCTTTAAAGATACTTGCATTTGACGTGATTTTAGGAATTGATTGGTTAACTACTCATCATGCCAAAATTGATTGTTTTCGTAAGGTGGTTAGTTTTCATATTCCTAATCAACCTGTTGTTCGAATTCAAGCAACAAAGCCATTAAAATCAATCACTGTCATATCAAGTCATAAAGCCATTCGTTTATTGAAAAATGGATGTCAAGCTTTCCTAGCCCATGTTATGGATTTGAATAAAGACACGTCAAATTTGAATAATATTTCTGTTGTTAGTAACTTTCCTGACGTATTTCCTGAAGAACTTCCCGGTCTACCCCTAGAACGTGAAGTTGAATTCTTTATTGATCTTGAACCTGGTACAAAGCCCATTTCTAAAACCCCATATCGAATGGCTCCTATTGAACTTCAGGAGTTAAAAGTCTAACTACAAGAGTTGTTGGACATCGGCTTCATTCGTCCTAGTACATCTCCTTGGGGTGCTCCTGTTTTATTTGTAAAGAAGAAAGACGGGAGTATGCGACTTTGTATCGATTACCGAGAATTAAATCATGTCACTATCAAGAATAGGTATCCGCTACCTCGTATTGATGACCTGTTTGACCAGTTACAAGGAGCACAATTCTTTTCAAAAATCGATCTTCGTTCTGGATATCATCAGCTGAAGGTTAAAACTGAGGATATTCCAAAGACTGCCTTTAGAACTCGGTACGGGCATTATGAATTCTTAGTCATGTCTTTTGGATTGACTAATGCTCCTGCGGCTTTCATGGATATGATGAACCGAGTATTCAAGGATTATTTGGATCAGTTCGTTGTTGTCTTTATTGATGACATCCTTATATATTCCAAAAGCCGTGAAGATCATGAGCACCATTTGAAGCTGGTACTCCAAAGGCTGCGTGAAAACAAGCTATATGCTAAGTTGAAGAAATGCGAGTTCTGGCTTGAGGAAGTAGCATTCCTAGGGCACGTGGTGTCAAAACATGGAGTATTTGTGGACCCGGCGAAGATTGAAGCAATACAAAGCTGGGAGCAACCGAAGACGGTGACCGATGTACGTAGCTTTTTGGGCTTAGCTGGTTATTATCGGAGATTCGTAGAAGGGTTTTCTCGAATCGCTACCCCGTTAACTCAGCTGACTCGGAAAGATATCAAATTCGTATGGAGCGAAGAATGCGAGAAGAGTTTCCAAGAGCTTAAGAGGAGACTCATTTCGGCACCTGTTCTGACAATACCATCTGGTTCGGATGGATTTGTTATCTACAGCGATGCTTCAGGTAAAGGGTTAGGATGTTTTCTCATGCAACGTGGGAAAGTCATAGCCTATGCCTCGCGACAACTTAAAGAATATGAGAGGAATTATCCTATTCATGATCTAGAGTTGGCAGCAGTCGTTTTCGCGCTAAAGATCTGGAGGCACTATCTATATGGGGAGAAAGTGGAGATATATTCAGACCATAAAAGCCTCAAATATTTCTTCACTCAGAAAGAACTCAACATGCGGCAACGACGTTGGCTCGAGCTGTTAAAAGATTACGACCACACTATTCAATACCATCCTGGAAAAGCAAACGTGGTAGCTGACGCGTTGAGTAGAAGATCATATGCAGGAACGAGTGCGATGATGTCAAGTATACGCGTAGAACCAACTTTAATCGATAAAGTTAAAGTTGCTCAAGCTACAAACCCGGAGCTGATGCGTATGAAGAAGAAAGTGCAAGAAGGTGCTATTCCAGAAGCAAGAATCGATGAAGAAGGAATATTTCGAGTCCACTCCAGACTTTGTGTTCCTAACGATTCTGATTTAAAGTACAAGATCATGATGGAGGCACACAATACACCATTTGCAATCCATCCTGGAAGTACTAAAATGTATCGTGATCTTCGACATACATTTTGGTGGAACAATATGAAGAGAGAGATTGCAAAGTTTATCTCGAGGTGTTTAACTTGTCAACATGTAAAGGCGGAGCATCAAGTACCAAAGGGTCCATTGCAACCACTTGAGATTCCGAAATAGAAGTGGGAACACATTACCATGAATTTTGTTACGGGTCTTCCCACTATTTCTCAAGGCATAAATGCTATTTGGGTTATAGTTGATAGATTAACCAAGTCTGCTCATTTCTTGCCGATACGAGAGACTTATTCCCTTGAACGTCTTGCTAGTATGTACGTGAATGAGATTGTAAGGTTGCATGGCATGCCAGTATCCATAGTTTCGGATCTTGACCCAAGATTCACTTCAAGATTTTGGGTTAGCTTGCAAAAAGTTATGGGCACGGATTTACGGTTCAGTTCGGCATACCATCCTCAAACGGACGGGCAATCAGAGAGGACTATTCAAACTCTTGAAGATCTATTAAGACTTTGTGTCCTCGATTTCAAAGGAAGTTGGGATAAGTACCTACCATTGGTGGAATTCTCCTACAACAACAGTTATCAGGCAAGTATAGGTGTAGCTCCCTTTGAAGCATTGTATGGATGAAAGTGTCGCTCTCCAGTATGTTGGGATGAGGTGGGAGAAGCAACGTTGTTGGGACCAGAGTTGGTACGAATGACTACAGAGAAGATCCAAACGATTCGACAACGTATACAAACGGCACAGGATCGACAAAAGAGTTATGTGGATCTTCATCGAAAGGACGTGGAATTTGACATTGGGGATCATGTATTATTACGTGTAGCTCCATGGAAAGGAGTTACAAGATTTGGGAAGAGAGGAAAGCTCAATCCACGATTTATTGGTCCATTTCAGATTCTTGACCGAGTAGGAAATGTGGCCTATAGACTTGCGTTACCTCCAAGTATGTCTCGTGTTCATAATGTTTTTCATATATCTGTGCTTCGTAAATATGTGAAAGACCCGAACCATGTTATTGAGTTAGAATCGGACGAGATAGCTGAAGACTTAACGTACGAGGAGGTACCTGTCAAGATCATGGATAAGAAGGAGCATGTCCTACGCACGAAGGTCATACCACAAGTTAAAGTTTTGTGGAGATACCATGCTATTGAGGAAATGACCTGGGAGTTGGAAACGGAAATGAAAGCGAGGTATCCTCATCTTTTCGAAACACCAGGTACGTATGTCAATTTCGAGGACGAAATTTCATAAGGAGGGGAGGTTGTAAGACCCCAAATTATTAATAAATGAAATTTAATTCCTCTATTTATTATTTTGAAATAGTAAGGGTTGATTTGATTAATGTGGTTAGTTATGGGTAAAATGCGCAAATATTTTAAATAAGCAAGTGGTCATAAAATATTCATTATTGTCGGGGAATATTTGTTTGGTCGTGGAATATTCTTGTTGTCGGGAAATATTCGTACGACGGCGCAGCCTTGTGTGGGCCCCATAACGGAAAGCGATTGGATGAAGAAAACGACAAAAATAAGTTGTTTATAAATAACGGCATAGTTGTTACCGTTAATACTGTTGGAATACCCGGTGGTTAAAACACAGTAATACGCGTTGTTGCACAGTAGCACACGGTATTGCACCAATTATTGATTCTTACGTAAGAAGGCACTACTCAATAATTGTTACAGTAATTACTGTTCAATATTGTATTTTATTGATTCAATAATTGCTGCGTTGATATTTTATATTACTGTTGTTTCAATAATTGTCACTACGCAGTATTTTTCATTATCGGAGCAATAATTCATATTATCTGAATAATATTATTAGATAACATTATTGGCAATGTCTAGAAAGTTCTGTCTAAGGAGAGGTTTGGTTATCTAATTGCGCGCCAGTAAGGAGAAATCCTTATTGGAAAGCCCCCTCTTTCCTTGGAACTGCCTGGTTGCCAGTACTGTGGTTCTGTAATATTATTTGTGTATAATTAATTATTGATTTATATGATGAGGAAAATAGTAATTTTATGTGGATATAGATAGAGAAAAATTTTAATGTGACAATTGTTGAAAATTAATATTTTATCTTTTTCTGATAAAATAATTCATTTAAATATATTATTTTAATAATATATTGATTGTGGTATTTTTATAATGAATGTGGGATATATGAGTATATGAGGAGGAAGAGTATTTTTGTGGCATTAAATGATTAACACATGTTTTGTGTGTTGGTGGACATAATTCTTGACCGAAAATTTATTATTGACTGTAAAATTGCCCGTTTGTGAATTTCGGTTAATTTCTGTTTGGAATTTGGAAAAACTTTCTTCTGTAAAGTTGTAGAGAATTGAATTTCCTATAAAAACTCGCGAGATTCGAATTTTCTGATAAAATGGCTATTTATTATGAATTATTGAAGTTCTGAAGTTCTGAAATAATTGATTTTTGAAAGTTTTATTTATTATTATGAAGAAAAACGTTTTTTGGCATTTAAGTGGGCTAACATGTGATATAAATGGGCTGAGATCAGATATCTAGAGGTGGGCTAAGGAAAATTTGATAAATATATTATTATTATATTAAATTTTCTGCTTTGGTGTTCTAAGCATTTTCCTATAAATAGGGTGCTTAGGTTAGAATTGAAAATCACACCAGAAACACAAGTTTCTCTCTATTTCTCTCTCTATATCGAGCGTATTCTTGTGAGTATTTGATACTTTGAGTGTTGCTATACGGTGCAAGTTTCCTTCAGCACTATATCTAGTATTCCCGTCAGAAGTACCGTCTTTCCGAGGTAAGGAATGTTATTTCTTCTTAAATGATATTATTTTCTTCAATATCATTATGCCGAAGTATTGATCTGAATTTTTATCAAATTTAGAACTTTTCATGTCGGGGTTACTATTCATGAGTTACTATTCACGAGTTACTATTCACCGAAAAATGAAATTTCCTTCTTTTCGTCCAAATATCTATTCTGGATACTAGCTTTGATTGTATCCATGTTTTGATCATTCTTGAATTTTACTTCACTATGATAAGGTATTTTTGGACATGGATAAATCGAAATACGAATCCTTAATATTTGTTATTTTGCTTCACTGGATTCGTTTTCTTTAAAATATTTTTCATCATCCTCAGTCTTAAATGATGATATAACTGAATATCTTTGGCTTGTAGTGCAAAGATGAATAATTTTTGATGAATATCTTTGGCCCGTAGTGCAAAGATGAACATGTGTTGAGGTGAACATGACCAACTGATGGATATCTTTGGCCTGTAGTGCAAAGATGACTATTTGATTCAAGATATTTATTGATTGTTGTTACAGGGATAAAATGTTGATGATGGGCTTTTAAATTCATAGATAATCGTAGATTTCATTCTCTACGTAACTTCTCTATGAATTATTATTTTTCGCTGCGAATATTGAATTAAAACTTGTTGTCTATTGTATTTTATTAAATTTTTCCCTGTTGAAGACTAACGATAATTTGTTGTATATTATCTTAGTCATAATATTCTTTACTGGGCTAGTTGAGCTCACCCTTTTCCTTGTTGTTCCATTTTCTTCTCAGGAGGCGAGAATGTAGCAGGTACTAGTCGGGGTATGGAATGAAGGTTCTAGGAAGTTGTTTTAGTAGTCCTCACCATTTTTTTTGTAAAATATTGTTCCAATAATTGTAATGAGGACTTATTTGAGTGTGGATATTGTCTAGATGACAATATTTGTATTTACACTCACAATTTTTATGTTGTATTAATAAAGTTATAGTTGTTTCTGTACCATGTTATTGACGACTCAGAATAGGTGTTGTATACCTGTTTTGGGGGCGTCACAATTATGTTGTAGCTACCCACAAATTGTACTGACTCTGGGTTGATTGTACAATGATCCATAGGATGTTCACCCACGCACAATTCACAAATAACTGCAACTTGTTGTGTCTGTACCCCTGACCAAACGTCAAACTTCTTAGAGAGTGCTAAATCTGCACTGTTATTGTCGTCACTCCATCTACCTCTAACACTCCAACTACAGTCGGTTGTATCATTCTTGTTGTGGGCCACTGATAGTTGGTCGCTGCCATTATCTCTATCAACTGATACACATCCTCATAATTCTTTGGCATAAAAGCTCCCCCCGACACTACATCAATACTAGTCCTGAGATTCCCATGTAGTCCGTTGTAAAATGTGTTCATCTGCAACCACTTAGGCAATCCGTGATGTGGGCATTTTCTGAGCAATTCTTTGTATCACTCCCATGCCTCGTAAAATGACTCCCCATGTTGCTGATCAAACATGGTAATCTCGTTTCTCATCTTTGCAGTCTTCGCTAGCGAAAAAAATTTAGCTATAAACTTCTGAGCTAGGTCATCCCATGTCGTTATTGAACCCGATGGTAGAGAGTGTAACCAACTCTTCGCCTTGTCCCGTAGAGTGAATGGGAACAAACGAAGTCTGACTGCTTCATCCGATACCCCATTGTATTTGACCATGTCGCATATCTCCAGAAAGCTGATCAGATGCTCATTCGGATCATCATTTGCAAGTCCCCCAAAACTGAACCGAGTTTTGGATCATCTGAATAGTCCCAGGCTTAATCTCGAATGTATTCGCAGCTATAGCAAGCCTGGTGATACTCGACTGCAGCTCAGTCACCTTGGGTGTAGCAAAGTCCCTCAACGCTTTCTGGTCTTCGGCAACCATTGCTTCTTCTTTTTCAAAATTTTCGAAGCCGTCCCTTGTTTCCTTAATCCACTTACTTAGTCTTTGAAAGCGTCTTTCAATGTCGTCCTCAAAAGGAAGTAAGTCTGGATTTTTGGATCGAGTTTACATAAACCAACTTCAAAAACCTGAAATAAGCCGAACAAAACAAAAATCAAAATGTTTAAGTAAAACTGGACTAATTAAAATGATATTGCAAAATATTAAAATCTATACTAAAGTCCCCGACAACGGCGCCAAAAACTTGTTTGGTAAAATCTAATTACGCACAGCACGCAAGTATACGTGATCCACAAGTAATATATTAGTAAGTAGGGTATCGTTCCCTCAGAGACTGTAATAAGAAATTAAACCTCACAATTACCAATTTTCTATTAATCCTAATTTTATTAAACTAAACAATTTCCAATCTTTAACTAAAGAAATTAAAAATATTAAAAGTACCAAACAATCAACAAACCCTAAAAACTGATTTTTTAAACAAATAATGGAGAATTAGGCTTTCGACTTCACTCTAAGCATCACTCTGATTATTACACCTTTATTCCAGTTTAACTCACTATCTCATTTTATTAATCAAGAACACGTATGTAGAACTAGCCACCTCTCGATGCACTAATACCATATTAACTTCAATCCACAAATTAGATAGAATCAAGTTAAACACCTTAATCAACTAACTCACTATATCTCTATATGAATTACAATTAAAGAAGGTTTAAGTTCAAGTTCTTTATCTAATTACATGCGATGCCAAGCATATCTCTACCTTAACATTCATTAAGATTTTGTTCATTCACATAAATCAAGAACACATGCTATATTAACTAAGTCTAGACTCGTATTTCATCTCTCGAGTTCATACAAGTCCACAAAGAATCGTTGATAAGGCAATTCATAAATTCAAGCTCAAATTAATATAGATAAACTGAATAATAGCTTATTAAACTGAAAATCAAAGATTACATAATCATCGTTCCACTTAAAGATCCGTCTTATGCCTAAAAAGTATTTAGTTCATCATAAATGAAATAAAAACTAAATAAATTAGAGATATCATCCTTTCAATTACAAATATAAAACCAAAGAAGAAGAATAATTCAGAACACCCTTCACTTTAGCCTTAATTCGCAATCGATACGAACGTCCCTTCAAAATCTTTACTCCAAGCTTGATATGAAAATCTGTAAGTAATCTCTCAAAATCGTCTTGTGTGAGTCTATTTTTATCTTGTCTTTGTGTTAATATACGATTACACAAGTAATCTGAGTTCAATTCTATGCCATTTAGACTCCCGAAGCCATGCAAGTACTCAAACTCAACTCCCAACAGTGTTGGAATCAAATTAGGACACCAAGATTCGAGACCCCCCACCTCGGCGGGGGTATATACATGGGAAGCGCCAGTCCCGGCGGGCCTAGCTCCTGTCAACTGGGATTGAAGATCCCCCGCCTCGGTGGGGGTACAAGGCCAAAACATGCCCGCCCCGGCGGGCTAGCACACTGCCTTCTGACCTTTGTTAAACTCTAATCTTGCTAAAACTTTGCCCAAAATGCCTCCCTTTTCGATCACTTGCCACACCAACCCACCTACACATAAAACAATCACAAATAAGTAAAAATGACTATAAAAGCAAGGAATTAACACCAATGAAGCTCGAATTACGAACCGATTCGTGGATATAAAATCCACTTATCAATATTCTCATTTCCTGAAGAGAACAATAAAAGAAAAGGGTGAGCTCAACTAGCCCAGTAAAGAATATTATGACTAAGATATGCAGAATAAATTATCGTTAGCCTTCAACAGTGTAAAACTGATAGAATATAATAGACAACAAGTCTAACTGCAGCGGAACAAGCAATACATTAGAAGAGTCAAGTAGAGCATAATATCTACTATCTTCTATGATTTAAAAGTTTATCATCAATATTTTATCGCTGTAACACAACTCAATAAATAATCCAAACCATCGAATTATCCATGCACTACGGGCCAAGAATATTCGTTAGTATCACATCCATGAATTATCCATGCACTACAGGCTAAGGATATTCATTATTATCACATCCACGAATTATCTATGCACTACGGGCCAAGGATATTCGTTAGTATCACCAGTGGTCATGATCATGACAACAACTGTCCATCAATACACTATAGGTCAATGAGGAATTTTTCCACATCATTTGTAACATTACAGATCATGATTATACCGATACATAGTCATAATCATACCAATCAACAGTTCATCTATGCACTACGGGCCAAAGATGACTTTCATCACAATATAAGCATGAGGATGATGACAATGATATAAAAATTCAATTAAGTAAGTGCAAGGATAAATTTTAAAGATTTATAAATCAATTTATCCAGAGTTCAAGAATGTCCAAATTGTCAACATGATAACTGCTTTGTGGAGTAAAATTCAAGAATCATATTCATATATCAAAATAATTTGGACAGAAAAGAAATCAATTTTTGTCATGAATAGTACCCCGGGTGAATAGTACCCGAGTGAATAATATCGTGTGAATAGTACTTCGTGAATAGTACCCTGACATAAAAAGATCAAAATTTAATAAGAATGTTCAGAAAAATATTCTTGTGAAACAATACTAGATGAATCGCAATTTCAAGGATATTCTACTAATTTTAAGGAGTATAGAAGCAATATTTATCAACATAAGTGCAGAATTAGGAATATCAAATGAAATAATATTACTTACATACTACAGAGTATGGAAAAAAATATTATTTCTTACGAATATTGAATAAAAATAATATTCCTTACCTTAAAAGGAGAGTATTTCTGACTGGTAGGCGGGGATATTCTTGAAGAAAATTTACATTGTTTTCTACACTCAAAGCTTTCTTAAACTCTAAAGAAATATGCTCAATATTATAGAAGAAAAATTCTATGATTCTGATGTGATTTTCAATTCTAAATTAAGCATTCTATTTATAGGAGAATGGCACGATATTATTTGAATTTAGAAAATCAAGGGTGAACAGTAAGGAAATTCACGGGTGTTTTGCCATTATTTTTATAAAAAAGTTATTTCTGTCATTTTTTAACTCCGACAGTAACTCCGTTGTGGGGTCCACCAATGATTGTGCCGTCGTACGAATATTCTCTAATAAAACGAATATTCTCCGACCAAACGAATATTTTATGACAACTTGCTAACTTCACAAAATTTATAAATATTACCCACAACTATAACATTATATCAAATTCACACCTTATTATTCAAAAAGATATTTGGAGAAAATTAAATCTTTGTTCATAAAAGTTGGGGTCTTATATATTACCTCCCCCTTAAAAAGATTCTGTCCCCGGAATCAAAAGAGTAACAAAGATTTACTTAACATTAAAGAGGTGAGGATACTCTTGTCGAATAGTCTCTTACGCCTCCCAAGTAGCTTCGCGCTCCAGATAATTTTAGGAAAAATAAAATTAATATTTAATTATTAACAAAAATTTAGATTATTACAACAAATTTACCAATAAATGGTCATAAAGCATGATTTATTATGTGACGCCCCCAGAATAGGTATACAACACCCATTCTGAGTCGCCAAATACATGGTACAGAAAGCAAACTACAACTTCAATAATACAATTGTCGTGCAAAATACGACAACACATACTGTGAGTTTAAATACAAATATTGTCTTCTAGACAATATCCACACTCAAATAAATCCTCATTACAATTATTCAAACACTATTTTACAGAAATAGTGAGGACTGCTAATACATCTTTCTAGAACCATCACTCCATACCCCGACTAGATCCTGCTATGTTCTCACCTCCTGAGAAGAAAAATGGAACAAAAAGGAAAAGGGTGAGCTCAACTAGCCCAGTAAAGAATATTATGACTAAGATAATATACAACAAATTATCGTTAGTCTTCAACAGGGAAAAATCTGATAAAATATAATCGACAACAAGTTTTAGATCAACAACTGCAGCGGAAACAGCAAACCATTAGAAGAGTCAAGTAGAGAAAGAATTCTACTATCTTCTAAGATTTAAAAGTCCATCATCAATATTTTATCCCTGTAACATCAATTAATAATCATCTTTAACCAAATATTCATCTTTGCACTACAGGCCAAAGATATTCATTTGTATCATCAGTCGGTCATGTTCATCTCAACACCTGTTCATCTTTGCACTACAGGCCAAAGATATTCATCAAGTAATTATACATCTTTGCACTACAGGCCAAAGATATTCATCAAGTAATTATACATCTTTGCACTACAGGCCAAAGATATTCAGTAATATCATCATTTAGGACTGAGGATGATGAAAAATATCTTAAAGAGAACGAATCCAATGAGACAGAAGGACAAATAGTAGGGATTCGTATAACAGTTTATCCAAGATCAATAATACTTCATAATAATCAATTGTGAAGCAGAATTCAAAAATAAAGATCAAAACATGGATACAATCAAAGATAGTAACCATAATAGACATCTTGGACAAAAAGGAAAAATTTTATTTTTCGGTGAATAGTGCCGTATTCGTGAATAGTGCCGTATACGTGAATAGTGCCGTATACGTGAATAGTAACCCCGACACAAAAAGTTCCAAATTTGATAAAAACTCATATCAATATTTCAGCATAATGATATTGAAGAAAATAATATCATTAAGAAGAAAATAATATCCCTTACCTCAAAATATCAGTACTTCTGGTCGGAATACCGGTATAAGGCTGAAAGAAACTTGCTCTGATGAATAGAAACTCTCAAAGTATCTAAATACTCACAAAATACACTCAATAATCTAGAGAGAGAAAGAGAGAAAACTTGTTTCTGGTGTGATTTTCAATTCTAACTTAGCCCTCTATTTATAGGAAAATTTTGGTAGGTTTGACCTGCAACCTGATGGCTTTACCTGCTACTATTCCCACCCACCACATTTGAAATATAATTCAGCACATTTCTTCACCAACCACAAGTGGGGCCCACCAATTCTAGAATTTTCCACCAAAATGATAAACTCCGAAAATTCAACAATTTCTGAACCAGTCATCTTGTAAAATTCGTAATAAATCATACGTTCATTTTTAACGGTTCAAAATTTGTGGACATATACTCAACTTATATATGTATAACATATCCAAAAATTACCACGATCCAACGGTCGGATTAAAAATTATAACCCCCGCAAACTATCTCAAAAACCCTGATTTTTAATACCTCCATTCCGACAAAAATACTGATAAAAACCTCAACATTAACTCCTTCATTTTTAACCACAAAAATATATCCCTCATTTATATCCACATAAAATAAATATTTCCTTATCATATGAATCAATAATTAATTATTCACAAATAATATTACAGAATCACATTTATGACAACCAGGCCGTTCCCAGGAAAGAGGGGGCTTTCCAATAAGGATTTCTCCTTACTGGCGCGCAATTAGATGACCAAACCTCTCCTTAGACAGAACTTTCTAGACATTGCCAATAATGTTATCTAATAATATTATTCAAATAATATGAATTATTGATCTGATAAATGAAAATACTGTGCAGCAACAATTATTGAAACAACAATAATATAAAATATCAACGCAGCAATTATTGAATCAATAAAATAAAATATTGAATAATAACTACTGTAACAATTATTGAGTAGTGCCTTCTTACGTAAGAATCAATAATTGGTGCAATACCGTGTGCTACTGTATTTTAACCACCGGGTATTCCAACAGTATTAACGGTAACAACTACGCCGTTATTTATAAACAACTTATACTTGTCGTTTTCTTCATCCAATCGCTTTCCGTTATGGGGCCCACACAAGGCTGCGTCGTCGTACGAATATTCCCCGACAGCAAGAATATTCCACGACCAACCGAATATTCACCGACCAAAAATAAATATTTTATAACCACTTGCTTATTTTGCAAAATTTGCACATTTCACCCATAACCAAAGTATTATATCAAATTAACCCCTTATTATTCACAATAATATTTAGAGAAAATTTGATTTTATTCATTAATAAGTTGGGGTCTTACAACCTCCCCTCCTTATGAAATTTCGTCCTCGAAATTGACGTACGTACCTGATGTTTCAAAAAGGTGAGGATACCTCGCTTTCATTTCTGATTCCAACTCCCAGGTCATTTCTTCAATAGCATGGTTTCTCCACAAAACCTTAACTTGTGGTATAACCTTCGTGCGTAGGACATGCTCTTTCCTATCCAAGATCTTAACAGGTACCTCCTCGTACGTTAAATCTTCAGCTATCTCGTCTGGTTCTAACTCAATAATGTGGTTCGGGTCTTTAACATATTTACGAAGCATAGATATGTGAAAAACATTATGAACACGAGACATGCTTGGAGGTAATGCGAGTCTATATGCCACATTTCCTATTCGCTCAAGAATCTCAAATGGACCAACAAATCTTGGATTGAGCTTTCCTCTCTTCCCAAATCTTGTAACTCCCTTCCATGGTGCAACACGTAACAATACATGATCCCCAATATTAAATTCCACGTCCTTCCGATGAAGATCCGCATAACTCTTTTGTCGATCCTGTGCCGTTTGTATACGTTGTCGAATCGTTTGGATCTTCTCTGTAGTAATGCGTACCAATTCTGGTCCCAACAATGTTGCTTCACCCACCTCGTCCCAGCATACTGGAGAACGACATTTTCTTCCATACAACGCCTCAAATGGAGCCACACCTATGCTCGCCTGATAACTGTTGTTGTAGGAGAATTCCACCAATGGTAGGTACTTATCCCAACTCCCTTTGAGATCTAGGACACAAAGTCTTAATAGATCTTCAAGAGTTTGAATAGTCCTCTCTGATTGTCCGTCCGTTTGAGGATGGTATGCTGAACTGAATCGTAAATCCGTGCCCATAGCTTTCTGCAAGCTAACCCAAAATCGTGAAGTGAATCTTGGGTCACGATCCGAAACTATGGATACTGGCATGCCATGCAATCTCACAATCTCGTTCACGTACATACTAGCAAGACGTTCAAGGGAATAAGTCTCACGTATCGGCAAGAAATGAGCGGACTTGGTTAATCTATCAACAATAACCCAAATCGCATCTATGCCTTGAGAAACCTTGGGAAGACCTGTAACAAAATCCATAGTAATGTGTTCCCACTTCCATTTCGGAATCTCAAGTGGTTGCAATGGACCCTTTGGTACTTGATGCTCCGCTTTTACACGTTGACAAGTTAAACATCTCGAGATAAACTCCGCGATCTCTCTTTTCATATTGCTCCACCAAAATGTATGTCGAAGATCGTGATACATTTTGGTACTCCCAGGATGGATTGCAAACGGTGTGTTGTGTGCCTCCATCATTATTCTATGCTTCAAGTCAAAATCGTTAGGAACACAAAGTCTGGAGTTGACTCGAAGTATTCCTTCTTCATCGATTCTTGCTTCTGGAATAGCACCTTCTTGCACTTTCTTCTTCATACGCATCAGCTCTATGTCCGTAGCTTGAGCAGCTTTAACTTTATCGATTAAAGTCGGTTCTACTCGTATATTTGATATCATCATGTGGGTACTTGGAGCCTTCATCTCTATCTCCATCCTTTGCAAGTCATACAAAATGGGCCTTTGTGTTAAAAACATTGCACTCGTACCCGCATATGATCTTCTACTCAATGCGTCAGCTACTACGTTTGCTTTTCCAGGATGATATTGGATGGTATGATCGTAATCTTTCAACAGCTCGAGCCAACGTCGTTGCCGCATGTTGAGTTCCTTTTGGGTGAAGAAATATTTGAGGCTTTTATGATCTGTATAGATCTCCACTTTCTCCCCATACAGGTAGTGTCTCCAGATCTTCAACGCAAAAACGACTGCTGCCAACTCCAAATCATGAGTAGGATAATTCCTCTCATATTCTTTGAGTTGTCGTGAGGCATAGGCTATGACTTTCCCATGTTGCATGAGAACACATCCTAACCCTTTGCCTGAAGCATCGCTGTAGATAACAAATCCATCCGAACCAGATGGTATTGTCAAAACAGGTGCCGAAATGAGTCTCCTCTTGAGTTCTTGGAAACTCTTCTCGCATTCCTCACTCCATACGAATTTTGTATCTTTCCGAGTCAGCTGAGTTAACGGAGTAGCGATTCGAGAAAATCCTTCCACAAATCTCCGATAATAACCAGCTAAGCCCAGAAAGCTACGTACTTCGGTTACCGACTTCGGTTGCTCCCAACTTTGTATGGCTTCAATCTTCGCCGGGTCGACAGATACTCCATGTTTTGACACCACGTGCCCAAGGAATGCTACTTCCTCAAGCCAGAACTCGCATTTCTTCAGTTTGGCATATAGCTTGTTTTCACGAAGCCTTTGCAGTACCAGCTTCAAATGGCGCTCATGATCTTCACGGCTTTTGGAATAGATGAGGATGTCATCAATAAAGACAACAACGAACTGATCCAAATATTCTTTGAATACACGGTTCATCATATCCATGAAGGCAGCAGGAGCATTAGTCAATCCAAAAGACATTACTAAGAATTCATAATGCCCGTACCGAGTTCTGAAGGCAGTCTTTGGAATATCCTCAGTTTTAATCTTCAGCTGATGATATCCAGAACGAAGATCGATCTTTGAAAAGAATTGTGCTCCTTGCAACTGGTCAAACAGGTCATCAATGCGAGGTAGCGGATACCTATTCTTGATGGTGACATGGTTCAATTCTCGATAGTCAATACAAAGTCGCATACTCCCGTCTTTCTTCTTTACGAATAAAACAGGAGCACCCCAAGGAGACGTACTAGGACGAATAAAACCGATGTCCAACAACTCCTGTAGTTGGACTTTTAACTCCTGAAGTTCAATAGGAGCCATTCGATATGGGGTTTTAGAAATGGGCTTTGTACCGGGTTCAAGGTCAATAAAGAATTCAATTTCTCGTTCCGGGGGTAGACCGGGAAGTTCTTCAGGAAATACATCGGGAAATTCTCTAACAATAGAAATATTATTCAAATCTGACTTGTCTTTGTTCAAATCCATAACATGGGCTAAGAAAGCTTGACATCCGTTTTTCAATAAACGAATAGCTTTGTGGCTTGATATGACAGTGACTGATTTTAGTGGTTTAGTAGTTTGAATTCGTATGACAGGTTGGTTAGGAATATGAAAACTAACAACCTTACGAAAACAATCAATTTTAGCATGATGAGTGGTTAACCAATCAATTCCTAAAATCACATCAAAAGCAAGTATCTTTAAAGAGATAAGATCAACAGGTAATGTGATAGTGCCAACTTGGATCATGCAAGATTTATAAACTGTAGATGTAACGAAGGTTTCACCCAACGGAGTTTCAACAGATAAGTTAAAGTCCAATTTCTCCGGAGTCAAGTTTAAACGTTGAGCACAAGCAGGAGAGATAAAAGAATGGGTAGAACCGGTATCTAGTAAAGTATAAACTTCGCAAGAATTCAAGATTAGCTTACCCGTGATCACCTCGTTCGGGTTTCTCGCGTTTTGGCCAGTAACGACAAACGCCCTTCCAGGAACCGCTGATTTCGACTTATCCGGGATAACTTTTGGAGTCACCATCCCCGCTGAACTTGGTTTTGCTACAGAACACTCTCGAGCTATATGACCTTCCTTTCCACAGTTATAACATACCTTGGATTGTTGTGGGCAGTTTGGGCTGATATGTCCCTCTTTCCCACATTTGTAACATACGACCGGTGGTCGTTCTCCTCCCCTAGAAACAGTTGATGTTTGTGCTGACGTCTTCACGTTATCATTGTTGTACCTTCTCTTCTTGAAATCTCCTCCCGACTCGCTCCTTCTATTATCACGACCACGATTACCACCAGAGTGGTTACCGCTTTTGTCCGAATGTTTTCCTCCCTGCTGGTTTTCATTGCTTCGATGACTGCCGCCACCGGTATGACCCTGGTTGTGGTCCCTCGGTTGCACATACTCATTATCTCGCTCTAATAATTGAGCCCTGTTTACAACATCTGAATATAAAGAAAATTTATGAGAGATAAGATATTGCCGAATCTCGGGTTTTAGACCTCTCAGAAACATCCTTGTCATTCGTTCCTCATTTTCGACCAAATGAGGTGCAAACCTGGATAACTCTGCAAACTTCGCCTCGTACTGGGACACCGTCATGTTGTTTTGTTCCAGTCTAATAAACTCAACCTCCTTCATATGACGAATACTTTCAGGAAAGTACTTGTCATTGAACAGTTTTTGAAATGTTTCCCAGGACATGTTGAGTGCGTCAGGCTGGGTACGCTTCACAGACTCCCACCAGTAGTCTGCCTCACCGCGGAACATAAATGTGGCGAATGGAACCTTCTGTTCCTCCGTGCATCCCAAGACATCAAATATCTTGGTAATTTGCTTGACCCACGTTTCCGCCATGATCGGATCCGGCTTTCCCTTAAATTCTGGTGGTCCCAATTCTTTGAACTGCTTAGCTGTGACAAACCGCGCGTTGTTATCATTTCCACCCGTATTCTGCACACGAGTCTCCCTCGTCTGATTTTGCATGAACTGCAAAAAGCTCCTAAACATTCCATCATTCATCGTTTGCTCGGTAACGTTGTTTACAGGAGGAATATTGCCTTCCTGTTGCACGTTCCCCTGGGTAGTGATCAAAGGTGTCTCCACGGTCTGATTTACTCCATTATTAACGTTCTCAGCTGCCATTCTTAAATACTGCCATAAAACAAGGGTTAATAGTCATGTCATATATTATCCCTATACTCTGACCGACCAAATAAACACCAAATAAACTTAGTCAGGTCATACTAGCGAAGGAATTCCCCGTCTCTCCCCTCCTAGTTCTTGTCTCACATCTCAGCCAGGGATCATATCCCTAAGCTCTGATACCAACTGTGACGCCCCCAGAATAGGTATACAACACCCATTCTGAGTCGCCAAATACATGGTACAGAAAGCAAACTACAACTTCAATAATACAATTGTCGTGCAAAATACGACAACACATACTGTGAGTTTAAATACAAATATTGTCTTCTAGACAATATCCACACTCAAATAAATCCTCATTACAATTATTCAAACACTATTTTACAGAAATAGTGAGGACTGCTAATACATCTTTCTAGAACCATCACTCCATACCCCGACTAGATCCTGCTATGTTCTCACCTCCTGAGAAGAAAAATGGAACAAAAAGGAAAAGGGTGAGCTCAACTAGCCCAGTAAAGAATATTATGACTAAGATAATATACAACAAATTATCGTTAGTCTTCAACAGGGAAAAATCTGATAAAATATAATCGACAACAAGTTTTAGATCAACAACTGCAGCGGAAACAGCAAACCATTAGAAGAGTCAAGTAGAGAAAGAATTCTACTATCTTCTAAGATTTAAAAGTCCATCATCAATATTTTATCCCTGTAACATCAATTAATAATCATCTTTAACCAAATATTCATCTTTGCACTACAGGCCAAAGATATTCATTTGTATCATCAGTCGGTCATGTTCATCTCAACACCTGTTCATCTTTGCACTACAGGCCAAAGATATTCATCAAGTAATTATACATCTTTGCACTACAGGCCAAAGATATTCATCAAGTAATTATACATCTTTGCACTACAGGCCAAAGATATTCAGTAATATCATCATTTAGGACTGAGGATGATGAAAAATATCTTAAAGAGAACGAATCCAATGAGACAGAAGGACAAATAGTAGGGATTCGTATAACAGTTTATCCAAGATCAATAATACTTCATAATAATCAATTGTGAAGCAGAATTCAAAAATAAAGATCAAAACATGGATACAATCAAAGATAGTAACCATAATAGACATCTTGGACAAAAAGGAAAAATTTTATTTTTCGGTGAATAGTGCCGTATTCGTGAATAGTGCCGTATACGTGAATAGTGCCGTATACGTGAATAGTAACCCCGACACAAAAAGTTCCAAATTTGATAAAAACTCATATCAATATTTCAGCATAATGATATTGAAGAAAATAATATCATTTAAGAAGAAAATAATATCCCTTACCTCAAAATATCAGTACTTCTGGTCGGAATACCGGTATAAGGCTGAAAGAAACTTGCTCTGATGAATAGAAACTCTCAAAGTATCTAAATACTCACAAAATACACTCAATAATCTAGAGAGAGAAAGAGAGAAAACTTGTTTCTGGTGTGATTTTCAATTCTAACTTAGCCCTCTATTTATAGGAAAATTTTGGTAGGTTTGACCTGCAACCTGATGGCTTTACCTGCTACTATTCCCACCCACCACATTTGAAATATAATTCAGCACATTTCTTCACCAACCACAAGTGGGGCCCACCAATTCTAGAATTTTCCACCAAAATGATAAACTCCGAAAATTCAACAATTTCTGAACCAGTCATCTTGTAAAATTCATAATAAATCATACGTTCATTTTTAACGGTTCAAAATTTGTGGACATATACTCAACTTATATATGTATAACATATCCAAAAATTACCACGATCCAACGGTCGGATTAAAAATTATAACCCCCGCAAATATCTCAAAAACCCTGATTTTTAATACCTCCATTCCGACAAAAATACTGATAAAAACCTCAACATTAACTCCTTCATTTTTAACCACAAAAATATATCCCTCATTTATATCCACATAAAATAAATATTTCCTTATCATATGAATCAATAATTAATTATTCACAAATAATATTACAGAATCACATTTATGACAACCAGGCCGTTCCCAGGAAAGAGGGGGCTTTCCAATAAGGATTTCTCCTTACTGGCGCGCAATTAGATGACCAAACCTCTCCTTAGACAGAACTTTCTAGACATTGCCAATAATGTTATCTAATAATATTATTCAAATAATATGAATTATTGATCTGATAAATGAAAATACTGTGCAGCAACAATTATTGAAACAACAATAATATAAAATATCAACGCAGCAATTATTGAATCAATAAAATAAAATATTGAATAATAACTACTGTAACAATTATTGAGTAGTGCCTTCTTACGTAAGAATCAATAATTGGTGCAATACCGTGTGCTACTGTATTTTAACCACCGGGTATTCCAACAGTATTAACGGTAACAACTACGCCGTTATTTATAAAAAACTTATACTTGTCGTTTTCTTCATCCAATCGCTTTCCGTTATGGGGCCCACACAAGGCTGCGTCGTCGTACGAATATTCCCCGACAGCAAGAATATTCCACGACCAACCGAATATTCACCGACCAAAAATAAATATTTTATAACCACTTGCTTATTTTGCAAAATTTGCACATTTCACCCATAACCAAAGTATTATATCAAATTAACCCCTTATTATTCACAATAATATTTAGAGAAAATTTGATTTTATTCATTAATAAGTTGGGGTCTTACATATTAACCTCATTAAAGTACTACGAGCATTAGTTAAACCAAAAGGTAACACTAACCACTTATATAAACCATATTTTGTTTTAAAAGAAGTTTTCCATTCATATCATTCTTTCATTCTAATTTGATGATATCCACTTTTCAAATTAATTTAAATAATACTGAAGACCTGTGCAATTCATCAAGCGTATTATCTAAATCAAGGAATAAGATGCCCATACTTTAGCGTACGTAATATTGTTCACAGCTCGACAATCAATGCACATGAGCCACTTCCCATCCTTTTTAGGAACTAAAATTACTAGAACTGTACATGGATTCATGTTTTATCTTACGAACCCTTTCTCCATTAATTCACTAACTTGTTTTTACAACTCCTTTGTTTCCTCGGGATTGCTTCGATAAGTTGATTGATTTGGGATGGTAGCGTCGGGTACTAAATTAATCTGATGCTTAATGCCCTAAATAGGTGGTAAACCTTGTGGTAGTTCCTCGAGAAACGCATTATCATAATCTTATAAAAGAGACACAACAACACTAAGTAACGAAGAGTTAATCTGGTTAGTATTCAAACACACATCCTTATACAAAAGTATAATCATTGACTATTTAGAAATCAAAGGTCTCCTCGTATCACTCTTTTTTGCATAGATATTTGTTTTTCTATCTTCATCTTTTTTTTCTCTCTTTCTTTTTCTCTTTTATTTTTTTCTCATTCATTTTCTTTTCTTCACTATCTTTCTTTTGTACATGATCTTTTTGTAAATGCAATTGATCTGCATGCACTTACTTCGGTGTCATCGGACAAAGAGTGAATCTTCTTTGATTGTGCACAAATGAATATTCATTCGTAAAGTCGTCATGCTTTGCACACCGATCAAACTTCCCTGGCCTCCCAAGTAACAAGTGTACTGCCTACATTGGAACCACGTCGCACATCACCTCATCAACACATCTACCAATATTGAATGACACCAATTCCTGCCTAGTTACTTTTACTTCTCTGCTGTCGTTGAGTCATTGCAAAAGATAAGGATGAGAATGTTTGGTTATGGGAAGCTCTATCTTCTCAACCATGGTAGTACTAGCAACATTGGTACAACTTCCCCCATCAATCACCACACAACATATTTTCCCATGAACAAGACACCTAGTATGAGAGAGATTTTTCCATTGCTCTATGTTGTCTTCCTTCACTTATGTGCTAAAAGCTCTTTTAGTAACCATCACTGTGCCATGGATAACGATTTCATTCTCATCTACCTCCTCCAATGGCAGTATAGAATCGGCATCGCTATTGTCATCCTTGGTCTACAATTTCCCATTATCAAGTAAAATCATGGCTCTTTGATTCAAACATTGGCTTGAAATATGACCCCTTCCTAGGCACTTAAAACATCTTAGATCACGATTACGACCAAATGAAGATTCAGTTTTACCTTAATTTTCACGGTTGGTCGCTCCTTGTTTTGGCTCTACTTTGGGTTTGATCATGATTGACTTTTCTTCTTGCTTTGCAATATTGGGTTTCCAAGATAACCCCATAGTGGAAATTGATCGTTGGTCACCTCTCCTTTTGAGTTACTTCTTAATTTTGATAGCCATGTGCTCCATAACCTCTAATTCCACATAGTGTTGTCGCTCCACCAAATCTGTAATCTCTCAATTTAAGTCTGCTAAAAATCGAGCCATTGCTCGCGATCCTCCAATATGTTGGCTCTAGTCATCAGCATCTCCGTCTCCTTGTAATAGTCTTCCACGCTCTGACTACCTTGTTTAAGATTATGTAAATTCTTGAAAAGATCTCAGTGGTAGTTGTAAGACCCCAACTTATTAATGAATAAAATCAAATTTTCTCTAAATATTATTGTGAATAATAAGGGGTTAATTTGATATAATACTTTGGTTATGGGTGAAATGTGCAAATTTTACAAAATAAGCAAGTGGTTATAAAATATTTATTTTTGGTCGGTGAATATTCGGTTGGTCGTAGAATATTCTTGCTGTCGGGGAATATTCGTACGACGACGCAGCCTTGTGTGGGCCTCATAACGGAAAGCGATTGGATGAAGAAAACGACAAGTATAAGTTGTTGTTACCGTTAATACTGTTGGAATACCCGGTGGTTAAAATACAGTAGCACACGGTATTGCACCAATTATTGATTCTTACGTAAGAAGGCACTACTCAATAATTGTTACAGTAGTTATTATTCAATATTTTATTTTATTGATTCAATAATTGCTGCGTTGATATTTTATATTATTGTTGTTTCAATAATTGTTGCTGCACAGTATTTTCATTTATCAGATCAATAATTCATATTATTTGAATAATATTATTAGATAACATTATTGGCAATGTCTAGAAAGTTCTGTCTAAGGAGAGGTTTGGTCATCTAATTGCGCGCCAGTAAGGAGAAATCCTTATTGGAAAGCCCCCTCTTTCCTGGGAACGGCCTGGTTGTCATAAATGTGATTCTGTAATATTATTTGTGAATAATTAATTATTGATTCATATGATAAGGAAATATTTATTTTATGTGGATATAAATGAGGGATATATTTTTGTGGTTAAAAATGAAGGAGTTAATGTTGAGGTTTTTATCCATATTTTTGTCGGAATGGAGGTATTAAAAATCAGGGTTTTTGAGATATTTTGCGGGGGTTATAATTTTTAATCCGACCGTTGGATCGTGGTAATTTTTGGATATGTTATACATATATAAGTTGAGTATATGCCCACAAATTTTGAACCGTTATTATGAATTTTACAAGATGACTGGTTCAGAAATTGTTGAATTTTCGGAGTTTATCATTTTGATGGAAAATTCTAGAATTGGTGGGCCCCACTTGTGGTTGGTGAAGAAATGTGCTGAATTATATTTCAAATGTGGTGGGTGGGAATAGTAGCAGGTAAAGCCATCAGGTTGCAGGTCAAACCTACCAAAATTTTCCTATAAATAGAGGGCTAAGTTAGAATTGAAAATCACACCAGAAACAAGTTTTCTCTCTTTCTCTCTCTAGATTATTGAGTGTATTTTGTGAGTATTTAGATACTTTGAGAGTTTCTATTCATCAGAGCAAGTTTCTTTCAGCCTTATACCGGTATTCCGACCAGAAGTACTGATATTTTGAGGTAAGGGATATTATTTTCTTCTTAATGATATTATTTTCTTCAATATCATTATGCTGAAATATTGATATGAGTTTTTATCAAATTTGGAACTTTTTGTGTCGGGGTTACTATTCACGTATACGGCACTATTCACGTATACGGCACTATTCACGAATACGGCACTATTCACCGAAAAATAAAATTTTCCCTTTTTGTCCAAGATGTCTATTATGGTTACTATCTTTGATTGTATCCATGTTTTGATCTTTATTTTTGAATTCTGCTTCACAATTGATTATTATGAAGTATTATTGATCTTGGATAAACTGTTATACGAATCCCTACTATTTGTCCTTCTGTCTCATTGGATTCGTTCTCTTTAAGATATTTTTCATCATCCTCAGTCCTAAATGATGATATTACTGAATATCTTTGGCCTGTAGTGCAAAGATGTATAATTACTTGATGAATATCTTTGGCCTGTAGTGCAAAGATGAACAGGTGTTGAGATGAACATGACCGACTGATGATACAAATGAATATCTTTGGCCTGTAGTGCAAAGATGAATATTTGGTTAAAGATGATTATTAATTGATGTTACAGGGATAAAATATTGATGATGGACTTTTAAATCTTAGAAGATAGTAGAATTCTTTCTCTACTTGACTCTTCTAATGGTTTGCTGTTTCCGCTGCAGTTGTTGATCTAAAACTTGTTGTCGATTATATTCTATCAGATTTTTCCCTGTTGAAGACTAACGATAATTTGTTGTATATTATCTTAGTCATAATATTCTTTACTGGGCTAGTTGAGCTCACCCTTTTCCTTTTTGTTCCATTTTTCTTCTCAGGAGGTGAGAACATAGCAGGATCTAGTCGGGGTATGGAGTGATGGTTCTAGAAAGATGTATTAGCAGTCCTCACTATTTCTGTAAAATAGTGTTTGAATAATTGTAATGAGGATTTATTTGAGTGTGGATATTGTCTAGAAGACAATATTTGTATTTAAACTCACAGTATGTGTTGTCGTATTTTGCACGACAATTGTATTATTGAAGTTGTAGTTTGCTTTCTGTACCATGTATTTGGCGACTCAGAATGGGTGTTGTATACCTATTTTGGGGGCGTCACAGTTGGTATCAGAGCTTAGGGATATGATCCCTGGCTGAGATGTGAGACAAGAACTAGGAGGGGAGAGACGGGGAATTCCTTCGCTAGTATGACCTGACTAAGTTTATTTGGTGTTTATTTGGTCGGTCAGAGTATAGGGATAATATATGACATGACTATTAACCCTTGTTTTATGGCAGTATTTAAGAATGGCAGCTGAGAACGTTAATAATGGAGTAAATCAGACCGTGGAGACACCTTTGATCACTACCCAGGGGAACGTGCAACAGGAAGGCAATATTCCTCCTGTAAACAACGTTACCGAGCAAACGATGAATGATGGAATGTTTAGGAGCTTTTTGCAGTTCATGCAAAATCAGACGAGGGAGACTCGTGTGCAGAATACGGGTGGAAATGATAACAACGCGCGGTTTGTCACAGCTAAGCAGTTCAAAGAATTGGGACCACCAGAATTTAAGGGAAAGCCGGATCCGATCATGGCGGAAACGTGGGTCAAGCAAATTACCAAGATATTTGATGTCTTGGGATGCACGGAGGAACAGAAGGTTCCATTCGCCACATTTATGTTCCGCGGTGAGGCAGACTACTGGTGGGAGTCTGTGAAGCGTACCCAGCCTGACGCACTCAACATGTCCTGGGAAACATTTCAAAAACTGTTCAATGACAAGTACTTTCCTGAAAGTATTCGTCATATGAAGGAGGTTGAGTTTATTAGACTGGAACAAAACAACATGACGGTGTCCCAGTACGAGGCGAAGTTTGCAGAGTTATCCAGGTTTGCACCTCATTTGGTCGAAAATGAGGAACGAATGACAAGGATGTTTCTGAGAGGTCTAAAACCCGAGATTCGGCAATATCTTATCTCTCATAAATTTTCTTTATATTCAGATGTTGTAAACAGGGCTCAATTATTAGAGCGAGATAATGAGTATGTGCAACCGAGGGACCACAACCAGGGTCATACCGGTGGCGGCAGTCATCGAAGCAATGAAAACCAGCAGGGAGGAAAACATTCGGACAAAAGCGGTAACCACTCTGGTGGTAATCGTGGTCGTGATAATAGAAGGAGCGAGTCGGGAGGAGATTTCAAGAAGAGAAGGTACAACAATGATAACGTGAAGACGTCAGCACAAACATCAACTGTTTCTAGGGGAGGAGAACGACCACCGGTCGTATGTTACAAATGTGGGAAAGAGGGACATATCAGCCCAAACTGCCCACAACAATCCAAGGTATGTTATAACTGTGGAAAGGAAGGTCATATAGCTCGAGAGTGTTCTGTAGCAAAACCAAGTTCAGCGGGGATGGTGACTCCAAAAGTTATCCCGGATAAGTCGAAATCAGCGGTTCCTGGAAGGGCGTTTGTCGTTACTGGCCAAAACGCGAGAAACCCGAACGAGGTGATCACGGGTAAGCTAATCTTGAATTCTTGCGAAGTTTATACTTTACTAGATACCGGTTCTACCCATTCTTTTATCTCTCCTGCTTGTGCTCAACGTTTAAACTTGACTCCGGAGAAATTGGACTTTAACTTATCTGTTGAAACTCCGTTGGGTGAAACCTTCGTTACATCTACAGTTTATAAATCTTGCATGATCCAAGTTGGCACTATCACATTACCTGTTGATCTTATCTCTTTAAAGATACTTGCTTTTGATGTGATTTTAGGAATTGATTGGTTAACCACTCATCATGCTAAAATTGATTGTTTTCGTAAGGTTGTTAGTTTTCATATTCCTAACCAACCTGTCATACGAATTCAAACTACTAAACCACTAAAATCAGTCACTGTCATATCAAGCCACAAAGCTATTCGTTTATTGAAAAACGGATGTCAAGCTTTCTTAGCCCATGTTATGGATTTGAACAAAGACAAGTCAGATTTGAATAATATTTCTATTGTTAGAGAATTTCCCGATGTATTTCCTGAAGAACTTCCCGGTCTACCCCCGGAACGAGAAATTGAATTCTTTATTGACCTTGAACCCGGTACAAAGCCCATTTCTAAAACCCCATATCGAATGGCTCCTATTGAACTTCAGGAGTTAAAAGTCCAACTACAGGAGTTGTTGGACATCGGTTTTATTCGTCCTAGTACGTCTCCTTGGGGTGCTCCTGTTTTATTCGTAAAGAAGAAAGACGGGAGTATGCGACTTTGTATTGACTATCGAGAATTGAACCATGTCACCATCAAGAATAGGTATCCGCTACCTCGCATTGATGACCTGTTTGACCAGTTGCAAGGAGCACAATTCTTTTCAAAGATCGATCTTCGTTCTGGATATCATCAGCTGAAGATTAAAACTGAGGATATTCCAAAGACTGCCTTCAGAACTCGGTACGGGCATTATGAATTCTTAGTAATGTCTTTTGGATTGACTAATGCTCCTGCTGCCTTCATGGATATGATGAACCGTGTATTCAAAGAATATTTGGATCAGTTCGTTGTTGTCTTTATTGATGACATCCTCATCTATTCCAAAAGCCGTGAAGATCATGAGCGCCATTTGAAGCTGGTACTGCAAAGGCTTCGTGAAAACAAGCTATATGCCAAACTGAAGAAATGCGAGTTCTGGCTTGAGGAAGTAGCATTCCTTGGGCACGTGGTGTCAAAACATGGAGTATCTGTCGACCCGGCGAAGATTGAAGCCATACAAAGTTGGGAGCAACCGAAGTCGGTAACCGAAGTACGTAGCTTTCTGGGCTTAGCTGGTTATTATCGGAGATTTGTGGAAGGATTTTCTCGAATCGCTACTCCGTTAACTCAGCTGACTCGGAAAGATACAAAATTCGTATGGAGTGAGGAATGCGAGAAGAGTTTCCAAGAACTCAAGAGGAGACTCATTTCGGCACCTGTTTTGACAATACCATCTGGTTCGGATGGATTTGTTATCTACAGCGATGCTTCAGGCAAAGGGTTAGGATGTGTTCTCATGCAACATGGGAAAGTCATAGCCTATGCCTCACGACAACTCAAAGAATATGAGAGGAATTATCCTACTCATGATTTGGAGTTGGCAGCAGTCGTTTTTGCGTTGAAGATCTGGAGACACTACCTGTATGGGGAGAAAGTGGAGATCTATACAGATCATAAAAGCCTCAAATATTTCTTCACCCAAAAGGAACTCAACATGCGGCAACGACGTTGGCTTGAGCTGTTGAAAGATTACGATCATACCATCCAATACCATCCTGGAAAAGCAAACGTAGTAGCTGACGCATTGAGTAGAAGATCATATGCGGGTACGAGTGCAATGTTTTTAACACAAAGGCCCATTTTGTATGACTTGCAAAGGATGGAGATAGAGATGAAGGCTCCAAGTACCCACATGATGATATCAAATATACGAGTAGAACCGACTTTAATCGATAAAGTTAAAGCTGCTCAAGCTACGGATATAGAGCTGATGCGTATGAAGAAGAAAGTGCAAGAAGGTGCTATTCCAGAAGCAAGAATCGATGAAGAAGGAATACTTCGAGTCAACTCCAGACTTTGTGTTCCTAACGATTTTGACTTGAAGCATAGAATAATGATGGAGGCACACAACACACCGTTTGCAATCCATCCTGGGAGTACCAAAATGTATCACGATCTTCGACATACATTTTGGTGGAGCAATATGAAAAGAGAGATCGCGGAGTTTATCTCGAGATGTTTAACTTGTCAACGTGTAAAAGCGGAGCATCAAGTACCAAAGGGTCCATTGCAACCACTTGAGATTCCGAAATGGAAGTGGGAACACATTACTATGGATTTTGTTACAGGTCTTCCCAAGGTTTCTCAAGGCATAGATGCGATTTGGGTTATTGTTGATAGATTAACCAAGTCCGCTCATTTCTTGCCGATACGTGAGACTTATTCCCTTGAACGTCTTGCTAGTATGTACGTGAACGAGATTGTGAGATTGCATGGCATGCCAGTATCCATAGTTTCGGATCGTGACCCAAGATTCACTTCACGATTTTGGGTTAGCTTGCAGAAAGCTATGGGCACGGATTTACGATTCAGTTCAGCATACCATCCTCAAACGGACGGACAATCAGAGAGGACTATTCAAACTCTTGAAGATCTATTAAGACTTTGTGTCCTAGATCTCAAAGGGAGTTGGGATAAGTACCTACCATTGGTGGAATTCTCCTACAACAACAGTTATCAGGCGAGCATAGGTGTGGCTCCATTTGAGGCGTTGTATGGAAGAAAATGTCGTTCTCCAGTATGCTGGGACGAGGTGGGTGAAGCAACATTGTTGGGACCAGAATTGGTACGCATTACTACAGAGAAGATCCAAACGATTCGACAACGTATACAAACGGCACAGGATCGACAAAAGAGTTATGCGGATCTTCATCGGAAGGACGTGGAATTTAATATTGGGGATCATGTATTGTTACGTGTTGCACCATGGAAGGGAGTTACAAGATTTGGGAAGAGAGGAAAGCTCAATCCAAGATTTGTTGGTCCATTTGAGATTCTTGAGCGAATAGGAAATGTGGCATATAGACTCGCATTACCTCCAAGCATGTCTCGTGTTCATAATGTTTTTCACATATCTATGCTTCGTAAATATGTTAAAGACCCGAACCACATTATTGAGTTAGAACCAGACGAGATAGCTGAAGATTTAACGTACGAGGAGGTACCTGTTAAGATCTTGGATAGGAAAGAGCATGTCCTACGCACGAAGGTTATACCACAAGTTAAGGTTTTGTGGAGAAACCATGCTATTGAAGAAATGACCTGGGAGTTGGAATCAGAAATGAAAGCGAGGTATCCTCACCTTTTTGAAACATCAGGTACGTACGTCAATTTCGAGGACGAAATTTCATAAGGAGGGGAGGTTGTAAGACCCCAACTTATTAATGAATAAAATCAAATTTTCTCTAAATATTATTGTGAATAATAAGGGGTTAATTTGATATAATACTTTGGTTATGGGTGAAATGTGCAAATTTTGCAAAATAAGCAAGTGGTTATAAAATATTTATTTTTGGTCGGTGAATATTCGGTTGGTCGTGGAATATTCTTGCTGTCGGGGAATATTCGTACGACGACGCAGCCTTGTGTGGGCCCCATAACGGAAAGCGATTGGATGAAGAAAACGACAAGTATAAGTTGTTGTTACCGTTAATACTGTTGGAATACCCGGTGGTTAAAATACAGTAGCACACGGTATTGCACCAATTATTGATTCTTACGTAAGAAGGCACTACTCAATAATTGTTACAGTAGTTATTATTCAATATTTTATTTTATTGATTCAATAATTGCTGCGTTGATATTTTATATTATTGTTGTTTCAATAATTGTTGCTGCACAGTATTTTCATTTATCAGATCAATAATTCATATTATTTGAATAATATTATTAGATAACATTATTGGCAATGTCTAGAAAGTTCTGTCTAAGGAGAGGTTTGGTCATCTAATTGCGCGCCAGTAAGGAGAAATCCTTATTGGAAAGCCCCCTCTTTCCTGGGAACGGCCTGGTTGTCATAAATGTGATTCTGTAATATTATTTGTGAATAATTAATTATTGATTCATATGATAAGGAAATATTTATTTTATGTGGATATAAATGAGGGATATATTTTTGTGGTTAAAAATGAAGGAGTTAATGTTGAGGTTTTTATCAGTATTTTTGTCGGAATGGAGGTATTAAAAATCAGGGTTTTTGAGATAGTTTGCGGGGGTTATAATTTTTAATCCGACCGTTGGATCGTGGTAATTTTTGGATATGTTATACATATATAAGTTGAGTATATGTCCACAAATTTTGAACCGTTAAAAATGAACGTATGATTTATTACGAATTTTACAAGATGACTGGTTCAGAAATTGTTGAATTTTCGGAGTTTATCATTTTGGTGGAAAATTCTAGAATTGGTGGGCCCCACTTGTGGTTGGTGAAGAAATGTGCTGAATTATATTTCAAATGTGGTGGGTGGGAATAGTAGCAGGTAAAGCCATCAGGTTGCAGGTCAAACCTACCAAAATTTTCCTATAAATAGAGGGCTAAGTTAGAATTGAAAATCACACCAGAAACAAGTTTTCTCTCTTTCTCTCTCTAGATTATTGAGTGTATTTTGTGAGTATTTAGATACTTTGAGAGTTTCTATTCATCAGAGCAAGTTTCTTTCAGCCTTATACCGGTATTCCGACCAGAAGTACTGATATTTTGAGGTAAGGGATATTATTTTCTTCTTAAATGATATTATTTTCTTCAATATCATTATGCTGAAATATTGATATGAGTTTTTATCAAATTTGGAACTTTTTGTGTCGGGGTTACTATTCACGTATACGGCACTATTCACGTATACGGCACTATTCACGAATACGGCACTATTCACCGAAAAATAAAATTTTCCCTTTTTGTCCAAGATGTCTATTATGGTTACTATCTTTGATTGTATCCATGTTTTGATCTTTATTTTTGAATTCTGCTTCACAATTGATTATTATGAAGTATTATTGATCTTGGATAAACTGTTATACGAATCCCTACTATTTGTCCTTCTGTCTCATTGGATTCGTTCTCTTTAAGATATTTTTCATCATCCTCAGTCCTAAATGATGATATTACTGAATATCTTTGGCCTGTAGTGCAAAGATGTATAATTACTTGATGAATATCTTTGGCCTGTAGTGCAAAGATGAACAGGTGTTGAGATGAACATGACCGACTGATGATACAAATGAATATCTTTGGCCTGTAGTGCAAAGATGAATATTTGGTTAAAGATGATTATTAATTGATGTTACAGGGATAAAATATTGATGATGGACTTTTAAATCTTAGAAGATAGTAGAATTCTTTCTCTACTTGACTCTTCTAATGGTTTGCTGTTTCCGCTGCAGTTGTTGATCTAAAACTTGTTGTCGATTATATTCTATCAGATTTTTCCCTGTTGAAGACTAACGATAATTTGTTGTATATTATCTTAGTCATAATATTCTTTACTGGGCTAGTTGAGCTCACCATTTTCCTTTTTGTTCCATTTTTCTTCTCATGAGGTGAGAACATAGCAGGATCTAGTCGGGGTATGGAGTGATGGTTCTAGAAAGATGTATTAGCAGTCCTCACTATTTCTGTAAAATAGTGTTTGAATAATTGTAATGAGGATTTATTTGAGTGTGGATATTGTCCAGAAGATAATATTTGTATTTAAACTCACAGTATGTGTTGTCGTATTTTGCACGACAATTATATTATTGAAGTTGTAGTTTGCTTTCTGTACCATGTATTTGGCGACTCAGAATGGGTGTTGTATACCTATTTTGGGGGCGTCACAGTAGTGGCTTGGAAAAAATTGTTTCTTCATTACGACTTTCATATCATCCCAAGTTTCAATCGGATACTCTCCATATCTCATCCGATTAATCATCAGTTGATCTTACTAAATGACGACATAGTCAGAAAACTCTGTGACTGCAAGTTTGACTTTCTTGAGCTCTAAATAATTGTGGCAGTCAAACACCCACTCCATCTTCTCCCACTCTAAGTATACCTAAGGATCACTTCTTCCTTAGAAAGCTGGAATTTTCATATTGATGCTATTCAAGTTATTATCTTCTCAATTCTGACCACATCTATCCCTTGCTCCATGTCTTCGATGAATGAAATCAGTTTCACGGTCCTCTTCTTTGCTAAACTTACCATCATAGTAAGTTGCTTCCTCTGTTCTATCTCCTCTAGGCCATGCTCTTCCCTTTTGATGAGCACAAGGAGTGTTTTGAGATGATTTTCCTCGGTTAACGCTCATCTGATCAATGCGTTCATGCATTAGTTCTACCGCCATTTCTAACTTCTTGGAAAATTCCTTCATCATGGCCCCTAACACAAACTTCATTTCAAACATTGGTGGGAATCTTCCAAAGTACCTTTATTCTTCATATCAGGCATGTTTTACTGCAAAACAATGGTTAGTAGAAAAAAAATTTCCTCACCATTCACTTACGTGTTTCGCTCAAGAATGACTCGCTCGTGTATCACTCAATTAGCTTTTACCGTCGAATGATCTCACCACTCTTGCCTTTTTTTCGCTCAAATATTCTCTTTTATAGGTTCTTTTTGAATTCGCCGAACAATATCATAGTTTACTATTTCAATTTAACAAGAACTTATCAAGAACAAAATATAGTAGGTATAAGTCTTGGATTACCGACAAGGTTACGGGTTGAGCTTCTTGTAAACTTTGGATTTCCCAAATTATATCTCTGTTTCGAACTAAATAGCTTTACGGGTTTAATTCTTTGAACAAGGTGCTTAGTTGGACTATCGAGTGATTTGGTGATTTCAGACTAATTTACTTCTTATATGCCTTTAAATTTTCGGGAAAACTAGTTAGGCTTGTAGAATTGTATGGCTTTGCTTGTTTGGAATTGATGATAATGTATTCAAATGAAATCTCGGTTGGAAGGTTGTTATGCCACCTGAATTGGATGATTGAATGATTAAATTTTGTGGAACTTGTCACGCCTAAATTTTGGGTTAGAAAGCAATTGAAACAAATTAGGAATTTTTTTGATATTAAAATAAGAAAAATTAAAGGATAGATAACCCGCTAGAAACTTAGCTCTGATGCCAACTGATAGACTCCACGGCACGCTTGTGTGAGATGGTCGTTGCCTGGATCGTTTCTAGCAAAGTTATATTGGTGGAACACCAACGACACCGCAACCCTTCGCTTATATTGAAGTGAGAACCTTGGTATAATTTAAATAAGGAAATCTGTGTTGAATAAAACACCAAAGACTGTGACGCCCCTAAATTCAGACACTAATGTCTTGAATTCGGTGCTTCACGATCTATCACTAATAACATACTAATAACTCATACAACGGAATAATAGAATAAATTACATTAACTTAATATAATTATCCTCGTCCAAAGGTCTCGCAATCGTTACTAAAACATATTACATAACTTAAGTTTAATCATAACTTAATACATAATATTAAATAGGTCTTATTTGTAAGACCCCAACTTTTTATAAATAAAATTGAATTTCTTCTATTTATTATTTTGAAATAGTAAGTGGCTGATTTGATTAGTGTGGTTAGTTATGGGTAAAATACGCAAATATTTTAAATAAGAAAGTGGTTATAAAATAGTCATTATTGTCGGGAAATATTCGTTTGGTCGTGGAATATTCTTGCTGTCGGAGAATATTCATACGACGACGCAGCCATTTGTGGGCCCCATAACGGAAAACTGTCGGATGAAAAAAACGACAAGTATGAGTTTTTTATAAATAATGGCATAGTTGTTACCGTTAACACTATTAGAATACCCGGTGGTTAAAATACAGTAATACGCGGTGTTGCACAGTAGCACAAGGTATTGTACAATAATTCTAATTATTGATTCTTACATAAGAAGGCACTACTCAATAATTGTTATAATAATTACTGTTCAATAATTTATTTTATTGATTCAATAATTGCTACTTTGATAGTTTATATTATTGATTCAATAATTGTCACTGCACAATATTTTCCATTATCAGATCAATAATTTATATTATTTTAATAATATTATTAGATAACATTGTTGGTAATGTCTAAGAAAGTTCTGTCTAGAAAAAGGGTTTGGTCACCTAATTACGCGCCAGTAAGGAGAAATCCTAATCGAAAAGCTCCCTCTTTCCTGAAAACGACCTGGTTGTCATTATTATGATTCTGTAATATTATTTGTGAATAATTAATTATTGATAAGAAAATATTTATTTAATGAAGAAATTTTTAAAGAGATAATTATTAAGAGTTGATATTTTATCTTATTCGATAAAATAATTCATTCAAATATATTATTGTAATATTACATTATAGGTGTATGGTGTAATAATATAATAATATAATAACAGTGATATTTTTATAATGAATGCACGATATATGAATAAATGTAGAGGAAGAGAGCAAATTGGGTCTGGAGTATTTTTGTTACAAAAAAAATATGTTAAATATGTTGGTGGGCCCCATTTTTGACTGAAATTTGATTATAGCCTGCAATTTCGTTCGTATGTAGATTTCGGTCATTTTTCGTTTGGAATTTAGAAAAATTTTCTTCTACACAGTTGTAGAGAATTAAATTTTCTATGAAATGGACATAAGATTTGAAATTTTCTGATAAAAGGGCTATTTATTATGAATTATTAAAGTTTCGGAATAATTGATTTTTGGAGTTATAAATATATTTTTTAAGAAAATGTTTTTTGTGAGTTGGTGGGCCCCATTTGTTGTTGTAAATGCTGAAATCAGATTTTCAAAGTGGGCGTAGGAATTTTTTTTTAAATAATAATATTTTATTAAATTTTCTACTTTGACGTTCTAAGCATTTTTCTATAAATAGGGCGCTTAGGTTAGAATTGAAAATCATACCAGAATCTGAAGTTTTCTCTCTCTATAATATCGAGCATATTTTTGTGAGTATTTTGATACTTTGAGTGTTGCTATACGGTGCAAGTTTCCTTTAGCATTATATCCAATATTTCAGTTAAAAGTACTATTCTTTTGAGATAAGAGATGTTATTTTTTTCGTAAATGATATTATTGTTTCAATATCATTATACCGAAATATTGGTATGAATTTTATTATGAAATCTTTACCTTTTCATGTCGAGGTTACTATTTAAGTATACAACAATATTCACGTATACGGCACTATTCAAGTATACGGTACTATTCACGAAGTATATTTTTCTTATGAAATTTTTACCTTTTTGTGTTAGGATTACTATTCACGTATACGACACTATTCATAGAAAAAATAAATTTTCTTTTCTTTGTCCAAGTTGTTTATTATGGTTACTATCTTTGATTGTATCCATGTTTTGATCTTCATTCTTGAATTTTGTTCTACAATTGATTATTATGGAGTATTTTTGAACTTGGATAAACTAAAATACGAATATCTAAACTTTACCCTTTTATCTCTTTGGATTCGTTTTCTAAAAAATATTTTTATCATACTCAGTCCTAAATGGTGATATAACTGAATATCTTTGGCCTGTAGTGCAAAGATGAATGATTACCTGATGAATATCTTTGGCTCGTAGTGCAAAGATGGATAGGTGTTGAGATGAACATGACCAACTAGTGATACGAATGAATATCTTTATCCCGTAGTGCAAAGATGAATATTTGATTCAAGATGTATATTGATTGATGTTACAGAGATAAAATATTGATGATGGATTTTTAAATCATAAAAGATAGTAGACTTCATTCTCTACTTAACTCTTCTAATGAATTGTTATTTCTGCTGCGAATATTGATCTAAAACTTGTTGTCCATTATATTTTATCTGATTTATTGAAGGCTAACGATAATTTATTTTTCATTATCTTAGTCATAATATTCTTTACTGGGCTAGTTGAGCTCATCCTTTTCTTTTTTGTTCTATTTTTCTTCTCAGGAGGCGAGAATATAGTGGGAACTAGTCGGGGTGTGGAGTAATGTTTCAAGACAGTTATTTTAGCAGCCCTCACTATTTTGTAAAATAATGTATCAATAATTATAAAGAGAATTTTATTTGAGTTTGGATATTGTCTAGAAGATAATATTTGTATTAAAACTCACAGCATATGTGTTGTCGTATTATGCATGACAATTATAATAATAAAGTTGTAGTTATTTCCTGTACCATGTATTTGGCGACTCATAATGGATTGTGTAGACCTATTTTGGGGGCTTCACATTATTACAACATAGTAATAACATCTAACATAAAGGATTAAAGCCATTCCATAGCCTTGCCTTTTCCTTTGTCCTTGCCTAAGGTACTGTATTGCTCTGCCTTAACTGAAATGTTTTAGGGAAGCAAGAATAAGCAACAAATTTGCCCAGCAAGTGATATAGAAATAAGGGTAAACATGTATATACAGTTCATGATCTCAAGGGTATAACAGTAAATGATAGTTCAAGAATTTAAAGGAATAATGTCAAAAACAAGAATTATCAATTGTTCCAAATCTGTCCTTTGAATCGAAATAAGAGTCTCTATGGACTGAAGGATATTCAACAAAATTCAAAGGTTTCAATACTTTAAGGTTTAAAGAAAATTTAACATTGAGTAGTCACTAAAGACTAAGAACTTATTCTAGAATTAACAGTATTTAACTGAAAATTCAATATAAACAAATACAACAAGTGATCAACCTATGGTACTTTACGTTATGCATAACATTTAAACATATTGTTTGTGCACACATCGATTCCCCGATAATATAAAACTTCCCCTTCTAAGATGGTTGTTCATCTCAATAAATTTATAGATTACACACCAAAGCAATTGGTTTGGACAAATTTCTAACTCATAGATATTTGTCTAGCCGAATCATATGGCTTAGACACCGCTTTCAATACATTCACGATTAATAAGTTCGAGTTTGCAACATGATTCAAGATATATAGTTTAAGTCGAATTTCAGATTATGAACAACGATTCATATAAGTATAAATATTTGCTCAATATAGATATGGTTGATATAACAACAACTTGAAACTTTCGCAATACGAGATAAGGTTTAGATACTTACATTAAATATAAGAATGAAGTTAGGGAAATTGCTCATTTCAAAATGATAAGTTAGAGAACTTGTCTTTAGCATAGTTTACCAATCTATAGCTTATCAAAACTTCAAATTCCTATTGTACCATAGTTATATATATATATATATATATATATATATATATATATATATATATATATATATATATATATATATATATATATATATATATATATATATTCGTTAGTTATTCAAACTCTATACATAAGCCAACAATCTCATACATGTTCGATCACGTAAGTAAAGACATATGTCGAGTTCTATTTTAGTTACACAATCAGACCGCACAGTAACATCTTATCAAACCATATCACAACTTTTGACTTTATTTTAGAACTCATTTATAAACTATAGAGTTTCGTGATTCTATATAACCACCACACCAATAAACACAAACATGATTAAGCCTCTGTTTTATAGTTTAAACTAGCAATGTAAGTAAGCTGCCATGATAAGAAATCAAATAAACCAGTCAGGGCTTTCTGTCCTGCAGCGTAGCTGTGCTGCAGTTTGGCCTAGGATGGGTGCAGCTGCGCCGTCCCCTAGCCAGACTAGACTTGAGTTTCTGATTTCTGATTCTCATTTCTCTTTTAGCATGCAAAGGTATCAACATATAACAAATATACACTTAAGAGGTCTTGTGTGCTTCTAAGATTATTTCAAGTTCATCTTTATATATTATGGTTCTAGTTTAGAATTTCTAATGAATTAAGGCCAAATAAGTCTATGAAATCATGGGGCCAACTACATTAACCATCTATTAATGTAATAAGATTATACACCTAGTAATATGCATGCTCGCATGTATTCACATTATTTACACGTAGTTAATGTTGTTCTACTCTTAAAAACTTACATAAAATCATGCTTGAACGATCTTATGTTATATCGTACTATATGAACGGTCATATAAGTCATTTTTAGGGGTATAAAGAGTACTAACATGCCCTCATATATGTTCAAAATATAACTACACAACGTTATGAAACTTAGTTTGCAAAAATGTTCGAGTTTGCTTTTGAAATTGTTTTAAACCAAGCTAACGCAATCTAGCACATACAAAGCCACTTTGAATCACATTTCATGCATAACTAGACCATATACACATGTTAACATGAACAGAACTTGAAGTACACAATTTCTATCAAGTTTGCTTTCCAAAGTTTAAGTGTTCTTTAAAACCAAGTTAACACAAGTGAATGATAAGCAAAACAACTTTAAATTTCATCTGATGCTCATTTATATGCATAACTCGGCTATAAGCATAAGCTACAAGGTTCATTAATTTATATGCCATAGATTTCATCAAGTTAATTTTTCAAGCTCTAAGTTCTTCCATAGAAAATATACTTTAAAGCAATCAAAGCAACTCATGGTAGGCAAAGTAAAATAAGACTACAAGTCATACCTATATTCGTGCATATTTAAGTCATATTAGCAGGCCAAATTTTTCTTATTGCAGCATAAATCAAAATCCCAGACTGGTGCACAGTGCAGTTGCATCGTGTTGAACTGCTGGGGTAGCGCAGCTGCGCCCTCTCCTAGACAGAACCAATGAGAGTTTTGTTTCTGCAGAACTCAAACCCATACATGAATTTTCTCAAAAAACTTCACAAAATCAACAATTTAATCGTATCCACCAGATATAAACTTTATAAACATACTACCAATCATACATAGCATGATTTTAACAACTTAAATCAATTTAGCACCCAAATTCAAGACTTAAATTCAAAGTTCAAAGTTTAACATGTTTAGCGAATAATCTCACCACAAACTCGATTTTGAACTAAATTGATCCGTTTAACTTTCGATGTTTTTGTATCTAACCGTATTAACAATGTCTAACATCAATTTACAGATAACAACAACTTTAACCATCAATTTTTGTCTCAATTAACAAGTATTCATGAATATTTCTAAGAACTATCAAACTTGAACTTAAGAGTATGGTTTAGGACATTACCTCTTGAAGTTGTGAAGTTAATTCTTACTTCTAATATCAGTTTGTTCTCTCTTTCTCTCTCAAATTATAACTCACGAACTTATCAAAAACTTTATAATAGTGAATTGAGAAGAGGAGGCTAATATATATATATATATATATATATATATATATATATATATATATATATATATATATAGAATTTCTTACCCATTCAAAGCTATTGCCCAACATTTGAATCTAATAGAAGAAAGAAGAAGCCAATAGGCAAAAAGAATTTGGTGGAATAGTGGCTAACTGTAAGACCTCGAATTTTATGAAATAAAATATTTAATTTTTCATATAAATATTATTCTAAATAGTAAGATGATAATTTAATAAATGTTACAGTTATGGGTGATATGTGCAAATTTTACAAAGTAAGCAAGTTGTCATAAAATATTCGTTTTGTCGGAGAATATTCGTTTGATCGGGGAATATTCTTTTTGTCGGGGAATATTCGTACGACGGCACAATAATTGGTGGACCCCACTACGGAATAACTGTCGGATATAGAAAGCGACAGAAATAACTTTTTTATAAAAATAACGGCAAAACTTTTACCGTTAAACTGTTGAAATACCCGTTGATAAAAGTATAGTAATACGCGTTGTTGCACAGTAGCATACGGTATTGTACAGTATCTCTAATTATTGATGCTTACGTAAGAAGTCACTCAGTGTTTCATTCAATAATTGCCACAGTAGTTGTTGCATAGTATCTCATATTATTGAATCAATTATTGTCACAGTAATATCTACATAATTTTTTATATTATTAAATCAAAAATTGTCACGACACAGTAACTCATATTATTGAAATGATATTATTAGATAAGCATTATTAAAAATGTTTAGAAAGTTCTATCGAAGAAAGGGGTTATGTTATTTAATTGCGCGCCAGTAAAGAGAAATCCTTATCGGAAAGCCCCATCTTTCCTAGGAACAATCTGGTTGTCAATATTGTAAGTTATAATATTAATGGTGAATAATTATTGAAGAGATTAAAGATTTTGTTGATTAAATATAAGTGAATTACAAAAGTTAAGGGGGAATAATGCGAACTTAGAAAATTTTAGGGGTACCAAAGTGTAATAAGTTGACCAATTCATATGAACTTGAATCAACCAATCAGAGAAGAGATGATGCAAGTATGATGCAAGCATGACATCACCCTTAAAGAAACACAAAGATGATGTCATCATGATGATGTCACCTGGTGGAAGATGATTGAGAGACTAAGGTGCAATTAATGAGGTACTAAAGTGTAATTAGCCTAGGAACCAAAATATAATAAGCCTATCCCCTAACGTGCAATTATTGAATCTATATTTTTCTATAAATAGAGAGTTAAGTTCATTAGTTCTTCACCAATTTACAAAACCAAGTTATAATCAAGAGTTAGAAAGAGAGAGTTCTTGTGAGTATACTTTGAGTGTAGTGTAAGATTTTCTCAAGATAATCTCCACTATTCCAGTCATAACTACTCTCCTATTAGGGCAAAAGATGTTATTTTTTTCATACTCATAAGGGTAGTCATTCTATTCCTTATTAATTTATGGAAATAACTTATCTACGCGGATTACCGCATACCTGGTGAATAACCCTTTGTATTCATTCTTTATTAAATTGTGAAAATGATTTGTCTACGCGAATTACTGCATGATGGGTGAAAATTTATTTGCAATTTCGTATATTATTTCTTTTCATATTCCTAAATCTAAACTTACTATGGTAAATATTGCTTCTATAATTCTAATCTTTTCAGGTCGGGGTACTATTCATGTCAGAGTACTATTCATTCGGAGTACTATTCATGTCGGGGTACTATTCATGATAAAATTAGTTTCTTTTTTTGTCCAAATTATCTTTGATATATGAATCTTATTCTTAAATTTGAGTCCACATTTTGATCATCATGTTGATCATTTAGACATTCTTAAACTTTGAATAAATTGAATTATAAATCTCTAATATTTATCTTTGATCTCACTTGATTCATTCTTTATATCATTGTTATAATCCTCAGACTTAAATTGTGGTTAAAGTTATCTTTGGCCTGTAGTGCAAAGATTAACTGTTGATTAGTATGATTATGACCAGGAACTGTGTATTGGTATAATCATGACCTTTAATGTTACAGATAAAGACTTGTGATGAAAGTTCTTTTTGGCCCATAGTGCAAAGAAGAATTGTTGATTGATATCTTTGGCCGTAGTATAAAAAAGAATTGTTGATTGATATCTTTGGCCCGTAGTGCAAAGATGGACATGTGTTTGACATGATCATGACCACTGGTCATATAAATGAATATCTTTGGCCCGTTTTGCAAAGAAAGACTATTGTTTGGCATGATTATTCGCTTTACAACTGAACATCTTTGGCCCGTAGTGCAAAAATAGACAATTGATTGGTATGATCAAGACCATTGATATTACAGTTAAATATCTTTGGCCCGTAGTGCAAAGATAGACAATTAATTGGTATGATCATGACCATTGTTGTTACATTTGAATGTCTTTGGTGTAGGGTGTAAAGACGATATGATTATTGAGCGTCTTTAGCCTTTGTGGCAAGGATATTGAGTGAAAGTTCTATTAAGCCTTTGTGGCAAAGAGAAGCTATTAATTTACATGATTATAAACATGAATTGTGAATTTAAATATAATTTTTTGTGGTTTAGGTGAAAACAGGTGATGAAAGTTCTTTTTGTCTTGAGTACAACAAAGAACTGTTGATGGGTATTACAGGAATAAGATATTAATGATTGATTTTTAATTTGGAGGAGATAGTAGACATTATATTCTACTTGACTCTTCTAATGGATTATTGATTCTGCTGCAATTATGGTTGAAAACTTTTATCATCTACCATATATTCTAAATATCTAATTTATTATTGATGAAGGCTATTGATAATTTAATTATCTTTAGTCATAATATTCTTTACTAGGCTATTTGTACTCACCATTTTGCTTCACAATTCCTTTCAGGTAATAAAAGTGTAGCTGGGTCGAGCAGGGATAACAAGGGAATAGAGTGATGGTCTGTGATTGTTGAAGTTTCTCAATACATTATAAAACAGCATGGCAATATATGATTGTATTGAGGACTTAAAAATATGTATGTCGTATTTTATACGTCATTTAATAGTTAATTTTGGTGAACAATAATAGGGTGATGAGAACCCGACTTTGGAAGCGTAAAAAATGCACCCCGTTAGAATGAGAAGGACAAAATTATACTGGGAACTTAAATGGTGTGTTGCCACTATCATACATGATGTGTAACCACATACAAATTCATGTTATCATAAGATATGGTTGTGCGCATCCACTTGCTGATTATATCTATGAGCATTATCTATGTAATCTTGGAGTATGGTTGGAATCCTCAGTTTGAGACAATGATATAATTGTATGGTAAGAAGATACACACCATTGGAACGAATAGGATAGTAATCTTCTCGTTCTTCTTTGGGGTCTATTGGGTCAACCAAGGTTAATTCTCAAGTCCTATGATATCTATTATAACTTAGATGCATGGCCTCCCATGTATGAAGGCTTCCTTGAGTATTTTTCAAAGATTTTAATTCATAAAACAGTTATCGACAGTACTTTTATGTAATGTATCATTGGTTTGGAGTGTGAGTACTGTTATTTGTATTGAAACTCACAGCTTATGTGTTGTCGTATTTTACACGACAATTTAATAGTTGTAAATAGGAAGATTTGTATTAGTAGTGTGACAACCAAGATTTTGTAATTAATTTTAATATTTATTAGATTGAATAAATATTTTTTGATGAATTAATTATTAGATTAAAAAATTAATTGATAAAATTGTGGTAGATTAATTTAATTATATGTGTTATATTTATTAAATTAATGTGGAGAATTTTTGTTATTCGAAGTATGTCATTATGTGAGCTTATTGTATTAAAAGAAATATTTAATAAGCCTAATGTTATTTTAATTAATTTATTTATTAATTAGAGATTTAATAATTTGACATTATTATTAAAGGAGAAATTTAAGTATGTGACTATGTGAATTAAGGAGAAATTATTATATTTTATTTAAGTTAAATTAAATAAGATATTTGAAATGGGTGTGACATTATTTTAACTATATGATAAAAGGTTTTATTAAAATAAAGAGTTTTGAACCTAGTTTGCTAGCCAAATGAGGCCATAGGAGGAGTTGGGGGCAGTTAAACCACGAATAGAATAACTGACCTCAACTCTGCGCATAAAGGCTCAGTTGAGTTTAACTAACGTATTCTTCATTTGAATTAATTGAGAGCCAGAGAGATTTCAGAGAGAGATTGAGAAATCTTTGAGAAAGATTAGAGGGTAATTGTCATCCTTTTTTGTGACGCCCCCAAAATTAGGTATACATCACCCATCTTGGGTCGTCAGATACATAGTACAGGATACAAATACAACTGATTAATACATCTGTCGTGTACAATACGACAAAACATAAACTGTGAGTTTGAATACAAATATTATCTTCTAGAGAGTATTCATACTCAAAAGGAGTCCTCATTACATTTATTAACACACCATTACATAGAATAGTGAGGACTACTAACTAATACTAGCATTCGGACCATCACTCCGTACCCCGACTTGTCCCAACTACGTTCTCATTTCCTGAAGAGAACAGTGAAAGAAAGGGTGAGCTCAACTAGCCCAGTAAGAAATATTATGACTAAGATAATGCAGAATAAATTATCATTAGCCTTCAACAATGTTAAACTGATAAAATATAATAGACATCAAGTTTAACTGTAGCGGAACAAGCAATCCATTAAAAGAGTCAAGTAGAAAATAAACTCTACTATCTTTTATGATTTAAAAAGTTTTTCAACACTGTAATCGCTGAGACTCAGCTTAATAAAATAATCCACATCATCGAATCACCCCTGCACTACGGCCAAGGATATTCGTGTATTCATTAATGGTCATGATCATGCCAACAACTGTCCATCAATGCACTACGGGCCAATGAGGACTTTTACCACATCATTTGTAACATTACGGTCATGATTATACCGAATAATCCCTGGTCATAATCATACCAAGTCCATCTATGCAATACAGGCCACAGATGACTTTCAACATTTTATAAACATGAGGATGATGACAATGATATAAGAATTCAATAAAACAAGTTCAAGAATTAATTTATCCAGGAATTAACAACGTCCAAATTGTCAACATGATACTGCATTGTGGAGTAAAATTCAAGAATGCTTAGAAGAATATTTTCTTGAAAAGATACTGGATGAAACGCAACTATCAAGGATATTCCACAAATTTCATGGAGTATAGAAGTCAAAACTTAACCAACTGAGTACAATAAAGAATGGAATAACAAAAGAAATCACCATGCATGCGATAGACCGCACAGACAGGTTATTCCAATAGAATAATAAATAATGGAACCAGGTCCGGCGTAAACGCACAGACAGGATATTCCGACAGAATAATAAATAATGGAACCAGGTCCGGTGTAAAACACACAGACAGGATATTCCAACAGAATAATAATAAAACGGAACCAGGTCCGGTGTAAAACACACAGACAGGATGTTCCAACAGAATAATAGAAGAATGTCACCAAGTATAGGGTAGACCGCGTATACTGGTTATTCCAACAGAATAATAACAAATGGAATAACAGAAGTTCTCTTCATGAATATAAAAGAAATAATATTCCCTACCTTAAAAGAACTGGATATTGGAAAAGTGATGTAGCAGAATACTTTTATTCTCTCTCTCTTATTCTCTCTATACTTTCTCTCTCTATAGCTTGAATGAATTCGTAAAAAATAATGAAGCCCTAGGCCTCTATTTATAGAAAAACTGAGGGTGGCTCTTGGTCTTAACGAAGGGTCAAATGACTCTTGGTCTTAACGAAGGGTCAAATGACTCTTGGTAATATTGAAGGGACAACTACTATTGACGAAAGTAATTACTATTGACCAAGGTAAATACTATTGCCGAAGGTAATTACTATTGACCAAGGTAAATACTATTGCCGAAGGTAATTACTATTGACCAAGGTAAATACTATTGACCAAGGTAAATACTATTGACGAAGGTAATTACTATTGACCAAGGTAAATACTATTGACGAAGGTAATTACTATTGACTAAGGTAAATACTATTGACGACGGTAATTACTATTGACGACGGTAATTACTATTGACGAAGAGACTCTTAGATGATGACATATGGCCCCCCATAAAATAACCAAACTTACCACAACGTCTCAATAATATAACATATTATACAGATGATACTATGACAATAATTTAAGAGATATGATGCAGCAATTACTGTAGCAATAATTGAGTATAGCTGAGTGACTTCTCACGTAAGCATCAATAATCAATACCGTGTGCTACTATGCAACCACGCGTATTACTGTACTTTTACTACCGAGTAGTTCAACAGTTTTAACGGTTTTAACGGTAACACCTCAGCTGTTATTTTTATAGAAAGATAATTCTGTCGTTTTCTCAATCCGACAATAATTCCGTTGTGGGGTCCACCAATGATTGTGCCGTCGTACGAATATTCCCCGACAAAAAGAATATTCTCCGACCAAACGAATATTTTATAACAACTTGCTTACTTTGCAAAATTTATAAATATTACCCACAACTATAACATTATATCAAATTAACTCCATAATATTCAAAAATGATATTTATAGAAAATTCATCTTTATTTATAAAAATTGGGGTCTTACAACCTCCCCTTCTTATGAAATTTCGCCCTCGAAATTAGGGTACGTACCTGGTATGTCGAAGAGGTAAGGATACCTTGATTTCATTTCTGATTCTAACTCCCAAGTCATTTCCTCAACATCGTGGTTTCTCCACAAAACTTTAACTTGAGGTATAACCTTGGAGCGTAGAATATGTTCCTTCTTATCCAAGATTTGAACAGGAACTTCTTCATACGTCAAATCCTCCGCTATTTCGTCCGGTTCTAACTCAATAATGTGGTTCGGGTCTTCCACATATTTGCGTAACATGGATATGTGGAAAACGTTATGAACACGAGACATACTTGGCGGTAAAGCGAGTCTATAAGCCACAGTTCCTACTCGATCGAGGATTAAAAATGGACCGATGAATCGAGGATTTAGCTTTCCTCTCTTTCCAAATCTCGTAACTCCTTTCCATGGAGCAACACGTAAGAACACATGATCTCCTACATCAAATTCCACGTCCTTTCGATGAAGATCAGCATAACTCTTTTGTCGATCTTGTGAGGTTTTTATACGTTGTCGGATCGTTTGAATCTTTTCTGTAGTCATACGTACCAACTCCGGTCCCAACAACGTTGCTTCGCCCACCTCATCCCAGCATACTGGAGAACGACATTTTCTTCCATACAATGCTTCGAATGGAGCCATGCCAATACTTGCTTGATAACTGTTGTTGTAGGAAAACTCCACCAATGGTAAGAACTTGTCCCAACTTCCTTTGAAGTCAAAGACACAGAGTCTTAATAGATCTTCAAGAGTTTGAATAGTCCTCTCTGATTGTCCGTCCGTCTGAGGATGATATGCTGAACTAAATCGTAACTCCGTGCCCATAGCTTTTGTAAACTAACCCAAAATCGTGAAGTGAATCTTGGGTCTCGGTCAGAAACTATGGATACTGGCATACCATGCAGTCTTACAATCTCGTTTATGTACATACGAGCAAGACGTTCAAGTGTATAAGTTTCTCGTATCGGTAAGAAATGAGCAGACTTGGTCAATCTATCAACAATGACCCAAATCGCATCAATACCTTGAGAAACCCTAGGAAGACCGGTAACGAAATCCATGGTAATGTGCTCCCACTTCCATTCTGGAATTTCAAGTGGTTGCAATGGACCTTTTGGTACTTGATGCTCCGCTTTGACTCGTTGACAAGTTAGACACCTTGAGATAAACAACGCTATCTCTCTCTTCATATTGCTCCACCAAAATGTATGACGAAGATCATGATACATTTTGGTACTTCCAGGATGGATTGCAAACGGTGTGTTGTGCGCCTCCATCATGATTTCATACTTTAAATCAGGGTTGTTAGGAACACAAAGTCTGGAGTTGACTCGAAGTATTCCTTCTTCATCGATTCTTGCTTCTGATATAGCAACTTCTTGCACTTTCTTCTTCATACGCATCAGCTCCAGGTCTGTAGCTTGAGCAGCTTTAACTTTATCGATTAAAGTCGGTTCTACTCGTATATTCGTCATCATCACATGGGTCCCTGGAGTCTTTAACTCTATCTCCATCCTTTGCAAGTCACACAAAATGGGCCTTTGCGTTGTTAATATTGCACTTGTACCCGCATATGATCTTCTACTCAATGCGTCAGCTACCACGTTCGCTTTTTCAGGATGGTATTGAATGGTATGATCATAATCTTTCAACAGTTCAAGCCAACGTCGTTGTCGCATGTTGAGTTCCTTTTGAGTGAAGAAATATTTGAGGCTTTTATGATCCGTAAAGATCTCCACTTTCTCCCCATACAAGTAATGCCTCCAAATTTTAAGTGCAAAGACAACAGCTGCCAACTCTAGATCATGAGTAGGATAATTCCTCTCATATTCCTTGAGTTGTCTTGATGCATAGGCTATGACTTTTCCATGTTGCATGAGAACACATCCCAACCCTTTGCTCGAAGCATCACTGTAGATGACAAATCCCTCCGAGCCAGATGGTATTGTTAGAACAGGTGCTGAAATGAGTCTCCTCTTGAGTTCTTGAAAACTCTGCTCACATTCTTCGCTCCAAACAAACTTTGTATCTTTCCGAGTCAGCTGAGTTAATGGAGTAGCGATTCGAGAAAATCCTTCCACGAATCTCCGATAATAACCAGCTAAACCAAGAAAGCTACGTACCTCGGTCACTGATTTAGGTTGCTCCCAGCTTTGAATAGCTTCAATCTTTGCCGGGTCAACCGATATTCCACGACTTGATACTACGTGCCCAAGGAATGCTACCTCCTCCAGCCAGAACTCGCATTTCTTCAACTTGGCATAAAGCTTGTATTCACGAAGCTTTTGGAGTACCAGCCTCAAGTGTTGCTCATGATCTTCACGGCTTTTGGAATAAATAAGGATGTCATCAATAAAGACGACCACAAAGTGATCCAAATATTCCTTGAATACCCGGTTCATCATATCCATGAAAGCAGCAGGAGCATTAGTCAATCCAAATGACATGACTAGGAATTCATAATGCCCGTACCGAGTTCTAAAAGCCGTCTTTGGAATATCCTCAGTTCTAACCTTCAGCTGATGATATCCAGAACGAAGATCGATCTTTGAAAAGAATTGTGCTCCTTGCAACTGGTCAAACAGGTCATCAATACGTGGCAATGGGTACCTGTTTTTGATGGTGACATGATTCAACTCCCGATAATCAATACAAAGTCGCATACTTCCATCTTTCTTCTTCACGAATAGAACAGGAGCTCCCCAAGGAGAAGTACTAGGACGAATAAAGCCAATGTCTAACAATTCCTGCAGTTGGATCTTTAACTCCTGAAGTTCAATAGGAGCCATTCGATATGGGGCTTTGGAAATGGGTTTTGTACCGGGTTCAAGATCGATACAAAATTCAATTTCACGCTCTGGGGGTAGGCCAGGAAGTTCTTCAGGGAATACGTCAGGAAATTTATTAACAATAGAAATATCATTCAAAACTGACGTATTTTTGTTTAGATCTGTGACATGAGCTAAGAAAGCTTGACATCCGTTTTTCAATAAACGAATAGTTTTATGGCTTGAGATGACAGCGATTGATTTTAATGGTTTGGTTGCTTGAATTCGCATAATAGGTCGATTAGGAATATGAAAACTAACAACCTTACGAAAACAATCAATTTTTGCATAATGAGTAGTTAACCAATCAATCCCTAGAATCACGTCAAATGCAAGTATTTTTAATGAAATCAGATCGATAGGTAATGTGTGGGTACCAACTTGAACCAAACAAGACTTATAAACAGTGGAGGTAATGAAGGTTTCTCCCAACGGAGTTTCCACAGATAAGTCAAAGTCTAATTTCTCCGGAATCAAATTTAATCGATGAGCGCAAGTAGGAGAAATAAAAGAATGGGTTGAACCGGTATCAAATAAAGTATAAACTTCTTTAGAGTTTATAATAAGCTTACCCGTGATGACCTCATTCGGGTTCCTTGCTCTCTGGGAGTTCACAACAAACGCTCTCCCTTGCACAACCGGTTTTGACTTTTCTGGGACGGCTTTTGGTGCCTCCATCCTAGCTGAATTTGTCTTCGGTAAATGACAAAATCGGGCTAAATGACCTTCTCTTCCACAATTATAACATGCTTTGGACGGCATCGCGCAGTTTGGACTGATGTGCCCCTCCCCTCCGCATTTGAAACATATGATAGGTGGTCGTTCTCCTTCCTTAACGACAGGTGCTGGTGCTGACGTCTTTCCATCATTGTTGAATCTCCTCTTCTTGAAATGTCCATTCTTATTGTTTTGGCCCTGATTACCACCGAAGTGGTTACCATTTCTGGCCTGTTGATTCCCTCCACGCTTGTTGTCACCGCTTCGATGACTGCTCTCACTGGTATTATCATTTTGCCGGCTGCTCTCTTTTGGTTGCGTTGTCTCGTTATCGCGCTCCACCAACTGAGCCCTATTTACAACATCTGAATACAAACACAGTTTATGAGAAACAAGATGTTGACGTATCTCCGGCTTCAAACCTCTTAAAAACATCCGCGTCATTCTTTCTTCATTATCCACCAGGTGGGACGCAAACCGGGATAACTCCGTAAATTTTGCCTCGTACTGTGACACGGTCATATTATTCTGCTCCAATTTGATGAACTCCACCTCCTTCATGTGACGAATACTCTCGGGAAAGTATTTGTCGTTAAACAGCTCTTGGAACTTCTCCCAGGACATCTTCAGTGCGGCAGGTTGAGTACGCTTTATCGATTCCCACCAGTAATCTGCCTCTCCTCGCAACATAAAGGCGGCAAAGGGAACCTTTTGCTCCTCGGAGCAACCCAAGACATCAAATATCTTGGTGATCTGCTTTATCCATGTTTCAGCTACAAGTGGTTTGGGTTCTCCCTTAAACTCCGGTGGTCCCAGCTCCTTAAACTGTTTAGCGGTGACCGCCTGAGAGTTTCCAGTATTTCCACCTACGTTGTGGACAGGAGCCGCTTTCACCTGTTGTTGCATGAATTGCATAAAGCCTCTGAACATTTGATCATTCATCATTTGGTCAGTGTTGTTGTTTGCATGAGGATTGACACCTTCCTGATGCACATTATCCTGATTATTGATATGTGGTGAATCAACAGTCGTCTGTGCTCCATTGCTATTCTCAACATTCTCAGATGCCATTTTCAGATACTGCCACAAAATAAAAATTAATTGATATGTCATATATTATCCTTATATTATGACCGACCAATTAAATACCATGCAAATAAACTTAGGTATGCCATACTAGCGAAGGAATTCCCCGTCTCTCCCCTCCTAGTTTTATTCTCACATCTTAGCCAGGGATCATATCCCTAAGCTCTGATACCAACTGTGACGACCCAAGATGGGTGATGTATACCTAATTTTGGGGGCGTCACATTTTTCATCTACGCTTGGGTAATTCTCTTCAACCCAAATTTTTATTTTACGTCTTTTAAAGTTTTCATGAATATGACTTTCATTCTTTCTGTGAATCTCGGTAAATTGGGAAATTGTGTTAGGGATATATGTAATAATTCGAGTAGTATAGCATGTTTTAATATGTATTTTATATGATTCCATATCATAAGTTTCATAATATTATGACTTGTTGTTTCAAAAATTTGCAGAGTATGGAATATGGCCATATGGCCTTATACGTGATTTTAATATGTCAAACATGAATTTTTCTACAAAATTTCCACTTATATGTGATTATGCATGATAAAACGAACAAAACGAAATTTGAATGGTTGGATTTGGTTTTATAACGAATCCGTGGCGTTGAATTTTAAGAATTTATGTTCAACACTTCAAGAACATCAAGAACAGTATAATTTGCATAATTTAATTATGTGATTATGTGTTTTAATGGGTTAAAATCACTCTATAAATATTGGGTATTGATTATATGCGTATTCTAACATGTGGGTATGTTTAATTTGGAGAATTAATGATTATGTAGTGTTTATTTTTACTGAATTCTGTGTTCTTCGCGAATTGGGAATTCAGAGTCTGGAGTGTCGCGCCGTGGCGCCAACTCCTAGTTCATTTCCCGCGCCGCAGCGCCAAGTACCAAGCCGCAGCGCCACGGCGCCGCAGCGCCACGGCGCCGCAGCGCCAAGACCCAATACAAAAGTGGCGCCGCAGCGCCACTTAGCAGAATGTCCAGAAAATGCATTTTTGCAATGTTCAAGTATAGAAATGTGTTAGTAACCTAGTCTAATGAATATAAAAACTTGTTAGATATATAATGAGGTATTAAAGTGAGTTTTTACCAAGTCAAGAAGACAATTACATGTTGATTGAATTGTTGATTATATACTTAGCTTGTTGCTCGTATAGTGTAATATTATGTGGAAACAAGTATGGTAATATGACTAAGTATAGTCCTGAATTCGACTTAGACAAAGAATAAACGTGTGATGTTTAGTAAGTTATAATTGACTGGTATTGTGAACGTAATTGATATGTAGGAGTTAAATCAAAGAACGAGTTTAGTTAAAGTGTAATCTACGCACGAGGCAAGTTTCCTAACCCTACTTGTTATCATTATTCAAGTTTATAAATTACTTCAAGCAATTCTCGTTATTATTAAATCAAGTTTGATTTGTTATATTAAAGATTAATTATCTTTTTAAAGTATGAATCTGTTATACAATACTTGTTCTATTGTATACCTCTTAAGATTGTTATTTAATTTAAATATCATTATTTGTTGAACCTTGTTAGACTAGCGAATCCTTCTTGATTCAACTAGTCCATAGTTGATGAGCGTTCTAAATTTCAGAACCCTTGATGAATTATCCAAACCAAACTTCCTTTGGTGCGGACTCAAATGTCAAACTGAGATGAACAACCCTGTATAGGAGATTATTTATGCGTTAGCGTTAAGATATTGTGCACAGTATGGTACTAAGGGCTGATCCCCATAAGTACGAGAAGAAAGGTCCATAGTCTTATGACTATTAAAGGTTTCAAGTATAAACACTTGACAACCTAGGACATAGTTCAAGGTCTTGTGACCCTCAGAAGTCCTTTTGAATTCTTGTTATTCATTCTTGATTCAAAAGTTGAGCTTTATTTCAGAAGTCTTTGATTCACTCGCATGTTATTATATTATTACTTTCATTGTTATACTTGTGGGAAATTGTGCTCACTCTTGCGAATAATAACATTGTAGTTAAGAACGAGAGATCAGACGAACTTTCTACTAGCAAAGACAAGGGCAAGATTAACGAGTGATGAAGACGTGTTGTTTATGTGATGTTGAATTTATGTGTTAAGACTTATGTTAATGTTGTTTAAGACTTATTATTGGTTTATGTTTTCGCACAAATGTTTAAGGTTAGTATGACCTGGGATTGTATTTATTATACAGATGTTGTAACCCCATAAGGGGAGGATTTATTTCTATCTTTTGTATGGTTTGTTTTTATTATGGGTAGATAGATATATGATGTTTGTATAGTGAACACCAAATTATGTGGGAATGGAAGTCCCCGGATTTGGGGGTGTCACAAGTAGTGTGTATTTGGCGACTCAAAATGGGTTGTGTTGACCTATTTTGGGGGCGTCACACTAACCACTCCCTCCCCACCATTTCCATAGCCATCACCACTATATATACTCTGAGTTTGAGGAAGAAGAAATAGGCTAGCCCAATGGCCTATTACGTCTGATAAAAGAAATGGGACTAACAATATGAGACAAGACTTATTAAAACACTGCATTAGCCAAATGGTACTACTATACTTATGTTTATTTCCTTTTTGGCTTACAAAAATGCAATTCTAATGTATTAATATTATTACTTTGAGATAAGTTAGAGGTATATATATACCTAATCATATAATCCATGTATATTGGGTTAGTCCCAATAATATTTAATTTAGGTTAGAATATAATTCAGTTGGGTATTACCAACTCATTATTTTCCATAAACTTTATTACCTCAATTGCACATAAATATCGAAATTAATATTAACATCCAATATTTATTAATTCAATCTTTCCCCATAATTTTAAAATATACATATTTAATTAATTCTCCATGTAATATAATGTCACACAAGCTTCTTTATATAACTTGATATATAAATTATATAATTCAAACTTACTTTTACCACATGATCTTATAGTATTTATTCATATAATAATGAAACACATTATATTACTATTCCGGATATCTCATATTATAATTAATTATCTATATAATGAAATAATAATTGCACATAACAACACTTAATTAAATAATTGATTAACAATTAATCCATCACATATTTTAATTACTCTCTTTATTATTTTAATTAATAAATTACCTATCATTTTGCCACACTAGGCACATCACATAAGCTTAATATAAGCTCATGTTTATTTTCACCATAATTCTCAATTATCAAATACTTAATTAATTTAATTGAATATTCACATCCCATGTTACAACAATATATATTTATATTCACATAAATATTCAAACTTTTATTTATTTAATTATTGATGTTATTTCAAAATTCACGGGTATTACAACGACACCTCGACCCCGTTGCTTATATGTAAGCAAAAACCTTGGTACAATCGACGATTGATGTGGTATAAAACGTCACACCCAACTATGTATTGTTGAATGATAAGTCAAAATTGAATCTTAAAGAAAATTAAGAATAACTTAGGAATTCTTAAAGAACTAAAAGATGAGAAAAATCTCCCAAAAAAATTTATTGATGAAATCTGAATTGTTATATATATGAATTACACCATCCATGTTCCTTACTTATACTAGTAAAAAGTAATCCTAATTCTAATAGGAATTACAAATCAATTTTGAATAAAAAAAACCCTAACTAATATGCTTCCTAATTACATTAGAATTGAAAACTACCAAAATTCTTAGTAAAAATCAACAAAAAAAAATATTTTAGAAACGCGTGAGAGTGCTACAGCGTGCTGCTAGAGCGTTGCTGCACTAGGGCTGTAGAGACTGGGTGATATTGTGCATGGTCAAAGCGTTGTTGCATTGGGATTGAAGAAACTAGGTTCTAGCGCGCGCTACTCGGCGTGCGCGATGTGTTGACCTTTGACATGTTAGAATTTGAGCCTAATTTAATATGGGTATCATATTTATTTTTAATGATTCCATATATTAATGTGTTCTACTCCATGAGTAGATTAAATTAAGTATTTGAAAACTCAAATTTATGGAGTAATGAAAGAGATATTAACTCCCAAAGTGTGACGCCCCCAAAACAGGTCCATTCCATCCAACCTATTCTGAGTTGCCAAATACATGGTACAGAAAATAACTACAATTTTATTACAACAATTGTCGTACAAAATACAACAACACATATGCTGTGAGTTTGGATACAAATATATACCAAATGTGACTCATGTCCCAACCGTGGACAGCACCTCACAATGACACCTTACATAAAGGTATAGTCAAAAACTGTTTTAGAATTTAGAATCTTTGGAAAGTGCTCAAGGAAACCTTTGTACATGGGAGGCCATGCTTCTAGGTTATGATAGAAATCATATGGCCACAGAATTATTCTTGGTTGAACCAATAGACCCCAAAGAAAAACGAGAAGATTACTATCATATTCTTCCCAATAGTGAGTCTTCTCTTGACATATCATTATCTCTACTGTCTCTAATTGAGAATTATACTTCAAACAAACACCAAGATTATATAGGTAGTGCTCGTATATATACTCAGCAAGTGGATGAGCACATCCCTGTCTTATGATGACACGAGGTTGTATGTCGTTAGACATCTTGTATGATAGTGGCAAATCACCCTTCTAACGTTGGGTACACCTTACCCTATTGGATTCACCAAATAAAACTACTAAATAAACTTTTCTATACTGCTTCGGAAGAACATCCACAGCTAGAGACCACCGTTCTATTAACCCGTTACCCTCGCTCGACCCAGCTACACTCTTATTACCTGAAAGGAATTGTGAAGCAAAAGGGTTAGCACAACTAGCTCAGTAAAGAATATCATGACTAAAGATAAATTATCAATAGTCTTCAACAGTAATAAATCAGAGATTTAGAACATATGGTAGATGATAAAACTTTTCAACCATAGTTGCAGCGGAACGAGCAATCCATTAGAAGAGTCAAATAGACCATAAAGTCTATTATCTTCTCCTTGTTAAAAGTCCACCAATAATGTTTTATTCCTGTAACATCAATCAACAGTTCCTTTCCACAATCATATGAATAATTCATAATCATAATTGTGATTCTAAATTTCGCATCCAAGACGAATATAATTTTCATCACCTGTCTTTACCTGAAACATCAAATATCATGGTTATACCAAATCACAGTTCCTGTTCATAATCATACTAATAAATTCATCTTTACATCACGGGCCAAAGATATTCATCAACAGTTCATCTTTACACTACATGCCAAAGATATTCAACAACAAGTCATCTTTGCACTACGGGCCAAAGATATTCATCAACAACTCATCTTTGCACTACAGGCCAAAGATATTCCTCAATAGTTCATATTTGCACTACAGGCCAAATATATTATTATCTCAAAGAAATATATAATCATTTCAGAATTTATATAACCAATAATTATAACCATGTTGATCATTTCACCTTTGCACTTAAGCTAAAGATATTCAATTATAAATTCAATGGTCATGATCATACCAGTCACAATTCAACTTTTCACTACTGGATAAAGAGAACCCTAGTCATGATCATACCAATAATCTACCCATCTTTACACTCAAGTCAAAGAGAAATATCATCATTAGGGTTATAAAAATGTTATATATGATAAAAAAATAATATGATCAACATATAGTTTTAATCTCAAGAGTAATATTCATAAATCAACTATAATTTGGTTAGAAAAAGAAACCAATTTTGTCATGAATAGTAACTCGTGAATAGTAACTCGTGAATAGTAACCCATGAATAGTAACTCGTGAATAGTAACTCGTGCATAGTAACTCATGAATAGTAACTCGTGAATAGTAACTCATGAATAGTAACTCATGAATAGTAACTCATGAATAGTAACTCATGAATAGTAACCCCGACATGAAAAGTTCTAAATTTGATAAAAAGTTCAGATCAATACTTCGGCATAATGATATTGAAGAAAATAATATCATTTAAGAAGAAATAACATCCCTTACCTCAAAAGAGCAGTACTTCTGACTGGAATAACGCTGAACGAACTTGCACCGTATATCAACACTCAAGATATCAAAAAAAAAAACTCACAAGAATACACTCGATAATATAGATAGAGAAATAGAGAGAAAACTTCAGTTTCTGGTGTGATTTTCAATTCTAATCTAAGCACCCTATTTATAGGAAAATGCTTAGAACACCAAAACAGAAAATTGAATATAATAATATTATATTTACAAAATTGTCAAGCCCACCTAAGAAATCTGATTTCAGATCATGTATAACACATGTGAGCCACTCAATTGCAACAAAAAATGTTTTTCTTAAAAAAAACATTTTAAACTCCAAAAATCAATTATTTCGGAACTTCGGAACTTCGGAACTTCAATAATTCATAATAAATAGCCCTTTTATCAGAAAATTCAAATCTCGCGAGTTTTTATAGAAAATTCAATTCTCTACAACTTTGCAGAAGAAAGTTTTTCTAAATTCCAAACAGAAATTGACTGAAATCTACAAACGGATGATTTTACAGTCTATAATAAATTTTCGGTCAAGAATTGTGTCCACCAACACACAAAACATGTGTTAAACATTTAATCTAACAAAAATACTTTTCCTCCTCATTTATTCATATATCCCACATTCATTGTAAAAATATCACCATTAATATATTATTAAAATAATATATTTAAATGAATTATTTTATCAGAAAAAGATAAAATATTTATTTTCAACAATTGTCACATTAAAATTTTTCTCCATCTATATCCAAATAAAATCAATATTTTTCTCATCATATAAATTAATAATTAATTATTCACAAATAATATTATAGAACCACAGTACTGGCAACCAGGCCGTTCCCAGGAAAGAGGGGGCTTTCCAATAAGGATCTCTCCTTACTGACGCGCAATTAGATGACCAAACCTCTTCTTAGACAGAACTTTCTAGACATTACCAATAATGTTATCTAATAATATTATTCAGATAATATAAATTATTGTTCCGATAATAGAAAATACTGTGTAGTGACAATTATTAAAATAACAGTAATATAAAATATCAACGCAGCAATTATTGAATCAATAAAATACAATATTGAACAGTAATTACTGTAACAATTATTGAGTAGTGCCTTCTTACGTAAGAATCAATAATTGGTGCAATACCGTGTGCTACTGTGCAACAACGCGTATTACTGTGCTTTAACCACCGGGTATTCCAACAGTATTAACGGTAACAACTACGCCGTTATTTATAAACAACTTATTTTTGTCGTTTTCTTCATCCAATCGCTTTCCGTTATGGGGCCCACAAAAGACTGCGCCGTCGTACGAATATTCTCCGACAGTAAGAATATTCCATGACCAAGCGAATATTCCCCGACAACAATGAATATTTTATAACCACTTGTGTATTTTGAAAAAAAATTCATATATCACCCTTAATTTTAACATTTATCAATTTAACCATTTACTAAATTGTAATTATAAGAAAAATTGAATACTTTTATTTCATAAAATTCGGGGTCTTACAATCTCCCCTCCTTATGAAATTTCGTCCCCGAAATTTACGTACCTGGTATTTCAAAGATGAGGATACCTCGCTTTCATTTCCGTTTCTAACTCCCAGGTCATTTCCTCAATAGCATGATTTCTCCACAAAACTTTAACTTGTGGTAAGACCTTCGTGCGTAGGACATGCTCCTTCCTATCCAAGATCTTGACAGGTACCTCTTCGTACGTTAAGTCTTTAGCTATCTCGTTTGGTTCTAACTCAATAATGTGGTTCGGGTCATCCACATATTTACGTAACATCGATACGTAAATAACGTTATGAACACGTGACATACTTAGCGTTAAGGCGAGTATATAGGCCACAGTTCCTACTCGATCGAGGATTTCAAATTAATCGAAGGCTTGAGCTTTCTTCTCTTCATCGACTCTTACTTCTAGAATAACACATTCTTGCACCTTCTTCTTTATATTCATCAGCTCCAGGTCTGTAGCTTGAGTGGCTTTAACGTTATCGATTAAAGTCGATTTTACTCGTATATCATCACGTGGGTCCCTAGAGTCATTAACTCTATCTCTATCATTTATAAATTATACAAAATAGGTCTTTGTGTTCAACAATATCGCACTCGTACTCGCATACGATCAATGCATCAGCTACCACGTTTACTTTTCTAGGATAGTAGTGGATGGTGTGATCGAAATCTTTCAACAGCTCGAGCCAACGTCGGTGTCGCATGTTGAATTCTTGGAAGCTCTTCTCGCATTCCTCGGTCCATTCGAAGTTTGTATCTTTTCGAGTCAGCTGAGTTAATGGAGTAGCGATTCGAGAAAATCCTTTTACGAATCTCCGATAATAACTAGAAAGCTACGTATTTCGATTACTGACTTAGGTTGCTCTCAACTGTGACTCATATCCCAATCTTGGATAGCACGTCACAATGACACCTATCAGTTTACTACCACACGAATATGGTATCCCCTACGGAGAGTCTGGCTTCAGTGCATTCCACAAAGGAAGTCACCAGATAGAGGCTCGGGTACAAACTTCTACAGTTGGGTTTTTAACTCCTGAAGTTCAATAGGAGCCATTCGATATGAGATTTTAGAAATGGGTTTTGTACCGGGTTCAAAGTCGATACAAAATTCAATATCACGCTCTGGGAGTAAGCCAAGAAATTTTTCAGGAAATACGTCAGGGATTTACTAACAATAGAAATATCATTCAAATATGACGTATTTTTGTTCAAGTCCATAACATAGCTAAGAAAGCTTGACATCCGTTTTTCAATAAACGAATGACTTTACGGCTTGATATGAAAGAGTTTGACTTCAATGGTTTGGTTGCTTGAATTTGAATAACAGGTTGCTTAGGAATATGAAAACTAACAACCTTACGAAAGCAATCAATTTTAGCATGATGAGCAGTTAACCAATCAATTCCTAAAATCACATCAAAAGCAAGTATCTTTAAAGAGATAAGATCAACAGGTAATGTGATGATGCTAACTTGGATCAAACAAGATTTATAAACAGTGAATGTAACGAAAGTTTCTCCTAACGGAGTTTCAACAGATAAGTCAAAGTCTAATTTTCTCCGGAGTCAAGTTTAAACGTTGAGCACAAGCAGGAGAAATAAATGAATGGATAGAACCGGTATCTAATAAGGTATAGACTTCGCAAAAATTTATAATTAACTAACCCGTGCTAACTTCGTTCGGGTTCCTGGGCATTCTGACCAGTCACGAAAAACGCTCTTCCAGGAACCGTTGACTTTGACTTTTCTAGGACAACTTTTTGAGTCACCACCCCCGTTGGACTTGGTTTCGCTACAATACAATCTCGAGCAATATGTCCTTCCTTTCCACAATTATAACATACCTTAAACTGTTGTGGGCAGTTTGGGCTGATATGTCCTTCTTTTCCGCATTTATAGCATATGACCGGTGGTCGTTCTCCTCGTTGGTGAGTATAGGCATCTCCACCGTCTCATTTACTCCACTGTTAACATTCTCAGTCGACATTCTCAAATACTGCTATAAAATAAGGGTTAATTTAACAAATTAACAAATCACATAATATCCCTATATTATGACCGACCAACAAATAAGCTTAGGTAGGACACACTAGCGAAGGATTTACTCGTCTCTCCCCTCCTAGTTCTATTCCCCGATCTCCGCCAGAGATCATATCCCTAAGCTCTGATACCAACTGTGATGCCCCCAAAACAGGTCCATTCCATCCAACCTATTCTGAGTCGCCAAATACATGGTACAGAAAATAACTACAATTTTATTACAACAATTGTCGTACAAAATACAACAACACATATGCTGTGAGTTTGGATACAAATATATACCAAATGTGACTCATGTCCCAACCGTGGACAGCACCTCACAATGACACCTTACATAAAGGTATAGTCAAAAACTGTTTTAGAATTTAGAATCTTTGGAAAGTGCTCAAGGAAACCTTTGTACATGGGAGGCCATGCTTCTAGGTTATGATAGAAATCATATGGCCACAGAATTATTCTTGGTTGACCCAATAGACCCCAAAGAAAAATGAGAAGATTACTATCATATTCTTCCCAATGGTGAGTCTTCTCTTGACATATCATTATCTCTACTGTCTCTAATTGAGAATTATACTTCAAACAAACACCAAGATTATATAGGTAGTGCTCGTATATATACTCAGCAAGTGGATGAGCACATCCCTGTCTTATGATGACACGAGGTTGTATGTCGTTAGACATCTTGTATGATAGTGGCAAATCACCCTTCCAACGTTGGGTACACCTTACCCTATTTGATTCACCAAATAAAACTACTAAATAAACTTTTCTATACTGCTTCAGAAGAACATCCACAGCTAGAGACCACCGTTCTATTTCCCCGTTACCCTCGCTCGACCCAGCTACACTCTTATTACCTGAAAGGAATTGTGAAGCAAAAGGGTGAGCACAACTAGCTCAGTAAAGAATATCATGACTAAAGATAAATTATCAATAGTCTTCAACAGTAATAAATCAGAGATTTAGAAAATATGGTAGATCATAAAACTTTTCAACCATAGTTACAGCGGAACGAGCAATCCATTAGAAGAGTCAAATAGACCATAAAGTCTATTATCTTCTCCTTGTTAAAAGTCCACTAACAATGTTTTATTCCTGTAACATCAATCAACAGTTCCTTTCCACAATCATATGAATAATTCATAATCATAATTGTGATTCTAAATTTCGCATCCAAGACGAAGATAATTTTCATCACCTGTCTTTACCTGAAACATCAAATATCATGGTTATACCAAATCACAGTTCCTGTTCATAATCATACTAATAAATTCATCTTTACATCACGGGCCAAAGATATTCATCAACAGTTCATCTTTACACTACATGCCAAAGATATTCAACAACAAGTCATCTTTGCACTACGGGCCAAAGATATTCATCAACAACTCATCTTTGCACTACAGGCCAAAGATATTCCTCAATAGTTCATATTTGCACTACAGGCCAAATATATTATTATCTCAAAGAAATATATAATCATTTCAGAATTTATATAACCAATAATTATAACCATGTTGATCATTTCACCTTTGCACTTAAGCTAAAGATATTCAATTATAAATTCAATGGTCATGATCATACCAGTCACAATTCAACTTTTCACTACTGGATAAAGAGAACCCTAGTCATGATCATACCAATAATCTACCCATCTTTACACTCAAGTCAAAGAGAAATATCATCATTAGGGTTATAAAAATGTTATATATGATAAAAAAATAATATGATCAACATATAGTTTTAATCTCAAGAGTAATATTCATAAATCAACTATAATTTGGTTAGAAAAAGAAACCAATTTTGTCATGAATAGTAACTCGTGAATAGTAACTCATGAATAGTAACCCATGAATAGTAACTCGTGAATAGTAACTCGTGCATAGTAACTCATGAATAGTAACTCGTGAATAGTAACTCATGAATAGTAACTCATGAATAGTAACTCATGAATAGTAACCCCGACATGAAAAGTTCTAAATTTGATAAAAAGTTCAGATCAATACTTCGGCATAATGATATTGAAGAAAATAATATCATTTAAGAAGAAATAACATCCCTTACTATCCCTTACCTCAAAAGAGCAGTACTTCTGACTGGAATAACGCTGAACGAACTTGCACCGTATATCAACACTCAAGATATCAAAAAAAAACTCACAAGAATACACTCGATAATATAGAGAGAGAAATAGAGAGAAAACTTCAGTTTCTGGTGTGATTTTTAATTCTAACCTAAGCACCCTATTTATAGGAAAATGCTTAGAACACCAAAGCAAAAAATTAAATATAATAATATTATATTTACAAAATTGTCAAGCCCACCTAAGAAATCTGATTTCAAATCATGTATAACACATGTGAGCCACTCAATTGCAACAAAAAATGTTTTTCTTAAAAAAAACATTTTAAACTCTAAAAATCAATTATTTCGGAACTTCGGAACTTCAATAATTCATAATAAATAGCCCTTTTATCAGAAAATTCGAATCTCGCGAGTTTTTATAGGAAATTCAATTCTCTACAACTTTGCAGAAGAAAGTTTTTCTAAATTCCTAACAGAAATTAACTGAAATCTACAAACGGATGATTTTACAGTCTATAATAAATTTTCGGTCAAGAATTGTGTCCACCAACACACAAAACATGTGTTAAACATTTAATCTAACAAAAATACTTTTCCTCCTCATTTATTCATATATCCCACATTCATTGTAAAAATATCACCATTAATATATTATTAAAATAATATATTTAAATGAATTATTTTATCAGAAAAAGATAAAATATTAATTTTTAACAATTGTCACATTAAAATTTTTCTCCATCTATATCCAAATAAAATCAATATTTTCCTCATCATATAAATTAATAATTAATTATTCACAAATAATATTATAGAACCACAGTACTGGCAACCAGGCCGTTCCCAGGAAAGAGGGGCCTTTCCAATAAGGATCTCTCCTTACTGACGCGTAATTAGACAGAACTTTCTAGACATTGCCAATAATATTATCTAATAATATTATTCAGATAATATAAATTATTGTTCCGATAATAGAAAATACTGTGTAGTGACAATTATTAAAACAACAGTAATATAAAATATCAACGCAGCAATTATTGAATCAATAAAATACAATATTGAACAGTATTTACTGTAACAATTATTGAGTAGTGCCTTCTTACGTAAGAATCAATAATTGGTGCAATACCGTGTGCTACTGTACAACAACGCGTATTATTGTGCTTTAACCACCGGGTATTCCAACAGTATTAACGGTAACAACTACGCCGTTATTTATAAACAACTTATTTTTGTCGTTTTCTTCATCCAATCGCTTTCCGTTATGGGGCCCACAAAAGACTCCGCCGTCGTACGAATATTCTCCGACAGTAAGAATATTCCACGACCAAGCGAATATTCCCCGACAACAATGAATATTTTATAACCACTTGTGTATTTCGAAAAAAAATTCATATATCACCCTTAACTTTAACATTTATCAATTTAACCATTTACTAAATTGTAATTATAAGAAAATTTGAATACTTTTATTTCATAAAATTCGGGGTCTTACACAAAGATCACACTTGGAAATGATAAAAGATAATAAATACATGTGGGAAAAACCAAGTCCCACATAGGTTAGGAATTAAAATTTTCATATGTTTATATACAAGGAAAGTGCTCTTGGGTTTGAGTCTCAAGGGGCACCCCACTTTTGTGGAAGGGAGAGGACCTAGCCAAGACTTGGTTCAAACCCACACGAGCGTTGCCGTCCCCACCGACTGACCGACCTAGCCTGGCTCGAGCTCGTGGGTCTGGGTCTGGGTCCTTGTATATAATTTTTTAGATAAAATTTATTTAAATTTTTAATTTATTTAATTCTATTATCAAAACTGTGTCGTTTTGATAAACAATATTTATTATATCAAAAATGTGTCATTTTGAAAAGTGGTATCTGCTGAAAGGGTATCAGTCTGAACAGACGGCCCAAAATTACTTAGTTTTTGTCGCGCCTTTTCTTCTAAGGCTAGAACTACGTAGTTTTGGCTCTGCTAATACTAAAACTACGTCGTTTTATTGGTTCGAATAGATGCGCCCATTTTGTAAATGATCAAAACTACGTCGTTTTGACCAAAAGATACAAACCACACCTTTTTAGAAGCGCCCCATGTCTTTTCAGGGGTGAAGTGCCCATCCGAAGGGTCACCAACCCCTCCTATAAATAGATAGGAGGGGGCAGCCTTCATAGTTATTCAATTCACAAGTAATTCATTATTTTTAGTCATTCTAGTCTTTAGTTTTTCATCAGTTTCATAGTTATAAAAAAAAAAGAGTTAGAGCATTTACTTTTGATTCGTAGAATATATTTTTTGTAGTGCTGCTAAAGTATACAGTGTCATTGTATCTTGGGAGACGAATGCTATCAATTCTAAGCACCATACGGATGACATAATTGTCTTAAGAACATAGTACCAAGTAATATACTTGACAAATCATTTTCTACAAGATAAGTTAATATATATATATATATATATATATATATATATATATATATATATATATATATATATAATTTCCTTTAAGGTTAAATAACATGACATAGGCTCTGACATGGGCTGAAATGTTGGACCTTGACCAATCGCTTGCACCAAGTTAATGAACTTAACAACATCCTCGAATTCCCTTGAACTTTTATCTATCCAAACTTCTTGGATTAATCCAATAAGTCATTCTTTAAACTTTAGCTCGTGCCCTCGTAACTGGACCAACAGGAACCTGAATTGGATCCACCCAAGTTTGATCTCCATAATTTTCGTCCACACCCGAGCTAAGCATGTCCTCGTCAAGTGACCATAAGGAAAAACCTTATTTTAATAAGACAAAGGATCCTTTACGAGGGAAAAGTTCGCAAGGTATGATGAGGAAGCACTTCATCCCTACTAAGGAAACACCTTATTCCCAATAAGGTGACTTTAACAAACAAGCTCCTTGTTTAGGTGAATCTCAAAAATCCCACTGTAATTCTATATAAAGAGGTATTAGCCAATTTTCTCTAGTATGCATTTTAAGTGTCCATGATAATTTTAATTAGTTTTCCATTTGTTGTGAAACAATAAAATAGTTTTTTTTATTTCTATGGAGCTTATACAAGAACACCCTTAAAGGGGGCATTGTCATCAAGATTGAATAAGAAAATGCCTTACCCTGATGAGGAGACGCCATTCAATTAAGCGGCTGAGAAAACTACTTACCTATGATAGAGTAGTATACCATCCAAGGCGTTGTTACAAGAGGCATTAACACCAAATGAGGTGAAATGGCCCTTATGAGCTTTATCATTCCAAAGGATCCCTTGTATCCAGACCCAGATGAGGCAAAATGAACTTTTTGGGATGACCCTTCTAAGAGTCTCTATGTGAACGGCTCATAGAACCTCCATGGCTCCATTTATGGCTTCATCAACATTGATAATAAGACATTGTGAATAAGGTCCAATCAAATGAGACATTGGGATAAGGTCATCTCCAACATTCAAAAAATTTCTAAACATTCTACTCAAGGACATTAAAAGTGTAAAACAGTAGACAAGGAGAACATCCAAGAAAAGATAAAATATCTGGTTGAGAAGGACACCTAGAAGAGGTAGAGGTTTACAGAAGTCTCCAAAAGCTCAAACGTCCTGCTTTGTTTGTGAAGTCTAACACTGGTGATGAATGCCCGCGATTAATGTCAGTGAGCAGACGTTATTCTGGAAGCTTTATTTTGCTTTTGATATTGCAGTCAAGTAATCAAAGGAACGGTCTTCAAGAAGCAAGCTGCACACAAGCACATGACAAGAGACTATAAGAATCCTAGATTGCTGTTGATTCAACCTTCGAGTCAATGAAACAGGTACATAATTTAATCAAGAAGAGTTGACCTCACGGATGCTCCAGTCATTTAAGACTAATAAAAGAGGAGAGACAAACAAGAGATTGGCCAATGAACTTCACCCACATAAATGCTTGTCATTTAAGACTAGTAAAAGAGGAGAGACAATAGATTAGCCTATGGATTTCACCCAAATAAATGGTGGAGTAAATAATATCAGAGTCGTTCATGTTATAAAAACCTAAGCAAAGTATAGAAATGTACTCTTATAATTGCTACATAAATTTAGAGAGAATAAGCAAGAGAAAAGAGAGAAATATTTTTCTTCATATATTTCTTTCCCTATTCTTTCATTCAGTATATCACTCCTTTATATAGGAGAAGAAGAAGAAGAGTGTATGAGAGAAGTCAAGGGAGGTGTATGAGAGAAGCCACGAGAGGTGTATGAGAGAAGCAATCAAGGGAATCTTGTGTATAACACTTCCCCTGATTCCCTGCGATAGAAGATTGTGTCTCATTAAAAAAACCTTGTTAAAAAAACCTAGTGGGAAAACCTTAACGAAGGAAAAAGAGTACATATCTTTTACATAAATATCTTAATTGACTGCCTCGTTAAAACCTTGTCAGGAAAAACCCATTGGGATAAAAACCGTGACTAAGGAAAAAGAGTACAGTCTTCCCCTCAAAAGGAATTCATTGCTTCTTGATGAAATGTTGTCACAAGTCTTTCAGTCGACACATTCCAATCCTTTTTCGAAGTTTTGCAAACGTTGCATTTGATAGCGACTTTGTGAATAAGTCGGCTAGATTATCACATGATCGAATTTGATGTACATCTATATCACCCTTCTTTTGTAGCTCATGTGTGAAGAAGAATTTAGGTGAAATGTGCTTTGTTCTATCTCCCTTGATGTATCCTCCTCTAAGTTGAACAATGCATGCAGCGTTATCCTCATATAAAATTGTAGGAATGTCTTTGATTGATGGTAATCCACATGACTTTTGAATATGTTGAATAATTGATCTCAACCAAACATACTCTCTGCTTGCTTCATGTATAGCAAGAATTTCTGAGTGATTTGAAGATGCAGCAGTCATGGTTTGCTTTGTGGATTTCCAGGATATAGCTGTGTCACAATATGTAAATACATAACCTGTTTGTGATCTTCATTGTGTGGATCTGATAAATATCCTGCATCGGCATATCCAACCAATTGCGATGTTGAATTTCTTGGATAAAATAACCCAAGATCTATACTTCCACGGAGGTATCTCAAAATGTGTTTGATCTCATCCCAATGTCTCTTAGTCGGAGAAGAACTGTATCTTGCTAACAGGTTGACAGCAAAAGTAATATCAGGTCGTGTACAGTTTGCAAGATACATAAGAGCACCTATTGCACTTAGGTATGAAACTTCAGGTCCAAGAACTTCTTCCCCACTTTCTAGAGGTCGAAATGGATCTTTATCAACTTCTAAAGATCGAACAACCATCGAGGTAGTCAAAGGATGAGCTTTATCCATATGAAAACGACTGAGAATCTTTTCAGCATATGTGGATTGATGAACAAAAATTCCAGATGCTAAATGCTCCACTTGTATTCCCAAACGGAATTTTGTCTTTCCAAGATCTTTCATTTCAAATTCATCTTTTAAATAAGTAGAAGTTCTTGTGAGTTCTTTAGGAGTACCTACAAGATTCAAATCATCCACATATACAGCAATAATGGAAAATCCAATTTGTGATTTCTTAATAAAAATACATGGACATATTTGATCATTTATATATCCATCTTTTATTAAATAATCACTAAGTCGATTATACCACATACGACCAGACTGTTTCAACCCATACAATGAGCGTTGTAACTTGATTGAATATATGTGACGTGGCCTTTGTGATTCAGCCATTTTCAATCCTTCAGGGATTCTCATGTAAATCTCACTGTCAAGTGAGCCATATAGGTATGCTGTTACAACATCCATCAGACGTGTTTCCAAACCTTCCATGGTTGCCATACCTATCAGAAAGCGAAAAGTGACTCCATCCATTACTGGAGAGTATGTCTCCTGATAATCAATACCAGGTTTTTGTAAAGACCCTTGAGCTACAAGTCGGGCTTTGTATCTCACAATTTCATTTTTTTCATTTCGCTTTCGTACAAATACCCATTTGTTTCCAACCGGGATTACACCCAGCGGTGTTTGGACTACTGGTCCAAATACTTCTCTTTTCAATAGAGATTGTAGCTCAGTTTGAATAGCATCTTTCAATTTTGGCCAATCTTTTCTTTTTCGACATTCTTCCACGTTTTGTGGTTCAGGATCCGTGTCAGGAATCAAAGTAATATCTGATGCTATAGAGAAAGCAAATATATCGTCAATCATGACTTTGCTTCGATCCCATATTTTTTCATCATGTACATAATTTATTGAGATCTCTTGGTGTTCATCTCTTATCCCTTCACCGACATTTTGAACCTCTTCTGGGGCTATTCCCACTCTTGGAATATGTGCTTCTTCTGGAGCGATTTGTACCTCTTCTGGGGCTATTTCCACTCTTGGAATAAGTGCTACTTCTGGAGTGGGTATTCCTTCAGGGATTCCCTTATTTGCTTTTGATTTTCGTGGTATAGTGTCTTTTGCACCAATCGGTCTTCCACGCTTCTGGCGTGGTTTAGATTCTTCTATTATCTTATTCGTCAATTCTCCAGGAATTAATTTTTCAATAGGTATTTCTATCCTTGCTGGAGTATTCACTGCAGGTGTATGTGACTTTATCACTTTTCTAGCATCATTAAATGCATCTGGCATTTGATTTGCAATATTTTGTAAATGAATAATTCTTTGAACTTCAATTTCACATTGTCCTGTACGAGGATCAAGTGAATTTAAATCTGATGCATTCCATGATATTTCAGAGGATTTTTTATTTAAAACTTTCCCTCCTCCTAATGTTGGAAATACAGATTCATCAAAATGACAATCTACATAACGTGCAGTAAAAACATCTCCAGTTAAAGGTTCAAGATATCTGATAATAGAAGGAGAATCAAAACCAACATAAATACCTATTCTTCGTTGGGCTCCCATCTTAGTTCTTTGTGGAGGTGCAATTGGAACATATACTGCACTTTCAAAAACTCGAAAGTGTGATATGTTAGGTATCTGTCCAAGAACTAACTGTAGAGGAGAAAATTTATTAAGAGTCGTTGGTCTTACTCGAATGATGGTTGCAGCATGAAGAATTGCATGACCCCAAACTGAGGTAGGCAAGTTAGCCCTTAACATTAATGGTCGTGCAATTAGTTGAAGTCTTTTTATTAAAGATTCAGCTAAACCATTTTGTGTATGAATATGAGGAACGGAATGCTCAATGGAAATTCCAATAGTCATACAAAAATCATTAAAAGTCATTGATGAAAATTCAGCTGCGTTATCAAGTCGAATTGACTTGATTGGATGATCCGGAAACTGAGCCCGTAACTTGATCATTTGAGCAAGAAGTTTTGAGAAGGCAAAATTTCGAGAAGAGAGAAGACAAACATGAGACCATCTAGTTGAAGCATCTATTAAAACCATGAAATATCGAAATGGACCAGACAATGGTTGAATAGGTCCACAAATGTCTCCTTGAATTCTCTCTAGGAATTTTGGGGTTTCTTTATAAATTTTTACTGGTGATGGTCGAACAATTAATTTTTCCCGAGAACACGCAGCACAAGGAAATTCACTACTAGGAAAAACCCTTTTATCTTTGAGAGGATGACCAGTAGAATTTTCAATAATACGACGCATCATAGAAGTACCTGGATGACCGAGTCTTTCATGCCAAAGTATAAAAGATTTGGGATCTATGATTTTTGGAATCATAACAGTATGAGACTCAATTACTCTAATTTTCATAGTATATAATCCAGAAGAAATTGAATGAAGTTTTTCTAAGATATTCTTTTTTCCAGAGATAGTAGAAGTAATGAGAAGATATTCATTATCATTCTCATTGGTTGTTTCAGTGTGAAAACCATTTAGTCGAATATCTTTAAAACTAAGCAAATTTCTTCTCGATTTACTAGAATATAGAGCATCATTGATAAAAACTTGTGTCTCATTTGGTAGCAAGAAACTAGATTTTCCAAATCCCTCGATTAAATTTGATGTGCCAGAGATAGTTCCTACATTTCCCTTAGCTCTGATCAGTTGTGAAAAATATTTCTCATTTCGAAGGATTGTATGAGTTGTTGCACTGTCTGCTAAACATATATCCTCCATATCCATTAAAAAAAATGGTCTGACACATATAAAAACATAAATAAGAAAAGTTACATTTTAAATATAATTTTATTCATGAGAAACACATACAACATATAGAATGAAAACTAACAATATTATACATGCAAGGTGTTTAATTAAAACAAGAAATTAAACGATATCCCAAAAAATACTCTCAGAAGGTTCAGTAATATCATCAACTTTTTCCTCGTTGTTGGTCATTGGTGAATCATCAACAATATTCAATTGATGATTAACAAAGTTTGTTTCTGCCTCCATTACTTTGTTCTTTTGAGACTCCTAGAATAAATTAGCCAGATGCCTCGGCGTACGACAGGTACGCGACCAATGCACATTCATCCCACACCTAAAACAAACATCTGGTTTGTTCTTTTTCTGTGTTGCATTTTCTTTATTTTTACCCAACCCAAACATTTGCCACTTCTGGTGGCCTGAATTGTCGCGGTTCTGGAATTTGTTGTTACGACGGCCTCGTTTATTCTTTCGTCCCCAAGGCTTCTTATTATATGACCATCTATTGTCACGTTTATTCTGCTGGAATGACGTGCTGTTAATATCCGGCAATGGGGTAGCACCCGTTGGCCGCACTTGATGATTTTTCAACAACAATTCATTATTCTTTTCTGCAACCAGGAGGATAGACAATAAGTCACTGAATTTTGTAAACTTACTATGTCTATATTGTTGCGACAGAATCATGTTGGTGGGATGAAAAGTTGAGAGTGTTTTCTCTAACATTTGGGAGTCAGAAACTGGATCTCCACACAAAGCCAAAGTAGAAGTTATTCTATAAATATTAGAACTATATTCCGTAATTGATTTGTAATCTTGTAGCCTTAAATTAAGCCACTCAAATTTGGCATAGGGAGAACAACCAATTTTTGGTGGTCAAATCTTTCCTTCAGTTGTGTCCATAAAGACAAAGGATCTTTGACTGTTAAATACTCAGTCTTTAATCCTTCATCAATATGGTGACGAAGAAAAATTATGGCTTTTGCATTTTGTGCCGAAGTAGCTGTATTTCCTGATTCAATGGTCTTTTCTAACTCATTTGCACTAAGGTGCAATTCTGCATCAAGTGCCCAAGCTAAATAGTTGTCTCCAGATATTTTCAAAATAGAAAAATCTATTTTTGCCAAGTTTGCCATCGTCTCAGTTGGTTAGAGCTTCGTGCTGATAACGTGTTATAAAAACCTTAGCAAAGTATAGAAATATACTCTTATAATTGCTACATAAATTTAGAGAGAATAAGCAAGAGAAAAGAGAGAAATATTTTTCTTCATATATTTCTTTCTCTATTCTTTCATTCAGTATATCACTCCTTTATATAGGAGAAGAAGAAGAGGAGTGTATGAGAGAAGTCACGGGAGGTGTATGAGAGAAGCCACGAGAGGTGTATGAGAGAAGCAATCAAGGGAATCTTGTGTATAACAGTTCATGAGTTTTTTAAGGTTTAGGATAATTTTTTTTAGGTGTGCCTCTCTATATAAATTAAATAAATAAATAAATTATCAACTAATTAATAAAGAATAATAAAACCTGGATTTTGAGCATATTTCTCAGCCAAATTTTCTGTTGAATCAAATAATAAATAAGAAAAAGTTAACAAAGATATGTATTATAATTTACAAAATTTATACATCTAAATTCTATATGTATCTTTAAAAAAATTACCTTCAAAGAAAGGCACTAGTTTAGTTGGTGGATGATTTATTTTCTAACTCTGTTCGAAAAGAGGAGAATCATCGAAAAAAATTACTTGCGTTGCATTATGAACTGAGAGGGTCGAAGGATTTTTCTTTCTTTTTGTGGTTAAGAGTCTGTTTTAATTCCTCATATTTATTGATTTGTTTTATATTATATTTTATAATTAATATAAGACTTTCTTACTCGAAACTTTTTTTCTTATTGTGATTGAGTATATAAAGAATGATCGGTTTGATTGACTTCCATTTTCTTTAACAGAGATACAAGCGACAACTTCTTTTGTTTTATTTTTTATTTTTTTTATACTCATAAATACATAAACTTACAAAAAAATTTGGGACCCCTTCAACTGTGGGTCCCGGACAGTAGCCCTGGTTGCCCTAGCCTAGGGCCGGCTCTGAATAATATATCAATGTCCTTTCTAGCAATTAAGTGAAGAAGAATTGTTTAGTACATGAGAATTATGTTTATGGTTTTTTAGGTAAGAAATCATTATAAAAAGAGCTTCTACTAAGAGTGGTTAGCATGAAGTTATTTTTGGTCAATTGACCAATACAGTATCGACACGTAGGCGGGAGATGATCTTTTTCAATGCGTGTCAACACTGTATTGGTCAATTGACCAACTTACCATGAAACTAAAATACTCTTCTTTAACTTGTTAATTGTGGGATATCTACATTTTTTAATGGATATCAAAATACCATTCTTTTAACTTGTTTCTCGCTGAAATGTTTATAATTTTTTAACTAAAAAAAGTTTATAAGCATATAATATAGTAGTAAGGGAACATCTTAAGCATATAATTCTTTCAAGCAAACATAATCTAGTTACTATCTTAAATTCTTAATATATTATATATATTATATTATATAGATAAAGATGTAGATAACTAGATATAGATGACATCTCGCGAAAAATCTCAGATCTAGGAAACATACAATCAGAAGGATGGATTTCAAGAAGTTTAAACTTATCCGATTAGACTCACTCCCATTATACTTCTTTTCAATTTCATTCAATATACTATATTTTTATTATTTTAGTTAGTATAATTGAAATCAACACCGATTAATTAATTTATAATATTGAGTAGTATATTTGTTTCAAAAATAAAAGTAATTCGACATTTTTTCCACCATTTGATGAATATGTGAATTTTTCATCAAAATATTAATGGTTAAAAATTCTTTTCAACTTTTAACGGTAATTTTTTTTTAATAATTCTAATTTTTGATAGGATTGATCTTAATATCATCAACTATCCATTAACATATTTTGATCATTACTAATAAAATTATTAAGATCAAATAATTGGTGTATTAGATAAAATTAAAAGAAACTATAATAGAGAAGAGCCAAATCCAAACTTATCCATCACAAACTTCCATGTGAGTAATATGTGGAAAGGTCAGCAACAACCGAGTTCTCCAATGAAAAAATGTGCCTGTGTATAAGGAATTAAGTTACTACACCAGTGAGATTTGACCCGAGTTATTTCATCAGCAATCAATGGGATATTAAGGTATTCAAAAGTCAAAAAACCTAGTTCACTTCGACATTGTAGCCAAATTTTCCTTCCCTAAAGATTTTAATTCTTAATATTAACAAATATAACTCTTTTAAGAATTTATATCTAGCCTATATAAAACTTGAAAGTTGTTTTGTTTTGATCCATCTGTTGTCTTCATTCTTTGACAAAAAATTTGTGTCATCTTTAAATTTATGGTGTGAGAAATATACTTATATTTGAGAATACCCTTGGACGAACTGGTATTTTAGTAAGTTTTGATAGAACATGTACTTAGAAAATGCTTTTAAAAATCATAAAAAAATTTAATTAAGTTGTAAAAAGATACTTCCTTCTTTCACAATTACTCCCTCCGTCCCAAATTAATTGCTCAGTTTTGACTTTTTAAAGTCAAATTGACCATTTTTAAAACTAATCTTTTTACTATTTTTACTAAAATATAGGTGAAGAGATTATAACCAAAAGAAAATATATACAATTTATTACTAACTCCAATTTTTATAATTTTAGAAATATATTTATATATGCTTAATTATTAATTCTAAAAATAGTCAATTTAACTTAAAAAAGTCAAAACTGAGCAATTAATTTGAGACGGAGGGAGTATTTGTTAATTTTTCTGTTCTATAAAAAAGACGGTTGATATTGTAGAGTAAACGTTATGATACCTGTTATACATTTTGTGACACTTTTATAATTATTCTAGGGAGGCTTACGGCTCCGACAATATAATTTTTGTTATTGCAATATCAACCGGCATAAGAAAGAATAGAGTCAATTTAAAAAAAATGATAACAATAAATAATGACAAGATATCTTCAAATTTGTGATCATAATTTTATTATCGTAACACACTACTATATTAAAAAAAATTATTTTTAGGGGTATATATTAAACAAATCTATCCATAATATTTATAAATTATGTAAACAAAAATCTATCCATAATAATATATAAATTATTGTATTTGAGCCAAATTAATCTTAGTGCCAATACGAAGTACAAATGGTACTTTATAATTTGGTTAATGTTATAAAAGATTACTAAAATTAAAAACAAAGATGATTAGAGGAAAGAGAGCATTCTCATTGTATTTTCATGTGTCTCACTCACTTTACAATGATATTATTTATAGATATAAGAACATTAAAACTAAGAGGTTACAAAACTCAAAGGTCATGAGTTTCATAACTCAATGGTCATGGGAGTTTCAAAATCATTATAATCAAATATAAGAAGAATGAATCTAGACATCCATTATATGAATCTAGACATCCATTATAATTTTATAACACTCTCCCTTGGATGTCTATTGTATAGTCATACGCATTGAATCTGTCTCATTAAAAACCTTACCAGGAAAAACCAATGGGAAAAAAAACCTTGGTTAAGGGAAAAAGAGTATTGCGCGTATTAGCTCCCTCTCATGAATGTATCCTTAAGTCCTTCAGCTGTCGCATTCCAATATTGAGACGCAATCCTTCAAACATTGTAGTTGGTAATGTTTTGGTGAACAAATCTACTAGATTATCTTTTGATCGAATTTGTTGAGCATCAATGTCACCACATTTATCAATGTCATGTGTGAAAAAGAATTTTGATGATATGTGTTTTCTTCTATCTCCTTTGATGTATCATCCCTTTAATTTAGTTATACATGCAGCATTTTCTTCATAGAAAATGGATGGAGTTCTTTTGTAGCAATTTTCTAAGAATATGTCTCGTTAAAAACCTTACCAAAAAAAACTCAGTGGAAAAAATTTTGGCGAAGGAAAATAGTACAATATTCTTGCATAACTTCTAATGCCTTGGGATTGCCTCATTAAAACCTTGCAAAGGAAAACTCAGTGGGAAAAAACCTTAGCGAAAGAAAAAGAGTACAATTAGCACATATTCTTTTTACTTCCCTTCATAAGTACATAAAATTTTCATTGTTCATAGTAAAAATATCATTAAGTCGAAGCATGTCAATATTGTGCATCATGTTCTTCAAAATCGTAGTTGGTAATGACTTAATGAATATATCAACCAAATTATCACATGATCATATATTCTTGATATCAATATCGCCATTCTTCTAGGGCTCATGTGTATAAAATAATTTTGGTGTAATATGCTTGGTTCTATCACCCTTTGGATAAAATAATCCCAAATCAATAGTCTCACGAAGATATGTTTAATTTCATTACAATGTCTTCGAGCTTGTGCATAACTATATATTGCTAGTAAGTTAACTGTAAATGCTATATCAGGTCTTGTCAAATTTGCAAGATACATCAAAACATCAATTACACTAAGATATGGTACTTCAGGACCTAATATATGGTACTTCAGGACCAAGAGTTTCTTTATTATTTTCTTGTGGTCAAAACGGATCTTTCTTGATATCAAGTGACAAACCCATCATTCGAGTACTCAGAGGATTAACATTATCCATGTAAAGTTACTTCAGGACTTTTTATGTGTATGTTGATTGATGAACAAGTTCAATTTGTAGGCCAAGACAAAAATTTGTCTTACCAATATCTTTCATCTCAAATTTGTTATTTTTGTCAACTCTTCTAGAGCAAGATCTTTCATCAATAAATATAATAATAATAGCAAATCCAGATTATGATCTTTTGATAAAAATGCATGCACAAATTGGATTATTCTCAAATCCTTCTTTCAAAAGATATCCACTCAGGCGATTATACCACAATATGCATCTGGATTGCTTTAACTCATATAAGAATCTTTGTAGCTTGATAGAATACATACTTCGAGATGTAGAATTATATGCTTCAGACATTTTATATCCTTTAGGGATTTTCATGTAGATATTGTTATCTAATAATCTATACAGATATGATGTAACAACATCCATTAATTTCTCTTGCTCCCAAACTAATTAAAAATCTGAATGTAATTGCGTCCATTACAGAAGCATATATTTCTTCATAATTAATATCATGTCTCTACGAGAAACCTTGTGCTACAAGTCGCGCTTTGTACCATATAATTTTATTTTTCTTATTTCGACAAATACCCATTTGTATTCAACAGGCATCACACCTTTAAGTGTTCGGACTATAGGTCCAAAAACTTCATGTTTACTTTGTGAATTTAGTTCTACTTGAATCGCCTCTTTTCATATTGGCCAAATATTTCTACATTCAACAACGATTTGTGGTTCATATACATGATCATTACTTCTGGTAATATCAGTAGCAACTTTATATGAAAATATGTTGTCGACAACGATTTTATTTCTATCCAATATATACGTCTCCTGTATATACATAATGTATCAAAATCTCGTTATTTTCAGGTACCTGATCCTCTTCAAGGGATAACTCATCCTCTTCAGGGAATAACTCTTCAAGAGTTTTATTTACTAGAGATTTTGTTCATAAGTTTTGGATAGATCGATAAATTTTGTAGCATATTTCATGGGTATAGCCTCTTTATAGGCTGCAACTTATTTTTCTTGTACTTTTCTTCTTCTGGGAAATTTTATTTTTTAACACCGATCGGTATTCCACGCTTCAGGTGTGGTTTGGATTCATTTGTTACTGTATAAACTGATTGTCCTACAGGGACTTCAATCCTTGCTAGAGTATTATTAGCAGCTAGAATGTGAGATATCATTATTTTCTTATTATTGGTGAATAATTCTGGTAATTGATTTGAAATTCATTGCAAATGAATAATCTTTTGAACTTCTAGTTCACATTGATTTGTACGGGGATCAAGATGAGATAACGATGAAAAATTTCAAGTAATTGTTAGGTTTGTAAGATTCATGAATGCAATCAAATTGCACAAATAAAGCAAAAACGTGATAAAATAGAGTTTTTAATATTTTACGAACCATATACCCGGATCATCCTTTATGCACAATTATTAATTAAACGAAAAAGAAAGAACAAGAATCATACCCTTGAAGATTCGAGTTTCCTTAGGTACAAGTTCACCTCCAATCTTTTTCGCGTTCAACTTGAATCCACCGGGTTTGGTTCCTTCCTTTGATCAACGTTTAGCCACCCAATTGTTTGGCCTCTAGAGGTGATCCACCAAGAAAGAAGAAAGATTCAAGAAGATGGGTGTTTGGCAAAACTCTAGTTTTTCTATCTTTCATAGAAAAAGAGCGTACTCTCCCAACTATTGAAATTACGTATGTTGTTAAAAAGTCAACAGCAACTCTCTCCCATAATAAGACTTCTCTTATTTATAGATGTGGACAACCCTCCTTAACAATTAAGGAATTGTATTTTATTTTAATTACTTAAATTTCTTTAATTAATTAGGCTCCCAATCATATTAGGAATAAATGAGAGTACTTTTATTAATTAATTTTCAAACTCCTTTAGGAATTAAATAATAATAATAATAATAATAATAATAATAAGACTCCTCTTATTAATTTATATTTAATATTTCTAAAATATTAAATAATAAATATTAAGCTATTTAATTTATTCTATCACCATAGATTAAATTAAATATACTTAACTTATTATTACGATTATGTCATTTGCTTCTTAAATAATTATTCTTCCTTTTATGGTGTGACCCTTTAGGTTCTCCATATTAAACCGGTTGTGAATAAATTAATTAGAACAATTCTAATCTTATTTAAATAAATAAATTAAACTATTAATTTATTTAAATAAATAATATTTATTCTACAACAGGGATAAGCATCTCTAGCGATTAACGACTTTCCAGATAATATAGATTTTAATATTAATCATAAAAGAACCTTTGAGTAAATAGTTACCGTACAATTCAATCCTTCCACCATACAATGTTCCAATTAAATATAAGACATGAAATTACTGTCAAGTCTTATTTTATTTAATTATATGTATTTCGACTCTTAAATGCACAACTTCAAATAATGTAAATTAGAAACTCCTTTCTAATTTGGCCAAGGACTACTAGGTTGTCATTTATCAAATCACATAAGACATTTCTATTCTTTTACTAGAAGCGGTAGATTCTTTATTGATCATACATTATCTCCATGTACAACTTATTATATCCAAGCATACCCTTTGATATACCCTAAGGGTCTTAAGGAATAAGTCAAAGTATAACTCATCATACACAAGATACTATGATGATCTCAAGTCCAAGGATCACTTGTACTACTATCACTACAAGAATTCCTATTGACAGGCAAGTAAAACTTCATTAGGTATTCCTTAGCGAGCCACGTTCAGTGAACTTATTCTCTAATAAACACCTACATACTTACTTTAGTGTCTCCACACAAATGATCATGAGATCAATCATCTTCATCCAATGAGCAAGCAACGAATGTACCAATCTATCTTGATTCACTAATCCCCAATTTAGTAATCCAACGATTGGGAACTATTTTAGTTTTAAGCTTTCTAAGAATTTAGATCTCATTAGAATGATCATCATCATTATTCTAAAAGCATTGCTTAAAACTATGAGTTTATCATATATTATAAAGCAGCATCATGTAGATAATTAAAAGCCTTTAATAAATTAATACTTTTTATTAATAAGTGAATAAGATTGTTACAAAGTATATGTTTTATCATCAAACATGATTGGCTTGTGTGCATACTACTTTGAATCTCCCACTTGTACTAAAGCCAATCGCCATGGTATCTCATACCCTTCTTCTCTAAGTGACGATTATCCTGCTGTTGGATAAGCTTTAGTTAATGGATATGTAATGTTGTTCTTGAGAGTCCACTATCTATATAGTGATTTCCCATCTTTCAATGATTCCATAATCAAATAAAAGTGTCACAACACATGTTTAGATCCAAGATGAGACTTAGGAACGATTCCTAGTTCTGTAATGAACTTTTCATCCAAACAATCAACTTGTAGCTTCATTTATAGTTATATACTTTGTCTTTATCACTAAAATAGCAACTTTATGCTATTTGGAACCTTTCTAATTCACTACACCATTGTTCAAGGTAACGCTTTACCTTAAAGTGTATTTTCTGTCGTCTTGGTCTGTCTGAAAAAACTCGAGTCTGTTAAGCCCTCTAGTTTTAATTTAGACCCGCCATGAATATGATCACATCCTTAATGTCGGTTAAGTACTTTAAGATATTTTTCACTGACTCATATTGAACTTCTCCAGAATATGACTGATCAACATCATGTCTCGTATATTTCATTGCATACATGATAATTACGCATTCGATCTCTATTTTATGAGTCTATGGGGACTATTAAGAGAGATACACTCCAGGGCTCATCAACATGAGACATCCCATGGAGTTTGCCATGCTAAACAACTTTAGCATCAAATGAATATACGTTCCTTGGGTTAAGATACTCTTCCCAAATCATTCATGGAAGAATGTCAATATATAATAGTAGGAATATCACGACGCTCCCACTGACCCTTTTGTACACACTAAGTTCATTCTTGTTTTCGACAAAATCAAACTCTTTTGATTGTCTTATCAAAACGAATGTTCCATTTTTAAGAAGCTTGCTTCAATCTATTTCTCTGAGTGTCTACAACTCTTACCTCATCGTATGTAATTAGATCATCATCTTCTATGATACGTACCTCATCATCATCATCCATGACGAATCCATACCTCCCAGGTATCTTCGGTACTATTCCAGATTTACGATTCGGTTGTGGTACAATAGGTCTATCTCGGGTTCCTCTTATTTGACTTATAGTATTTTGTAGTTCTTGAACTCTTCAATATCTATTATCCTCCCACTAGCCCCTTCAATGATAAACACTTTTATCTTAGAAGGTAGCGTGTTTCGCAATAAACATCTTTCGCTAAATAGGATTATAGATAATATACCCTAAACTTACTTTAGGATGTCCCACAAATTTGTACTTGTCAAATCTTGTCCCAAGCTTATCCTTTGAAACCTTTTTCACATAAGTTGGACAACCCCTTATCTTAACATACTTAAGATTTGGAATCCTCCCTGTCCATAACTTTTATGGAGTCTTGGGGCCGGATTTTGAGGTTACCTTTTTCGTAGATATGCAGTCATTTCTAGGGCATTACCTTAGAAGGATACTGGAATGTCAGTAAAATCATTATGGACCGCACCATGTCCAACAAGGTACAATTTTTTTTTTCAGATACATCAATTAATTATTGCGTATCAGGAGGTGTCTTTTGTGAGAAAACCATTTGAGATGATCTAGAAACTTATTGCACAAGTATTTATTCCTTGATCCGATCAAAGAATCTTAATACTTTACCAATTTGTTTCACTTTTAAATTCTTTAAACCTTTCAAATAATTCATACTTGTATTTCAGCAAATACATACATTCAACTCTTTGAATGATCATCTCCTTTTCTTATACTAGTTTGTTTAATTTGTAAAATATATTTTCGCGTAAGTCAATTATACAAAATCCATTAAGTAATATTTCAGTTCTATACAAAACATTATTATTATAAATAGAACAATAATTGTTCTTAATTATAATATCAAAGATTTTATTGTCCAACAATAAAATAGAAATAATATTTCTAACGAGAACTGGAATACAATAACAACTTATTGACTTAATAGACTTGCCCGTAAGCAATGCTAAACAATAAGTTCCTATGACTAATGTAGCAACCGTTGCATCATTTTCCACACATAGGATTACTTATCTTTGTTTAACTTTCTACTACTGCTTGGTTCCTTCATAAATCTATATTTATGAGAACCAAAGTCGGTATCCAATACTCAAGTAGAACTTTGACTTAAAGAAAAAATTAAATCATGAACAAAATTGTATTTATAACTGAAACTTCACTAAGCTTCTTTTGGTTAGCATCTGCAACATTCTTCTTGCAGTTTCTTTTCAGTGTCCAGATTTATTGCAGTGGAAGCAAACTCTTTTGCTATCCGTATTAGTTTTGTTCTTATTATCCTTTATTTTTACCTTTCTTTATTTATCTTCTTAGAATCGTTCTTCCTTTTAGAAGATACTTTGGCCCCTACCAGTAAGACTTTGTCTTTCTTGGTTGGAAAGTGACTCTCAACATTTTTTAACATGTTAAGCAAATCAGCGAGGCTGATAGTTAGCTTGTTCATATGAAAAATTCACAACAATTGTGAAAGGAGTCCGGGAGTGAGTGCAAGATCCACTACAAAAAAGTAGGTCATTGCCGACGGACTTTGCCGTCGCCAATGACATCATTGTCGTCGGCAATGAGGTCATTCGCGACGGCAAGGTCCGTCGCCTGTCCCGTCGCCGTAAGGGTCGTCGCCCCTGGCTCCCGTCACTCACCGTCGGCAAGTGGGTCATTACCGACGGGGTTATTGCCGACGGCCAGCCGTCGGTAATGATGTATTGGCGACAGCAGTGGCGACGAATAGCCCGTCAGTAAGCTTTTTCCCCATGAATTACAAAAAACTCATTGCCGACGGCATCGCCGTCGCCAATGATCCATGCCCATCGCCAATGAGTTTTTTAGAAAAAAAAATTTTAAATTACAAAACACTCCTGTTCATTTACATATATATAATTATACCTGTTATAAACTAAAGAAAAAATATAAAGAACTCTTCACGAACGCATATCAATAACAATAATAACTTTTGCTATATCAACCATCAATGTAATCATAAACAATCAAACTATAGTTATATACATATACCATCAACCTAACTAGATTATAAACGCTAGTCTGTACAACTCAAAAGCTGTATAAATATACATATATGAAAGTCACAATATAAACATAATGGGTACTACAACCCAAGATCAGGAATCTCGATATCACCATCGTCGTCGGTCCCATCGCCGATCCCACCGCTGGTCCCACCGCCAGTCCCACCTCCGGTCTGACTACCGGTCCCACCCTCAATAGTCTCATCAGCTGCTCGGCGATCATCACCATCTCCACCGCGGGCATCGCCTATGCCGCAGCCTCCACCCGCCGAAGTCTCATCAACAAGGCCCTATAATATTAAAATATATTAATAAAGAATTCGAAAATAGAGCATATTTAAGTTAGTTTTGTTTGTGTTCTTATTCATGTTTAGTTTTGCAAACTGGACGATAACTCAGCTTCCGTACATCGAAATCGAGTCCCGTAAGTTCTAACACAAGTCAAATACCTACGCGGTGCTATGTGTGTGTTTGCGTGTCGTTCGGACGGCCGGTGAGGGTTTTGAACTCTTTTTCGGCTTTTTGCCTAAGTGTTGGCGAGTTTTGCAAACTGGGCGATAACTCAGCTTTCGTACGTCGAAATCGAGTCCCGTAAGTTTTAACGCGTGTCAAATACCTACGCGGTGCTATGTGTGTATTTGCGTGTCGTTCGGACGGCCGGTGCGACTTTTGAACTATTTTTCGATTTTTCCCTAAGTGTTGGCGAGTTTTGTAAACTGGGCGATAACTCAGCTTCCGTATGTCGAAATCGAGTCCCGTAAGTTCTAACGCATGTCAAATACCTACGCGGTGCTATGTGTGTGTTTGCGTGTCGTTCAGACGGCCGGTGCGGGTTTTGAACTCTTTTTCGGCTTTTTGCCTAAGTGTTGGCGAGTTTTGCAAACTGGGCGATAACTCGGCTTTCGTACGTCAGAATCAAGTCCCGTAAGTTCTAACGCGTGTCAAATACCTACGCGGTGCTATGTGTGTGTTTGTGTGTCGTTCGGACGGCCGGTGCGGGTTTTGAACTTTTTTTCGGCTTTTTGTCTAAGTGTTGGCGAGTTTTGTAAACTAGGCGATAACTCGACTTTCGTACGTCAGAATTGATTTCCGTAAGTTCTAACGCATGTCAAATACCTACGTGGTGCTATGTGTGTGTTTGAGTGTCGTTTAGACGGCCGGTGCGGGTTATGAACTCTTTTTCGGCTTTTTACCTAAGTGTTAGCGAGTTTTGCAAACTGGGCGATAACTTGACTTTCGTACGTCGGAATCGAGTCTCGTAAGTTCTAACGCGTGTCAAATACCTATGTGGTGCTATATGTGTGTTTGCGTGTCGTTCAGACGGCCGGTGCTGGTTTTGAACTCTTTTTTGACTTTTTGCCTAAGTATTGGCGAGTTTTACAAACTGGGCGATAACTCGACTTTCGTACGTCAGAATCGAGTTCCGTAAGTTTTAACGCGTGTCAAATACCTACGCAGTGCTATGTGTATATTTGTGTGTCATTCGGACGGCCGGTGCGGGTTTTGAACTCTTTTTTGGCTTTTTGCCTAAGTGTTGGCGAGTTTTGCAAACTGGGCGATAACTCGACTTTCGTACGTCGGAATCGAGTCCCGTAAATTCTAACGCGTGTCAAATACCTACGCGGTGCTATGTGTGTGTTTGTGTGTCGTTCGGACGACCGGTGCAGATTTTGAACTCTTTTTCGGCTTTTTGCCTAAGTGTTGGCGAGTTTTGCAAACTAGGCGATAACTCGGCTTCCGTACAACAGAATCGAGTTTCGTAAGTTCTAACGCGTGTAAAATACCTACGCGGTGCTATGTGTGTGTTTACGTGTCGTTCAGACGGCCGGTGTGGGTTTTGAACTCTTTTCCGGCTTTTTGCCTAAGTGTTGGCGAGTTTTGCAAACTGGGCGATAACTCGGCTTCCGTACGTCGGAATCGAGTCCCATAAGTTCTAACGTGTGTTAAATACTTACGCGGTGCTATATGTGTATTTGCGCGTCATTCGAACGGCCGGTGCGAGTTTTGAACTCTTTTTCGGCTTTTTGCCTAAGTGTCGGTCAGTTTTGCAAATTACAATTATAAATTACATAAATTAAATAAAGAAATACATAATTTAATTGTTTTTACCTGTCGAATATATGGTGGGAAGATGTTGGCCAAGACAACTGCACAAACGCGGATGGCCTCCTCCCGTACTACACCCATGAGGTCGTCAACGGCGGCTGTAGGATCTATAGAGCCGTGGACAACCTCCTGAGCCAGCAGGTAGATCCGCTCGCGTGATGGTGCGCCTGACTGCACAACACCGCTCGCCATGCACCCCTCTATGATCCGCCAGAAGAAGTCATCGGATAATGAAGGGCTGGCACCCGATCCACTCGCACCACTACCTCCAGTGGGTGGGCGCCGCCGAGATCTCACAGCAGGGACTAGGGTGTAAGCTGAGACATGGGGAATGCCCATAACTCTACCCTTCTTTGGTCCCCCTGTAGCCTGCAGCCAGTCCTCTATCTCCTCGTCGACACGCGTAGACTCAGATACTGGAGTGTCACCTCTCTGGCTGCTCCGGGCCACTGCAAGATCCTCGAACCTCCGCTGAAAAAAAACACATTAGTAGATGATACGCAAAGAATAAAATGAAATAATACAAAAGAATATCTGAATTTTAAAAATATACTAAATAAGATAATTACATAACTTACAGCAATGCGTTCTGCCTCATGTGAGATATAACCACCATCACCTTAGTGCCACCAAAACTCCAAGCGGGAGGGTGCATGCTTTAAACTCACCTCGAGTCTCTCCCGGTACGGGTCGTACGACTGAGACCCAGTGCAGTGTGGGAGATGACTCTGTTGTCGGGCAGCTGAACGCTGTGCCGACATCTTCTTGAAGGCCTCGCAGTCCTAAATGCTGCACATCTGGTCCCACACTGCAGCAGATATGAAATTTGGCCGGACATCCTTAAGTGTCTATCCATCAGCCATCTTCGTCTGGGCCTTCTTCTTCCAGTCGTAGGCCCACTTATGCCAATTCATCTCTAAGTATCTGTGCAGAACTATCATGCCATGGGCTTCCTGCCCGTCCTCAAAATGATAATATCTCTGCACATTATACATTAAGAAGCTTAGTATAAAACATAAATCAAAGAGGTAACAGTATATTCAAATGAAATATAAAACTAGCATATGAATGATTGACATCCTACCCTAAACTCATCAATAATCAGCTGCCGTGTGCGGTCATCCACATCCGCCCACCTCATCCACGGGCTTGAGAATCGGTTGCGGACGATCCCAAGCAACGTGTTCCTTGGCGTGGCGTCAATGATACTACAATTGAAATTAATACATTGCAAATTACAATGAATATATAAGAACTAAATACTTATGTTATATTAATACTATATATATAGGATTATGAAATTAATTACCTATGAGTCCCAACACGACATATAATCGGCGCCTGAGGGGGATTCCCTAGCAAGCCACGTGCTAGTCCCCGTGGAGGCCTACGTCAATCCCCTATGTAGTGAAATACATCAATATTTATATAAACGAATATAATGTCAATACAATATAAAATAAAAAAAATAAGATGTATCCCAATAAAATATGTAATTATACCTGACGATCCGGCCTGATCATCACACGTAGAATCGCTACGGCCCCCACGACCTGCACGCCCACCGCGATCGCCATGTGGTTTGCGCGCCATATGTATGTATACTTTCAAATCATAAAAAAATATATTATTAAACATTCGTAAATACTATATTTGAGCACAATAACAAAGAGGATAACATACAGATACAACTAAAAGAATGCAACATAAATAGTAACCTAAAAGCATACAACATAAATAGTAACACCTTTAGTAGATTAATATAAGTTGAAGATAATGATTGCACTACTACAAACTATTACATTTGAATACAATTAAAAGGACTCAAAGAGTACATACTCCTAATCATTTATATCGTCAAAGCCATTAATATCAGAATCGTCATCTTCGAGCAATAGATCTTCACTATCGTTGTCATCACCATCTTCGTCGTCCTCAACGATTTCTTCAATTATATCTACCTCCTCAACAACATCGTCTTCAATTTCGACAGCGACAACATCATCCTCTTCTTCACTAGACTCACTAATAATTGTTACATCAGCAGGTGTGACACTAGCTGACTCGACTTGTAAAGGTCCATCGTCTGGACGAGGAGTTGTGCCTTGAAAACCACGGGCACTGGTGGTTATAACAGCATGCCATGGGCTTGCAGGGGTCTTAACACTCCGCGCGTAGTACACCTGTGTTGCTTGACTTGCTAAAATAAAAGGCTCGTCCATACCACTCATCAGTCTTAGTTTTGACTTAACGTTAACAGTCACCCGTCCTGATTTGTTATCTACTTTAACTCCATTCTCAACATCAAACCAATGACAATTGAAGCAAACTAATTCTTTATGACCACAATATTTGAGCACGACAACTTCTAGCAATCGTCCATACCAGTCATCCCAAATGTTATCGTAGCAGCAACCTTTCACCACAACACCAGAATCAGCAGAAGCGACTTCCCCAATATCGCAACACTTAAATCTGTAACCATTGACAATGCATCATGTATAAGTATCTACAGATCTTTCAAGGCCATCGGCTATAAGCTTTAGCCGATTGTCAGCTAACTCATCTGTGAGGACCTAATGTACATTAACACAACATATTCTAAAGTTAATTACGCCATAAGAATAAATCTATGATGGTAGATTCATTGAACTTGTAAAGGTTAGACTTACATGATCTTTAAACCATTGCACAAATTCTCCATTTCTCAAATTTTGCAAATCCCCGTCCGATATACTCGGATTCACTTCACGTACTTCAGCATCATATTGACTGCAGCACAGTTATATACTCAACGTGTTTGTAAAGGAACTTGACACAATTACACCAGACATATATAGTTATGACTACTTACTTAATGTATGGCGCTACTTCATTCATGTTCACAAGTGCATACAATGTGGCAGTTGCATACTCACTATCGGTCAAGAATCGCCTTTTTTCCACCGAATGGGCGTACAGGATAACTAAAGGCCGTTAATTCTCCATTTTCCTCGTGCGCAACAGCCTGATTCTGACGTAAGCGATTATGCTTCGTCTGAACATTCGGCTCGAAGTACAACGAGCAAAAATTAACAAGTTCCTCCATAACATAACTTTCAGCAATTGACCCCTCTACACGGGCTCTATTGATCTTCACCTTTTAATTTAGACGTCGTATATACCTATGTGATATATAGATTAGCAAAAAAGAATGAACATTTTACCGTATTAAAAACATTAATGTCATTACCTCTCGAATGAATACATCCATCTATATTATACGGGACCATCAAACCTAGCTTCGTATGGCAAATGAATAGGCAAATGCTCCATTGAATCAAAAAACGATGGGGGCAAGATCATTTCTAACTTGCACATTATTTCCACTATCTGCATCTCCATTTTATCTACGTCTTTGAGTTGAAGCTCCGTCAAGCATAGATCTCTGAAGAAATTAAAAAGCTCTGTCAGTGCTTCAACCACACGTTTCGGTAACAAGTCGATAAATGCCATAGGGATCAACTTCTGCATGAATACGTGAAAATCATGACTTTTGAGACCCTGAAACTTCAACTCTTCGACTTTACAACACCTTGCTATATTCGAAGAATATCCATCTGGGAGCTTCAGTCCACTGATCCAATGACATACCAATATCAACTGTTTCCTGGTCAAAGTATATTCAGCTTTAGGCATTACCGTCTTACTACCCTCCTGATACAGCCACAAATCTTCCCTAATGTTCATTTCTACCAAATCAAGCCTCGACTTGTTGTTGTCCTTTGTTCTACCACTAGCATCTAGGATTGTATAAAAAATGTTATCAAATACGTTCTTCTCAGTATGCATCGGATCTATACAATGACGGATGCAGAGTGTAGCCCAATAAGGCAGGTCAAAGAACATGGATCTGTGTGTCCAGTTGTGAACCTTGTCGTAACCATAAGCTCGCTCTAATCTGTGATTCTTCCCTGGAGGTGGAAACTTCAAATGACTAATCCAACTCAACACTGCTGACCCAGAAAGACGGCTAGGTACTTGACATTTCTCTATTTTTCGATTGAATTGTCTACTCATCCGTCGATAACGATGTTCAATCGGCAAAAATTGTCTGGATGTTGCAAAGAAACTCATTTCCCCCCCATGTTTGAGCCGCACAGCTTTAACTGACCCCATGCACAAGGGACATGACAAGCCCCCGTGAGTCGACCATCCACTGATCATTCCTAACGCCGGGAAGTCATTTATTGTCCACAGTAAAGCTGCCCTCATGTCAAAGTTCTGCTTAAGAGATACATCATAAGTTTGAACCCCTTTTTCCCACAACATCTTTAACTCATCAACTAACGGCCTGAGATATACATTGATATTTTTACTCGGACTCTTATCACCCGGAATCAGTAAAGGCATGAACATGTAAGGATCTTTCATGCACATCGAAGGCGGGAGGTTATACACCACAATAATCACCGGCCAAGTTGAGTAGGGCTTTGTGTAAGGCCCGTTAAACAGATTAAACCCATCCGTAGCAAGTCCAAGCCTAACATTGCGAACCTCTTCAGCAAACGAGGGGTGCTTGTTATCAAAAATTTTTCACTCAAGCCCATCTGCCGGGTGCGTCAGTTGACCTTCGACTATGTCCCGTGTAGAGTGCCACCTCATATCCTCGGTGGTATGTGTTGACATGAACAACCGCTGAAGCCTCGGGACAATGGGAAAGTAATGTAAGATCTTTCTCGACACGTCTTTTCCCTTTTTCTTGCGCTGTTCACGGTATCTACTTGTACCACAAATATCACATGATCTCTTATCTTTATTGAAATCACCGTAATACAACATACAGTCATTCTCACAAGCATCGATCTTCTCATACCCTAGATTGAGCCTTTTGACCATTCTCTTCACATCATAGTACGACTCCGGTAACTTATTGTCTGCAGGTAAGCACTCCTTCACAATGCTTAACAGTTCATTAAAACCTCTCTCGCTACAGTCATGCTCGTTCTTAAAGTGTGAAAACTTAGTCACGGCAGATAAGACGGTGTGCTTTTCGTGCCCATCATACAGTGGTGTCGCTGCTTTATGCAATAACTTATAGAAACCCTTAGCCCCGTCATTCAGCTGTTGCTCGACGCTACTGTCATTCCTGTCTGTATTCCACTGGAAGTATGAACCAGCAACTTCAACTATCATGTTAGTACAATCAAAGATTTCGTCACCTCTAGATTCTGGTTCTGATTCATGTTCATCCAACCAAGTTTCCCCATGATAGATCCATGTCGTATAACCCTGCTTGAACCCATACGCAAATAAGTCGCACATGACATCACTCCTTTCCTTCCACACTTCATTCACACACCTCTTACAAGGACATCTAATCTCATCGCCGCTGACTTGCTCAAACGCGTAATTGCGAAACTGTTCAACCCCACTACGGTACTCAGAGCTAAGCCCACTCTTATCAGTGGCTACCCTACGTTCCATCCAACTTCGATCAACAGACATCTTGGACAACTGTCTGCTATGTATATGGAAAGTTAGACAAACACAATCAAGTCTCCAAGTTAATGTATATGCAAGCTTATGAGTTTCCTAACTTCATCTCCCACTCTAACGGGTCAGGCTTCTATCCCATTCTCGGATGTGTCGCCTCACTGATGCCAACAACTTGAACACATCTTTAAATTTTTCAAAAATTTCGGCAGCACCTCCCCATGGTCTTCAAGTACACGAAATAGACTAACATATCGTAGTCTAAATATGCACCCGAAGAACGTCAAGAGATATATACTGACCGAAAATTCAAAAAATATAAAGACGTGCTCAAGTCGTTAACACCGACCTAAGTGAGATCGAAACATACAAGAACAATCCCAAAATGGGGACTATTTGAGATTCACTCCTACTAAGTGAATCTTAAACGGGTTTCTAAGCTTCCTAAACTATATGAATTATGAACCTAGAAATTTTATGGTTCTTACTCATAAAAACTGCTTTTGATTTTCTTTGACATAAAAGCTCAAAATAGTTTCATAAGAGAATTGACATAACATACTTATCTATATAAGCTAAAACGAGATTCAATCAATCAGACTATAACAGGAATGCATCCACTTCTTGAAATCTGCTAACATTCATATATGTATCAAATATCCCAACAACTTTTGCTTCAAATATCCCAACAACTTTTGCTTGAATTTTAGAACAAGGAACAAATTAAAGAACTTCTGTTTCAAATATCCCAACAACTTTTGCTTGAGGAAAACTTTCAAACGTAACACATAAGTAAACACATAAGTAAACACATAGTTCAAACTTTCAAACGTATCACATTAAGAATATTATGCGAGAAGAGGATATAATATGTGAATTAACCACTTCACTTGCATGGTTGAATAAGTACTTACTACTAATATTCCTCAGCCCCTAATAAGTACTTGCAAACACAGGAATTTTCCTAATACTCCAATTAAACACCTATTTCTTTTTACAAAACGATTTGCCACATAAAATTACTTCCAAAATTTTATAAGAATACCTTCAACGCAATCAAAAAATTTTATACAACAAGCCACGCCATATTAAACCTATTAAAAGCATACAACAAGTCAAAACAATGTCCTTAAGAGTACTATATCCTCATTTTTCACTACATAGTTCATATAGAAATAACTAGCATGTCAAGAAATATCACATTTGTTACAGCAATAATACTTTTTGAGGGCATACATATACTATGAATTTTTTTAACATCAGTACAATATCAGCAACAAATTTTTTTAACATCAGTACAATACTTTTTGAGGGCACATGATAGAATCAACAAATTGCAGCAATGAGAAAAAAGAGAGATGGAGATATATGTACTTACAAGCCTGATAGAAGCTGACGCCGAATTCTCCTCTCAAATTAGCAGCAACTATTCCATTAAACAACAAAGAATCACAAATAAAATAATTTTTGGGCAAAAATTAACTCAAGCATTTTTCGAAACTAAAAAAAATAAATTTGGGAGAAAAAAGTCACGGTAGATGAAACCCTTACCTTGCAATTTCAAAAAAAATCACACAGAGAGGAGAGAAGATGATTATTCAGAGATAATGGAGAAGAAAGAAGAAAGCTTCTATTAATCCCATATCCTTGAGCACAAAAAATCAGAAGAATTTGGGAATAACCCAACTTAGTCGAACGGCTCAAACTCAGAAGAACAAACCCAATTTGGAAACAAACTCAATTAACTAATATTGGAAGAAACTAGACAAGAAATCGAAGTTTGGAGAAGAGGAAGGAAGAAAAAGCGCGAACCAAGGAAATTTTTGTACAAAAATGAGAGACTGTCGTCGAGCTTAGGGCTGATAAAACTAAAACCTCATTATCAACGGCAGTGTCGTCGCTAATACGCCGTCGAGATACTGGAATTAACGACGGCAATGCCGTCGCCAATAATACTTTTCCCCGTCGCCCCTTTATTTCCCTCCCCCGCGTTACTTACGCGCCAAAAAATACTCAATACCGACGGCCAAATTATCTTTAACGACGGCCTACCGTCGAGATCAATTGCAATTTTGGAGGGAACCAATACATTGACGACGGGTGTCAATATCGACTGTTTGGCCGTCGCCAATGATGTAACTCACGACGTCTATGCCATCGGTCATACTCCCGTCGGGAATGATCCTTTTTTTTGTAGTGATCAAATATTGGCTCAACTCTCCATCTATGACAAAACTCGTTGTCCAAATTGATCAATCAAATTGATTATGTTAAGGACTTTTATCTTTACTGTAGTGTCATCGGTCATTCTAGATCGGAATAGCCCCTTAGATATTTGATATCTATTAGTCCTACTTTTCTCATCAACTACTTGATGTGCAAAAATATAGTACGAGCATCCATAGTTTCATGCTGATGCTGAAGCTCGTTACTCATGGATACGAGCATGATGCATTGAGCCAACTGTGCATCATTTTGCCACTTTCTAAAAGTAGCAATATCTTCCTCAGAGGCATTGTATGCAACCATTGCAAGAATAAGCGTATTAAGGACATAAGATAGCTTTTCAACTATGAGAACTATTCTCAAATTTCTTAACCAATTTGAGTAATTCGGTCCGGTTAATTAACATCTAATATGTTTCGCAGTGATAGTAATTTAGACATTATAAAATTCCATAAATGAATTTGTTCTTAACAACATTTTAGCATACATTCTTTTCTTAATTACCAAAATAAATTAGGTCTTGTTTTAAATTGGTATCTCCCACTATTTTTATCAAACTATATTATCCTCACTTATATAGTTCGGTAAAATCTAATTAAAGATTTGCTGGTGAGAATAAGGATCTCATTTCAAATGTATATAGCCTTGTGGTGACACAAAAAACTATATATAAATAAATAGGTAGACAACTCTTGTCAATTACATCAACTATGCAACTCCTTGTATTTTGTCTCTTAGATTATTTTGATCAAGTGGTGGCACATCCGAATCAAAATTATCCAAGTTAAGTCCAACTTAGCACTCCATATATTCAAAAAAGAAAAATATTGTTGTTCAATTTTCTTTATAAGCATCAAATGTGATAAAATTAACATCTCAAAGAATTAAGATAAGCCTTGTGGTGACACAACAAACTTATAATAATTAATTGATAGTCTATTATTTTTATCATGCTAGAAGGCAACGTTCGATATTCCAAATATCGTTGAACGCTTATGACTTAATATAAAAATTTGAGGGGTTTGCATGTAATTAATTTGTCTCATCTTGTTTAGCGCGCATGCACATATATATATAAAATACGCGTCATATTAATGAACATGCGAAGCATGTTTGCATAATATATAATATATATAGTATAAGCATGCACATATAAAATATTATATTCTACCTGGATTGATTATGGACTTTTATTCTAGTTTGGTTCACTAGAGCCACCAAGTGAACCAAAAGGTCAAACCTTAGGGGTGCAAAAATTAATATTTAAATATAACTATTATATTTAAACCCGGGCTCCATTACAAACGGATCTTCAAACGCTCCTTGCTCCTTGATCTCCAGTTCTTCAAAATTAATTCTAACTATTCCTATTACAAAACTATTTAAAATAAATATAAACCTTGATCAACAGTCAAGGAGAAGTACATAGGAGGGAGTTAGAATTTACATTAAGAAAAAATTAGAGAAGACGAGGTACGCAGACCCCATTTAATAAAACTCATACATTCATGCGTCCAACTAAATAAAATCCAATCACATTGGTCAATAGTCCATAATAAATCTCATTTATTATCATACACATCACCATATACATCAATAAATAACATTCATCTCATGAATAATAAACATTCAATATATATATTGATGTCATTTAATGGGCAAAATTTAGTTAGCATAAAATCTAATTTTGAATCAAAATAAACTCCTTTATTTAATCCAAATTTAAATCAAAATAAATTTTTTTTATTTTAATTTACCCTAATTTGAATAAAATAAACTATTTTATTTTAATCAAAATCTTTAATCAAAATAAACTCATTTATTTTAATTAATTATGGAATCCAATTCTAAGTAAAAAAAATCCTTTATTAAAGGAAACACGAATTCTCTTTCCTATTCACAAATAAACTCTTTTATTTTGAATAATATGAAATCTTATTTCATATCTAAATAAACTACTTTATTTAAGAAAACATGAATTCTCTTTCCTATTCACAAATAAACTCTTTTATTTTGAATAACATGAAATCTTATTTCATATCTAAATAAACTCATTTATTTAAGGAAACATGGAATTCAATTTCAATTCCAATTAGTTATCATGAAATCCAATTCCAACTCTAATTAGTTAGAATGAAATTTAATTTTAAAATTAAAATAAACTTTATATTTTAATATTAAAATAAGCTTTTTATTTTAATATTAAAATAAACTTTTTATTTTAATTATAAAATAATTAAGAATAATATATATATATATATATATATATATATATATATATATATATATATATATATATATAATACACATTATTCACTTTTGATATCAGGTGATTCAAATATGTGATAGTCATAATAATATGAATCAGGATTAATGTTTTGAAAAAGCAAAAGCCACGGATTTCGTGGATGACGTGTTTTTTTTTGTTTTTTAAAATTTTATACAACAAATTATGCCTAATTAAATTTGTTCTAAACACATATCAACATACATATCAAATCTGAACAATTAATAATTCGCATAAAGGTTTGGCTCTGATGCCACTGTTAGGTTTGTAAGATTCATGAACTCAATCAAATTGCACAAATAAAGCAGAAACGTGATAAAATAGAGTTTTTAATATTTTACAAATCATATACTCGGATCATCCTTTATGCACAATTATTAATTAAACGAAAAAGAAAGAACAAGAATCATATCCTTGAAGATTTGAGTTTCTTCAGGTACAAATTCACCTCCAATCTTTTTCGCGTTCAACTTGAATCCACCGGGTTTGGTTCCTTCATTTGATCAACGTTAGCCACCCAAGTGTTTGGCCTCTAGAGGTGATCCACCAAGGAAGAAGAAAGATTCAAGAAGATGGGCGTTTGACAAAACCCTAGTTTTTCTATCTCTCATAGAAAAAGAGCGTACTCTCCCAACTATTGAAATTGCGTATGTTGTTAAAAAGTCAACAACAACTCTCACCCATAATAAGACTCCTCTTATTTATAGATGTGGACAACCCTCCATAACAATTATGGAATTGAGTTTTATTTTAATTAATTAAATTTCTTTAATTAATTAAGCTCCCAATCATATTAGGAATATATGGGAGTACTTGTATTAATTAATTTTCAAACTCCTTTAGGAATTAAATAATAATAATAATAATAATAATAATAATAATAATAATAATAATAATAATAAGACTCCTCTTATTAATTTATATTTAATATTTCTAAAATATTAAATAATAAATATTAAGCTATTTAATTTATTCTATCACCATAGATTAAATTAAATATACTTAACTTATTATTACTATTATGCCATTTGCTTCTTAAATAATTATTCTTCCTTTTATGGTGTGACCCTTTAGGTTCTCCATATTAAACTGGTTGTGAATAAATCAATTAGAACAATTCTAATCTTATTTAAATAAATAAATTAAACTATTAATTTATTTAAATAAATAATATTTATTCTACAATAGGGATAAGTATCCCTAGCGATTAACGACTTTTCAGATAATATAGATTTCAATATTAATCATAAAAGAACCTTTGAGTAAATAGTTACCGTACAATTCAATCCTTCCACCATACAATATTTCAATTAAATATAAGACATGGAATTACTGTCAAGTCTTATTTTATTTAATTATATGTATTTCGACTCTTAAATGCACAACTCCAAATAATGCAAATTAGAAACTTCTTCTAATTTCATTCTGCCTTGGCTAAGGACTACTGGGTTGTCATTTATCGAATCACATAAGACATTTCTCTTCTTTTACTAGAAGCAATAGATTCTTTATTGATCATGCATTATCTCCATGTATAACTTATTATACTCAAGCATACCCTTTTATATACCCTAAGGGTATTAAGGAATAAGTCAAAGTATAACTCATCATACACAAGATACTATGATGATCTCAAGTCCGAGGATCACTTGTACTACTATCACTACAGGAATTCCTATTGACAGGCAAGTAAAACTCCATTAGGTATTCCTTAGCGAGCAACGTTCATTGAACTTATTCTCTAATAAGCACCTACATACTTGCTTTAGTGTCTTCACACAAATGATCATGAGATCAATCATCCTCATCCAATGAGCAAGCAACGAATGTACCAATCTATCCGGATTCATTAATCCCCAATTTAATAATCCAACGATTGGGAACTATTTTAGTTTTAAGCTTTCTAAGAATTTAGATTTCATTAGAATGATCATCATCGTTATTCTAAAAGCATTGCTTAAAACTATGGGTTTATCACATATTATAAAGCAGCATCATGTAGATAATTAAAAGCCTTTAATAAATTAATACTTTTTATTAATAAGTGAATAAGATTGTTATAAAGTATATGCTTTATCATCAAACATGATTGGCTTGTGTGCATACTACTTTCAGTAATCTCCCTCATCGTGCTTCAGGCAACGATCTTACGTCGTGCTTAGGCAACGTGTGATGCACCCAAAATAGGTCCGTTTCACCCAACCTATTCTAAGTCGCCAAATACATGGTACAGAAATAACTACAACTTTATTATTACAATTGTCGTGTAAAATACGACAACACATATACTGTGAGTTTTAATACCAACTATGACTCATGTCCCAACTATGGACAGCACCTCACAGTGATAACTTAGATAAAGGTACAATCTAGAACTGTTTTAGAAATTAAAATATTTGGAAAGTGCTCAAGAAAATCTTCGTACATGGGAGGCCAAGCGTCTAGGTTATGATAGATATCATATGCCCACAGAATTATCCTTAGTTGACCCAATAGACTCCAAAGAAAAATAAGAAGATTACTATCATCTTCTTTCCAATGGTGAGTCTTCTCTTGACATATAACTATCTCCACCGTCTGTAATTGAACATTATGTTTCAAATAAACTCCAAGATCATATAGGTAGTGCTCGTGGATATACTCAGCAAGTGGATTTGCACAACCCTGTCTTATGATAACGCGAGGTTGTATGTCATTAGACATCTTGTATGATAGTGATAAAACACTCTTCCAAAGTTGGGTTCGCCTCACCCTATTGTTGTTCACCAAAATCAATTATTAAGTGACGTATAATATACGGCACAAACATCTTAGGTCCTCAATACAATTATATATTGTATGTCATGTCATTTTATAATGTGTTGAGAAAATTTGACAGACCCGAACCATCATACTATTCTCCTGTTATTCTCGCTCGACCCAGCTACACTCTTATTACCTGAAAAGAATTGTGAAGCAAAAGGGTGAGCACAACTAGCTCAGTAAAGAATATTATAACTAAAGATAATTACATTATCCATAGACTTTATCAGTAATAAATCAGAGATTTAGAACATATGCTAGATAATAAAACTATTCAACCATAGTTGCAGCGGAACGAGCAATCCACTAGAAGAGTCAAATAGACTATAAAGTCTATTATCTTCTCCACGTTAAAAGTCTACCAACAATGTTTTATCCCTGTAACATCAATCAACAGTTCCTTTCCACAATCATATGAATAACTCATAATCATAATTGTGATTATAAATTCCTCTTCGCATCCAAGACGAATATAATTTTCATCACCTGTCTTTACCTGAAACATCAAAGATCATGGTTATACCAAATCACAGTTCCTGTTCATAATCATACTAATAAATTCATCTTTGCACCACGGGCCAAAGATATTCATCAACAGTTCATCTTTGCACTACATGCCAAATATATTCAACAACAAGTCATTTTTGTACTACATGCCAAAGATATTCAATAACGGGTCATCTTTACACTACGGACCAAAGATATTCATCAATAATTGATCTTTGCACTACAGGCCAAAGATATTCATATCTCAAAGAAATACATAATCATTTTAGAATTTATATAAACCATAATTATAACCATATATGTTGATCAATTCACCTTTGCACTTAAGCTAAAGATATTCAATTATAAATTTAATGGTCATGATCATACCAGTCAACAATTCAACTTTGCACTACTGGCCAAAGAGAACCTATAGTCACGATCATACCAATAATCTATCCATCTTTACACTCAAGTTAAAGAGAAATATCATCATTAGGGTTATAAGAATGTTATATATGATAATAAAAATAATATAATCAACATATAGATTTAATCTCAAGAGTAAGATTCACAAATCAATGATCTCATAACACCTTAATCAAAATATTATAAATCACTTAATAATTTCATAATCTACTATTATTAATACTACCATAATATTTTAATCATTTCTTAAATTTATAAACAATTTATTTTAATTGTTTACACTTTACTAATAAATGCATTTAATCATCCTAAAATGTCAAACTCATAAGATTTCATCACCAATAACCAAAACCCTCATCAAAAATCTGCATATACCTCATATATGATTCTCAAGCCATAAAATCATATTTTCTAATTTTCTTACTTCACATAACATATTTAATTCATTTACTCATAACTAGAATATTTTCATGAAAAATACCAAATCAGTTCCAAAAATATTTTTTTCTGGGATTTAGCATAATATAGTCTCATATTGAACATATATTTTTCTTAAAATTTGTAAAATTCATTTACTATTTTTTACATGGCCAAAACCACCGAATATTCAGACATTTATCATAAATTATTCTTTTATCCAAAATTTTCGAATTTACAGAGTATACTGATATTATATAGATGTACTCCCAATAAAAATTTCATCAATTTTTGAGTTAATCACAATGAGTTATAAGCGATTACTTTTAAAATAGTCTTTTCTCATAAAATCCATAACTCCTAATCTATACATCTAAAAATCGCCATTTTTGGACACAATCTACAAAACTCATCAAATATCATTTCAAATTTATCTAGAATTTTTGAAGGTTCAGAAAAATTTTGAAATTGAAAAACATAATAACCCTTACATACTAACGACAATATCCCTTACCTCAAAAGAGTAGTACTTCTGACTTGAATAACGCTGAACGAACTTGCACCGTATAGCAACACTCAAGATATCAAAATACTCACAAGAATACACTCGATAATATAGAGAGAGAAATAGAGAGAAAACTTCAGTTTCTGGTGTGATTTTCAATTCTAATCTAAGCACCTATTTATAGGAAATTGCTTAGAACACCAAAGCAGAAAATTTATTAAAATAATATTATTTATAATAAAATTTACTTAGCACACCTTTGAATCTGAATTCAGTAATTTAACACATGCAAGTGGGGCCCACCAAAGTGTAAAAAATATTTTTTTCTTAAATAAAACAATTAAAACTTCCAAAAATCAATTATTCTGGAACTTCGAAACTTCAATAATTCATAATAAATAGCCCTTTTATCAGAAAATTCGAATCTCGCGATTTTTTATAGAAAATTCAATTCTCTACAATTTTACAGAAGAAAGTTTTTCCAAATTCCAAACAGAAACTAACCAAAATCCACAAACGGACGATTTTACAGGCTATAATCAGATTTCAGTCAAAATTTGTGTACACCATCATGTTTAACATGTGTTAAATAATTTTTAATAACGCACAAAACATGTGTTTAGCATTTAATGCAACAAAACTACTCTTCCTCCTCATTTATTCATATATCACACATTCATTGTAAAAATATCACTATTATTATATTACTGTAATATAATAATATATTTTATCAGAAAAGATAAAATATCAATTTTTAACAATTGTCACATTAAAATTTTTTTCCATCTATAACCACATAAAATGAATATTTTCCTTATCATATAAATCAATAATTAATTATTCACAAATAACATTACAGAATCACAAATACTGACAACCAGGCAGTTCCCAAGAAAGAGGGGGCTTTCCAATAAGAATTTCTCCGTACTGGCGTGCAATTAGATGACCAAACCTCTCCTTGACAGAACTTTCTAGACATTGCTAATAATGTTGTCTAATAATATTATCCAAATAATATGAATTATTGATCCGATAATGGAAAATACTGTGCCGTGACAATTATTGAAACAACAATAATATAAAATATCAACATAGCAATTATTGAATCAATAAAATAAAATGTTGAACAGTAATTACTGTAACAATTATTGAGTAATGCCTTCTTACGAAAAAATTTATCATGCTTCATGAAAAGTACTCGTGAATATTAACTCATGAATAGTAACTCGTGAATAGTAATTATAAGAAAAATTGAATACTTTAATTTCATAAAATTCGGGGTCTTACACAAATATTTTTTTCTCCCTAATCGTGGGAAAACTGTTTCATTAAAATAACAATCCTCAAAATAAACCTTAAAAATATCACTTATTGAGGTTATGATGCAGCGTGCAAAATAGCATAACCCCAAGCATAAATTGGTAATTTTGATTTCATAATCAAAGGTCGAGCAATAATTTAAAATCTCTTAAAAATTGATTCAGCTATACCATTTTGAGTATGTGTATGTGCAACATGATGTTTAACATAAATTCCAATTAACATGCAATATTCATCAAAAACTTGAGATGTGAATTTTACCAGCATTATCTAAATAAATTTTCCTAGTTATATAATCAGGAAATTGTACTCGCAAACTAATTATTTGAGCAAGAAGCATAGGAAATGCAATATTTCTAGTTAAAAGTAAACATACATGTGATCATCTGGTTAATGCATCAATTAAAATCATAAAATACGAATGAACCACACATGGTGGGTGTATTGGTTCAAATAGATCACCTTAAATTCTTTCTAATAAATATGAACACTAAATAACAATAATTAAATGTGATAGTTTGGTAATTAATTTACTTTGATATAATCAACAGGTAAAGGAATCTTCTGGTTCTTTAAGGGATGTTCATGGGAGTTTTCAATAATTCAATGCAACATTATTGATCATGGATGATCAATACGATCATGCCAAATCATAAAAACCTTTGGATCTAAACGCTTCTGGTGTATTGCACACTTCTAATATATTACAACATTCGTTTCAACTATTCTCATTTTAGTATAATATAACCCAGAAGAGAAAATAGACAATTTTTCTAATATGAACTTCTGGTCCGATACTATTGAAGTAATATAAAGAAATTCTTCACTGCCTTCGTTATTGATTTTAATATAATAACCATTATAACGTATATCCTTAAAACTGAGCAAATTTCTGCTTGTCTCAGAAGAATATAAAGAATCATCAATACAATTTGTACCCTTTGACAACATTATAATCGTTCTTCGAGAGCCTTTAATTAAGTTTGATGAATAATCGCTCTTCGAGAGTCTTTAATTAAGTTTGATGAGCTTCTAGCCCATACATCTTTATATATGCAAAAACATAAATTTAACTTTATTACTTGAAACATAAATAAAACATATAATAAAAATACTTATTATAATGCCATAATACAATGAAATAAAAATAATTAATTTGTATGAACATTTCTATCAACATCATCAAGGAAATCATGGATATCAAAATTAGTTATTTTCATTCCATTTGGAAGTCAAAATAATTCATGGGATCTTCAGGATCATTATGATCAATAAAATTTATTTCAATTTTATTTCCTTTTCTTTTATGGAGTCTTGGTACAAATTTATGAAATGTTTAGGAGTACGATATGTACATTCTATTTTCTATATTAATAGTTCTTTTCACGCCCATGGCCATAACTATAATTTCATCTATGCTTATCAAATGAGGTTTCATTCACTTCAAGGAATGGAGTAGAACCAATCGGGCGAGATTGTTGGTTTTTCAACAAAAATTCATTATTTGTTCAGTCACTAGAAGAAATGATATCACTTCTAAGAATATAATTTCATTTATCGCTTCAGAAAATATTTTCTGAACTAACGCACTCGATATTGCTGCTTGATAAGTAGGTTTTATACCTACTTATCCGGTATCTGTTACTTAAATTAGTTGTTTAAACTCATGCTTCTTAGTTACTTTTTATGCATTTTGTGTTCATTTTGTAGATTATATGATTGGGAGCTGTGTGAGCGACTATTGGTATGAAAACGAAAGAAAAAGGCGACTATTGGCATGAAAAAGCAAAGAAAAGTAATTCGGACATCTTTTGGACTAAAATACGCAAGCAAATGCAAGAAGGGAAGATTGAAGGACTTTTAACACCAAGTTGGAATCGTCCCAAACGGAGTTCGGATGCGAGAGTTATGACCTTTTCATCAACAAAGATCAAAGCTAAGAGTTGTCATGCTTGCTATTTACATAGCATCTACTTCAAGCCCAATTTCCACCTTGATCCAATCAGAATCTGTCAATTCTCAAAGAATTAAAGTTGTAGAGCTCGTCGATATCTTCGATTTGATAAATGGCGAGCCTCTTAACTCTTCTCGGATCAAAAGTTATGGCCGTTTTACCAGAGGACATTGCAGTAGAAAATTTCCAGGAAGGACCCCCGCTGGGTCGGGCTCTTTAAGCCTATTACCCCCCGCCAGGGCGGAGGTACAAGCTATAAATTAGTAGCAAAGCCAGTCGGGGCGGCCTTTTTGTGATGGAAACCCCCGCCGGGGCGGGGGTACGGGCCAGAACATGTTTTTGATGCTTTTTGGGTCGAATTTTGATACCTTTTTTTACTCCAAATTGGATTGGGTTTGCTCCTAAGCTAAAAATTAGACTTGTAACCTATAAATATATTATGAGAGGCATAAAAGAGAGGAGATATATTAGATTAGAAGGAGGATTACATTATATTAGAGTAGAGTAGAATAGGAGAAAATACTAGTTCTTATGAGATTTGGAGATTGAAGCACTTGGAAGCCATTGGAGATCTAGATCAAGAGCGAGACGGAGGACGAATTTGCCGACAACAGATTCACTTCTTTTCCTTAATCCTATTCTTATCTTTTAATGTGTATTCAAGTGTGGATTCTTAGTTTTAATTCAATGAACTAATTCTTTGTTTGAGATTACAATGGATCTTATTGTGTAGTTTATTTTAATATGCTTCGCTATCAATTATTATGTTCTATTGTAAGGATTGTGTATTGTGATTTGGACTTAATTGCTTAATTGTCTAGCTAACAATTTCCGTGATAATTTATATGAACTCGAGAGATAAAGTTTAGATTTAGATCTGATCATTATAGCATGTGTTTGTGATTTATACATAGATGGAATTCATGATTCGTGTTTAGGATAGAGATATGCCTTTACGCCATATGTAATTTTATAGAGAACTTGTGCTTTAAATTCTTTTTAATTGTAATTCACATAGAGATATAAAGGATTAGTTAATTAGGGTGTCTTGCTTAATTCTATCATCTGTGAATTTAAGTGAGTATGGGTATTATGCATCGAGAGGTGATTTTATCTACTTTAGTTTTCTTGACTAACAATTCAGGATAGAAAATAATTGATGAGAAGTGTGTTACCTTAAATGAAGCAATAAGTGAAGATGTGATCTTAAATCTCCGTAATCTGATTTTTAATTAGTGGTAATTGGAATTAGTGTAATTAAATAATTTAATTTATATAATTTGAAATTCATTCGTTTAAATAAGATTGAGTTGGTTACGGGTTAGTACTTGGTATTTTTTATTAAACAATTCCTCGTGGGAACGATGCTCTACTTTTACTTTATTACTTGTTGACCACGTATACTTGCGTGTTGTGCGTAACTAGATTTTACCCAACAAGTTTTTGGCGTCGTTGCTGGGGAATTAGTTTAATATTTTTTTGCCAATATTAACTCCAATTAAATTAGTCCTAATTTAAACATTTTGTTTTCTTTTTATTTAATTATCTCCCTATTTTTCTTTCTTTTTAGGTATCATGGATGGATGCAATTATCAATGGCTATACACAAATATGACTCCACCAAGGGACACAAGAATTGATGGACTCAATGTATTTTTGCATTGTCAGCACAGATTGAGACACTTTCGAGGAAGTTGGACGCTTTTGCAGCACAACGTCGTCAAAGTATGGCGGTAACTTATGATTATTGTGCTGGAAATCATATAAGTCATCAATGCACCGTTAGTTTTGAGCCGGTACCATATAGTAGTGATTATCTCAACAACTATTCTGAGCCTAACTATCACCGAGATTGGGGGTATCACCCAGATTCTTTAGGGAGCTACATTTATGATAACCAATATTACGCTCCAAATCCATCATACACACCGAAATTTTCATGTCCACCTCCATTGCCATAAGAAGAAAAGCCAAATTCAAGGGATGTAATATTGAAGGGCATAGCAAACCTAGAGGAGATGAGGATTAGCCAAGAGCTGTCAACCTAAAATTTTAATAATCGGATGGAACAACTCATCGCTGCCTCAACCAATGGTCCTCGATACATGGGTTCCGAGACTAAAACAAAAAATTCAAGGCTGGGGAAATTATTGTCCAAGTTCATAGCAGATGAGAAGAAGATGAGTAATCAAGCGAGGTCAATGCAAAATCTTGCGGATCAGATAGAGCAAATAACCAAAACCGTAAGCAACCTTCCTGCAAACATTTGTCCTTATGACATGGATGACGAAATTGATGAAGAACCCAAACCAAATCTACGACTAGATGAGCCACAAGATATCGAAAGTGTGGAGACAATTGGGGATAATGAAATAGAGGTAGACGAAGATCTAAATGGGTCTCCACCAAAGATTAAAGAGCCATTCAGATTTGTAAAATCATGCCCACTTAGTAGTCATGTCGTAGGCGAAGCTCTTGATGACATAAGAGCGAGTACAATTTTGAATCCATGGTGGGATGAGAAAGAGAAGATAGACGAAGAGCCCATTGTGTGTGACAAGCTTTCATGCCCCAAAGTGATCACATGCACAATGGAGAAAACACCTAGCTGTGGGACGTTCTTGATTGAGATCATAATAAATTAAAGCATGCTAGGTGACTTTGATGTATTGGTCATCGCCTGTGGGAACCTCAAAAATGACAATTTGTTACTGATGGATGGAGGATTTCTCAATTTTCGAAGAGGAATTGGATAGCGTTGACCAGACAAAGTATGGCTGAAGGACTATAAATCAAGCGCTTATTGGGAGGCAACCCAAGTTTAATTTTTTTTTAGGTTTCATATTAGCTGATAGATTTTTTTCATTTTTTAGGATTTAATAAGCTTGCTTCTATCATATTCACAGGTTAGTCAAGTCCAACTCAAGTGTGGTGCCCGATTCATTCCAATGTGCTTAACCTATTCTTCAAACTACGCAGACAAGGAGATAAATTGCTATATGTCAGGGAAGTCCTCTATTTTAATTTCTTATATCTTAGCCATTGAGGACAATGTCTGTTTTAAGTTTGGGGGTATTTATCATGTTTAGTATTTACTTGGGCAATATTTTGATGGAATTTGATTTTGGCCAATGATAAGTGGGTGGTTGATATTGTTAACTCTTGGAGAATTGATGAGCATGCTTAGTCTATATTTTAACTCATTAGTTGGTTTTCACATTACTTGCGAAATTTTTGAAAATTTTTACACATATCCATTTGTTTAGCCAGTTGGGATTCAATTTTTTTGGCTAAATGTTTACGAAAGATACCATTGCAACTTGGAAAATCTTATTTGAGCATCATTCGAAGTGAAAATTTGGCACTCACATAAGTTTGGGGGAAATCTTGGGGTATTTATGAAGAAAAAAAAATTATTGAAACATTCCCGAGTTGAATAATTGAATCTTGTGGTGGGTCGAGATGGAGCGTAAAATGCACTCCCCATAAACACATGCAAGAGATGGAGCGTAAAACGCACTCGTTCAATGAAAAGTGAAAAGTGAGATGGAGCGTGAAACGCACTCACTAAAAATAGAAAAGAAAATATGTATGTTTGAAATACTTGGGAAGGGTTCATATGTGCTTAAAATTTTAAATTTACAGTTGATCCTCAAGAAAAATTTGTGTTATGTATATATTAGCGGTGATTGATGTGATAAGAAGTTTTGAAAGGCGTTTTGGAAATTCTTTTATGAGTATTGGTTGATCTAATCTAAATCATGACTGGTTTGAACATATTAATGCACACACGCACTTATAGGATCAAGAGTAGATTTGAATTTAATGAAAGTTGTTAAAATTTTAGACATGACATTGTTTTGAAATTTTCTACGGGTTATCATTTGTTGTAACCTTTGAGGCCATTGATCGAATTCATATTGATTCATTGTTTGGGTGGATCATTGCTAGAGGATGAATCTGTCTAATTTGTGTTTTTGCTTGAGGACAAGCAAAGGTTTAAGTTTAGGGGTATTTGATAAGTAGGTTTTATACCTACTTATCCGGTATCTATTACTTGAATTAGTTGCTCAAACTCATATGTCTTAGTTACTTTTCACGTATTTTGTGTTCATTTTGTAGATTATATGATTGGGAGTTATGTGAGCGACTATTAGCATGAAGAAGCAAGGGAAATCAATTCGAACAACTTTTGGACTAAAATACGCATGTAAATGCAAGAAGGGAAGATTGAAGGACTTTTAACACCAAGTTGAATGCATGTTCTTGGCTTGGAACTTGGATTTTATTGTAAATCTACTTCTTAGCTTTCCGGAACATCTTGAATTGTCTCAATCGGAGTTCGGATGCGAGAGTTATGGCCTTTTCATCATTAAAGATGAAAGCTAAGAGTTGTCATGCTTGCCATTTACATAGCATCTACTTCAAGCCCGATTTCCACCTTGATCCAATCCGAACCTGTTAATTCTTAAAGAATGAAAGTTGTAGAGCTCGTCGATATCTTCGATTTGATAGGTGGCAGGCCTCGTAACTCTTCCCAGATCAAAAGTTATGGCCATTTTACCAGAGGATATTGCAACAGAAAATTTTTAGGAAGGACCCCCGCCGGGCTGGGCTCTTTAAGCCTATTACCCCCCGCCAGGGTGGGGTACAAGCTACAAATCAGTAGCAAAGCCAGTCAGGGCAGGCTTTTTATGAAGAAATCCCCCGTCGGGGCGGGGGTACGGGCCAGAACACGTTTTTGATGCGTTTTGGGTCGAATTTTGATACCTTTTTGACTCCAAATTGGATTGGGTTTACTCCTAAGCTAAAAATTAGACTTGTAACCTATAAATACATGATGAGAGGCATAAAAGAGGGGAGATAGATTAGATTAGAATGAGGATTCCATTAGATTAGATTAGAGTAGAATAGGAGAAAACACTAGTTCTTATGAGATTTGGAGATTGAAGCACTTGGAAGCCATTGGAGATCCAGATCAAGAGCGAGACGGAGGACGAATTTGCCGACAACAGATTTACTTCTTTTCCTTAATCTTATTCTTATCTTTTAATGTGTATTCAAATGTGGATTCTTAGTTTTAATTCAATGAACTAATTCTTTGTTTGAGATTACAATGGATCTTATTGTATAGTTTATTTTAATATGTTTCGCTATCAATTATTATGTTCTATTGTAAGGATTGTGTATTGTGATTTGGACTTAATTGCTTAATTGTCTAGCTAACAATTACCGTAATAATATATATGAACTCGAGAGATGAAGTTTATATTTAGATCTGATCATTATAGCATGTGTTTGTGATTTATACATAGATGGAATTCATGATTCGTGTTTAGGATAGAGATATGTCTTTACACCATATGTAATCTTATAGAGAACTTGTACTTTAAATTCTTTTTAATTGTAATTTATATAGAGATATAGTGAATTAGTTAATTAGGGTGTCTTGCTTAATTCTATCATCTGTGAATTTAAGTGAGTATGGGTATTATGCATCGAGAGGTGGTTTTATCCGCTTTAGTTTTCTTGATTAACAATTCAGGATAGAAAATAATTGATGAGAAGTGTGTTAACTTAAATGAAGCAATAAGTGAAGTTGCGATCTTAAATCTCCGTAATCTAATTTTTAATTAGTGGTAATTAGAATTAGTGTAATTAAATAATTTAATTTATATAATTTGAAATTCATTCGTTTAAATAAGATTGAGTTGGTTACGGATTAGTACTTAGTGATTTTTATTAAACAAATTCTCGTGGGAACGATAATCTACTTTCACTTTATTACTTGTTGACCACGTATATTTGCGTGTTGTACGTAACTAGATTTTATCCAACAAGTTTTTGGCGTTGTTGCCGGGGAATTAGTTTAATATTTTTTTGCCAATATTAGCTCCAATTAAATTAGTCCTAATTTAAACATTTTGTTTTCTTTTTATTTAATTCTCTCCCTATTTTTCTTTCTTTTCAGGTATCATGGATGGATACAATTATCAATGGCTATACACAAATATGACTCCACCAAAGGACACAGAAATTGATGGAATCAATGCATTGTTTGCATTGTCAGTACAGATTGAGACGCTTTTGAGGAAGTTGGACGCTTTTGCAACACAACGTCGTCAAAGTGTGGCGATAACTTGTGATTATTGTGCTGGAAATCATCTGAGTCATCAATGCACCATCAGTTTTGAGCCGGTACCATATAGTGGTGATTATCTCAACAACTATGTTGAGCCTAACTATCACTGAGATTGGGGGTATCACCCAGATTCTTTAGGGAGCAACATTTATGATGACCAATATTACGCTCCAAATCCATCATACAAATTGAAATTTTTATGTCCACCTCCATTGCCACAAGAAGAAAAGCCAAATCCGAGGGATGTAATATTGAAGGGCATAGCAAACCTAGAGGAGATAAGGATTGGCCAAGAGCTGTCAACCCAAAATTTTAATAATCGGATGGAACAACTCATCGCTGCCCCAACCAATGGTCCTCAATACATGGCTTCCGAGACTAAAACAGAAAATTCAAGGCTAGGGGAATTATTGTCCAAGTTCATAGCAGATGAGGAGAAGATGAGTAATCAAGCGAGGTCAATGCAAAATCTTGCGGATCAGATAGAGCAAATGACCAAAGCCGTAAGCAATCTTCCTCTAAACATTTGGCTTTATGACATGGATGACGAAATTAACGAAGAACCCGAACCATATCTACGACTAGATGAGCCACAAGATATCGAAAGTGTGGAGACAATTGGGGATAATGAAATAGAGGTCGACGAAGATCTACATGGGTCTACACCAAAGATCAAAGAGCCAATCAGATTTGCAAAATCATGCCCACTTGGTGTTAGGTTTGTAATATTCATGAACGCAATCAAATTGCACAAAATAGCGGAAACGTGGAAAAATCAGAGTTTAAAATTTTACAAACCATATACCCGGATCACCCTTTATGTGCAATTATTAATTAAACGAAAAAGAAAGAACAAGAATCATACCCTTGAAGATCCGAGCTTCCTCAGGTACAAGTTCACCTCCAATCCTTTTCGTGTCCAACTTGAATCCACCGGGTTTGGTTCCTTCCTTTGATCAACCTTAGCCACCCAAGTGTTTGGCCTCTAGAGGTGATCCACCAAGGAAGAAGAAGAATTCAAGAAGATGGGTATTTGGCAAAACCCTAGTTTTTTTATCTCTCATAGAAAAGAAGCGTACTCTCCAACAATTGGAATAACGTATGTTTAATATCTGATATAAGACTCCTCTTATAAAGATATCAAGTAACCTTATTAAAATAAGGTATTATTTATTTAATTAAACTCTTTTAATTAAATGGGCTCCCTAATCTTATTAGGGATAATTAATTAAACTCCTTTAACTAATTTTCCCTCCTAATCCTATTAGGAATAAATGAGAGTACATATATTAAATTAATTCCTAAACTCTTTTAGAAATTAAAATAATAATAATTATAATAATATTAATAAAACTCCTCTTATTAATTTATATTTAATATTTCTAAAATATTAAATAATAAATATTAAGCTATTTAATTTATTCTATCACCATAGATTAAATTAAATATACTTAACATATTATTACGATTATGCCATTAACTTCTTAAATAATTATTCTTCCTTTTATGGTGTGACCCTTTAGGTTCTCCATATTAAACCGGTTGTGAATAAATCAATTAGAACAATTCTAATCTTATTTAAATAAATAAATAAAACTATTAATTTATTTAAATAAATAATATTTATTCTACAATAGGGATAAGCCTCCCTAGCGATCAACGACTTTCCAGATAATATAGATTTCAACATTAATCATAAAAGAACCTTTGAGTAAATAGTTACCGTACAATTCAATCCTTCCACCATACAATGTCCCAATTAAATATAAGACATGGAATTACTGTCAAGTCTTATTTTATTTAATTATATGTATTTCGACTCTTAAATGCACAACTCCAAATAATGCAAATTAGAAACTCCTTTCTAATTTCATTCTGCCTTGGCCAAGGACTACTTGGTTGTCATTTATCGAATCACATAGGACATTTCTCTTCATTTACTAGAAGCGGTAGATTCTTTATTGATCATACATTATCTCCATGTATAACTTATTATACCCAAGCATACCCTTTGATATACCCTAAGGGTCTTAAGGAATAAGTCAAAGTATAACTCATCATACACAAGATACTATGATGATCTCAAGTCCAAGGATCACTTGTACTACTATCACTATAGGAATTCCTTTTGACAGACAAGTAAAACTCCATTAGGTATTCCTTAGCGAGCCACGTTCAGTGAACTTATTCTCTAATAAGCACCTACATACTTGCTTTAGTGTCTCCACACAAATGATAATGAGATCAATCATCCTCATCCAATGAGCAAACAACGTATGTACCAATCTATCCGGATTCACTAATCCCCAATTTAGTAATCCAACGATTGGGAACTATTTTAGTTTTAAGCTTTCTAAGAATTTAGATCTCATTAGAATGATCATCATCATTATTCTAAAAATATTGCTTAAAACTATGGGTTTATCACATATTGTAAAACAGCATCATGTAGATAATTAAAAGCCTTTAATAAATAAAATACTTTTTATTAATAAATGAATAAGATTGTTACAAAGTATATGCTTTATCATCAAACATGATTGGCTTGTGTGCATACTACTTTCAATCTCCCACTTGCACTAAAGTCAATCGCCATGGTATCTCATACCCTTCTTCTCTAAGTGACGATTATCCTGCTGTTGGATAAGCTTTAGTTAATGGATATGTAATGTTGTTCTTGAGAGTCCACTATCTCTATAGTAATTTTCCATCTTTCAATGATTCTTATAATCAAATAAAAGTGCCACAACGCATGTTTAGATCCAAGATGAGACTTAGGAACTATTCCTAGTTCTGTAATGTACTTATCATCCAAACATTCAACTTACAGCTTCATTTATTGCTATATACTTTGTCTTTATCACTAAACCAGCAACTCTTTGCTGTTTGAAACCTTTCCAATTCACTGCACCACTGTTCAAGGTAACGCTTTACCTTAAAGTGGATTTTCGGTCGTCATGGTATGTCTGAAAAACTTGAGTCTGTTAAGCTCTCTAGTTTTAATTCAGACCCACCATGTAGGATCACATCCTTAGTGCCAGTTAAGTACTTTAAGATATTTTTCACTGTCTCACAGTGAACTTCTCCAGAATATAACTGATCAACATCAGGTCTCATATATTTCATTGCATACATGATAATTACTCATGCGATCTCTCTTTTGGAGTCTATGGGGACTATTCAGAGAGATACACTCCAAGGGCTCATCAACATGAGACATCCCATGGAGTTTGCCATGCTAAACAACTTTAGCATCAAATGAATATACATTCCTTGGGTTATGTCGAGCATCCTCTTAAATCTATCTATATATATTTGTATCCCCAATTATGATACTCTTCCAAATCATTCATGGAGGAATATTTAGACAACTTTATCTTTACTGATTATAGCATTGGTATGTTATTCCTCATCCGTAGTATATCAACATATAATATTAGAAAGTTCACGACGCTCCCACTGACCCTTTTGTACACACTAGAACTCTTACCTTATCGTATGTAACTCTGGATCATCATCTTCTATGATGCGTACCTCATCATCATCATCCATGATGAATCCATACCTCCCAGGTATCATCAGTACTATTCCAGATTTACGATTCAGTTGTGGTACAATAGGTCTATCTACAAGTTCCTCTTATTTGACTTATAGTGATTTGTGGTTCTTGAACTCTTCAAGATCTATTATCCTCTCACTAGCTCCTTCAATGATAAACACCTTTATCTTAGAAGGTAGCGTGTTTCGCAACAAACACCTTTTGCTAAGTAGGATTATAGAACAGATACCCTAAACTTACTTTAGGATGTCCCACAAATCTGTACTTGTCAAATCTTGTCCAAGCTTATCCTTTGAAACCTTTTTCACATAAGTTGGACAACCCCTTATCTTAACATACTTAAGATTAGGAATCCTCCCTGTCCATAACTTTTTATGGAGTCTTGGGGCCGGATTTTGAGGTTACCTTTTCGTAGATATGCAGCCATTTCTAGGACATGATCCTAGAAGGATACTGGAATGTCGGTAAAATCATTATGGACCGCACCATGTCCAACAAGGTACAATTTTTTCATTCAGATACATCAATCAATTATTACGTATCAGGATGTGTCCATTATGAGAAAACCATTTGAGATGATCTAGAAACTTATTGCACAAGTATTTATTCCTTGATCTAATCAAAGAATCTTAATACTTTGTCAATTTGCTTCGCTTCTGAATTCTTCGAACCTTTCAAACAATTCACAATTGTATTTCATCAAATACAAACATTCAACTCTTTGAATGATCATCTCCTTTTCTTATACTAATTTGTTCAATATGCAAAATTATTTTCATGTAAGTCAAGTATACAAAATTTATTAAGTAATAATCCAGTTCTATACAAAACATTATTATTATAAATAGAACAACAATTGTTCTTAATTATAATACCAAAGATTTCATTGTCCAACAATAAAATAGAAATAATATTTTTAACAAAAACTGGAATACAATAACAACTTATTGACTTAATAGATTTGCCCTTAGGCATTGCTAAACTATAAGTTTTTATGGCTAATGTAGCAACCTTTGCTTCATTTTCCACACATAGGATTACTTATATTTGTTTTGCTTTCTACTTCTGCTTGGTCCCTTCATAAATCTATATTTATGATAACCAAAGCCGGTATCAAATACCCAAGTAGAACCTTGACTTAAAAAAAAATTATTTTAAATCATGAACAAATTTGTATTTATAACCGAAACTTTACTAAGCTTCTTTGGTTAGCCTCTGCAAGATGCTTCTTGAAGTTTCTTTCCAGTGTCCAGGCTTATTACAGTGGAAGCAAACTCCTTTGCTATCCGTATTAGTTTTATTCTTATTATCCTTTGTTTTTGCCTTTCTATTTACCTTCTTTGAATCGTTCTTCTTTTCAGAAGATCCTTTGGCCCCTACCAGTAAGACACAGTCTGTCTTGGTTGAAAAGTGACTCAACATTTTTCAACATGTTAAGCAAATCAGCAAGGCTGATATCTTGTTTGTTCATATGAAAAATTCACAATAATTATGAAAGGAGTCCGGGAGTGAGTGCAAGATCAAATTTTGGCTCAACTCTCCATCCATGAAAAAACCTGTTGTCCTTATTGTTCAATCAAATTGATCATGTTAAGGACTTTTATCTGTACTGTAGTGTCATTGGTCATTCTAGATCGAAAGATCTCCTTAGATATCTGATATCTATTAGTCCTACTTTTCTTAATATCAACTATTTGATATGAAGGAATATAGTAGGAGCATCCATAGTTTCATGCTGACGCTGAAGCTCGTTGCTCATGGATGCGAGCATGATGCATTGAGCCAACTATGCATCATCTTGCCACTTTTTAAAAGTAGCAATCTCTTTCTCAGAGGCATTGTTTGCAACCATTGCAGGAAAAACGTATTAAGGACATAAGATAGCTTTTTAGCCATGAGAACTATTCTCAAATTCCTTAACCAATCCGTTTAATTCGGTCCGGTTAATTTAGCATCTAATATGCTACACAGTGATAGTAATTTAGACATTTTAAAATTCTGTAAATGAATTTGTAATTAACAACATTTTAGCATACATTCTTTTATTAATTACCAAAATAAATTAGGTCTTGTTTTAAATTGGTATCTCCCACTATTTTCATCAAACTATATTACCCTCAATATATATAGTTCGGTAATATCTAATTAAAGATATGCTAGTGAGAATAAGGATCACATTTCAAATGTATATAGCCTTGTGGTGACACAACAAACTATATATAAATAAATAGGTAGACAACTCTTGTCAATTACATCAACTATGCAACTCCTTGTATTTTGCCTCTTAGATTATTTTGATCAAGTGGTGGTACATCCGAATTAAAATTATCCAAGTTAAGTCCAACCTAGCACTCCATATATTCAAAAAAGAAAAATATTGTCCTTGTGGTGACACAACAAAACAATATTGTTCAATTTTCTTTATAAGCATCAAATGTGATAAATTAACATCTTAAATACTTAATACTTGCCTTGTGGTGGCACAACAAACTCATATTAAATATTTAATACTCTATTGATTTTATCATGCTAGAAGGCGACGTTCGATATTCCAAATATCTTTGAACGCTTAAGACTTAATATAAAAATTTGAGGGGTTTGTCATTAATTTGTCTCATCTTGTTTAGCGCGCATGCACATATATATAAAAAATACGCGTCATATTAATTAACATGCGAAGCATGTTTGCATAATATATAATATATATAGTATAAGCATGCACATATAGAATACTATATTCTACCTGGATTGATTATGGACTTTTATTCTAGTTTGGTTCACTAGAGCCACCAAGTGAACCAAAATGTCAAATCCTAGGGGTGCAATAATTAATATTTAAATATAACTATTACATTTAAACCCGGGCTCCATTACAAACGGGTCTTCAAGCGCTCCTTGCTCCTTGATCTCCAATTCTTTAAAATTAATTATAACTATTCCTATTACAAAACTATTTAAAATAAATAGAAACCTTGATCAGCAGTCAAGGGGAAGTACATAGGAGAGAGATAGAATTTACATTAAGAAAAATTAGAGAAGACGAGGTACGCAGACCCCATTTAATAAAACTCATACATTCATGCATCCAACTAAAATAAAATCCAATCATATTGGTCAATAGTCCATAATCAATCCCATTTATTATCATACACATCACTATATGCATCAATAAATAACATTCATCTCATGAATTATAAACATTCAATATATATATTGATATCATTTAATGGGCAAATTTAGTTAGTATAAAATATAATATTGAATCAAAATAAACTCCTTTATTTTAATCCAAATTTAAATCAAAATAAACCCTTTTATTTTAATTTATCCAATTTTGAATAAAATAAACTATTTTATTTTAATCAAAATAAACTCATTTATTCAATTAATTATGGAATCCAATTCCAAGTAAAAAAAACTCCTTTATTAAAGGAAACACATATTCTTTTCCTATTCACAAATAAACTCCTTTATTTTGAATAATATGAAATCTTATTTCATATCTAAATAAACTCTTTTATTTAAGGAAATACAGATTCTCTTTCCTATTCACAAATAAACTCCTTTATTTTAGGAAACATGAAATCCAATTTTAACTCCAATTAGTTATCATGGAATCCAATTCCAACTCTAATTAGTTAGCATGAAATTTAATTTTAAAATTAAAATAAACTTTATATTTTAATATTAAAATAAACTTTTTCTTTTAATATTAAAATAAAATTTTTATTTTAATAATAAAATTATTAAGAATATTATATATATATATATATATATATATATATATATATATATATATATATATAAGTAATCAAAAGATTACATTACAGGAAACTCACCAAAAACATGTATACTGCTTTGTGAATCCTACTTGGTGAATACAGCTGGGCCACGTAATTCATACTTATATATATAATATATAATACAATACATATTAACCAAACGAATCATTGAAGCAACAGGAAAAAGAAGAGATTAATAATTCGTATATATGTATTCAGTACGTGGCCACGCGAAATAGGGAAAATTTGTTTGCGATTTTTTTTTCTTTTATAAAATAAATTTTATACAACAAATTATGCCCAATTAAATTGTTCTAAACATATATCAATATACATATCAAATATGAACAATTAATAATTTGCATAAAAGTTTGGCTCTGATACCACTGTTAGGTTTGTAATATTCATGAACGCAATCAAATTGCACAAAATAGCGGAAACGTGGAAAAATCAGAGTTTAAAATTTTACAAACCATATACCCGGATCACCCTTTATGTGCAATTATTAATTAAACGAAAAAGAAAGAACAAGAATCATACCCTTGAAGATCCGAACTTCCTCAGGTACAAGTTCACCTCCAATCCTTTTCGTGTCCAACTTGAATCCACCGGGTTTGGTTCCTTCCTTTGATCAACGTTAGCCACCCAAGTGTTTGGCCTCTAGAGGTGATCCACCAAGGAAGAAGAAGAATTCAAGAAGATGGGTATTTGGCAAAACCCTAGTTTTTCTATCTCTCATAGAAAAGAAGCGTACTCTCCAACAATTGGAATAACGTATGTTTAATATCTGATATAAGACTCCTCTTATAAAGATATCAAGTAACCTTATTAAAATAAGGTATTATTTATTTAATTAAACTCTTTTAATTAAATGGGCTCCCTAATCTTATTAGGGATAATTAATTAAACTCCTTTAACTAATTTTCCCTCCTAATCCTATTAGGAATAAATGAGAGTACGTGTATTAAATTAATTCCTAAACTCTTTTAGAAATTAAAATAATAATAATTATAATAATATTAATAAAACTCCTCTTATTAATTTATATTTAATATTTCTAAAATATTAAATAATAAATATTAAGCTATTTAATTTATTCTATCACCATAGATTAAATTAAATATACTTAACATATTATTACGATTATACCATTAACTTCTTAAATAATTATTCTTCCTTTTATGGTGTGACCCTTTAGGTTCTTCATATTAAACCGGTTGTGAATAAATCAATTAGAACAATTCTAATCTTATTTAAATAAATAAATAAAACTATTAATTTATTTAAATAAATAATATTTATTCTACAATAGGGATAAGCCTCCCTAGCGATCAACGACTTTCCAGATAATATAGATTTCAACATTAATCATAAAAGAACCTTTGAGTAAATAGTTACCGTACAATTCAATCCTTCCACCATACAATGTCCCAATTAAATATAAGACATGGAATTACTGTCAAGTCTTATTTTATTTAATTATATGTATTTCGACTCTTAAATGCACAACTCCAAATAATGCAAATTAGAAACTCCTTTCTAATTTCATTCTGCCTTGGCCAAGGACTACTTGGTTGTCATTTATCGAATCACATAGGACATTTCTCTTCATTTACTAGAAGCGGTAGATTCTTTATTGATCATACATTATCTCCATGTATAACTTATTATACCCAAGCATACCCTTTTATATACCCTAAGGGTCTTGAGGAATAAGTCAAAGTATAACTCATCATACACAAGATACTATGATGATCTCAAGTCCAAGGATCACTTGTACTACTATCACTATAAGAATTCCTATTGACAGGCAAGTAAAACTCCATTAGGTATTCCTTAGCGAGCCACGTTCAGTGAACTTATTCTCTAATAAGCACCTACATACTTGCTTTAGTGTCTCCACACAAATGATAATGAGATCAATCATCCTCATCTAATGAGCAAACAACGTATGTACCAATCTATCCAGATTCACTAATCTCCAATTTAGTAATCCAACGATTGGGAACTATTTTAGTTTTAAGCTTTCTAAGAATTTAGATCTCATTAGAATGATCATCATCATTATTCTAAAAACATTGCTTAAAACAATGGGTTTATCACATATTGTAAAATAGCATCATGTAGATAATTAAAAGCCTTTAATAAATAAATACTTTTTTATTAATAAATGAATAAGATTGTTACAAAGTATATGCTTTATCATCAAACATGATTGGCTTGTGTGCATACTACTTTCACTTGGTAGTCATGTCGTCGGCGAAGCTCTTGATGACATAAGAGCGAGTACAATTTTGAATCCATGGTGGGACGAGAAAGAGAAGATAGATAAAGAGCCCATTGTGTGTGACAAGCTTTCATGCCCCAAAGTGACCACATACACAATGGAGAAAACACCTAGCTGTGGGACGTTCTTGATTGAGATCATAATAAATCAAAACATGCTAGGTGACTTTGATGCATTGGTCATCGCCTGTGCGAACCTCCAAAAGGACAATTTGTTACTGATGGATGGAGGGTTCCTCAATTTTTGAAGAGGAATTGGATAGCGTTGACCAGACAAAGTATGGCTGAAGGACTATAAATTAAGCGCTTATTGGGAGGCAACCCAAGTTTAATTTTTTTTTTAGGTTTCATATTAGTTGATAGATTTTTTTCATTTTTTTTAGGATTTAATAAGCTTGCTTCTATCATATTCACAGGTTAGTCAAGTCTAACTCAAGTGTGGTGCCCGATTCATTCCAATGTGCTTAACCTATTCTTTAAAATACGCAGACAAGGAGATAAATTGCTATATGTCAGGGAAGTCCTCTCTTTTAATTTTTCCTATCTTAGACATTGAGGAAAATGTATGTTTTAAGTTTGGGGGTATTTATCATGTTTAGTATTTACTTGGGCAATGTTTTGATGGAATTTGATTTTGGCTAATGATAAGTGGGTGGTTGATATTGTTAACTCTTGGAGAATTGATGAGCATGCTTAATCTATATTTTAACTCATTAGTTGGTTTTCACATTACTTGCGAAATTTTTGAAAATTTTTACATATATCCTTTTGTTTAGCCAGTTGGGATTCAACTGTTTTGGCTAAATGCTTATGAAAGATACCATTGCAACTTGAAAAATCTTATTTGAGCATCATTCGAAGTGAAAATTTGGCACTCACATAAGTTTGGGAGAAATCTTGGGGTATTTATGAAGAAAAAAAAATTATTGGAACATTCCCGAGTTGAATAATTAATTGAATCTTGTGGTGGGTCGAAATGGAGCGTAAAATGTACTCCCCATAAACACAGGCACGAGATGGAGCGTAAAACGCACTCGTTCAATGAAAAGTGAAAAGTGAGATGGAGCGTGAAACGCACTCACTAAATAGAGAAAAGAAAATATGTATGTTTGAAATACTTGGGAAGAGTTCATATGTGCTTAAAAGTTTAAATTTATAGTTGATCCTCAAGAAAAATTTGTGTTATGTATATATTAGCGGTGATTGATGTGATAAAAAGTTTTGAAAGTCGTTTTGGAAAATCTTTTATGAGTATTGGTTGATCTAATCTAAATCATGACTGGTTTGAACATATTAATGCACACACGCACTTAAAGGATCAAGAGTAGATGTGAATCTAATGAAAGTTGTTAAAATTTTAGACATGACATTGTTTTGAAATTTTCTACGGGTTATCATTTGTTGTAACCTTTGAGGCCATTGATCGAATTCATATTGATTCATTGTTTGGGTGGATCATTGCTAGAGGATGAATCTGTCTAATTTGTGTTTTTGCTTGAGAACAAGCAAAGGTTTATGTTTAGGGGTATTTGATAAGTAGGTTTTATACCTACTTATCCGGTATCTATTACTTGAATTAGTTGCTCAAACTCATATTTCTTAGTTACTTTTTATGCATTTTGTGTTCATTTTGTAGATTATATGATTGGGAGTTGTGTGAGCTACTATTGGTATGAAAACGCAAGAAAAAGGCAACTATTGGCATGAAGAAGCAAGGGAAAGCAATTCGGACAACTTTTGGACTAAAATACGCATGCAAATGCAAAAAGGGAAGATTGAAGGACTTTTAACACCAAGTTGAATGCATGTTCTTGGCTTGGATCCTGGATTTTATTGTAGATCTACTTCTTAGCGTTCCAGAACATCTTGAATCGTCCCAATCGAAGTTCAGATGCGAGAGTTATGGCATTTTCATCAATAAAGATCAAAGCTAAGAGTTGTCATGCTTGCCATTTACATAGCATCTACTTCAAGCCTGATTTCCACCTTGATCCAATCCGAATATGTCAATTCTCAAAGAATGAAAGTTGTAGAGCTCGTCAATTTCTTCGATTTGATAGGTGGCAGGCCTCGTAACTCTTCCCATATCAAAAGTTATGGTCGTTTTACCAGAGGATATTGCAACAGAAAATTTCCAGGAAGGACCCCCACCGGGCCGGGCTCTTTAAGCCTATTACCCCCCGCCAGGGTGGGATACAAGCTGCAAATCAGTAGCAAAGTCAGCCGGGGTAGTCTTTTTGTGAAGAAAACTCCCGCCGGGGCGGGGGTGCGGGCCAGAGCATATTTTTGATGCGTTTTGGGTCGAATTTTGATACCTTTTTGACTCCAAATTGGATTGGGTTTGCTCCTAAGCTAAAAATTAGACTTATAACCTATAAATACATGATGAGAGGCATAAAAGAGAGGAGATATATTAGATTAGAATGAGGATTCCATTAGATTAGATTAGAGTAGAATAGGAGAAAACACTAGTTCTTATGAGATTTGGAGATTGAAGCACTTGGAAGCCATTGGAGATCCAGATCAAGAGCGAGACGGAGGACGAATTTGCCGACAACAGATTCACTTCTTTTCCTTAATCTTATTCTTATCTTTTAATGTGTATTCAAGTGTGGATTCTTAGTTTTAATTCAATGAACTAATTCTTTGTTTGAGATTACAATGGGTCTTATTGTGTAGTTTATTTTAATATGCTTCGCTATCAATTATTATGTTCTATTGTAAGGATTGTCTATTGTGATTTGGACTTAATTGCTTAATTGTCTAGCTAACAATTACCGTGATAATCTATATGAACTCGAGAGATGAAGTTTAGATTTAGATCTGATCATTATAGCATGTGTTTGTGATTTATACATAGATGGAATTCATGATTCGTGTTTAGGATAGAGATATGCCTTTACGCCATATGTAATCTTATAGAGAACTTGTGCTTTAAATTCTTTTTAATTGTAATTTACATAGAGATATAGTGAATTAGTTAATTAGGGTGTCTTGCTTAATTCTATCATCTGTGAATTTAAGTGAGTATGAGTATTATGCATCGAGAGGTGGTTTTATCTGCTTTAGTTTTCTTGATTAACAATTCAGGATAAAAAATAATTGATGAGAAGTGTGTTAACTTAAATGAATCAATAAGTGAAGTTGTGATCTTAAATATCCGTAATCTGATTTTTAATTAGTGGTAATTAGAATTAGTGTAGTTAAATAATTTAATTTATATAATTTAAAATTCATTCGTTTAAATAAGATTGAGTTGGTTACGGATTAGTACTTAGTGATTTTTATTAAACAATTCCTCGTGGGAACGATACTCTACTTTCACTTTATTACTTGTTGACCACATATACTTGCGTGTTGTGCGTAACTAGATTTTACCCAATAAGTTTTTGGCGCTGTTGCCGGGGAATTAGTTTAATATTTTTTTGCCAATATTAGCTCCAATTAAATTAGTCCTAATTTAAACATTTTGTTTTCTTTTTATTTAATTCTCTCCCTATTTTTCTTTCTTTTCAGGTATCATGGATGGATGCAATTATCAATGGCTATACACAAATATGACTCCACCAAAGGACACAGGAATTGATGGACTCAATGCATTTTTTGCATTGTCAGTACAGATTGAGACACTTTTGAGGAAGTTGGACGCTTTTGCAGCACAACGTCGTCAAAGTGTGGCGATAACTTGTGATTATTGTGCTGGAAATCATCTGAGTCATCAATGCACCGTCAGTTTTGAGCCAGTACCATATAGTGGTGATTATCTCAACAACTATGCTGAGCCTAACTATCACTGAGATTGAGGGTATCACCCAAATTCTTTAGGGAGCTACCTTTATGATGACCAGTATTACGCTCCAAATCCATTATACACACCAAAATTTTTATGTCCACCTCCATCGCCACAAGAAGAAAAGCCAAATCCGAGGGATGTATTATTGAAGGGCATAGCAAACCTAGAGGAGATGAGGATTGGCCAAGAGCTGTTAACCCAAAATTTTAATAATCGGATGGAACAACTCATCGCTGCCCCAACCAATGGTCCTCAATACATGGCTTCCGATACTAAAACAGAAAATTCAAGGCTGGGGGAATTATTGTCCAAGTTCGTAGCAGATGAGGAGAAGATGAGTAATCAAGCGAGGTCAATGCAAAATCTTGCGGATCAGATAGAGCAAATGACCAAAGTCGTAAGCGACCTTCCTCCAAACATTTGGCTTTATGATATGGATGACGAAATTGACGAAGAACCCGAACCATATCTACGACTGGATGAGCCACAAGATATCGAAAGTGTGGAGACAATTGGGGATAATGAAATAGAGGTCGACGAAGATCTAAATGGGTCTACACCAAAGATCAAAGAGCCAATCAGATTTGCAAAATCATGCCCACTTGGTAGTCATGTCATCGGCGAAGCTCTTGATGACATAAGAGTGAGTACAATTTTGAATCCATGGTGGGACGAGAAAGAGAAGATAGATGAAAAGCCCATTGTGTGTGACAAGCTTTCATGCCCCAAAGTGACCACATACACAATGGAGAAAACACCTAGCTGTGGGACGTTCTTGATTGAGATCACAATAAATCAAAACATGTTAGGTTACTTTGATGCATTGGTCATCGCCTGTGCGAACCTCCAAAAGGACAATTTGTTACTGATGGATGGAGGGTTCCTCAATTTCCGAAGAGGAATTGGATAGCGTTGACCAGACAAAGTATGGCTGAAGGACTATAAATCAAGCGCTTATTGGGAGGCAACCCAAGTTTAATTTTTTTTTTAGGTTTCATATTAGGTGATAGATTTTTTTCATTTTTTTTAGGATTTAATAAGCTTGCTTCTATCATATTCACAGGTTAGTCAAGTTCAACTCAAGTGTGGTGCCCAATTCATTCCAATGTGCTTAACCTATTCTTCAAACTACGCAGACAAGGAGATAAATTGCTATATGTCAGGGAAGTCCTCTCTTTTAATTTCTCCTATCTTAGCCATTCAGGACAATGTCTGTTTTAAGTTTGGGGGTATTTATCATGTTTAGTATTTACTTGGGCAATGTTTTGATGGAATTTGATTTTGGCCAATGATAAGTGGGTGGTTGATATTGTTAACTCTTGGAGAATTGATGAGCATGCTTAGTCTATATTTTAACTCATTAGTTGGTTTTCACATTACTTACGAAATTTTTGAAAATTTTTACACATATCCATTTGTTTATCCAGTTGGGATTCAAATTTTTTGGCTAAATGCTTATGAAAGATACCATTGCAACTTGAAAAATCTTATTTGAGCATCATTCGAAGTGAAAAATTGGCACTCACATAAGTTTGGGGGAAATCTTGGGGTATTTATGAAGAAAAAAAATTATTGGAACATTCCCGAGTTGAATAATTGAATCTTATGGTGGGTCGAAATGGAGTGTAAAATGCACTCCCCATAAACACAGGCACGAGATGGAGCGTAAAACGCACTCGTTCAATGAAAAGTGAAAAGTGAGATGGAGCGTGAAACGCGCTCACTAAATAGAGAAAAGAAAATATGTATGTTTGAAATACTTGGGAAGGGTTCATATGTGCTTAAAAGTTTAAATTTACAGTTGATCCTCAAGAAAAATTTGTGTTATGTCTATATTAGCGGTGATTGATGTGATAAGAAGTTTTGAAAGACGTTTTGGAAAATCTTTTATGAGTATTGATTGATCTAATCTAAATCATGACTGGTTTGAACATATTAATGCACACACGCACTTAAAGGATCAAGAGTAGATGTGAATCTAATGAAAGTTGTTAAAATTTTAGACATGATATTGTTTTGAAATTTTCTACGGGTTATCATTTGTTGTAACCTTTGAGGCCATTGATCGAATACATATTGATTCATTGTTTGGGTGGATCATTGCTAGAGGATGAATTTGTCTAATTTGTGTTTTTACTTGAGGACAAGCAAAGGTTTAAGTTTAGGGGTATTTGATAAGTAGGTTTTATACCTACTTATCCGGTATCTATTACTTGAATTAGTTACTCAAACTCATATTTCTTAGTTACTTTTTATGTATTTTGTGTTCATTTTGTAGATTATATGATTGGGAGTTGTGTGAGCGTCTATTGGTATGAAAACGTAAGAAAAAGGCAACTATTGGCATGAAGAAGTAAGGGAAAGCAATTCGGATAACTTTTGGACTAAAATACGCATACAAATGCAAGAAGGGAAGATTGAAGGACTTTTAACACCAAGTTGAATGCATGTTCTTGGCTTGGAACCTGGATTTTATTGTAGATCTACTTCTTAGCTTTCTGGAAATTCTTGAATCGTCCCAATCGGAGTTCGGATGCGAGAGTTATGGCCTTTTCAATAACAAAGATCAAAGCTAAGAGCTGTCATGCTTGCCATTTACATAACATCTACTTCAAGTCCGATTTCCACCTTGATCCAATCCGAATATGTCAATTCTCAAAGAATGAAAGTTGTAGAGCTCGTCAATATCTTCGATTTGATAGGTGGCAGGCCTCGTAACTTTTCCCAGATCACATTTTTGATGCGGGGGTACGGGCCAGAACACGTTTTTGATGCGTTTTGGGTCGAATTTTGATACCTTTTTGACTCCAAATTAGATTGGGTTTGTTCCTAAGCTAAAAATTAGACTTGTAACCTATAAATACATGATGAGAGGCATAAAAGAGAGGAGATAGATTAGATTAGAATGAGGATTCCATTAGATTAGAGAAGAATAGGAGAAAACACTAGTTCTTATGAGATTTGGAGATTGAAGCACTTGGAAGCCATTGGAGATCCAAATCAAGAGCAAGACGGAGGACGAATTTGCTGACAACAGATTCACTTCTTTTCCTTAATCTTATTCTTATCTTTTAATATTTATTCAAGTGTGAATTCTTAGTTTTAATTCAATGAACTAATTCTTTGTTTAAGATTACATTGGATCTTATTGTGTAGTTTATTTTAATATGCTTCGCTATCAATTATTATGTTCTATTGTGAGGATTGTCTATTGTGATTTGGACTTAATTGTTTAATTGCCTAGCTAACAATTACCGTGATAATCTATATGAACTCGAGAGATAAAGTATAGATTTAGATCTGATCATGATAATATGTATTTGTGATTTCTGCATAGATGGAATTCATGATTCGTGTTTAGGATAGAGATATGCATTTACGTCATATGTAATCTTATAGAGAACTTGTGCTTTAAATTCTTTTTAATTGTAATTCACATAGAGATATAGTGGATTAGTTAATTATGGTGTCTTGCTTAATTCTATCATTTGTAAATTTAAGTGTGTATGGGTATTATGTATTAAGAGGTGGTTTTATCTGATTTAGTGTTCTTGATTAACAATTCAGGATAGAAAATAATTGATGAGAAGTATGTAAACTTAAATGAAGCAATAAGTGAAGTTGTGATCTTAAATCTCCGTAATCTGATTTTTAATTAGTGGTAATTAGAATTAGTGTAATTAAATAATTTAATTTATATAATTTGAAATTCATTCGTTAAAATAAGATTGAGTTGGTTACGGGTTAGTACTTGGTGATTTTTATTAAACAATTTCTAGTGGGAATGATACTCTACTTTCACTTTATTACTTGTTAACCACGTATATTTGCGTGTTGTGCGTAATTAGATTTTACCCAACACTGCTGCAAGAGCATATTCGAGGCATGAAATATAATAAATATTTCTTCTAACATGTCTTTATCAGTATTTTTTTATGGAGATGATGACGAATAAAAATAATTGATTTTGCATGATCCTATAGGGATGCATGTTTATCAATCTTAATTATATCTCCAAAGTTGTCTTTATATGAATATCAGTATCAAGAGTCCATGACAAGTAATTCTTTCTCGATATATATCAAGAACAACAAATTTAAATTCATAAGATTTGACATCTATATAAATATATAAATACGTAATAAATTAAATAACTAAGTATAAATTTATAAGAAGCCAATAAAAATATTTACCTTTCTTTAGTCACTTTCAAAGTGGGAGAATTGGGAGGTGGAATGATTATTTGTTTATACTAATACTACTACATCACAAAAAGTAGTGTACTTATGTAATTTGTATTCTCAGAAACTTTAGAGTTTTCCATTATCATTATTGTCTCACGCGTCTTTTGTTAAACAAAATGTTTATATATATATATATATATATATATATATATATATATATATATATATATATATATATATCAAATTTAATTGTAATGAAACAATACTTACAGTGAATTAAGAGAACCTTTTTTTTTTCTTCCCAAAATTGGGTAGAGAATCGTGATGATAACGTTGTTATAAAAGATTACTAAAATTAAGAACAAAGATAATTAGAAGAAATAGAGCATTCTCGTTGTATTTTTATGTGTCTCACTCACTTTACAATGATACTCCCTCCGTCCCATGATAAAAGATTTTATTACTATTTTGGATAGTCCCATGTTAAATGTCTATTTTCTTTTAATAACTAAACTTTTACACATATTTTCCTATTATACCCGTAACATTAAATATCTCATACTTTTCTTATTCTAATTCTCTCTCCATATTTAATGACATTATTATGGACAATTTTATCATTTTATTCATCTTCTTAATATGCGTGAAAAGTCCACCAGGACTTTTATCCTGGGACAGAGGGAGTATTATTTATAGATATAAGAACATTAATACTAAGAGGTTACAAAACTCAAAGGTCATGAGTTTCATAACTCAATAGTCGTGGGAGTTTCAAAATCATTATAATCAAAGATAATAAGAATGAATCTAGACATCCATTATATAAATCTAGACATCTATTATAATTTTATAACAGTTAAGCTAAAAAAAATTATTAAGAATTGGTCACACAATATTTACTTAAACTTTTAAAAACTAATATTTCGAGTTTTTATTGAAAAAAGCAGATGAGAAATAAGTTGTGGGGGAACACTACACTATCTCTCTCCTACAAACACCAAAACGCGTTGGTAAAATTCGATCCCCAGATTTCTAGGTCAAATATAGAATCTAATTTTTTGATTTTTACAAAGATCCTTTCCTTTTTTTTTTTGTTATATATCAGTAATCAAAACTAGTAATTTCATCGCCAATACATCGAATATACACAAAAGAGATAAAGGGAGAAGGAGAAAGGTTAGTTTATGGGATCTCAATATCATGTGTTTTTGCTTACTCATTCAATGTTTTCAATACCCAATTAGCATAATTAGTCAATTATTATTGGTCTTCATGATTTTTTCACTCGTTTGCTGCTACTGCTAATGATAATGACAGTTTGTATGAATAATCTAGTGATATTTTTGCCCAGATCTCTTCTGGTATATTCCCTCCGTCCCAAATTATCTACTTTTTTTAGAGTTTCACACACATACTACTATGTATGATAAAAATACTAAAATACTCTTATGTGCTGATTTTTTTGTTTTCGGCGCATGAATCTGGGAATATGAAAAGATGTTTAAAAAAGAAGAGAGGCATGAATGAGAGTAATGACTATCATTAATTAGGGTAAAGGGGCAAATTTAGAAAACAAAGGGAAAAAATGTATTGAAATATTGAAAAAGCAGATATTGTGGAATAAAATTTATTTGCTAAAACAGCAGATAATTTGGGACGGAGGGAGTATGTTGTATTGTTGTAGATTCTATTGGCTTTTTCTTTCTCTCTCTTAATGTGATTGTTTGATTTGTTTGTGATTGTGTTTCTATTTGAATTTGGTAAAAAAAATTTTTTTATCTTCATGGGCATTGATCCAACTTGGACCCAAATTTTCTGGGAGTTGTTATGCTAGGGCTCATCAGATTGATCCGGGAGCCACCCTGTTCATGAATGAGTATAATACGGTTGAAGATAGTAGAGATCCGTCTTCCTCGAAACTATATCAATAAATTGAAGGATATTCAGAGGAATTCTGGCACGGGAATAGGCATAGAATTGCAGTCACATTTCATTGCTGGGCAGCCAAATATTGCTTACATGAGAACTGCATTGGATACCCTCCTTCTGATCTTCCCAAATCTGAATCTACTTCCTTCACTATCATTACACACCCTCTTTATGAAAGCAAATGGCACCAAAAACCAACAAATCTCTTTGCTCAATTTCTTCTCTGTTTATCTCACTCTCTCTCCTCTGCATCTTCTCACTCTGTTTCTTCCTCCTCACCAGACCCTACTCACTACCTTCTTCGTCTCTTCACTCCCAGAACAGTGCAAACTTCCCCAATGATTCCATCAAAGTTTTCATTGCAAACCTACCCAGATCCCTTAACTACGGTCTCTTAGAAAAATACCGGTCCTTAAACTCCGATTCAAGGCTCGGAAGTGAAGTAGACAACGAAATTCGATCGACCCATATGCCCAAAAGCCTTAAATACCCGCCATACCCCGAGAATCCATTGATTAAGCAGTATAGCGCCGAGTACTGGATCATGGGTGATTTGATGACCGCTGAAAAGATGAGAATTGGGTCATTTGCGAGGCAGGTTTTGGTTGTGGAGGAGGCTGATATTGTTTTTGCGACGTTGAGTGCAGAGATTCAGCTGGGTGTTGCTAAAGGGGATGTTTAGGAAGAAGGCTGGGAACGAGGATTATGAGAGGCAAAGAGAGGTGGTGGATTTTGTGAAAAAACTGAGGCTTGGAAGCGATCCGGTGGCAGAGATCATGTTTTTGTTCTTACTGGTGAGTTTGGTTCTATTCAATTTTTTTGTTATTATAAATTGAGGATGATGGTTATGACAATGTTTATCAGTTACGAAGCTAGTATTAGTCATCAGTGGGATCAAAATTATTGTAAGGGGCTACATATAGTTTGGCGGGTCCGGAACACAAATTTTGTGGGCAATATTGCACTTTCGGGTGCATATCGATAGAACATGTATATGATTACAGTGATAATATAATCAATCAATAGTACATTATACCTGTTGACCCATAATAGGCTTTTCTAATCATAAATTTGTTCATGATTCCTTAAATATTAAAAATAATATAAATTATTATCTAATTCAAGAAGATTAGAGGAAGATGCTTATGTAAAGGAGGTTGAAAATGTTCTTTTGTACTGCGAAGATTTAATCTGTTATCTATAGGAGTATCTAAATAATATAGATGGCGCCTACAGTTTTTTTGCATTTTACCTACAACCAAAGAAAAAAGAGATGTACTGCATGCATTAGCTTATGAATTAGTCTCTGGATTCTCTGGTTATGTTAAAACTTGAAGCATTCTTTGGCAGACCCTGTTGCAATGTGGCATGTCAGAGCGGAGATAGCCGCTGCTATTCTTCTAGTCGTAGATTTTGGTGGGTGGTACAGGCTTGACTCAAAAGCATCCAATGGTAGCTCATCGGATATGGTACAACACACTCAAATTTCGCTTCTGAAAGATGTCATTGTGCCGTACACCCATTTACTACCTAGATTGGACATATCAGAAAACCATAAACGACGCACACTTCTTTACTTCAAAGGAGCTAAACATAGGCATCGGGTCAGTATTCAATGTCTATAACTATTATTCTCATACAACGTTTCATCTAATAAGAATCTTGGTTACAAATTCGAGAATTATGTGAACTTATCTTTGAAGAGGGCACTATATCAATTCAATTTAACAATTCTCTTTTAAGTATGCTTGCCACTGACATAAGATATATATTGACCATCAAATGAGCAGGAGTCGGTCATAAGATATATGGCACCAATCCCACATCCCAAAGTCTTCTATTAAGTCTGCTTGCCATTGACATAATTTGTTTTTTTTACTTGCAGGGTGGATTAGTGAGAGAAAAGTTGTGGGATCTGTTGGTTAATGAACCTGGAGTTATAATGGAAGAAGGTTTTCCTAATGCCAATGGAAAGGAGCAGTCAATAAAAGGGATGAGGACTTCCGAATTCTGCCTGCACCCAGCTGGGGATACTCCTACTTCATGCCGACTTTTTGATGCTATCCAGAGTCTCTGTATACCAGTCATTGTCAGTGATGACATTGTGCTTCCATTTGAAGGTACGATCGATTATTTAGAATTTTCTGAGTTTGTTGCAGTTTCTGATGCGCTCCAACCAAATTGGCTCGTCCGACATCTTAGAAGCTACTCCGACTTGCAAAAGGATAGACTTCGCCTGAATATGGCTCAGGTTCAACCGTTCTTTGAGTATGATAATGGCCATCCGGGTGGTATTGGCCCTATTCCTCCGGATGGTGCTGTAAATAACATATGGAAAAAGGTTCACCAGAAGTTGCCAATGATTAAAGAAGCTATAATTAAGGAGAGGAGGAAGCCACCCGGGGTATCAGTTCCACTTCGTTGCCATTGTTCATGAGTTTAAAGGTCTGTAATGGTATTTTCCTTTTTCATTTCTTGTATGCTTTTCTATTTTATTTCCTTTAGTATTTGCCCTTCTTATGTTCTGGGGTGGGCTCAATTGTTGTTAGCTGCAATGCCTTGTAGCAATCTGGCAGTAAAAATGAAAATGATGAATTTTCATGTGTATTTTTAGCGGATAGCAAAAAAAAATATGTTCTGAAAGAATCTATTCATGCTTATTTTAATCAGAACTGAAGTAGCATGCTATTCATACTGCTATTCTATGCGGATTTGCTCTTGATTTAAATTTGTTAAATAAAGTATGAAATTATTTGGCTCTTTGTTTGCATGTTTGAAGTCTCTCTCTCATATGCACACAAACATAAACACACGCTCACACGCGGGCGCGCGCACACAGTCAGACGGATAGTCTTTCTCTTTCCTTGGTTGTGAAGAAGAACGAAACAAACATCTTCAATTGGTGCTGCTGTTTAAAGTGACATAAAGTTATTTACACATGGTTACTAATTCGCAAGTCGCAACCATGTTTTTAAAGATGTATTTAAATGGAATGGATTAGCCCTCTCATAGAAGTCCAAGCTGCTTTCGGTTGGGCTTTCAGCTTCTACAGCAAGCCTGAATAATAATAGTCTAGACTACAGAGAGAGAGAGAGAGAGAGAGATGGCGAAGAGTGAGAAATCTCAAAGCGACGATTCATCTCGGCCTTGGCAGTCTTATCACAATGTCTTCACCAACGCGAAAGCAGGTAATTCAAATTTTTTCTTCCCCCCATTTTTTTTAAATTCTAGGTGTTCTAAATTCTTTTACGCTAATCTGTTAAGTAATTGAATTGTATTTCTTAATTGACTAGTACTCTGGTATTTTCAGTGATTTAATTTCATATACTGCTGCTCAAATTTTAGTAATAAGTGAAATTCAATTATGTTTTTGTGTTCTTAGATATTGTTTTGCAATATGTTTTTTTTGTACTTTTTATTTAGTGCCATAAAATTTTTACGGTGTTTGATTTTGGGAATTTAGAAATGTAGGAATGGAAGGAGTAGACAAGCAAAAAGTGCAGAGGATGGTGTATGAGATGAGCAAAGGATCAAAGTATTTTGAGAATGAGAAACAAAAAGAGGCCATGCGTTCTCAGTTGGCAAACCTCACTTCTTCGGACATTTCCCAGTGTCAGAAGGTATATTAATTTATGTTTTCATATATAAACATTCATTTCTGATCCATAATGATTTTTTTAATATCATTTCTCCTTCAGTTTCAAACTGAGAGTCTCATTTGATTTTCTTATAAAAATTGTAAGGTTTACATGGGACACATTTGAACATTAGTTTTCCACAAATTTTACCCTTAAAATACCATAGTAAAACAAATTATTGAAGAAAAATGTGTTTAGAAGTGTCCTATACACTTGTTATAGGTTGCTGATAGAAGAATTCTAGAGCTAGAAGCTACGCGTGATCTCTCAAGGACTTGGCTGCATATAGATATTGGACGCTTTCTATGCAACTGTTGAAACATTAATTAATCCGTCACCGAAAGGAAAGACAATGGCTGTTGGCGGCATGTCTTTGGTATCCACCGCTAATTATAAGGTTTGAATTTGTAGCTGTAAGTTCTAAGGGTGATGATGAAAGCTTTGCTTTACTCTATTATTACTTTGCTTTTGGTAAGAACTTAGTTTTCTGCTTTGTAGGCGACCATGTATTTAGTGATTTAGAATGGGTTGTGTGGACCAATTTGAGGGGCGTCACAATACATGTCATGATTATACCCATACATAATCATAATCATACCAATCAATAGTCCATCTATGCACTACGAGCTAAAGATGACTTTCATTAGAATATAAACATGAGGATGATGACAATGATATAAAAATTCAATTAAGTTAGAGCAAGGATAAATTTTAAAGATTTATAAATCAATTTATCAAGAGTTCAAAAATGTCCAAATTGTCAACATGATAACTGCCTTATGGAGTAAAATTCAAGAATAATATTGTATCAAAAATAATTTAGACAGAATAAAAATTAATTTTTGTCATGAACAGTATCCCGGGTGAATAGTATTCGAGTGAATAGTATTTCGAGAATAGTACATTGGTATGAAAAGATTAAAATTTAACAAGAATGTTCAGAATAATATTTTCGTGAAAAGATACTCGATAAATCGCAAATTTCAAGGATATAATATTAATTTCAAGGAGTATAGAAGCAATATTTAATAAAATGAGTGTAGAATTTGGAATCTGAAACGAAATAATATTATTTACATACTATCTGAAAATATTATTTCTTACGAATATTGAACAAAAATAATATCCCTTACATTAAAAGGAGAGTATTTCTGACATGTAGGGCGGATGTATTCTTGAAGAAAATTTGTACTGTTTTCTACACTCAAAGCTTCCTTAAACTCTAAAGAAATACGATCAATATTATAGAAGAAGAATTCTCTAATTCTAGTGTGATTTTTAATTTTGAACTAAGCATCCTATTTATAGGAGAATGACAAGATATTATTTGAATTTAGAAAATCATGGACAGCTGAAACTTTTAAAAAATTTTGATTTTACTATGCTGCACGATGCAGCACTATGCACATACTATGCAGTACTATGCATAATAAAATATAATACATTTTATTTTTCATAAAAAACAAAATTTATATATATATATATATATATATATATATATATATATATATATATATATATATATAAGTAATAAGAAAAATTGAGATAACTTTTTACCGACGATTTTGAAAAATGGGTAAGTGGGGGTCTATATAATAAAACCAAATTTACAACAAATATTTTATAAAAAAACTCCTCTATTTATCTCAATTCACACATTTTTAATAATATTTATTCATCATTAATATCATAACTTGCAATATTAACAACCAGATCATTCCCAGAAAAGAGGGGGCTTTCCGATAAGGACTTCTCCTTATTGGCGCGCAATTAGGTGACCAAACTACTTTCCTCTACAGAACTTTTTAGACACCGTCAATAATGCAAATAATAATATGAATAACTTTATCGTCTCAATTATTGATTTAATAATATAAAATATTGTGACAATAACTAAATCAATAATGTGAGACTATGCAGCAATTACTGTGACAATAATTGAATAAAATTAAGTGACTTCTCATGTAAGCATCAATAATCAAAAATATTGTACAATACCGTGTGCTACTATGCAACCATGCGTATTATTATACTTTTATCACCGGGTATTTAAACAGTTTAACGGTAAAATTTTTGCCGTTACTTTTATAAAACGTTATTTTTGTTATTTTTTAACTCCGATAATAATTCTGTTGTGGGGTCCACCAATGATTGTGTCGTCGTACGAATATTCCCTAATAAAACGAATATTCTCCGACCAATCGAATATTTTATGACAACTTGTTTACTTTGTAAAATTTGTAAATATTACCCACAACTATAACATTATATCAAATTCACACCTTATTATTCAAAAATAATATTTAAAGAAAATTAAATTTTTATTCATAAAACTTGGGGTCTTACAATTATTCACCATGCATGCGATAATTCGCGTAGACAGATTACTCCTGCAGATTAATAAAGAATAAATAGGAAGGGTTATTCACCATGCATGCGGTAATCCGCGCAGACAGGTTACTCCCGCGGATTAATAAAGAATGAATACGAAAAGTAATATCCCTTACGAATTCGAAAAATAATATCCCTTACTAATACGAAAAATAATATCCCTTACCTTAATAGAAGATTGGATATTGCAATAGTGAAGTAACAAAATACTTTTCTTCTTTCTCTCTATAGTTTCTCTCTATAGTTTTAGTGAATTCGTAAGAATGAATGAAGAAACGAGTTTCTATTTATAGGAGAATGGACTAAATAGTAACTGATTTATGGACGGTCCATATTGATTTACTATTAAAACGGATAGTCCATATTGATTTACTATTAAAATCTCAACTGACGGTCCATATTGATTAACTATTAAAACCTCAACCGACGGTCCATATTGATTTATTATTATAATTTATATCAAAAAAATTGAATAAATAATTATCGCAATATATTTTTAATCTCTCAACAATTATTTATTATTTAATATTATAACTCATAATATTAACAACTAGATCATTCTCCAGAAAGAGGGGGCTTTCCGATAAGGATTTCTCCTTACTGACGCGCAATTAAATAACCAAACTCCTTTTCTCTACAGAACTTCTTAGACATTGTCAATAATGCAAATAATAATATGAATAATTGTGTCATCTCAATTATTAATTTAATAATATAAAATATTGTGCAGATGATACTGTGACAATAATTGAACAAAACTGAGTGACTTTTTACGTAAGCATCAATAATCAGAGATACTGTACAATATCTTGTGCTACTGTGCAACAACGCATATTACTATTCTTTTATCACCGGATATTTTAACAGTTTAACGGTAAAAGTCTTGCCGTTATTTTTATAAAAAGGTTATTTTTGTCGCTTTCTATATCTGACAGTTATTTCGTTATGTGGTCCACTAATGATTCCGCCGTCGTACAGATATTCCCCGATAAAAAGAATTTTCCTCGACCAAACGAATATTTCTCGACACAACGAATATTTTATGACAACTTGCTTAATTTGTAAAATTTTCACCTATCACCCTTAACTTTAACCTTTTATCAATTTAACTATTTATTGAATAGAAAAATTGAATACTTTTATTTCATAAAATTCGGGGTCTTACACGGTGACTAAGTTTAGTGATGGATTCGGTCGCTATATGGCGGTCGCGGACATGTCGATCACTACAAGTGGTCGCTTGTATGCAGACAGCGACCAGATTATATGCGACCACTGGTAAGCGGATAAGTGGTCGCTGGTAAGCCTTTTTCTTGTAGTGGAAGTTTTGGAAGATTCAAGCTGAATTGAATTTAAACAAGAGAAGTTGAATCAGTTTGAAAGAAGCCAAGTCTGGAGGCTAGTCCCAATATCAAAAGATTATCCAGTCGTCGACACCAAATGGGTATTCAGAAATAAAATAGATGACAATGGGATGCTCACAAGAAATAAGTCAAGGTTGGTGGCCAAAGGTTATTTACAAGAAGAAGGGATCTACTATGATGAGATCTTTCCTTTTATTGCCAGATTGGAAGCCATCAGAAAGTTCCTAGCCTATGCAACCCACATGAAGTTCAAAGTCTTCCAAATGAATGTCAAAAGTACATTTTTGAATGGTGAACTTTAAGAAGAGGTTTATGTTAAATAATCTCTGGGTTTTGTCAATCCAACCTTTTTTAATTATGTTTATAGATTAGATAAAGTATTATATGGTTTAAAGCAAGCACCCAGGGCATGGTATGAAACATTAACTAATTTTTCCATTGAAATTGGATTCACTAGAGGTAGGGTAGACATAACATTAATCCTTAGGAAGCACAAAGATAAAATTTTATTACTTCACATCTATGTAAATGATATTATTTTTGGCTCTACTAATGAAAATTTATGTGAGAGATTCATTAAACTAATGCAGAACAAGTTTGAGATAAGCATAATGGGTGAGTTGAACTACTTCCTTGGACTACAAGTGAAGCATACTGATGAGAGAATTTTCATCAACTAAGCCAAGTACATCAAGGATCTACTAAAGAAGTATGTCATGGAATTAGCCACACCCATAAAGACTTCAATGGCCTCTGCAACCAAGCTTTACAAGGATAAATCTAGTAAAAGTATTGATATAACTCGATATAGAGGTATGATAGGATATGTTCTATATTTAACTGCTAGTAGGCCAAATATCATGTTTTCCACTTGTATTTATGCTAGATTTCAGGCTTATCCCAAGGAATATCATTTAATTATTGTAAAAACGATTTTCAGATATCTCAAAAGCACTCCATATTTATGATTGCGGTATCCCAAGAACCCCTTTGATATTAAAGGTTTTTTAGATGCATATTTTGCAGGATGTAAAATTGACAGAAAAAGTACCAGTGGTACATGCCAATTGCTAGGGAATAGGTTTATCTCATGCTTCAACAAGAACCAAATATCAGTATCAAATTCAACTGCAGAAGCTGAGTACATTATTGTTAATAGCTAATGTACTAAAGTTATATAGATGAAGAAACAGTTGGCTGACTATGGTTTGAGTTTAAATCTATTCCCACATTTTTTGATAATATCAGTGCTATTTATAATCCATAGGCCTGTTATGTATTATAAGACTAAGCATATAGACATCAGATACCATTTCATTAGAGATAATATGCAAAATTGAATTATATCTTTACATTTATTCCAACTGAAAATCAACTAGCTGATGTGTTTATTAAACCACTAGACGAATCTAGATTTAATAAGTTAATTAGTGAGTTATGAATGCTAAATTTACATCCTTAGTATGTTGCCTTGGAAATTACTAACTCTGCAAGAAGCGATCATAGAACAGTTAATGTTAAGCAAAGTTTGTAGAGTGCTTCACTAAACGAAGAGGTTCGTAGAATGGATTGTTGAGTGAAAGAATTTCATAGAGTAAATCGTCGAGCAGAGAAGGCATTGTAGAGTTAAAAGACTTTGGATAAGCTTACTCTACGTTATCTATCAAGTCGCTAAGCTAAAAGGACGATAATTAAGGTGTGTGGACATCACATCCAACGAAAGAGAGTAAGAAGGAAAAGTTAATGAGCTATTGATGTGAATAGAAGTTATGACAGGACGTGAGCTTAATCGTTGCTCAAAACGTGACACTGTCATTCGAATTAAGTGTGAAGTGATATAAAGTCTTTTCAAAATTTTCATCTAACCTTTACTATTCATTTTTGCAATCTGAGATCTAAGCTTCCAAACTGTCTCTAACTTTCAAGCCCTAGTTCTTCAAATCTAGAAAACTTAGAAATTTTTTGTTCATTTTCAGCTCAAATTCTTGCTAAAGAAGATGGCCAACTACCAAGTAATCTCAGACAACCAGTTATGCTTTAAGAAGTTTGGCGATGCAGAAGAGCAATTCAAAACTATTATTGTGTTTGTTCAAGGGGTTGGTTTTCAAAAGATTATGGAGTCCAGCATGAAGATCTACACCAGATTGGTAGAGGAGTTCTACCTGAATGTAGTTTATGTTGATGGAGTCCTTAACACCAAGGTGAAGGGTCTCACTCTGAAGATAGATGTGATGGAGTTGAGCCATCACTTGGAGTTCGTCAATGAAGGCATCACCTCTTTCGATGACGTTGATATGAAATCTGGGCTAGAGCTGAAAAAAAACCCACAACTTAAGGGAATGAAGAAGAATAAATTCCCTCCCAAAAATGCGTGTAGTTTGCTTGAGTAAGGAGGAACTCTTTAACTACTACTCCAACATTGAAACAAAGAGAATGACCACTATCTTTGATTCTGATAGTGACTAGCAGTTATATTTTATGCCAATAATCCCTTTAGTGGGAGCAGTGGCAGAAGGGGATCTAAGTTGCATCAGATGGAACTACACCAGGTTCCCAAATTTAAAGTTGGTAGCCCAAAACTTCCGCAGGGTTCTTTCTTTTGTAACCAAGACAATCTGCAATGAGCCCTCTTCCTCTACCTGTACATTTAGTAAAGTAACTTTTGTTTCAAATTCTTTATTTGTTATTCATTCTCTTTCTCCATTATTTTCTTATTATAACGAAGTCGTAGAGTCCCCCTCTACAATCTTTGAGCAACCCTCTACTCTTTCACTTCATTCCCTAATCTTGGAGTCCAAAAACCCCACGATCGATGTACAAAAGTCTAACTCTCCCAACACTCTACGAATGATATACAAACTCATAACTCCCTGATCGTAGAGTCCCAAAACCCTATGATCGATGTAGATAATACTAAGTCTTCTATACACATTCCTTTTATACATACATCTCCTATAGACTCTCATGTACATACTGTAGATTCAGATATACATTCTTCACTTGTAAATAGTGAACAATCAGATATACTTTTAACATCATATACATATATACTTTCCTCTTTAGACGATCAATATATTGATCCTACTTTTGCTCTCTCATCAATGAATCAGAGTGATAAGGTTGGAACAGAAGCTTTAATGAAGTAAATCCTTGAGCATGTCTCAGTGGTACCATCTAAAACTCAAATAGATGGAATGCCGGACATTATTATTAATGATTTTAATGAAGGTCTTTAAGAAACTTCTGTCAAGCTTCTCTCTGAAAAGGTGTTTGAACTTAGCTCCTCTCTTTCTGACTTCAAAAGCATGGTGATGAATTCAACGGAGCAAACCGACAATGTCATGGCTCTAGTTCAGCATCAATGCGATCAAGCTGATGTAATGCCGCAAGAGATTAGAGAAGACATTGTCATGTCTAGCAGCCAAATGCAAGAGCTTGTTAATGTTGTCAAGCAACTCTCAGGAGAATTTAATGTCTCCGTCAAGGAAGGGATGCTAAAAAAATGGGAAGAAACACCTTAAGCTCTTCCAATTGATCATGGCCACTCATCCTCTTCAAGGCCTGGATCGTCGAGTACAATGACTCCTACTAGCACGCGACTTCTTCCTGGTGATCGCTCATTCATTAACATAAATATTAGGGGATTCACATTGAAGGGGAAGAAAGATTTAGCATGCCTAATGCAGGCCTAAGGGATTCGATGGAGGAGATTCAAAGAAAAGATGTTGAAGCAAAAGAGAGATGCAGAAAGCGTGTGAAAATTGAGAAGAAATGTGACGCCCCCAAAATAGGTATGCATCACCCATTTTGAGTCGTCAAATACATGGTACAAAAAATAAATACAACTTCCTTAAACAATACGACAAAAAACGTAGCTGAGAGTTTTTACACGAATATTGTTTAATAGACAGTATTCAAACTCAAAAAGGAGCCTTCATTACAATTATTATCACACTATTTTATAAAATAGTGAGGACTACTATAGTCACCATCTCGGAACATCACTTTGTTCCCCGACTAGTCCCGGCTACGTTCTCATTTCCTGAAGAGAACAATGAAAGTAAAAGGGTGAGCTCAACTAGCCAGTAAGAAATATTATGACAAAAATAATGTAGAATAAATTATCATTAGCCTTCAACAGTATTAAACTGATAATAAACAACAAGTTTAACTGCAGTGGAACAAGCAATCCATTAGAAGCTAAGTAGAACGTGATATCTACTATCTTCTATGATTTAAAAAGTTTATCATCAACTTTATCACTAAGATTCCGCTCAATAAATAATCCACATCACTGTATTATCCATGCACTACGGGCCAAGGATATTCATTAGTATCACAACCACGAATTATTCATGCACTACGGGCCAAGGATATTCGTGTTTTCACCAATGATCACGATCATACTAGCAACTATCCAGAAATGCACTACGGGCCAATGAGGACTTTTATCACATCATTTGTAACATTACAGATCATGATTATACCGAATGATCCCTGGTCATAATCATAGCAATCAACAGTCCATCTATGCACTACGACAAAAAATGACTTTCATCACAATATAAGCATGAAAATGATGACAATGATATAAGAATTCAATTAAACGAAAGCAAAGGATAAATTTTTAAAGATTTACAATTTAATTTATCCAAAATTCAATAATGTCCAAATTGTCAACATGATACTGCTTTGTTGAGTAAAATTCAAGATTAATATTATATCAAAAATAATTTGGACAGAAAAGAAATCAATTTTTGTCATGAATAGTACCCCGGGTGAATAGTACCCCGTGAATAATAATTCGGGAATAATACTCCGTGAATAGTACTCCGTGAATAGTATTTTATGAATAGTACTCGTGAATAGTACTTTATGAATAGTATCTATGAATAGTATTTTATGAATAGTACCGTATAAATGAATAGTATCCATGAATAGTACTCCGGCATGAAAAACTTAAAATTTAACAAGAATATTTAGAAAATATCTTTGTAAAACGATACTAGATGAAGCGCAAATTTTAAGGATATTTTACTAATTTCACGAAGTATAGAAGCAATACTTTAACAGAATGAGGGTATAATCAAGAATACGAAACGAAATAATATTACTCACATACTACAGAGTATGGAAGAAAATATTATTTCTTACGAATACTAAAAAATAATATCCCTTACCTTAGAAGAAGACTGGATACTGGAATAGTGAAGTAGCAGAATACTCTTCTTCTTCCTCTCTATAACTTCTCTCTCTATAATTGCTCTTGTGAGTCTTAGTGAATTGGTGAGAATGAAAGAAGAATGAGCTTCTATTTATAGAAAAACAAAGTTTTGATAATTGCACGATTAGGGGCTCGAATTATTACATTATAGTACTATCATCTTTACCTCCATTTTTAATTTAGTTCTGCAAGTATTATCAATCTTGTATCATCTCCCCTAATAGTACATGCATGTGAATCAATAGTTACATTCATGTGAACCAATTGTAATTTGCATGTAAACTAATAGTAATTAATAGCTCATTTATCCGATTAATTGCTCGTTTGGTTAATTTAACATCCAGAAATTAATTATTATCGAAATAAATGTCGATTTTCACTAACACAAATAATCCCAACACAATGGAAATATTTTTATCAATAATTTCATCTTTAATCAACACGAACTTATTCATCATTAATATTATAACTCACAATATTTAACAACCAGATCATTCTTAGGAAAGAGGGGGCTTTTCGATAAGGATTTCTCCCTATTGGCGCACAATTAGGTGACCAAACCCTTTTTCTCGACAGAACTTTCTAGAGATCGTCAATAATACAAATAATAATATGAATAACTTTGTCGTCTCAATTATTGATTTAATAATGTAAAATATTATGCAGATGATACTATGACAATAACTGAATCAATAATATGAGAGATATTGTATGCAGGACCCCGAATTTTATGAAATAAAAGTATTCAAAATGGTTAAATTGATAACAAATTAAAGTTAAGGGTGATATATGAATTTTTTTTCAAAAATACGCAAGTGGTTATAAAATATTTATTGTTGTCGGGGAATATTCGTTTGTCGTGGAATATTCTTTCTGTCGAAAAATATTCGTACGACGGCGCAGCCATTTGTGGGCCCCATAACGAAAAACGGTCGGATGAAGATAACGACAAAAATTGAGTTTTTATAATTAACGGCGTAGTTGTTACCGTTAACACTGTTGGAATACCCAGTGGTTAAAATACAGTAATACGCGTTATTACACAGTATTTTTGAAATTATTGATCATTACGTAAGAAGGCACTACTCAATAATTGTTACAGTAATTACTGTTCAATATTTTATTTTATTGATTCAATAATTGCTGCGTTGATATTTTATATTATTGTTATTTCAATAATTGTTGTTGCACAGTATTTCTCATTATCATATCAATAATTCATATTATTTAGAATAATATTATTAGATAGCATTATTGACAATGTCTAAAAAGTTCTGTCTAAGGAGAGGTTTGACCATCTAATTGCGCGCCAGTAAGGAGAAATCCTTATCGGAAAGTCCCCTCTTTCCTGAGAACGGCCTGATTGTCATAAATGTGATTCTGTAATATTATTTGTGAATAATTAATTATTGATTCATATGATAAGGAAATATTTATTTTATGTGAAAATAAATGAGGGATATATTTTTGTGGTTAAAAATGAAGGAGTTAATGTTGAGGTTTTTATCAGTATTTTTATCGGAATGGAGGTATTAAAAATCAGGGTTTTTGAGATATTTTGCGGGGGTTATAATTTTTAATCTGACCGTTGGATCGTGGTAATTTTTGGATATGTTATACATATATAAGTTGAGTATATGTTCACAAATTTTGAACCGTTAAAAATGAACGAATGATTTGTTATGAATTTTAAGAGGTGACTGATTCGGAAATTAGGTTTATAAATGATTTTAGTAAAAAATTCTAGAAATGGGCGGGCCCCACTTTGGTTGTTGGAGAAGATAGCTGATTTTTTGTGGGTGAAATAGTAGCAGGTAAAGCTATTAGGTAGCAGGTCAAGTCTGCTTCGGCGTGCTAACATTTTTCTATAAATAGATGGCTAAGTTAGAATTGAAAATCACACCAAAATTCATAAGTTTTCTCTCTAGATTATTGAGTATATTTTGTGAGTATTTAGATACTTGATGAGTTGATATTCATCAGTGCAAGTTTCCTTCAGCGTTATATCCGATATCCAGTCAGAAGTGCTGCTCTTTTGATGTAAGGGGTAGTAAGGGATTTTAAGGGTTATTATATTTTTCAGTTTGTAATTCTTCTGACCTTACGAAAATTCTAGAAAAATTAAAAATGATATTTTGATGAGTTTTATTAATTGTGTCCAAAAATGGTGATTTTTGGATGTATGGATTAAAAGTTATGAATTTTACGGGAAAAGACTATTTTAAAAGTAACCGCTTATAACTCCTTGTGGTTAACCCCAAAATTGATAAAATTTTTATTGGAAGTGTATCTATATAATATCAGTGTACTCTGTGAATTTTAGAATTTTTGGATAAAAGTACAATTTATGATAAATATCTAAATATTTGACGGTTTTGGCCATATGAAAAATAGTAAATGAATTTTAAAAATTTTGAGAAAAATATATGTTCACTATGAGATTATATTAAGCTAAATCCCAGAAAAGAAATATTTTTGGGACTGATTTGGTATTTTTTTTGAAAATGGTCTAGTTATGAGTAAATGAATTAAATATGTTATGTGAAGTAAGAAAATTAGAAAATATGATTTTATGGCTTGAGAATTATATATGAGTTTTATGCAGATTTTTGATGAGGCTTTTGGTTATTGGTGATGAAATCTTAAGAGTTAACATTTTATGATGATTAAATGCATTAATTAGTAAAGTGTAAACAATTTAAATAAATTATTTATAATGTTAAGAAATATTATTCTTTCAATATCATTATACCGAAATATTGGTATGAATTTTATTGTGAAATTTGTACCTTTTTGTGTCGGGGTTACTATTCACGAGTTACTATTCACGATAAAATTTGTTTTTTTTCTAACCAAATTATAATTGATTTATGAATATTACTCTTGAGATTAAATCTATATGTTGATCATATTATTTTTATTATTATATATAACATTTTTATAAACCTGATGTTGAAATTCTCTTTCACTTGAGTGTAAAGATGAGTAGATTATTGGTATGATCATTACTTTGGGTTCTCTTTGGCCAGTAGTGTAAAGTTGAATTATTGACTAGTATGATCATGACCATTGAATTTATAATTGAATATCTTCAGCTTAAGTGCAAAGGTGAAATGATCAACATGGTTATAATTATTGTTTATATAAATGATTATATATTTCTTTGAGATATTAATATATTTGGCCTGTAGTGCAAATATGAATTATTGATGAATATCTTTGGCTTGTAGTGCAAAGATGACCTGTTGTTGAATATCTTTGGCCTGTAGTGCAAAGATGAATTGTTGATGAATATCATTGGCCTGTAGTGCAAAGATAAAATGTTGATTAATATCTTTGGCCAGTAGTGCAAAGATGAACAGGTGTTGAGATGAACATGACCAACTGGTGATACAAATGAATATCTTTGGTCATAGTGCAAAGATGAAGTTATTAGTATGATTATGAACATGAACTGTGATTTGGTGTAACCATGATCTTTGATGTTTCAGATAAAGACAGGTGTTGAAAATATTCTTAATCATGGGTGCGAAAAAAAAATTTAGAATCACAATTATGATTATGAGTTATTCATATGATTGTGGAAAGGAACTGTTGAGTGGTGTTACATGGATAAAACATTGTTGGTGAATTTTTAACATGGAGAAGATAATAGACTTTATAGTCTATTTGACTCTTCTAATGGATTGCTCGTTCCGCTGTAACTATGGTTGAAATTTTTTATCATCTACCATATGTTCTAACTGTCTGATTTATTACTAATGAAGACTATTGATAGTTTAATACCTTTAGTCATGATATTCTTTACTGAGCTAGTTGTGCTAACCCTTTTGCTTCACAATTCATTTCAGGTAATAAAAGTGTAGCTGGGTCGAGTGGGGGATAACAGGGAAATAGAACAGTGGTCTATAGCTATTGAGGGTGAGGCGAACCCAACGTTAGAAGGGTGTTTTGTCATTATCATACAAGATGTATAATGACATACAGCCTCGTATCATCATAAGACAGGGATGTGCTTATCCACTTGCTGAGTATACATACAAACACTACTTATATAATCTTGGTGTTTGAAGTATAATTCTCAATTAGAGACAGTGAAGATAATGATAAGTCAAGAGAAGACTCACCATTGGGAAGAATATGATAGTAATCTTCTCGTTTCTCTTTGGGGTATATTGGTCAACCAAGGATAATTCTGTGGCCATATGATATCTATCACAACCTAGAAGTATGGCCTCCCATGTACAAAGGTTTCCTTGAGCACTTCCCAAAAATTCTAATTTCTAAAACAGTTTTTGACTATACCTTAATGTAAGGTGTCATTGTGAGGTGCTGTCCACGGTTGGGACATGAGTCACATTTTGTATATATTTGTATCCAAACTTACAGCACATGTGTTGTTGTATTTTATACGACAATTGTTGTAATAAAGTTGTAGTTATTTTCTGTACCATATATTTGGCGACTCAGAATGAGTGTTGTATACCTATTTTGGGGGCGTCACAGTTGGTATCAGAGCTTAGGGATATGATCTCTGGCGGAGATCGGGGAATATAACTAGGAGGGGAGAGATGAGTAAATCTTTCGCTAGTGTGTCCTACCTAAGCTTATTTGTTGGTCAGACATAATATCGGGATATTATGTTATATGTTAATTTGTTAAATTAACTTTTGTTTTGAAGCTGTATTCTAGAATAATATTTGAAATACAGGAGATGAGTAGTGGAAAAATTATGATGACAGGGAAGATGGAATGAAAGCAAGGTATTCTCAACTCTTCGAAATATCAGGTACGTAAATTTCGGGGAAGAAATTTCATACGGAGGGGAGATTGTAAAACTCCGAATTTTATGAAATAAAAGTATTCAATTTTTCTATTTAGTAAATGATTAAATTGATAATAAGTTAAAGTTAAGGGTGATATATGAATTTTTTTTCAAAAATACGCAAGTGGTTATAAAATATTCATTGTTGTCGGGGAATATTCGTTGGTCGTGGAATATTCTTTCTGTCGAGGAATATTCGTACGACGGCGCAGCTATTTGTGGGCCCCATAACGAAAAACGGTCGGATTAAGATAACGACAAAAATTGAGTTTTTATAATTAACGACGTAGTTGTTACCGTTAACACTGTTGGAATACCCGGTGGTTAAAATACAGTAATACGCGTTATTGCACAGTATTTTTGAAATTATTGATCCTTACGTAAGAAGGCACTACTCAATAATTGTTACAGTAATTACTGTTCAATATTTTATTTTATTGATTCAATAATTGCTGCGTTGATATTTTATATTATTGTTGTTTCAATAATTGTTGTTGCACAGTATTTCACATTATCATATCAATAATTCATATTATTTAGAATAATATTATTAGATAGCATTATTGATAATGTCTAGAAAGTTCTGTCTAAGGAGAGGTTTGGTCATCTAATTGCGCGCTAGTAAGGAGAAATCCTTATCGGAAAGCCCCCTCTTTTCTGGGAACGGCCTGGTTGTCATAAATGTGATTCTGTAATATTATTTGTGAATAATTAATTATTGATTCATATAATAAGGAAATATTTATTTTATGTGGATATAAATGAGGGATATATTTTTGTGGTTAAATATAAATGAGTTAATGTTGAGGTTTTTATCAGTATTTTTGTCGGAATGGAGGTATTAAAAATCAAGATTTTTGAGATATTTTGCGGGGGTTATAATTTTTAATCCGACCGTTGGATCGTGGTAATTTTTGGATATGTTATACATATATAAGTTGAGTATATGTTCACAAATTTTGAACCGTTAAAAATGAACGAATGATTTTTTATGAATTTTAAGATGTGACTGATTCGGAAATTAGGTTTATAAATGATTTTGGTGAAAAATTCTAGAAATGGGTGAGCCCCACTTTTGGTTGTTGGGGAAAATGGCTGATTTTTGGTGGGTGGAATAGTAGCAGGTAAAGCCATCAGGTAGCAGGTCAAGTCTGCTTCGGCGTGCTAACATTTTCCTATAAATAGAGGGCTAAGTTAGAATTAAAAATCACACCAGAATTCATAAGTTTTCTCTCTTTTTCTCTCTAGATTATTGAGTGTATTTTGTGAGTATTTAGATAGTGATGAGTTGATATTCATCAGTGCAAGTTTTCTTCAGCGTTATATCCGATATCCAGTCAGAAGTGCTGCTCTTTTGAGGTAAGGGATAGTAAGGAATTTTAAGGGTTATTATGTTTTTCAGTTTGTAATTCTTCTGACCTTTCGAAAATTCTAGAAAAATTTAAAATGATATTTTGATGAGTTTTATTAATTGTGTCCAAAAATAGTAATTTTTGGATGTATTGATTAAAAGTTATGAATTTTACGGGAAAAGACGATTTTAAAAGTAACCGGTTATAACTCCTTGTGATTAACTCTAAAATTAATAAAATTTTTATTGGAAGTATATCTATATAATATCAGTGTACTATGTGAATTTTAGAATTTTTGGATAAAAGTACAATTTATGATAAATATCTAAATATTTGACGGTTTTGGCCATATGAAAAATAGTAAATGAATTTTAAAAATTTTGAGAAAAATATATGTTCATTATGAGATTATATTAAGCTAAATCCCAGAAAAGAAATATTTTTGGGACTGATTTGGTATTTTTTTTGAAAATGGTCTAGTTATGAGTAAATGAATTAAATATGTTATGTGAAGTAAGAAAATTAGAAAATATGATTTTATGGCTTGAGAATTATATATGAGTTTTATGCAGATTTTTGATGAGGCTTTTGGTTATTGGTGATGAAATCTTAAGAGTTAACATTTTATGATGATTAAATCCATTAATTAGTAAAGTGTAAACAATTTAAATAAATTGTTTATAATGTTAAGAAATATTATTCTTTCAATATCATTATACCGAAATATTGGTATGAATTTTATTGTGAAATTTGTACCTTTTTGTGTCGGGGTTACTATTCACGAGTTACTATTCACGATAAAATTAGTTTCTTTTTCTAACCAAATTATAGTTGATTTATGAATATTACTCTTGAGATTAAATCTATATGTTGATCATATTATTTTTATTATTATATATAACATTTTTATAACCCTGATGTTGAAATTTTCTTTCACTTGAGTGTAAAGATGAGTAGATTATTGGTATGATCATTACTTTGGGTTCTCTTTGGCCAGTAGTGTAAAGTTGAATTATTGACTAGTATGATCATGACCATTGAATTTATAATTGAATATCTTCAACTTAAGTGCAAAGGTGAAATGATCAACATGGTTATAATTATTGTTTATATAAATGATTATATATTTCTTTGAGATATTAATATATTTGGTCTGTAGTGCAAATATGAATTATTGATGAATATCTTTGGCCTGTAGTGCAAAGATGACCTGTTGTTGAATATCTTTGGCCTATAGTGCAAAGATGAACTGTTGATGAATATTATTGGCCTGTAGTGCAAAGATGAAATGTTGATGAATATCTTTGGCCAGTAGTGCAAAGATGAACAGGTGCTGAGATGAACATGACCAACTGGTGATACAAATGAATATCTTTGGCCATAGTGCAAAGATGAAGTTATTAGTATGATTATGAACATGAACTGTGATTTAGTGTAACCATGATCTTTGATGTTTCAGGTAAAGACATGTGTTAAAAATATTCTTCTTCTTGGATGCGAAGAAAAAATTTAGAATCACAATTATGATTATGAGTTATTCATATGATTGTGGAAAGGAACTGTTGAGTGATGTTACAGGGATAAAATATTGTTGGTAGATTTTTAACATGGAGAAGATAATAGACTTTATAGTCTATTTGACTCTTCTAATGGATTGCTCGTTCCGCTGCAACTATGGTTGAAAATTTTTATCATCTACCATATGTTCTAACTCTCTGATTTATTACTAATGAAGGCTATTGATAATTTAATTATCTTTAGTCATGATATTCTTTACTGAGCTAGTTGTGCTCACCCTTTTGCTTCACAATTCCTTTCAGGTAATAAAAGTGTAGCTGGGTCGAGTGGGGGATAATAGGGAAATAGAACGGTGGTCTATAGCTGTTGAGGGTGAGGCGAACCCAACGTTGGAAGGGTGTTTTGTCACTATCATACAAGATGTCTAATGACATACAACCTCGTATCATCATAAGACAGTGATGTGCTCATCCACTTGCTGAGTATACATACAAACACTACTTATATAATCTTGGTGTTTGTTTGAAGTATAATTCTCAATTAGAGACAGTGAAGATAATGATAAGTCAAGAGAAGACTCACCATTGGGAAGAATATGATAGTAATCTTCTCGTTTCTCTTTGGGGTATATTGGTCAACCAAGGATAATTCTGTGGCCATATGATATCTATCACAACCTAGAAGCATGGCCTCCCATGTACAAAGGTTTCCTTGAGCACTTCCCAAATATTCTAATTTTTAAAACAGTTTTTGACTATACCTTTATGTAAGGTGTCATTGTGAGGTGATGTCCAAGGTTGGGACATGAGTCACATTTAGTATATATTTGTATCCAAACTCACAGCACATGTGTTGTTGTATTTTATACGACAATTGTTGTAATAAAGTTGTAGTTATTTTCTGTACCATGTATTTGGCGACTTAGAATGAGTGTTGTATACCTATTTTGGGGGTTTCACAGTTGGTATCAGAGCTTAGGGATATGATCTCTGGCGGAGATCGGGGAATATAACTAGGAGGGGAGAGATGAGTAAATTTTTCGCTAGTGTGTCCTACCTAAACTTATTTGTTGGTCAGTCATAATATCGGGATATTATGTGATATGTTAATTTGTTAAATTAACTCTTGTTTTGAAGCTGTATTCTAGAATAATATTTGAAATACAGGAGATGAGCAATGAAGAAATTATGATGACAGGGAAGATGGAATGAAAGCAATGCATTTTCAACTCTTCGAAATACTAGGTACGTAAATTTCGGGGACGAAATTTCATAAGGAGAGGAGATTGTAAGACTCCGAATTTTATGAAATAAAAGTATTCAATTTTTCTATTTAGTAAATGGTTAAATTGATAACAAGTTAAAGTTAAGGGTGATATATGAATTTTTTTTAAAAAATACGTAAGTGGTTATAAAATATTCATTGTTATCGGGAAATATTCGTTGGTCGTGGAATATTTTTTCTGTCGGGGAATATTCGTACGACGGCGCAGCTATTTGTGGGCCCCATAACGAAAAACGGTCGGATTAAGATAACGACAAAAATTGAGTTTTTATAATTAACGGCGTAGTTGTTACCGTTAACACTGTTGGAATACCCAGTGGTTAAAATACAGTAATACGTGTTATTGCACAGTATTTTTAAAATTATTGATCCTTACGTAAGAATGCACTACTCAATAATTGTTACAGTAATTACTGTTCAATATTTTATTTTATTGATTCAATAATTGCTGCGTTGATATTTTATATTATTGTTGTTTCAATAATTGTTGTTGCACAGTATTTCCCATTATCATATCAATAATTCATATTATTTAGAATAATATTATTAGATAGCATTATTGATAATGTATAGAAAGTTCTATCTAAGGAGAGGTTTGGTCATCTAATTGCGCGCCAGTAAGGAGAAATTCTTATCGGAAAGTCCCTTCTTTTCTGGGAACGGCCTGGTTGTCATAAATGTGATTCTGTAATATTATTTGTGAATAATTAATTATTGATTCATATGATAAAGAAATATTTATTTTATGTGGATATAAATGAGGGATATATTTTTGTGGTTAAAAATGAAGGAGTTAATGACATACAACCTCGTATCATCATAAGACAGGAATGTGCTCATCCACTTGCTGGGTATACATACAAGCACTACTTATATAATCTTGGTGTTTGTTTGAAGTATAATTCTCAATTAGAGACAGTGGAGATAATGATAAGTCAAGAGAAGACTCACTATTGGGAAGAATATGATAGTAATCTTTTCGTTTTTCTTTGGGGTATATTGGGTCAACCAAGGATAATTCTGTGGCCATATGATATCCATCACAACCTAGAAGCATGGCCTCCCATGTACAAAGGTTTCCTTGAGCACTTCCCAAAGATTTTAATTTCTAAAATAATTTTTGACTATATCTTTATGTAAGGTGTCATTGTGAGGTGTTGTCCACGGTTGGGACATGAGTCACATTTAGTATATATTTGTATCCAAACTCACAACACATGTGTTGTATTTTATACGACAATTGTTGTAATAAAGTTGTAGTTATTTTCTGTACCATGTATTTGGCGACTCAGAATGGGTTGGATGGAATGGACCTATTTTGGGGGCGTTACATTATGCAGCAATTACTGCAGTAATAATTGAGTATAACCGAGTGACTTCTCACGTAAGCATCAATAATAAAAGATACTTTACAATACCATGTGTTACTATGCAATCACGCGTATTACTGTACTTTTACCACCAAGTATTTCAACAGTTTAACGGTAACACTTTCGCCGTTATGTTTATAAAAAAATATTTCTATCGTTTTCTAACTACGACAATACATCTGTTGTGGGGTCCACCAATGATTGTGTCGTCGTACGAATATTTCCTATTAAAACGAATATTCCCCGACCAATTGAATATTTTATAACAACTTGCTTAGTTTGCAAAATTTATAAATATTACTAATAACTATAAAACATTATATCAAATCCACACCATAATATTTAAAAATATATTTTGAGAAAAATTAATCTTTATTCGTAAAAGTTGGGGTCTTACAACCTCCCCTTCTTATAAAATTTCGCCCTTAAAATTAGGGTACGTACCTGGTATGTCGAAAAGGTGAGGATACATTGACTTCATTTCAGATTCTAACTCCCAAGTCATTTCCTCAACATCGTGGTTTCTCCACAAAACTTTGACTTGAGGTATAACCTTGGAGCGTAGAATATGATTTTTCTTATCCAAGATTTTAACAGGTACCTCTTCATACGTTAAATCTTCTGCTATCTCGTCCGGTTCTAATTCAATAATGTTGTTCAGGTCTTTCCCATATTTACGCAATATAGATATGTGAAAAACGTTATGAACACGAGACATACTTGGCAGTAAGGCGAGTCTATAGGCCTCAGTTCCTACTCGATCGAGGATTTTGAATGGCCCAATGAATCGAGGATTGAGCTTTCCTCTCTTTTCAAATCGTGTAACTCTTTTCTATGGAGCAACACGTAACAACACATGAACTCCAACATTGAATTTCACGTCCTTTCGATGAAGATCAGCATAACTCTTTTGTCAATCTTGTGATCATTTGAATCTTTTTCGTTGTCATGCGTACCAATTTCGGTCCCAACAACGTTGCTTCACCCACCTCATCCCAGCATACTAGAGAACGACACTTGCATCTATACAACGCCCCGAATGGAGCCATGCCAATACTTACTTGATAACTGTTGTTGTAGGAGAATTCTACTAATGACAAGAACTTGTCCCAACTTCCTTTGAAGTCAAGGACATAGAGTCTTAATAGATCTTCAAGAGTTTGAATAGTACTCTCCAACTGTCCGTCCATTTGAGGATGGTATGCCGAACTGAATCGTAAATCTGTGCCCATAGCTTTTTGCAAACTAACCCAAAATCGTGAATTGAATCTTGGGTCTCGATCAGAAACTATGGATACTAGCATACCATGCAGTCTTACAATCTCATTTATGTATATACGAGCACGACGTTCAAGTGAATAAGTTTCTCGTATAGGTAAGAAATGAGTAGATTTGATCAATCTATCGACAATGACCTAAATTGCATTTATGCCTTAAGAAACCTTGGGAAGACCAGTAACGAAATCCATAGTAATGTGCTCCCACTTCCATTCTGGAATTTCAAGTGGTTACAATGGACCTTTTGACACTTGATGTTCCACCTTGACTCGTTGACAAGTTAGACACCTTGAGATAAACTCCGCGATCTCTCTTTTCATATTGCTCCACCAAAATGTATGTCAAAGATCACGATACATTTTGGTACTCCCAGGTTGGATTGCAAACGGTGTGTTATGCGCCTCCATCATGATTTTATACTTTAAATCAGGGTCGTTAGGAACACAAAGTTTGGAGTTGACTTGAAGTATTCCTTCTTCATCGACTCTTACTTCTGGAATAGCACCTTCTTGCACTTTCTTTTTCATACGCATCAGCTCTAGGTCTGTAGCTTGAGCAGCTTTAACTTTATCGATTAAAGTCGGTTCTATTCGTATATTTGCCATCATCACATAGGTCCCTGGAGTCTTTAACTCTATCTTCATCCTTTGTAAGTCATACAAAATAGGCCTTTGCGTTGACAGTATCGCACTCGTACCCGCATATGATCTCAATGCGTCAGCTACTACGTTCACCTTTCCAAGATGGTATTGAATGGTATGATCGTAATCTTTCAACAGCTCAAGCTAACATCGTCGCCGCATGTTAAGCTCCTTTTGGGTGAAGAAATATTTGAGGCTTTTATGATCCGTATAGATCTCCATTTTCTCCCCATATAGGTAATGCCTCCAGATTTTAAGCGCAAAAACGACAGCTGCCAACTCTAAATCATGAGTAAGATAATTCCTCTCATATTCTTTGAGTTATCGTGAGGCATAGGCTATGCATTTCTCATGTTACATGAGAACATATCCTAAACCTTTGCCTGAAGCATCGCTGTATATGACAAATCCCTCCGAACTCGATGGTATTATCAGAACATGTGTTGAAATGAGTGTTCTCTTGAGTTCTTGAAAACTCTTTTCACATTCCTCGCTCCAACCGAATTTTGTATCTTTTTGAGTTAGCTAAGTTAACGGAGTAGCGATTCGAGAAAATTCTTCCACGAATCTCCGATAATAACCAGCTAAGCCCAGAAAGCTACGTATTTCGGTCCCTGACTTAGGTTGCTCCCAATTTTGAATTGCTTCAATCTTCGCTGGGTCAATAGATATTCCGTGATTTGATATCACGTGCCTAAGGAATGTTACTTCCTTAAGCCAGAACTCGCATTTTTTCAACTTGGTATATAGCTTGTTTTCACGAAGCTTTTGGAGTATCAGCATCAAGTGTTGCTCATGATCTTCACGGCTTTTGAAGTATATGAGGATGTCATCAATAAAGACAACCACAAAATGATCTAAATATTCCTTGAATATTCGGTTCATCATATCCATGAAGACAGCAGGAGCATAAGTCAATCCAAAAGACATGACTAGTAATTCGTAATGCCCGTACCGAGTTCTGAAAGCAGTTGTAAGATCCCAATTTTCATAAATAAATATTAATTTTTTTTTGAAATATCATTTTTAATATTATGGTGTGGTTTTGATAAAATGTTATAGTTGTGGGTAAATGGGGGGTCCATAAAATAAGCAAATTTACAACAAATACTTAAAAAAATCCCTTCAATATTTTTAACAACATTTATTCATCATTATTATTATTCGCAATATTTAACAACCAGATCGTTCTCAGGAAAGTGAGGGCTTTTCAATAAGGATTTCTCCCTATTGGCGCGTAATTAGGTGACCAAACCTCTCCTCGACATAACTTTCTAGACATCGTCAATATTGCAAATAATAATATGAATAACTTTGTTTTCTCAATTATTGATTTAATAATATAAAATATTGTGCATATGATACTATGACAATAATTGAATCAATAATATGAGATACTATGCAGCAATTACTGTGGCAATAATTGAATAAAACTGAGTAAAAATTGGGGTCTAACAACTGCTTTCAGAACTCGGTACGGGTATTACGAATTCCTAATCATGTCTTTTGGATTGAATAATGCTCCTGCTGCCGTCATGGATATGATGAACCGAGTATTCAAGGAATATTTGGATCAATTTGTAGTCGTCTTTATTGATGACATCCTCATATACTCTAAAACCCGTGAAGATCATGAGCTACACTTGAGGCTGATACTCCAAAAGTTTCGTGAAAATAAGTTTTATGCCAAGTTGAAGAAATGTGAGTTCTGGCTTGAGGAAATAGCATTTCTTGGGCACGTGATATCAAATCACGGAATATCTGTTGACCCAGCGAAGATTGAAGCAATACAAAGCTGGGAGCAACTTAAGTCAGTAATCGAAGTACGTAGCTTTTTCGGCTTAGTTGGTTATTATCGGAGTTTCGTGGAAGGATTTTCTCGAATCGCTACTCCATTAATCAGCTGACTCGAAAAGATACAAAATTCGGTTGGAGCGAGGAATGTGAGAAGAGTTTTCAAGAACTCACGAGGAGACTCATTTCAGCACCTGTTCTGACAATACCATCTGGTACGGATGGATTTGTCATCTACAGCGATGCTTCAGGCAGAGGGTTAGGATGTGTTCTCATGCAACATGGGAAAGTCATAGCCTATGCCTCACAATAACTCAATGAATATGAGAGGATTTATATTATTAAATCAATAATTGAGACGACAAAGTTATTCATATTATTATTTGCAATATTGACGATGTCTAGAAACTTCTGTCGATGAGAGGTTTGGTCACCTAATTGCGCGCCAATAGGAAAAAATCCTTATCGAAAAGTCCCCTCTTTCCTGGAAACGATCTGGTTATTAAATATTGCGAATAATAATGATGAATAAATGTTGTTAAAAATATTGAGGGAATTTTTTTTAAGTATTTGTTGTAAATTTGCTTATTTTATGGACCCCCCATTTCCATTTACCCATTTTTTAAAATAATCGGTAGAAAGTTACCCAGTATATATATATATATATATATATATATATATATATATATATATATATACACACACACACACACACACACACACACACACACACTCCACCCTTGACCATTCCTTTTTCTTAACAATCCAATTTTCATCACACATGGGCCCCACCTTTTATTATATATATATTTAATGGTAATGGAAACGGGGGGGAAGGTTGCCCGAGAATGGAGGGAGTTAGAATTGTTATTATTATTATATATAAATTTAGAAAAAGGAATGGTCACGGGTGGAGTGTGTGTGTGTGTGTGTGTGTGTGTGTGTATATATATATATATATATATATATATATATATATATATATATATATATATATATATATATATATATATATATATATATATTTAATGGTAATGGAAATGGGGGGGAAGGTTTCCCGGGAATGGAGGGAGTTAGAATTGTTATTATTATTATATATAAATTTTTATTATATATATTATAATAAATTTTGTTGAATATATTATATTTTATTTGAATAGTATTTTACTATGCAGTGCACAGTAAATCTTGTGAATCAGAAAGTTGCGCCCGTGAATTCGATTAATTTCAAACACTGTGCGTTCGTGGTTTCTAAATTCAAATAGTATCCCTTCCATTCTCCTATAAATAGGATGTTTAGTTAGAATTAAAAATCACACTAGAATCAAAGAATTTTTTTCTTCTATAATCTTGAGCGTATTTATTTAGAGTTTAAGGAAGCTTTAAGCGTAGTAAACAGTTCAAGTTTTCTTCAAGAATATCCCTGCCATACCAGTTGGAATACTCTCTTTTTTAAGATAAGAGATATTATTTTTGTTCAGTATTCGTAAGAAATAATATTTTCTTCCATACTCTATAGTATGTAAGTAATATTATTTCGTTTCAGATTCAGAATTCTACACTCATTTTGTTAAGTTTTGGCTTCTATACTCTATGAAATTAGTAGGATATCATTGATATTTGTGATTCATTCAGTATCTTTTCATGAAAATATTATTCTGAACATTCTTGATAAGTTTCAACTTTTTCATACCGAAGTACTATTCCCGAAGTACTATTCACGGGATACTATTCACCCAGGGTACTATTCAGGATAAAAATTGATTTCTTTTTGGTCCAAATCATTTTTGATACAATATTATTCTTAAATTTTACTCCACAAAGCAGTATCATGTTGACAATTTGGACATCTTTGAATTCTGGATAAATTAAATTATAAATCTTTAAAAATTTATCATTTGCTTTCTTTTAATTGAATTCTTATATCATTGTCATTATTCTCATGCTTATATTATGATGAAAGTCATATGTGGCCGGTAGTGCAGAGATGGACTTGGTAAGATTATGACCAGTGATTATTTGGTATAATCATGACCGTAATGTTACAAATGATGTGATAAGAGTCCTCATTGGCCCGTAGTGCATTGATGGACAGTTGTTGGCCATAGATGAAAACACGAATATCCTTGGCCCGTAGTGCATGGATAATTCGTGGTCGTGATACTAATGAATATCCTTGGCTGTAGTGCAGGAATGATTTGATGATGTGGATTATTTATTAACATGAGTCTCAACGATAAAATTGATGATAAACTTTTTAAATCATAGAAGATAGTAGATATCATGCTCTACTTGAATCTTCTAATGGATTGTTTGTTCCGCTGCAGTTAAACTTGATGGTTATTATATTTTATCAGTTTAACACTGTTGAAGGCTAACAATAATTTATTCTGCATTATCTTAGTCATAATAATATTTTTTACTGGGATGGTTTAGCTCACCCTTTTGCTTTCATTGTTCTCTTCAGGAAATGAGAAAGTAGCCAGGACTAGTCGGGAAATGGAGTGACGGTCCAGATGTTTGCATTAGTAGTCCTCACTATTCTGTGAAATAGTGTGATAATAATTGTAATGAGGACTTATTTTGAGTTTGAATACTGTCTAGAAGACTATATTTGTATTAAAACTCACAACTTATATTTTGTCGTATTCTACATGACACTTAACAATTGTATAAATTAAGTTTGTATTTGAATTATGTACAATGTATTTGGCAACTCGGAATAGGTGATGTATACCTATTTTGGGGGCATCACAGCAGTCTTTGGAATGTCATCAGTTTTAATCTTTAACTGATGATATCTGGAACGAAGATCGATCTTTGAAAAGAATTTAGCGCCTTACAACTGGTCAAACAAGTCATCAATGCGAGGCAATGGGTACCTATTTTTTATGATGACATGGTTTAACTCCTGATAATCAATACAAAGTCGCATACACCCATCTTTCTTCTTCACGAATAGAACAGGAGCACCCCAAGGAGACGTACTAGGACGAATGAAATTGATGTCTAACAATTCCTGCAGTTGAGTTTTTAACTCCCGAAGTTCAATAAGAGCCGTTCAATATGGGGCTTTAGAAATGGGTTTTGTCCCGAGTTCAAGGTCGATGCAAAATTTAATTTCACGCTTTAGGGGTATGCCAGGAAGTTCTTCAGGGAATACGTCAAAAAATTTATTAATAATAGAAATATCATTCAATTAAAACTGACGTATTTTTGTTTAAATCCGTGACATAGGCTAAGAAAGCTTGACATCCGTTTTCAATAAACGAATAGCTTTGTGGCTTGATATGACAGTGATTGACTTTAATGGTTTGGTTGCTTGAATTCGTATAATAGGTTGGTTAGGAATATGAAAGCTAACAACCTTACGAAAACAATCAATTTTAGCATGATGAGTAGTTAACCAGTCAATTCCTAAAATCACATCAAATGCAATTATTTTTAAAGAGATAAGATCGACCGGTAACGAGCGGGTGCCGATTTGAATCAAACAAGACTTATAAACAGTGGATGTAATGAAAGTTTCTCCCAATGGAGTTTCAATAGATAAGTCAAAGTCTAATTTCTCTATAGTTAAATTTAAACGTTGAGTGCAAGTAGGAGAAATAAAAGAATAGGTAGAACCGGTATCAAATAAGGTATAGACTTTACTAGAGTTTATGATTAGCTTACAAGTGATAACCTAGTTTGGGTTCCTTACTTTTTGGGAGGTCACGACAAACGCTCTCCCTTGAACTACCGATTTTGACTTGTCTGGGACGGCCTTTGGTGTCTCCATCTCAGCTGAATTTGACTTTATTGTACGATAAAATTGGGCTAGGTGACCTTCTCTTCCATAATTGTAACACGTTTTGGACTGCTGCGTACAGTTTGTACTGATGTGTCCCTCTCCTCCGCATTTGAAGCATACAATTGGTGGTCATACTCCTTCCTTAACAACGGGTGCTGGTGCTAACGTCTTTCCATCATTGTTGAACATTCTCTTCTTGAAATTTTCACTTCTATTGTCTTGGCCATGATTACCACCGAAGTGGTTACCTTTTCTGGCTTGTTGATTTCCTCCACGTTTGTTGTCACCACTTCGATGACTGCTACCACTGGTAGTATCGCTTTACCGGCTTCTATCTCTTGGCTAGGTTGACTCATTATCACGTTCCAATAATTGAGCCCTATTTACAACATCAAAATACAAACACAATTTGTGAGAAATGAGGTATTGACGTATCTTGGGTTTCAAAGCTCTTAGAAACATCAACGTCATTCTCTCCTCATTATCAACCAAATGGGATGTAAACCGGGACAACTCGGCAAACTCAGCCTCGTACTGCAATACAGTTATATTATTTTGCTCCAACTTGATGAACTCTACTTCCTTCTTGTGACGAATACTTTCGGGAAAGTACTTGTTGTTGAACAGTTCTTGGAACTTCTCCCAAGACATTTTGAGTGCGGCAGACTGAGTACGTTTTACTGATTCCCACCAGTAATCTGCCTCTCCTCTCAACATGAAGGTGGCAAATGGAACTTTTTGCTCCTCGAAGCATCCTAAGACATCAAATATCTTGGTGATCTATTTTATCCATGTCTCTATCTTTATTGGTTCTGGCTTTTCCAAAAACTCCGGTGGTCCCAGCTCCTTGAACTGCTTAGTAGTGACCGTCCGAGAGTTGCCAGTGTTTTCACCTGCATTTTGAACAAGAGTTTCTCTCGCCTGATGTTGCATGAATTGCATAAAGCCTCTGAACATTCCATCGTTCATCATCTGGTCGGTGTTGTTGTTTACCTGAGGATTATTACCTTCCTGATGCACATTATCCTGGGTATTGATTGTTGGTGACTCAACGGTCTCATATGCTTCATTGATTATTTCAACATTTTCAGATTTCATTTTCAAACACTGCCACAAAACAAGGGTTAATTGACATGCCACATATTATCCCTATACTCTGACCAACCAATTAAATAACAAATAAACTTAGGTAGGTCATACTAGCGAAGGATTTTCCCATCTCTCCCCCCTGGTTTTAGTCTCACATCTTATCCAGTGATCATATCCCTAAGCTCTGACACCAACTGTGACGCACCCAAAATAGGTATACATCACCCATTCTGAGTCGCCAAATACATGGTACAGAAATTAAATACAACTTCCTTATACAATACAAAAAACGTAGCTGAGAGTTTTTATACGAATATTGTCTAATAGACAGTATTCAAACTCAAAAAGGAGTCCTCATTACAATTATTATTACACTATTTTATAAAATAGTGAGGACTAATATAGCCACCATCTCGGACCATCACCCCGTTTCCCGACTAGTCCCGACTACATTCTCATTTCCTGAAGAGAACAATGAAAGCAAAAGGGTGAGCTCAACTAGCCAGTAAGAAATATTATGACTAAGATAATGCAGAATAAATTATCATTAGCCTTCAATAGTGTTAAACTGATAAAAAACAACAAGTTTAACTACAGCGGAACAAGCAATCCATTAGAAGAGTCAAGTAAAACATGATATCCACTATCTTCTATGATTTAAAAAGTGTATCATCAACTTTATCACTGAGACTCAGCTCAATAAATAATCCACATCACTGTATTATCCATGCACTACGGGCCAAGGATATTCATTAGTATCACAACTATGAATTATCCATGCACTACGGGCCAAGGATATTCGTGTTTTCACCAATGGTCACGATACAACAACTGTCCATCAATGCACTACGGGCCAATGAGAATTTTTACCACATCATTTGTAATATTACATGTCATGATTATACCGAATGATTTCTGGTCATAATCATACCAATCAACAGTCCATCTATGCGCTACGGCCAAAGATGACTTTCATCACAATATAAGCATGAGGATGATAACAATGATATAAGAATTCAATTAAACGAAAGCAAAAGATAAAATTTTAAAGATGTATAATTTAATTTATCCAGAATTTAATAATGTCCAAATTGTCAACGTGATACTGCGTTATGGAGTAAAATTCAAGAATAATATTATATCAAAAATGATTTGGACAGAAAAGAAATTAATTTTTATCATGAATAGTACCCCGGGTGAATAGTACCTGAGTGAATAGTATCCCGTGAATAGTACTTCGAAAATAGTACCCCGTGAATAGTATTTTGTGAATAGTACTCGTGAATAGCATTTTATGAATAGTACTTAATGAATAGTACCCGTGAATTATACTTTATGAATAGTACCGTATAAATGAATAGTACTCATGAATAGTACTCCGGCATGAAAAGCTTAAAATTTAACAAGAATGTTCAGAAAATATCCTTATGAAACGATACTAGATGAAGCGCAAATTTTAAAGATATTCTATTAATTTCACGGAGTATAGAAACAATACTTTAATAGAATGAGGGTATAATCTACAAAACGAAATAATATTACTCACATACTACAGAGTATGGAAGAAAATATTATTTCTTATGATTAGTAAAAAAATAATATCCCTTACCTTAGAAGAAGACTGGATGCTGGAATAGTGAAGTAGCAGAATACTCTTCTTCTTCCTCTCTATAGCTTCTCTTTCTATAATTGCTTTTGTGAGTCTTAGTGAATTAGTGAGAATGAAAGATGAATGAGCTTCTATTTATAGGAAAGAGGGGGCTTTCCGATAAGGATTTCTCTCTATTGGCGCGTAATTAGGTGACCAAACCCCTTTTCTCGACAGAACTTTCTAGACATCGTCAATAATGCAAATAATAATATGAATAACTTTGTCGTCTCAATTATTAATTTAATAATGTAAAATATTATGAAGATGATACTACAACAATAATTGAATCAATAATATTAGAGATATTATGCAGCAATTATTGTAGCAATAATTGAGTATAACTGAGTGACTTCTCACGTAAGCATCAATAATCAAATATATTGTACAATACTGTGTGCTACTATGCAACCACGCGTATTACTATACTTTTACCACCAAGTATTTCAACAGTTTAACGGTAACACTTTCATCGTTATGTTTATAAAAAAATATTTCTGTCGTTTTCTAACTACGACAATACTTCCGTTGTGGGGTCCACTAATGATTGTGTCATCGTACGAATATTCTCTGTTAAAACGAATATTCCCCGACCAATCAAATATTTTATAACAACTTGCTTACTTTGCAAAATTTATAAATATTACCCACAACTATAATATTATATCAAATCCACACCATAATATTCAAAAATATATTTTGTTAAAAATTAATCTTTATTCATAAAAGGTGGGGTCTTACAAGAAATATCTCCAAAAGCATAAGAAGGGGAGAAGATAGAAAAAAAAGGTATTATTATTGTAAATATTTGAATTTCTATACTTTGTACAATTCTTTGAATATATAAATATATTCATTCTTTTGTTCAAGCAATATAGTGTCTCACTGTATATTAGTCATGTTTATTTTTAAGTATATTGCATCATAGAATTGATGAATGTTTTAAAACTAATGGTTTTCTCATCAATAATTAGGGGGACATTATTAGAAACTGCATGTTTAATTTTGATGATGAGATGCTTAATGTATATTTGCTTTAGTAGTTTTTGTAAAGTTTTTAATAAGAATATAATGTACAAGGACCAAGCCTCCTTTAGTATAGTGGTTAAGCTCACTTCTTGAGCACCAGGAGGTCTTGGGATCCATCCCTGCCAAAGGAAGGAATGTTAAATTTCGCCTAAACTAGCAAAAAAAAAATATGATGTACAAGGATTTATTGTAAAAGATCAAATTTGTTAGGTTGATCTTATAAGCTGAATTAATGTATAGATGCTAGGATAAAATCGATTGTAAAGTAAGATTGATCTACCATAAAGCTTCTCTGGCATTTTGTTAAGTTATCAAATATCGCAGAGTTAGCTATGTTATCGTAGAACATTAATTAGAAGTTCGTAGAGTCTGTAGAGTTCACTCTAAGGTCGTAAAATGAATCAAAGATTATATAGCAGATAGTAGAGTGTCTCTCAACTCGTAGAGCAAGATATCATAGAGAAAAACGTAGAGTTAAGATCGTTGAGTGGATCAAGCCCAATACTCTACGGTTTATATGCAACTCTACGATCAGTCAAAGTCATAGAGCTTGTCAAGCCTGACATAAGACTGACAATGAGGAGCCTTGCAGAGTGAAGAACTCAAGATGTTTGCCAACCATCCTAAGTTTTAATTGAAAATCATATAAGTATATGTCTTACAATTATTTTGATGATGTGACATCACCCACGTGGTAGATAAAGCAACAGTCTGATGTGACCAATCTAAGTAGAAAGTAAGCTGACACATTCTCCCATAATGTCAACATTAAAGATCTTCTAGGATCAACGCATTAAATGCCCAACGACAACTTTCCAACAGGAAGCTCTCGAGGTGGTCTATAAAAGGTAAAGAGATTCAAGTTAACAGAACGAATTACTAATCAAAAATTTGAAACTCTGCTAAAGTTCTAAGAGCTCCACTTATCAAAAAGAGAACAACTTGTTCTGCTACTAAATCTTCAGAAGTCAAGCTTAAACTCAACTTAGTAGCACCATAGACAACAACTTATCTATTGTGATTTGCTATTCTAAGTGACCTCATTGCCAAGTTTAAGTGACTTGAATAGTTCTTAGTAAACTGGACTAAGTGTCCTCTGTCATAGAGATATTTGCTAAGTTTAAGTGACTTAAATTAATCTTAGTGATTCATTATAATATATATTAGTAATCTGGTCTTAGTGACCCTCAAACATCCTTAGTGGATTTCCTACTCGTAGAGTAGAAGATTGAACTAGGAGTCTTTTATATTTCGAATTACATAAAATCTCGTGTCATTTACATTGTAGTATCTACATTTTTGTCAATATTTTTTATATTCTTTTGTGTCTTAAATTTACAAGAACTAAATTCAGAGTTGAGAATTCATTAAATCTTTAAGGGGTTTTCAAACTAATACTTCGTTGTGCTTAATTAATTTAATTTGTTAATAATTTGGTAATACATTCTTAATAATCAAAATTTTTTAAAGGATCTATTCAACCCCACCTTCTAGATCTCTTTGTGCCTCTTGGAAATAACAGTATGTTATGTAGTCGGTCTTTCTTTCTGATGAATTGTTTCTCTATAGCCTTCTGACTCTTCATTACAAATTCTTTTATACTTGTTGAAGCATTCGCATACTCATCAAAAAAATGGTTCATGTCCTTTCTTCTTCTGGTCGTTGTAGTTCGCATGGAAAAATATCTCTTTGTATACGCACAAATCCATTTCTCTCATACATCATGCAAACTTCTAAGTCACTCATTATTATAAAATTCATAATCCCTCATCAGAATTTGGCAACATTCTTTAAACTCGTTGATGGACAATGAATTATACACAAAATTGTTAAAATGGTCTTTTAATGATAGGTGCTCAGAATAATCCGTGATGCAATTTTTCAGGAAATGTATTGTTAATATGTCAAGAACATAATACATGATAAATGGAAAGGAGTACGGTAAATATAACATTACTCATGGCTTTATCTTGGTTAGAGATTATAGTTATAGGTGTCTTGTAGTCCATAGTTTTGAGTCACGTATCTAAGACCTAAACGAAAGTGTGACGCCCCCAAAATAGGTAAACACAACTCATTCTGAGTCGCCAGATACACGGTACAAAATTTAAATATAAACTTCATTTATACAATACGACAAATGTGAGCTGAGAGTTTTAACACGAATATTGTCTCGTAGACAATATCCAAACTCAAATGAAGTCCTCATTACATTTATTATCACACTATTTCATAGAATAGTGAGGACTACTATAGCCACTATCTCGGACCATCACTCCGTTCTCTAACTAGTCCCAGCTATATTCTCATTTCTTGAAGAAAATAATGAAAGCAAAGGGTGAGCTCAACTAGCCCAGTTAAGAATATTATGACTAAGATAATGCAGAATAAATTATCGTTAGCCTTCAAAAGTGTTAAACTGATAGAATACAATAGACAACAAGTCTAACTGCAGCGGAATAAGCAATCCATTAGAAGAGTCAAGTAGAGCATAATATCTACTATCTTCTATGATTTAAAAGTTCATCATCAATATTTTATCGCTGTAACACAGCTCAATAAATAATCCACATCATCGAATTATCCATGCACTACGGGCCAAGGATATTCGTTAGTATCACATCCATGAATTATCCATGCACTACGGGCCAATGATATTCATTATTATCACATCCACGAATTATCCATACACTACGGGCCAAGGATAATCGTTAATATCACCAGTGGTCATGATCATGCTAACAACTGTCCATCAATGCATTACAGGCCAATGAGAATTTTTATCACATCATTTGTAATATTACAGGTCATGATTATATCGATACATAGTCATAATCATACAAATCAATAGTCCATTTATGCAATACAAACCAAAGATGACTTTCATCACAATATAAGCATGAGGATGATGACAATGATATAAGAATTCAATTAAGTGAAAGCAATGATAAATTTTAAAGATTTATAATTCAATTTATCTAGAGTTCAAGAATGTCCAAATTGTCAACATGATAACTTCTTTACGGAGTAAAATTCAAGAATAATATTGTATCAAAAGTAATTTGGACAGAAAAAAAATTAATTTTTGTCATGAATAGTACCCCAGGTGAATAGTACCCGAGTGAATAGTATCCCATGAATAATACTTCAGGAATAGTACCCCATGAATAGTACCCCGACATAAAAAGATTAAAAATTAACAAGAATGTTCATAATAATATTTCCGTGAAAAGATACTAGATAAAGCACAAATTTTAAGGATATTCTACTAATTTCAAGGAGTATAGAAGCAAAACTTATCAACATGAGTGTAGAATTAGGAATACGAAACGAAATAATATTACTTACATATTACAGAGTATGGAAGAAAATATTATTTCATACGAATTTTGAATAACAATAATATCCATTACCTTAAAAGGAGAGTATTTCTGACTGGTATAGCGGATATATTCTTGAAGAAAACTTTCACTATTTTTTACACTCAAAGCTTCCTTAAACTCAAAAGAAATACGATCAATATTATAGAAGAAGAATTATCTGATTCTGGTGTGATTTTCATTTCTAAACTGAGCATCCTATTTATAGGAGAATGACAGGATACTATTTGGACGCACAGTAGGAAAAAATCACGGGCGAACGTTCACGGGCGATTTGGCTGAGAAAATTTGATTTTACTATGTAGCACTATGCACATACTATGCAATCAAATAAAATATAATATATTCTATATTTCATAAAAAACAAAACTTGTTAGCTACATTGGTTAAATTCATTATAAAATATAATGTGATTTTCATTTATAATTGTTTCTTTTATATTGGTGCTAACTTATTGACTACATCGGTTACCTTCATGCAACTGTTAATCTGATTGTATACATTGGGTGTTGTGTACTTGTTAATTGGTTACTGTATATTTGGTTTCTAAAGCATATTAATGTACACTTGTACTGATATTTTTTATATTCATGATTACTTGTTAGCTACATTGGTTAAATTCTTACAACAATTAGCCTTTAGTTGGTCACATACCCATTATACTGGTTGTTTTTTGAATTTAGCAATTCAATGGAAAATGTGTTTATCTTATGGTTACTAAATAAATATGTGTTGGTTACTGTCTAAATTGAATTTGGTTACTGTATAATGTTGTTATGATTACTGTGCAGTATTAGGATTTTATATTGGTTTGTTTTATTATGATGAAAACTAATTGGCTACATTGGTTACCTTCATACAACTGTAATAATTTAATTGCTAACAAATAACATTAAACTGATTGATTCCATTGTAAGATGAATGTACAAATGTGTTTTATGTTCTGGTTACTAACATTATGTAGTTTGGTTACTGGCTAACATTGATTTGTTTACTTTACTATATTTATTCTATTTTCAGACAATGAAAATGATTCTAATTGTACTTTATTCTAACGACACACTTAATTTGTGTTGTAGGTTGAGACATCGAAGTGATTTTCACTGTTTACGATGTCGCTAAATAATATATTGTGGACATCGAACAAAAGATATGCACATGCCGTAAATTTCAGCACCATGAGATGCCTTGTTCGCACGCTGCTGCTGTTATGAGCAAGCGAAATTTGAGCTGTTATGATTTTTGCTCAAAAAATTACTCTAAAACAATTTTGGTCGACACATATTTAGCTTCCATCATGTCGTTAAATGATAACGAAAACTGGGATGTACCAGAAGAAGTAAGAAACATATGTATAAAACCACCGAACACAAGAAGACCAGCGGGAAGACCAAAAATAGGGAGGTACAAACACGGATCTGAAATTAAAATTCAAAACAAATGCAGCAGGTGCCAAGTAAAAGGACACAACAGGAAAATATGCAATAATCCACCGGTTTTAAGACCAAAAAAAGGTCTGATATAGTGCAGTTACATTAAGAGTGTAAATTCATGAATATATAATTGTTTACTGTGAGTAACCATTAACCACATGGTTGGTAACATTTTTGATTGTGTACAGTAACCAAAATTGTTATTGATTAATATTTTGATTTCTAATTTCATTATGAGTTGCCAATATAAAGTAAACATATACATTGAACAATTGTTAACTATTCTAAAACATTTTTATGTAAATTTGTTTACCACCTAAAATAAAATGGTTACCCCTGCATTCATGTTTAAATACTACCAGCTAGATAACTATGTAACTTAAAAGTATCCATCAGCTAGATAAATGGGAACCCACACATGTACACTATGCACTTTATAATTGTTCCAAATATAAGTTGTAAATTATTTAGTTACTAACATAAACGAAAATGGTTACCTTTAAATGCAGGTTTGGATACCAACTGCACATCTCAAAAATATCTTTATTTTAATATGAGTTTACAAATGACCATTATATATATTAATGGGAACTCTTAATTAAAATTTCTTATTCCATCATGATGATAGACTATAAATAAAAAACATACATTTAACACTTTATAACATTCGTGATTCAAACTTATAACTGTTTGGTTACCAACAAAAAAAAATTGTTAACATATATGTAGGTTTGGATACCAACCTAACATTTCAACTTAAATAATTGATATATACTGATTTTAACAAATTTTATGTCAATTTGTTTACTTATAAAAAATAAATGGTTACCTCTAGAATAAAAATAATGGTAACCAGAACAAAACAAGAATCCATCTTAGGCAATCATGTATAATAAACAATTACATATTAACCAAAATAAAAAATAAAATTAACAAAAATCTCTCATTGATTGCACAATAATAATAGTCAAAAGCCATTAAATAACAGTTAACAAGATATAATAAATAAGTAACCAAATAATTACATAACAGTAACCATAACAAGTTTTAATGGTAACCAAAACATAAACAACCTGTATATCCAGCAACCTGTAATGAAAGTGATATTGTTTGTTTAGGCAAACCATATATACTCACACATGTACATTTAACAATTGATATATATCCTGATACAAGTTTGTAACTCTCTAGTTACTATCAAAACATTAGCTGGTTACCCTTTTATACATGTTTGGTTACCAACTGTACATTTCAAAATAAAGTAACAAACACAATTTAAAAGAAACAAATACCAACCACCAAACAATATTACTTTCATTACTGCTAATATAATCAAATATGTAATCTCATCTACATAAGATCCAATAAACATCACAAACTCATAAACCATACAAAAATGTTGTGTATATCCTAAAAAAAACAAAATACAAAACACAATTCATAAAGACAAAACAACGAGATCCGAACTAAACAAAATCTGGAACAAATCTTCCTGAAAATTCTCTGTCAGTCTCATATCCTTCCAACTGTTTGTTCCTTGCACGTATATATAGGTTTGTACATAACTTCTTCCGATACTGTACAATGGGGAATGGAATAGGAATTTCATCAAACTTCTGATGAATGACATGCTCAGCGAAACAAATCGTGAACATCCCACAATCACTGTACAAACAGGCAAAAGATAACAAAAATCAAAACTAAAATCAACCTATATGTAATAATTAAAAAAATGTAAACAATGTAACACTTACCCCACGACTTGTTCAGGAACCGCCTCTGCAAATTCTAACTCAATTATATCATCTTCCTCCTTGTTACGATACATTTCACTGCTAAAGTAAATGTCAAACCTATCCCTCCAAAAAGCACTCTTGCGCAGTAAAGTGGGAAGAATGAAGATGTATGGCTCACAAACATCCATAATTTTTGTTTGTATGGATTTCCTTTTTGGCTGCAAAGAATTGTAAACAGTTAGACGTATACAATGCACATCAAATGTCAGCAAAAACCAATGGTCCGGTGATGATATATGAATGAGGAATAACACATAGTCAACATTTCTCCATGGTGTGTTGACATCCATGAACAACCCATGGATGTATTCAGCAACATCACCCTCCCCAGATAGAACACTCTTATCTGCATTTTTACTTGTATACTCCTCAAAAAGAGCGGTCATCTTACCATGAAACCAACAATCCGTGGTCGTTGCCCTTAGATGAACACTATCGGAATTTCTGGCCAATTTACGGAAATAATATAACGCAACATTGATGTGCTGAACCAAAAAAAACATAGGATATTAACAGTTGCTAAAAAATGTAAGTATGTAATGAATGTAACTAAATAATGTAACCATAACTAGAAAAATATAATTTTAAAAAAAAGAACTCACATCGTCGTCTAACCACTGTCCAGGAGTCTTTAATTTGTAGAACCACATTTTTGATGATATTGGGACAGACCCTAATACAAAAGCAGGTTCAATTTTATCGTTCTTTCTAGAAAATTTGTCAGTCCTTCAGTATAAAAGCATATTAGTATACACGGTAACATTAACAATAACCGTATTAGCATACACACTACCCAAAATCAGACTTGAACAGTCAGTAATTAACATACTAATCAACAACTTAATTGTAAACAGTAACCTGGTAACCAACAAATATTAATATAATAACCATAATCACATAGTAACCAATATATAACAAAAAGGTAACCAAAACATAAAATAATAGTAACCAGAAAATAATTTAATAGTAACCAAAACAACAACATCATGTAATTAATATTAATTTAAGCAACCTGAATGTACTAAACAAATACCTAGTAATCAAATATAATATAAAGTAACAAACACTTTACTTCAATGGAACATTAACATAAATCAAATATTACATAATAGTAACCTAAATATAATATATTAGTAACCAAAACCTGATATGACAGTAACCAGAATATAATATGACAGTAAATCAAACAGAAATATAATGTAACCGATACCAATTTAAGCAACCTGTATATACTTAACAAATGTAGTAACCAATATATAATATGATAGTAACCAAAAATCCCATTTTGAGAGCACAAAAATGGTATCCAACTCATAATATAACAGTAACCATAACATGATCAAGCAGTAACCAGAACATAAAATAATAGTAACCATAACATTTATTTAATATTAACCATATGTTTCTACAGTAAAATAAATTTATTTACTTCATAAAAAACTATAGCATTGTTAACAACAAAAAATAAACCTTTTCCTGTTGCTTAGTCCAATTTTAAAACATTGTTCAAACAATGCCTCTTCAAATTTTGACGTCATATTCATTCATACTTTGGGGAATACAGAAAGACCTGCAAGTGTTTTGACTAGCACCCACGGCAGTAGACGATGAACCAGCCGATCCAAACGTTGCTGTATATGGAGACCGCAAAACGGCACTCTTTGCATGTTCACGGACAGGTTTACCACCGGCTTTATGGACGTTTTTCTCCAACTCATCACACTTAATTATCATGTGTGGTCAGAACCATCTGATCAAGTGCATACCTGCTTTCTGCCTCACATTTATTCCCCTTTTTTAATTGATAGAAAAGGTAATATATACGGTTAGATTTTCTACCCAAAAATATGCAATTAACTAATATATGCAATAACAAACTGACTGAACAATAACCGACAAACTAAAATGAACATATTCTACTAGTAACCAAAACAACATAAAATAGTAACCAAATCATAATATAATAGTAACCAACACACATTGTAAATAGTAACCAACCTACATTATAATAGTAACCATAACATATATAATATGTAAGACCCCGAATTTTATGAAATAAAAGTATTCAATTTTTCTTATAATTATTATTCAGTAAATGGTTAAATTGATAAAAAAATTAAAGTTATGGGTGAAATGTGCAAATTTTACAAAATAAGCAAGTGGTTATAAAATATTCATTGTTGTCGGGGAATATTCGTTTGGTCGTGGAATATTCTTTCTGTCGGAGAATATTCGTACGACGGTGCAGTTATTTGTGGGCCCCATAACAAAATAACCGTCGAATGAAGAAAACGGCAAATTTAAATTTTTATAAATAACGGCGTAATCGTTACCGTTAACACTGTTGGAATACCCGGTGGTTAAAGTAAAGTAATATGCGTGGTTGCACAGTAGCACACGGTATTGCACAGTATTTTTGAATTATTGATTCTTACGTAAGAAGGCACTACTCAATAATTGTTACAGTAGTTACTGTTCAATATTTTATTTTATTGATTCAATAATTACTGCGTTGATATTTTATATTATTGTTGTTTCAATAATTGTTGCTGCACAGTATTTTCCATTATCAGATCAATAATTCATATTATTTGAATAATATTATTAGATAATATTATTGGTAATGTCTAGAAAGTTCTGTCTAAGGAGAGATTTGGTCATCTAATTGCGCGTCAGTAAGGAAAAATTCTTATTGGAAAGCCCCCTCTTTCATGGGAACGGCCTGGTTGTCATAAATGTGATTCTGTAATATTAATTGTGAATAATTAATTATTGATTCATATGATAAGGAAATATTTATTTTATGTGAATATAAATGTTGGATATATTTTGTGGTTAAATATGAAGGAGTTAATGTTGAGGTATTTTATCAGTATTTTTGTCGGAATGGACGTATTAAAAATTAATCAGGGTTTTTGAGATATATTGCGGAGGTTATAATTTTTAATCCGACCGTTGGATCGTTGTGATTTTTGGATATGTTATACATATATAAGTTGAGTATTTGTCCACAAATTTTGAACTGTTAAAAATGAACGTATGATTTGTTATGAATTTTAAGAGATTACTGGTTTAGAAATTGTTGAAGTTTCAGAATTTATCATTTTGGTGGAAAAATTCTAGAATTGGTGGGCCCCACTCTTGGTTGGTGAAGAAATGCGCTGAAATTTTTATTCAAATGTGGTGGGTGGGAATAGTAACAGGTAAAGCCATCAGGTTACAGGTTAAGTCTGCTTCGGCGTGCTAACATTTTCCTATAAATAGAGGGCTAAGTTAGAATTGAAAATCACACCAGAAACATAAGCTTTCTCTCTTTTTCTCTCTATATTATGAAGCATATTTTGTGAGTATTTAGATACTTTGAGAGTTGCTATTCAGTGCAAATTTTCTTCGACTTTGCATTCCAGTCAGAAATACTGCACTTTTGAGGAAAGGGATTTTAAGGGTTATTATATTTTTCAATTCGTAATTCTTCTGACCTTCAAAAAATTCTGGAAAAATTTAAAATGATATTTTGATGAGTTTTATTGATTGTGTCCAAAAATGGTGATTTTTGGATGTATATATTAAGAGTTATGAATTTTACGGAAATAGACTATTTTAAAAGTAACCGCTTATAACTCCTTGTGGTTAACTCTAAAATTGATGAAATTTTTATTAGAAGTATATCTATATAATATCAGTGTACTCTGTAAATTTTGGAATTTTTGGATAAAAGTATAATTTATGATAAATGTCTAAATATTCGGCGGTTTTGGCCATATGGAAAATAGTAAATGAATTTTAAAAATTCTGGGAAAAATATATGTTCAATATGGGACTATATTCTGCTAAATCCCATAAAAGAAATATTTTTGGGACTGATTTGGTATTTTTTATAAAAATAGTATAGTTATGAGTAAATGAATTAAATATGTTATGTGAAGTAAAAAAATTAGAAAATATAATTTTATGGTTTGAGAATCATATATGAGTTATATGCAGATTTTTGATGAGAATTTTGGTTATTGGTAATAAAATCTTAAGAGTTAGCATTTTATGATGATTAAATGCATTAATTAGTAAAGTGTAAACAATTTAAATAAATTGTTTATAAGCTTAAGAAATATTATTCTTTCAATATCATTATACCAAAATATTGGTATGGATTTTATTGTGGAGTTTTTATATTTTTCATGTCGAGTTACTATTCATGAGTTACTATTCACGACAAAAAATTAGTTTCTTTTTCTAACCAAATTATAATTAATTTATAAATATTACTCTGGAGATTAAACTATATATTGATTATATTATTTTTATTATCATATATACCATTTTTATAACCCTAATGATGATATTCTCTTTCACTTGAGTGTAAAGATGGGTAGATTATTGGTATGATCATGACTAGGGTTCTCTTTGGCCAATAGTGGAAAAGTTGAATTGTGACTGGTATGATCATGACCATTGAATTTATAATTGAATATCTTTAGCTTAAGTGCAAAGGTGAATTGATCAACATGGTTATAATTATTATTTATATAAGTTCTAAAATGATTATATATTTCTTTGAGATATGAATATATTTGGCATGTAGTGTATATATGAACCGTTGAGGAATATCTTTGGCCTGTAGTGCAAAGATGAATTATTGATGAATATCTTTGGCCCGTAGTGCAAAGATAAATTATTGATAAATATCTTTGGCTCGTAATGCAAAGATGACTTGTTGTTGAATATCTTTGGCCTGTAGTGCAAAGATGAGTTGTTGATGAATATCTTTGGCTCGTAATGCAAAGATGACATGTTGTTGAATATCTTTGGCATGTAGTGTAAAGATGACTTGTTGATGAATATCTTTGGGCCGTAGTGCAAAGATGAATTTATTAGTATGATTATGAACATGAACTGCGATTTGGTATAACCATGATGTTTGATGTTTCAGATGATGAAAATTATCTTTGTCCTGGATGAGAAAAGGAATTTAGAACTACAATTACGATTATGAGTTATACACGTGATTGTGGACAGGAATTGTTGATTGATGTTACAGGGATAAAACATTGTTGGTGGACTTTTAACGTGGAGAATATAATAGACTTTATAGTCTATTTGACTCTTCTAATGGATTGCTCGTTCCGCTGCAACTATGGTTGAGAAGTTTTATCATCTACCATATGTTCTAAATCTCTGATTTATTACTGATGAAGGCTATTGATAATTTAATTATCTTTAGTCATGATATTATTTACTGGGCTAGTTGTGCTCACCCTTTTGTTTCACAATTCCTTTTCAGGTAATAAGAGTGTAGCTGGGTCGAGCGGGGGTAACAAGAGAATAGAACGGTGGTCTCTAGCTGTGGAGTTCTCCCTAAGCAGTATAGAAAAGTTCATTTAGTAGTTATATTTGGTGAATCATCTAGGGTGAGGCGAACCCAACGTTGGAAAGGTGTTTTGCCACTATCATACAAGATGTCTAATGATATACAACCTCGTATCATCATAAGACAGGGATGTGCTCATCCACTTGCTGAGTATATTTACGAGCACTACCTATATAATCTTGGTGTTTGTTTGAAGTATAATTCTCATTTAGAGACAGTGTAGATAATGATATGTCAAGAGAAGACTCACCATTGGGAAGAATATGATAGTAATCTTCTCGTTTTTCTTTGGGGTCTATTGGGTCAACCAAGGATAATTCTGTGGCCATATGATATCTATCATAACCTAGACGCATGACCTCCCATGTACGAAGGTTTCCTTGAGCACTTCCCAAATATTCTAATTTCTAAAACAGTCTTTGACTATACCTTTATGTAAGGTGCCACTGTGAGGTGTTGTCCACGGTTGGGACATGTGTCACATTTGATATATATTTGTATCCAAACTCGTAGCATATGTGTTGTTGTATTTAATACGACAATTATTGTAATAAATTTGTAGTTGTTTTCTGTACCATGTATTTGGCGACTCAGAATGGGTTGGATGGAATGAACCTATTTTGGGGTCGTTACATAATAGTAACTAAATCACAATATAATGGTAACCAAAACCTAGAGAGCATGTAAAAAAAGGATGGCATGTAATTATAACACTAACCTTATCAGCAACATACACAACAATCTCTTTCCCAATGCATTGGCTTAAAATGTCAAAAGATGGCATGTCATTATTATTGTCAATCTGTGCAAAATAAAGAGCAACCAATTAATCATTAAAATAAAAGACAAATAACACATAACAAAACAAACAAATATGTCTAACCTTGACATTTTCTGCATCATCATTATTTTTTTATTTCATGAGGTTCTTCAACCATAACATCACATTCAACTTCATTACCAATTTCAATTTCATTCCCATCCTTCTTCTCAACGAAATTCAACACATCATCACCATCATTATTCTTATTCTGTTTTGAACCATCATCAACATCCTCATCAACATGGGGCTCTTCCACCATAACATCATGTTCACACTCTTTAACAACTTCAGTTTCAACCTCATCATTCTTCTCATCCACTTTCAACCCATCCTCACCATCATCATTATCATTATAATTTCCTTTAACAACATCAGCATCCTCATCAGCAATATCATCAGCTTCATCACCTTCATCATCATCATCATCATCATCATCATCATCATCACCAGCATTATCATCATCAGAATCATCATCAGAATCACCATCAAGTTGTTTGTCCCCAACGTCTTTGATCCCGCGTAACTCATCTCTAATAATGGACCTAAAGTCCCTGCATAACTGAACGTGTAAAATCTGCATTTCATCTCTAATATCAGCCCGCAATTTTCCAACTTCTTTCTTTATTTCAAAAACTTTCTTCTCCAACGGCCTAAATCGTGCATCAATTGCCTCTTTAACGTCAGATATATCAAACCCAATGTTGTCAATCTTCACTTTTTTTTCAATTTTCTTGTCACCATCCTTCCCATTAAAAAAGTGAAGCCCACCCAAATCAAGCCGATCCTTCTCCTCGGCCATGGGAATCAAACTTTTTATCCTCAGATGAAAAACAATAAGTACACTTTAGTATAGCATCTAACAAACAATGTACAATTACAGTAAAAAAAATAGTAAATATAGAATCATAAAACATAATCAGTAACCAAATGTATAGTAATCAGTAACCAAATAAATGTATAAAGGTAACCAAATATGTATATTCGTGTAACCAACAACATTGTTATTAGTAACCTGAATGTAATCTAATCAGTAACCAAATGTGAATATTCAAGTAACCAACAACATTGTTATTATTAACATACATATAAAATAATCAATAACCTAATGTGTATATAAAGGTAACTAACTACTTTGTTAATAGTAAACTTCACAAAATATAATCAGTAACCAGTTATATAACTAAAGGTAATCAATTACATTTTTAGTAGTAAACTGTATACATGTCTGGAACAAAATACTAGATCATTCAACTTGTCATTTGTAGGGGGCTTCACTAGCTCCTTCCATCTAAATAAACGGACATCCGACGGATGCTCGTCATTGCATATACCCCGAGTTTTGAATGTCGGAATGGTTTCAAACATAAACACTTGGAATACATAAGGAAAGCCATTCAACTTGTACAATTTGGATTAATGATCCTTGTAGAAATTATATGTTGAACCACCATTCCTTCCTTTCTTCAAACGCCCCTTCAAAGCATTGGACAAAGAGTACTTTGTCATCTCAAACGCGACTTTCCCCCAAGGAAAACTATTAACATCACCGTAACATAAAAAATTAACCATTGTCCTATCCACATAATTTTCAGAAACTGTGGATATAATGAAATTAAACACCAAAAAAATCATTGACATCTTAATAGCCTCATCATCGTCATCAAAAACTGCCTTCCGATATACCCTACCTATACTACTACGCGTCACAGCTTCGTCCCCAAAAAACTTTCAAATAAGCAGATTCTCCATACCTTTATATGCATTTATGTCATCCTCACCTTGCCATCTCAACCCAGAAATCAGACAGAACTCAGGAAAACCAAACCTGACCCTTTTCTCCCCGAACAAAAACCACATTTTACTGTCATCCCTTTGGTGAACCTCCCCTACAAGAGCATGGTGAATAATCTGGGAATACATATGGTGCTCACCAAACTCTAGAAAATTTCCAAAACATGTTGCCTTAAACTTCTCCAACTGACTTTGGTTCAATTTCTTAGCAATAATGCTGGGGACTTCCATATCGCACCAATATATAACTTTTTTACTGAATTTTCTGTTGCATTCCTCATAGTAAAGATGCGATAACTGTAAAAAAACAAAATTAGATTTGCACAGTTATTAGTAACTAATATAAACAATATTTATACCATAAACAGTTACATATTAACCAACAAATAATATCATACTAACCAAAACATAATATAATAATTACACAGTAGTCAAAACAGACTATAAAAAGTATCCAACATCCCACATTGACTGCACAATAATAGTTACCATATCATAATATAACAGTAACCATAACATAATAAAACAGTAACCAAACAATTATATATAATATTAACCAAAACATAAATTAAAGGTAACCAAAATAAAAACATGTAGACCAAAAAATATACTGAAAAAGTAACCGAATAGTTATATCATAGTAACCAAACAATGTTTTCATGATAACCAACACATGATCAACATGTAGACCAAACCCAGTTCAGCCAACCAATGTAAACTACGCAAGTGCATGGTAACCAAAACAACATAAAAAAATAACCAAAATCCCAAATTGAGAGAACAAGAATAGTTTCCAAATCATAAGTAAACAGTAACAAAAAAAATATACTAAACAAGTAACCAAATAGTTATATAATAGTAATCAAAACATATTTTCATGGTAACCAATACATAAACAAGCATATAAATCAACCACATTTTAGTCAATCCATGTATACTAAGCAAATACATGGTAACCAGAACAATAAAAAATAGTAACCAAAGTCCCAACTCAAGGGAACAAAAATGGTATCAAAATCATAAGCTTACAGTAACCAAAAACATACTAAACAAATAACCGAACAATTATATGATAGTAACCAAAATATCTTTTAATGGTAACCAATACATAAACAACATGTACACTAAAACCAGTTTAGTAAAACTATGTATACTAGGTAAATACATGGTAACCATAACAACATAAAAAAGTAACCAAAAATACCAAATCGATATAACACAAATGGTATCCAAATCAAAAGCTAACAGTAACCAAAAACATACTAACTAAGAAACCAAACATTTATATGATCATAACAATAATAAAATTTAAATTAACACACCTTTAAAATTCTTTTTGTTGGAATTATCTTCTGGCTAAGCACTTGACCTTCGGTCTTAATAGGGACATCAAAATCAGAATCTAACTGCACTTCAGAATGCTTGATATCACTATGTATCACCAACCTATTCTCATTCTTACTCGATTTCTAACCTACATCCTTCCCCTTCCCCTTCCCCTTCCCCTTCCCCTTCCCCTTTCTCTCCACAGCAAACTTCTTCAAGTCCTTAACAGAATCACCCTCCGTGATTCTTTTCCTCTTTCCATTATTCTTCCTTGTATCAACCATTCTATACAAAATATAAAAATAACACAAACCCAAACAATCAATATTCCATTCTGTTAATAAACTACTTTAATAAATAATACAAACTATTTAAAAATTACTGACCTGAAAAAATAAAAACCACCAAAATCGATAAATGGAGAAGAATAAACCAACTGAACCACTGTGCAATAACGATAACAAGTAACAACGATGATGACGAACAACTAAATGAAAATGGCGAGCAACTAAACAAGATGACAACGAGTAACGATCAACACCAGAAACGATCAATAGAGAAGAATAACACACGAACAGAAAGAGAAGAAAGGGTTTCAACATGCAAACAAGGGTTTTAAACCGAAGAGTCCTATACAGATAATAGATGGCGGTTATCACGCGTTTCAAAAAAAATAAAATCTATTTTAAGTTGGACACTAATTTGCCATGTCAGCCCATTAATATTAATCCCTTAAATTAAGGACTTATAATTGTATTAATATTGTAAATTGGACACTAATTATTTTATGAATGTATGATTTTTATAATTATTTTTAAAAATGTACTAATATATGTAATTATTTTATGGATGTTGATGAGTCTATGGCTCTATGCTAAATTTCTCAGAAATTAAACAACCATTCACATCCCAAAATCTTTTTACTTGCGAATAACAAGTGTGCATTTGTCTATCCATTAGCATAATATACTTTACACTAAACTCTGAAAAAATAAAAGCTTTAGCAAGTGTATATTTTTTTTTAAAATACAATAAAATAAACAATTATACTTGTAAAACCAAATTTTGTTCGGTCTTGTAATTATTGTGTGCTAGAGTTCACATTTATTAACACCCTTAATTAATTAATTTATTTTAAAAAAAAAGATAAATAAAGTATAATTTACACATTAAAACAAATTAACTATATCCTTAGTGATCCCACAAAATTATATAAAGAGATAAATATTTTTATTTTTTTTATACTAATTAATCCCTAAATAAAATATTTATCATTTACTTTTATGTACTTTATTTTCTTGAAAAAAATTAAACATCTAATCATCAAACCAAGGGTGTAACAAAGTATACAAATTAATTAGAACATTCACAATAATTTTCTCAATAATGCCTCCAGATTTTAAGCGCAAAAACGACAGCTGCCAACTCTAAATCATGAGTAAGATAATTCCTCTCATATTCTTTGAGTTATCGTGAGGCATAGGCTATGCATTTCCCATGTTACATGAGAACATATCCTAAACCTTTGCCTGAAGCATCGCTGTATATGACAAATCCCTTCGAACTCGATGGTATTATCAGAACAGGTGTTGAAATGAGTGTTCTCTTGAGTTCTTGAAAACTCTTTTCACATTCCTCGCTCCAACCGAATTTTGTATCTTTTTGAGTTAGCTAAGTTAACGGAGTAGCGATTCGAAAAAATTCTTCCACGAATCTCCGATAATAACCAGCTAAGCCCAGAAAGCTACGTACTTCGGTCACTGACTTAAGTTGCTCCTAACTTTGAATTGCTTCAATCTTCGCTGGGTCAATAGATATTCCGTGATTTGATATCACGTGCCTAAGGAATGTTACTTCCTTAAGCCAGAACTCGCATTTTTTCAACTTGGTATATAGCTTGTTTTCACGAAGCTTTTGGAGTATCAGCATCAAGTGTTGCTCATGATCTTCACGGCTTTTGAAGTATATGAGGATGTCATCAATAAAGACAACCACAAAATGATCTAAATATTCCTTGAATATTCGGTTCATCATATCCATGAAGGCAGCAGGAGCATAAGTCAATCCAAAAGACATGACTAGTAATTCGTAATGCCCGTACCGAGTTCTGAAAGCAGTTGTAAGATCCCAATTTTCATAAATAAATATTAATTTTTTTTCGAAATATCATTTTTAATATTATGGTGTGGTTTTGATAAAATATTATAGTTGTGGGTAAATGGGGGGTCCATAAAATAAGCAAATTTATAACAAATACTTAAAAAAAATCCCTTCAATATTTTTAACAACATTTATTCATCATTATTATTATTCGCAATATTTAACAACCAGATCGTTCTCAGGAAAGTGGGGGCTTTTCAATAAGGATTTCTCCCTATTGGCGCGTAATTAGGTGACCAAACCTCTCCTCGACATAACTTTCTAGACATCGTCAATATTGCAAATAATAATATGAATAACTTTGTTTTCTCAATTATTGATTTAATAATATAAAATATTGTGCATATGATACTATGACAATAATTGAATCAATAATATGAGATACTATGCAGCAATTACTGTGGCAATAATTGAATAAAACTGAGTAAAAATTGGGGTCTAACAACTGCTTTCAGAACTCGGTACGGGTATTACGAATTCCTAATCATGTCTTTTGGATTGAATAATGCTCCTGCTGCCGTCATGGATATGATGAACCGAGTATTCAAGGAATATTTGGATCAATTTGTAGTCGTCTTTATTGATGACATCCTCATATACTCTAAAACCCGTGAAGATCATGAGCTACACTTGAGGCTGATACTCCAAAAGTTTCGTGAAAATAAGTTTTATGCCAAGTTGAAGAAATGTGAGTTCTGGCTTGAGGAAATAGCATTTCTTGGGCACGTGATATCAAATCACGGAATATCTGTTGACCCAGCGAAGATTGAAGCAATACAAAGCTGGGAGCAACTTAAGTCAGTAATCGAAGTACGTAGCTTTTTCGGCTTAGTTGGTTATTATCGGAGTTTCGTGGAAGGATTTTCTCGAATCGCTACTCCATTAATCAGCTGACTCGAAAAGATACAAAATTCGGTTGGAGCGAGGAATGTGAGAAGAGTTTTCAAGAACTCACGAGGAGACTCATTTCAGCACCTGTTCTGACAATACCATCTGGTACGGATGGATTTGTCATCTACAGCGATGCTTCAGGCAGAGGGTTAGGATGTGTTCTCATGCAACATGGGAAAGTCATAGCCTATGCCTCACGATAACTCAATGAATATGAGAGGATTTATATTATTAAATCAATAATTGAGACGACAAAGTTATTCATATTATTATTTGCAATATTGACGATGTCTAGAAACTTCTGTCGATGAGAGGTTTGGTCACCTAATTGCGCGCCAATAGGAAAAAATCCTTATCGGAAAGTCCCCTCTTTCTTGAAAACGATCTGGTTATTAAATATTGCGAATAATAATGATGAATAAATGTTGTTAAAAATATTGAGGGAATTTTTTTTAAGTATTTGTTGTAAATTTGCTTATTTTATGGACCCCCCATTTACCCATTTTTTAAAATAATCGGTAGAAAGTTACCCAGTATATATATATATATATATATATATATATATATATATATATATATATATATACACACACACACACTCCACCCTTGACCATTCCTTTTTCTTAACAATCCAATTTTCATCACACATGGGCCCCACACATGTGTCATAATCACATGTGGGCCCCACCTTTTATTATATATATATATATTTAATGGTAATGGAAATGGGGGGGGGGGGAAGGTTGCCCGGGAATGGAGGGAGTTAGAATTGTTATTATTATTATATATAAATTTAGAAAAAGGAATGGTCACGGGTGGAGTGTTTGTGTGTGTGTGTGTGTGTGTGTGTGTGTGTGTGTGTATATATATATATATATATATATATATATATATATATATATATATATATATATATATTTAATGGTAATGGAAATGGGGGGGAAGGTTTCCTGGGAACGGAGGGAGTTAGAATTGTTATTATTATTATATATAAATTTTTATTATATATATTATAATAAATTTTGTTGAATATATTATATTTTATTTGAATAGTATTTTACTATGCAGTGCACAGTAAATCTTGTGAATCAGAAAGTTGCGCCCGTGAATTCGATTAATTTCAAACACTGTGCGTTCGTGGTTTCTAAATTCAAATAGTATCCCTTCCATTCTCCTATAAATAGGATGTTTAGTTAGAATTAAAAATCACACTAGAATCAAAGAATTTTTCTTCTATAATCTTGAGCGTATTTATTTAGAGTTTAAGGAAGCTTTAAGCGTAGTAAACAGTTCAAGTTTTCTTCAAGAATATCCATGCTATACCAGTTGGAATACTCTCTTTTTTAAGATAAGAGATATTATTTTTGTTCAGTATTCGTAAGAAATAATATTTTCTTCCATACTCTATAGTATGTAAGTAATATTATTTCGTTTCAGATTCAGAATTCTACACTCATTTTGTTAAGTTTTGGCTTCTATACTCTATGAAATTAGTAGGATATCATTGATATTTGTGCTTCATTCAGTATCTTTTCATGAAAATATTATTTTGAACATTCTTGATAAGTTTTAACTTTTTCATACCGAAGTACTATTCCCGAAGTACTATTCACGGGATACTATTCACCTAGGGTACTATTCAGGATAAAAATTGATTTCTTTTTGGTCCAAATCATTTTTGATACAATATTATTCTTAAATTTTACTCCACAAAGCAGTATCATGTTGACAATTTGGACATCTTTGAATTCTGGATAAATTAAATTATAAATCTTTAAAAATTTATCATTTGCTTTCTTTTAATTGAAGTCTTATATCATTGTCATTATCCTCATGTTTATATTATGATGAAAGTCATATGTGGCCCGTAGTGCAGAGATGGACTTGGTAAGATTATGACCAGTGATTATTTGGTATAATCATGACCGTAATGTTACAAATGATGTGATAAGAGTCCTCATTGGCCCGTAGTGCATTGATGGACAGTTGTTGGCCATAGATAAAAACACGAATATCCTTGGCCCGTAGTGCATGGATAATTCGTGGTCGTGATACTAATGAATATCCTTGGCTGTAGTGCAGGAATGATTAGATGATGTGGATTATTTATTAACATGAGTCTCAGCGATAAAATTGATGATAAACTTTTTAAATCATAGAAGATAGTAGATATCATGCTCTACTTGAATCTTCTAATGGATTGTTTGTTCCGCTGCAGTTAAACTTGATGGTTATTATATTTTATCAGTTTAACACTGTTGAAGGCTAACAATAATTTATTCTGCATTATCTTAGTCATAATAATATTTTTTACTGGGATGGTTTAGCTCACCCTTTTGCTTTTATTGTTCTCTTCAGGAAATGAGAAAGTAGCCAGGACTAGTCGGGGAATGGAGTGACGGTCTAGATGTTTGCATTAGTAGTTCTCACTATTCTGTGAAATAGTGTGATAATAATTGTAATGAGGACTTATTTTGAGTTTGAATACTGTCTAGAAGATAATATTTGTATTAAAACTCACAACTTATATTTTGTCGTATTCTACATGACACTTAACAATTGTATAAATTAAGTTTATATTTGAATTATGTACAATGTATTTGGCAACTCGGAATAGGTGATGTATACCTATTTTGGGGGCATCACAGCAGTCTTTGGAATGTCATCAGTTTTAATCTTTAACTGATGATATCTGGAACGAAGATCGATCTTTGAAAAGAATTTAGCGCCTTACAACTGGTCAAACAAGTCATCAATGCGAGACAATGGGTACCATTTTTTATGGTGACATGGTTTAACTCCTGATAATCAATACAAAGTCGCATACACCCATCTTTCTTCTTCACGAATAGAACAGGAGCACCCCAAGGAGACGTACTAGGACGAATGAAACTGATGTCTAACAATTCCTGCAGTTGAGTTTTTAACTCCCGAAGTTCAATAAGAGCCATTCAATATGGGGCTTTAGAAATGGGTTTTGTCCCGAGTTCAAGGTCGATGCAAAATTTAATTTCACGCTTTAGGGGTAGGCCAAGAAGTTCTTCAGGGAATACGTCAAAAAATTTATTAATAATAGAAATATCATTCAATTAAAACTGACGTATTTTTGTTTAAATCCGTGACATAGGCTAAGAAAGCTTGACATCCGTTTTCAATAAACGAATAGCTTTGTGGCTTGATATGACAGTGATTGACTTTAATGGTTTGGTTGCTTGAATTCGTATAATAGGTTGGTTAGGAATATGAAAGCTAACAACCTTACGAAAACAATCAATTTTAGCATGATGAGTAGTTAACCAGTCAATTCCTAAAATCACATCAAATGCAATTATTTTTAAAGAGATAAGATCGACCGGTAACGAGCGGGTGCCGATTTGAATCAAACGAGACTTATAAACAGTGGATGTAATGAAGGTTTCTCCCAATGGAGTTTCAATAGATAAGTCAAAGTCTAATTTCTCTATAGTTAAATTTAAACGTTGAGTGTAAGTAGGAGAAATAAAAGAATAGGTAGAACCGGTATCAAATAAGGTATAGACTTTACTAGAGTTTATGATTAGCTTACAAGTGATAACCTAGTTTGGGTTCCTTACTTTTTGGGAGGTCACGACAAACGCTCTCCCTTGAACTACCGATTTTGACTTGTCTGGGACGGCCTTTGGTGTCTCCATCTCAGCTGAATTTGACTTCATTGTACGATAAAATTGGGCTAGGTGACCTTCTCTTCCATAATTGTAACACGTTTTGGACTGCTGCGTACAGTTTGTACTGATGTGTCCCTCTCCTCCGCATTTGAAGCATACAATTGGTGGTCGTACTCCTTCCTTAACAACGGGTGCTGGTGCTAACGTCTTTCCATCATTGTTGAACATTCTCTTCTTGAAATTTTCACTTCTATTGTCTTGGCCATGATTACCACCGAAGTGGTTACCTTTTTTGGCTTGTTGATTTCCTCCACGTTTGTTGTCACCACTTCGATGACTGCTACCACTGGTAGTATCGCTTTACCGGCTTCTATCTCTTGGCTAGGTTGACTCATTATCACGTTCCAATAATTGAGCCCTATTTACAACATCAAAATACAAACACAATTTGTGAGAAATGAGGTATTGACGTATCTTGGGTTTCAAACCTCTTAGAAACATCAGCGTCATTCTCTCCTCATTATCAACCAAATGGGATGTAAACCGGGACAACTCGGCAAACTCAGCCTCGTACTGCAATACAGTTATATTATTTTGCTCCAACTTGATGAACTCTACTTCCTTCTTGTGACGAATACTTTCGGGAAAGTACTTGTTGTTGAACAGTTCTTGAAACTTCTCCCAAGACATTTTGAGTGCGGCAGACTGAGTACGTTTTACTGATTCCCACCAGTAATCTGCCTCTCCTCTCAACATGAAGGTGGCAAATGGAACTTTTTGCTCCTCGAAGCATCCTAAGACATCAAATATCTTGGTGACCTATTTTATCCATGTCTCTATCTTTATTGGTTCTGGCTTTCCCAAAAACTCCGGTGGTCCCAGCTCCTTGAACTGCTTAGTAGTGACCGTCCGAGAGTTGCCAGTGTTTTCATCTGCATTTTGAACAAGAGTTTCTCTCGCCTGATGTTGCATGAATTGCATAAAGTCTCTGAACATTCCATCGTTCATCATCTGGTCGGTGTTGTTGTTTACCTGAGGATTATTACCTTCCTGATGCACATTATCCTGGGTATTGATCGTTGGTGACTCAACGGTCTCATATGCTTCATTGATTATTTCAACATTTTCAGATTTCATTTTCAAACACTGCCACAAAACAAGGGTTAATTGACATGCCACATATTATCCCTATACTCTGACCAACCAATTAAATAACAAATAAACTTAGGTAGGTCATACTAGCGAAAGATTTCCCCATCTCTCCCCCCTGGTTTTAGTCTCACATCTTATCCAGTGATCATATCCCTAAGCTCTGACACCAACTGTGACGCACCCAAAATAGGTATACATCACCCATTCTGAGTCGCCAAATACATGGTACAGAAATTAAATACAACTTCCTTATACAATACAAAAAACGTAGCTGAGAGTTTTTATACGAATATTGTCTAATAGACAGTATTCAAACTCAAAAAGGAGTCCTCATTACAATTATTATTACACTATTTTATAAAATAGTGAGGACTAATATAGCCACCATCTCGGACCATCACCCCGTTCCCCGACTAGTCCCGACTACGTTCTCATTTCCTGAAGAGAACAATGAAAGCAAAAGGGTGAGCTCAACTAGCCAGTAAGAAATATTATGACTAAGATAATGCAGAATAAATTATCATTAGCCTTCAATAGTGTTAAACTGATAAAAAACAACAAGTTTAACTACAGCGGAACAAGCAATCCATTAGAAGAGTCAAGTAAAACATGATATCCACTATCTTCTATGATTTAAAAAGTGTATCATCAACTTTATCACTGAGACTCAGCTCAATAAATAATCCACATCACTGTATTATCCATGCACTACGGGCCAAGGATATTCATTAGTATCACAACTATGAATTATCCATGCACTACGGGCCAAGGATATTCGTGTTTTCACCAATGGTCACGATACAACAACTGTCCATCAATGCACTACGGGCCAATGAGAATTTTTACCACATCATTTGTAATATTACATGTCATGATTATACCGAATGATTTCTGGTCATAATCATACCAATCAACAGTCCATCTATGCGCTACGGCCAAAGATGACTTTCATCACAATATAAGCATGAGGATGATAACAATGATATAAGAATTCAATTAAACGAAAGCAAAAGATAAAATTTTAAAGATGTATAATTTAATTTATCCAGAATTTAATAATGTCCAAATTGTCAACGTGATACTGCGTTATGGAGTAAAATTCAAGAATAATATTATATCAAAAATGATTTGGACAGAAAAGAAATTAATTTTTATCATGAATAGTACCCCGGGTGAATAGTACCTGAGTGAATAGTATCCCGTGAATAGTACTTCAAAAATAGTACCCCGTGAATAGTATTTTGTGAATAGTACTCGTGAATAGCATTTTATGAATAGTACTTTATGAATAGTACCCGTGAATTATACTTTATGAATAGTACCGTATAAATGAATAGTACTCATGAATAGTACTCCGGCATGAAAAGCTTAAAATTTAACAAGAATGTTCAGAAAATATCCTTATGAAACGATACTAGATGAAGCGCAAATTTTAAAGATATTCTATTAATTTCACGGAGTATAGAAACAATACTTTAATAGAATGAGGGTATAATCTACAAAACGAAATAATATTACTCACATACTACAGAGTATGGAAGAAAATATTATTTCTTATGATTAGTAAAAAAATAATATCCCTTACCTTAGAAGAAGACTGGATGCTGGAATAGTGAAGTAGCAGAATACTCTTCTTCTTCCTCTCTATAGCTTCTCTTTCTATAATTGCTTTTGTGAGTCTTAGTAAATTAGTGAGAATGAAAGATGAATGAGCTTCTATTTATAGGAAAGAGGGGGCTTTCCGATAAGGATTTCTCTCTATTGGCGCGTAATTAGGTGACCAAACCCCTTTTCTCGACAGAACTTTCTAGACATCGTCAATAATGCAAATAATAATATGAATAACTTTGTCGTCTCAATTATTAATTTAATAATGTAAAATATTATGAAGATGATACTACGACAATAATTGAATCAATAATATTAGAGATATTATGCAGCAATTATTGTAGCAATAATTGAGTATAACTGAGTGACTTCTCACGTAAGCATCAATAATCAAATATATTGTACAATACTGTGTGCTACTATGCAACCACGCGTATTACTATACTTTTACCACCAGGTATTTCAACAGTTTAACGGTAACACTTTCATCGTTATGTTTATAAAAAAATATTTCTGTCGTTTTCTAACTACGACAATACTTCCGTTGTGGGGTCCACCAATGATTGTGTCATCGTACGAATATTCTCTGTTAAAACGAATATTCCCCGACCAATCGAATATTTTATAACAACTTGCTTACTTTGCAAAATTTATAAATATTACCCACAACTATAATATTATATCAAATCCACACCATAATATTCAAAAATATATTTTGATAAAAATTAATCTTTATTCATAAAAGGTGGGGTCTTACAAGAAATATCTCCAAAAGCATAAGAAGGGGAGAAGATAGAAAAAAAAAGGTATTATTATTGTAAATATTTGAATTTCTATACTTTGTACAATTCTTTGAATATATAAATATATTCATTCTTTTGTTCAAGCAATACAGTGTCTCACTGTATATTAGTCATGTTTATTTTTAAGTATATTGCATCATAGAATTGATGAATGTTTTAAAACTAATGGTTTTCTCATCAATAATTAGGGGGACATTATTAGAAACTGCATGTTTAATTTTGATGATGAGATGCTTAATGTATATTTGCTTTAGTAGTTTTTGTAAAGTTTTTAATAAGAATATAATGTACAAGGACCAAGCCTCCTTTAGTATAGTGGTTAAGCTCACTTCTTGAGCACCAGGAGGTCTTGGGATCCATCCCTGCCAAAGGAAGGAATGTTAAATTTCGCCTAAACTAGCAAAAAAAAAAATGATGTACAAGGATTTATTGTAAAAGATCAAATTTGTTAGGTTGATCTTATAAGCTGAATTAATGTATAGATGCTAGGATAAAATCGATTGTAAAGTAAGATTGATCTACCATAAAGCTTCTCTGGCATTTTGTTAAGTTATCAAATATCGCAGAGTTAGCTATGTTATCGTAGAACATTAATTAGAAGTTCGTAGAGTCTGTAGAGTTCACTCTAAGGTCGTAAAATGAATCAAAGATTATATAGCAGATAGTAGAGTGTCTCTCAACTCGTAGAGCAAGATATCATAGAGAAAAACGTAGAGTTAAGATCGTTGAGTGGATCAAGCCCAATACTCTACGGTTTATATGCAACTCTACGATCAGTCAAAGTCATAGAGCTTGTCAAGCCTGACATAAGACTGACAATAAGGAGCCTTGCAGAGTGAAGAACTCAAGATGTTTGCCAACCATCCTAAGTTTTAATTGAAAATCATATAAGTATATGTCTTACAATTATTTTGATGATGTGACATCACCCACGTGGTAGATAAAGCAACAGTCTGATGTGACCAATCAAAGTAGAAAGTAAGCTGACACATTCTCCCATAATGTCAACATTAAAGATCTTCTAGGATCAACGCATTAAATGCCCAACGACAACTTTCCAACAGGAAGCTCTCGAGGTGGTCTATAAAAGGTAAAGAGATTCAAGTTAACAGAATGAATTACTAATCAAAAATTTGAAACTCTGCTAAAGTTCTAAGAGCTCCACTTATCAAAAAGAGAACAACTTGTTCTGCTACTAAATCTTCAGAAGTCAAGCTTAAACTCAACTTAGTAGCACCATAGACAACAACTTATCTATTGTGATTTGCTATTCTAAGTGACCTCATTGCCAAGTTTAAGTGACTTGAATAGTTCTTAGTAAACTGGACTAAGTGTCCTCTGTCATAGAGATATTTGCTAAGTTTAAGTGACTTAAATTAATCTTAGTGATTCATTATAATATATATTAGTAATCTGGTCTTAGTGACCCTCAAACATCCTTAGTGGATTTGCTACTCGTAGAGTAGAAGATTGAACTAGGAGTCTTTTATATTTCGAATTACATAAAATCTCGTGTCATTTACATTGTAGTATCTACATTTTTGTCAATATTTTTTATATTCTTTTGTGTCTTAAATTTACAAGAACTAAATTCAGAGTTGAGAATTCATTAAATCTTTAAGGGGTTTTCAAACTAATACTTCGTTGTGCTTAATTAATTTAATTTGTTAATAATTTGGTAATACATTCTTAATAATCAAAATTTTTTAAAGGATCTATTCAACCCCACCTTCTAGATCTCTTTGTGCCTCTTGGAAATAACAGTATGTTATGTAGTCGGTCTTTCTTTCTGATGAATTGTTTCTCTATAGCCTTCTGACTCTTCATTACAAATTCTTTTATACTTGTTGAAGCATTCGCATACTCATCAAAAAAATGGTTCATGTCCTTTCTTCTTCTGGTCGTTGTAGTTCGCATGGAAAAATATCTCTTTGTATACGCACAAATCCATTTCTCTCGTACATCATGCAAACTTCTAAGTCACTCATTATTATAAAATTCATAATCCCTCATCAGAATTTGGCAACATTCTTTAAACTCGTTGATGGACAATGAATTATACACAAAATTGTTAAAATGGTCTTTTAATGATAGGTGCTCAGAATAATCCGTGATGCAATTTTTCAGGAAATGTATTGTTAATATGTCAAGAACATAATACATGATAAATGGAAAGGAGTACGGTAAATATAACATTACTCATGGCTTTATCTTGGTTAGAGATTATAGTTATAGGTGTCTTGTAGTCCATAGTTTTGAGTCACGTATCTAAGACCTAAACGAAAGTGTGACGCCCCCAAAATAGGTAAACACAACTCATTCTGAGTCGCCAGATACACGGTACAAAATTTAAATATAAACTTCATTTATACAATACGACAAATGTGAGCTGAGAGTTTTAACACGAATATTGTCTCGTAGACAATATCCAAATTCAAATGAAGTCCTCATTACATTTATTATCACACTATTTCATAGAATAGTGAGGACTACTATAGCCACTATCTCGGACCATCACTCCGTTCTCTAACTAGTCCCAGCTATATTCTCATTTCTTGAAGAAAATAATGAAAGCAAAGGGTGAGCTCAACTAGCCCAGTTAAGAATATTATGACTAAGATAATGCAGAATAAATTATCGTTAGCCTTCAAAAGTGTTAAACTGATAGAATACAATAGACAACAAGTCTAACTGCAGCGGAATAAGCAATCCATTAGAAGAGTCAAGTAGAGCATAATATCTACTATCTTCTATGATTTAAAAGTTCATCATCAATATTTTATCGCTGTAACACAGCTCAATAAATAATCCACATCATCGAATTATCCATGCACTACGGGCCAAGGATATTCGTTAGTATCACATCCATGAATTATCCATGCACTACGGGCCAATGATATTCATTATTATCACATCCACGAATTATCCATACACTACGGGCCAAGGATAATCGTTAATATCACCAGTGGTCATGATCATGCCAACAACTGTCCATCAATGCATTACAGGCCAATGAGAATTTTTATCACATCATTTGTAATATTACAGGTCATGATTATATCGATACATAGTCATAATCATACAAATCAATAGTCCATTTATGCAATACAAACCAAAGATGACTTTCATCACAATATAAGCATGAGGATGATGACAATGATATAAGAATTCAATTAAGTGAAAGCAATGATAAATTTTAAAGATTTATAATTCAATTTATCTAGAGTTCAAGAATGTCCAAATTGTCAACATGATAACTTCTTTACGGAGTAAAATTCAAGAATAATATTGTATCAAAAGTAATTTGGATAGAAAAAAAATTAATTTTTGTCATGAATAGTACCCCAGGTGAATAGTACCCGAGTGAATAGTATCCCATGAATAATACTTCAGGAATAGTACCCCATGAATAGTACCCCGACATAAAAAGATTAAAAATTAACAAGAATGTTCATAATAATATTTCCGTGAAAAGATACTAGATAAAGCACAAATTTTAAGGATATTCTACTAATTTCAAGGAGTATAGAAGCAAAACTTATCAACATGAGTGTAGAATTAGGAATACGAAACGAAATAATATTACTTACATATTACAGAGTATGGAAGAAAATATTATTTCATACGAATTTTGAATAAAAATAATATCCATTACCTTAAAAGGAGAGTATTTCTGACTGGTATAGCGGATATATTCTTGAAGAAAACTTTCACTATTTTTTACACTCAAAGCTTCCTTAAACTCAAAAGAAATACGATCAATATTATAGAAGAAGAATTATCTGATTCTGGTGTGATTTTCATTTCTAAACTGAGCATCCTATTTATAGGAGAATGACAGGATACTATTTGGACGCACAGTAGGAAAAAATCACGGGCGAACGTTCACGGGCGATTTGGCTGAGAAAATTTGATTTTACTATGTAGCACTATGCACATACTATGCAATCAAATAAAATATAATATATTCTATATTTCATAAAAAACAAAACATATAATATATATATATATATATATATATATAATAATAACTCCTTCCCGTGAATCATCCCCCCCCCCCCCCGTGACCCTTTATATTATATATATATATATATATATATATAAACAAAAATGGAGTTAACTTTCTACCGATAATTTTGAAAAACGGTTAAGTCGGGGTCCATATAATAAGCCAAATTTATAACAAATACTTTATAAAAAAAACCCCTCTATTTATCTCAATTTACTTGGCTTCACTAAACACATTTTTAATAATATTTATTCATCATTATTATAACTCGCAATATTAATAACCAGATCATTTTCAGGAAAGAGGGGGCTTTCCGATAAGGACTTCTCCTTATTAGCGCGCAATTAGATGACCAAATCCCTTTTCTCGACAGAACTTTCTAGACATTGTCAATAATACAAATAATAATATGAATAATTGTGTCGTCTCAATTATTGATTTAATAATATAAAATATTGTGCAGATGATACTGTGACAATAATTGAATCAATAATATGATATACTATGTAGCAACTACTGTTGTAATAATTGAATAAAACTGAGTGACTTCTCACGTAAGCATCAATAATCAAAGATATTGTACAATACCGTGTGCTACTATGCAACCACGCGTATTACTGTAATTTTATCACCGGGTATTTCAGCAGGTAACGGTAAAAGTTTTGCCGTTATTTTTATAAAAAGTTATTTCTGTCGTTTTCTAACTACGACAGTAATTCCGTTATGGGGTCCACCAATGATTGTGTCGTCGTACAGATATTCCCCGACAAAATGAATATTCCTCGACCAAACGAATATTTTATGACAACTTGCTTACTTTGTAAAAATTTTACATATCACCCTTAACTTTAACCTTTTATCAATTTAATCATTTACTAAATAGAATAATAATTATAAGAAAATAGAAAACTTTCATTTCATAAAATTCGGGGTCTCACTGAAAGTGTCATCTGTCTTATCCTTAACAATGCAAATTCAAACGAAATAGACTAATAATGGTGGTTGACCCCGGTAAATGGAACAAACTGAATGACATACTTATTTGTCCTATACATAGTGTCAAATGGCACAGCGTCTCTGAACCATTGGTACATGAACCTTGATCGGGCGTCAACCCACAAAATACATGTTATGCGATTATTTTCACCAGGTTTGGCCCAAGAAAAAATATACTCTCACTTCTGGATAAAAGTTTTTTTAAATAATTGACTGCAACTTATGCATCATTTTTATCTTCCGAATCACGCCTTAAATCTCTCACCGCATTCTGAATATTTACATAAAAAAAGGGATGTTTTTGTATCCCTCTACCTATTGTGTTAATAAAGTCCATCATCCTATTAAGACCTAATCTAGACTTATGTAAAGTGTCAATTGAAGACCATGCAATCAAAGTAATATCCATGTGTGTCTTAATCAAATCTACATTTGTAGGGGTCACAAAAGTGATGATTGTGCTATAATTCAAAGGTAGAAATACGTCAATTGTCTTCTTTCTTACTATGGACAATATATATTCTACCTTTGCATAATGTGTGTCTTATAGAGTCTCCCTGTCTCGATATTTTATCACTACCATCTTCATCATCTGGTAAACTCTTTACAACAGTTGGTATACTGACTTTTTTACAAACATACATCCTAGAGGACACATCATTCATATGAGCATGTTTATAACTTGTTGCAATTCTAATCTCAAATTCATTTTTTTGAGCATAGGCACTATAAATTTTTTTAACTTCTTCCAACTTAGAGAACAATTGACCAACGTATGGAATCATTTCAGATTTACTACTTTCAACTTCATTTACAAACTTATATTTATTTGAATAATTTAAACTAGTAACAGAATATGAAGAATTAGATAAAATCATATTATGAGCAGACATTTTTCTTGTCATTTTGAAAAAACTTACCTAGATTAAGAAGGAACTTAGTAATTTGAATTGTCGAAGCTGGATGTATACAATTGCTTGAATGATGGAGTAAAAGTGGACGACCAGATATGGGAAAGGAAAGGAAAAGAAAATATTTATTTGATTTAACCTACTGCTAAAGCCTCTAGCGGCATGGCAAAACGACAACGTTTTGTCCATGCTGCTATGAATTTTAAATTAGAGGGCAATGTTGTAATTTTTTGAGCCGTCAGAAAGAATAGTTGTGTCACTACTCTTTCTAGCGGTAGGGTCGAAATCTTATTTAATCTCAACACTTAGATATCATAATGAACGATGTTAGATGTGATTGTTGAAATAATATTTTCAACAAACGATTGCTATTGATGACAATTATATATATATATATATATATATATATATATATATATATATATATATATATATATATATATATAAAGTGAAAACATTATAATTAAGAACTTAAAAGACAAAATATTAATGGGCAAACTACGAGAGTGTTTCAAAAAGTTTCACCATCGTTTTTATTTTTTATTTATTTTTCAATTTGGGTCTAAATGTTTCAAACTAGGCATGTTTTTAGCTACTTGCTCAAGCGCAAAACCTACTGGCCCACTCCAAGTCATATTAATATATTTTTAAATTTTAAATATTAACTTATTTAATTTTAGACAAAGTCAGTTATAAAAAGTTTGAATTATGTAAAAATTAATCCACTTATTAGTTGATGTTCATGAGTCTATAGCTCTATGCTAAATTTCTCAAAAATGGGGTCCTTAACACTAATATGCAACAATTAGAAAATAATTACAAAAATAAAACACCGACAAAATAATTACAAAAATAACACAAACACAATATTACGCTGCTAAAATCACGTATCATTAACTCCTACAAGTCCGTTACCGACTTTTATATTTGCAACTAACTGCACCTAAATTCATGCAACATTGATATCGGAACAACAGATCAACGACAAATCTATCGGAGGAGACAAAATAGCAACTCTGAGATCGGAGAAGACGAAACCTTTTATCGTGACGCAACTCTGAGATCGAAAAACAGCATACAAAATCAACAACTTCAAGTTCAGTAACCAAAAAGTTACGACCACGAAGTGATTGTTGATTACAAGATCAACAACAATTTCGAAACAAATTTAAATACTGAGGTATGTGAATTTAAAATTTATATGCATATAGTTACCTATGGTTACTACGAATTCCTATATTGGTTACGTTTCTTAAGTTTTTCGCACTTAAAATGGTCACAAAGTAAGAATACTGAATGTTTTGATTGCAAAATACATTTGAAAATATGTTTTATATTATGGTTACCAAATAGATATAAATTGATTTCTATTTATTATAAATTTAGTTGCTGAATAATGTTTATTTGATTGCTTTAAAATTTTTAAATGAGTTCTACTGATTTTTTTATATTAATGGTTACTCATCAAATACATTGGTTACCTTCCTGCAACTGTTGGTTACTGTCTAATGATGTCTTGGTTACTGTGTAACATTATGCTGTCTAATGTTGTCTTAGTTACTGCATAATATTACTGACTAATTCTGACTTGGTTACTGACTAATGCTGACTTGGTTACTGTGTAACATTATAATGGTTACTAACTAATGCTGACTTGGTTGCTGTGTAAAATTATAATGGTTACTGCATAATATTACTGACTAATGCTGACTTGGTTATTGAAAAATGATGACTTGGTTACTGACTAATTCTGACTTGGTTACTGTTTAACATTATATTGATTACTGATTAATGCTTACTAGGTTACTATATAAAATTATAATGGTTACTCATTAGTGCTGACCTGGTTACTGTGTAAGATTATAATGTTATAGTGTTTTATAATTATTTCTTTTATATTGGAGGTTACTTATTGACTACATTAGTTACCATCATGCAACTGTTAATCTGATTATACTTATATATATTGATTGTTGTATACTGATTTATTGGTTACTGTATATTTGGTTGCTGAAGCATATTAATGTACACTTTTACTTATGTTTTTTATATTAATGGTTACTTGTTAGCTACATTGGTTACATTCTTACAACAATTATCCTTTAGTTGGTAACAAATAAATTATACTGGTTGTTTTTTACTATAAAAATGCAATGGAGAATGTGTTTATCTTGTGGTTACTAAATAAATATGTGTTGGTTACTATCTAAATTGGATTTGGTTACTGTATAATGTTGTTATGATTATTGTATAATATTACGGTGTTTTATATTGATTTGTTTTATTATGATGGTTACTTATTGGCTACATTGGTTACCTTCATACAACTGTTATAATTTAATTGGTAAAAAATATCAATATACTGATTATTTACATTGTAAGATGAATGTGCAAATGTATTTTATGTTCTGGTTACTAATATTATGTAGTTTAGTTACTGACTAACATTGATTTGGTTGCTTTACAATACTTATTCTGTTGTTAGACAATGGAGATGATTCCGGTTGTACTTTATTTCAATGGTACATGGGCTGATAGTAATCAATACACCAAATTTGAAGTTAATGGCATATTAGTTCCATCAACTAGTTCGTTCAGAGAAATGCAAAACATGATATGCAGTGCATTACTGCTAAACACAAACGCAACAACATTGTCAATCAAATTTCAGATTAGAAGTTACATTCCACCGATCAGTATATCAGATGAAGCAACCTTAAGATTCTTTATTGAAGTCAGAAGAAAATCTGATGAACAAGGTAAATTTCCACTGATTATAGATATTGAACACAGAAGGGGACGCACAACAATCCTGCATAACTTGACAAATGTAGAAGAAACTATAATTCACGATGTAACGCCAATCAGATCAACACAAGGGAATTTAGCACTAGTTCCACTAGCAACACAAGATTGCCAAATTGGAACGCAATATGTTGTTCAGCTTGCAATGGAAATTATTGAACAACAACGAGACAGATAACATGACAAAACATACACAGAAGAACGATATGATGATGTAATAACAGATCCGAATGAACGTGAAGTAAAATTACATTAAACCTATAAAGACAAAAAAATCCTATCACAAGCTATGAGGCTGCATTCAATCAGGAAAAACAGATAACACAAAGTTCAACGAACAGGTCATAGAGACTTTGTGCTAGTGTGCGTTGATGATGAAAATTACAGATGGAAGATGAGAGCATCAAGTTTTCGAAAAACCAGTATGTTCAAGGTGAGAGAATTCAATGACATCCACACGTGTTCAGTCAACGTATTGCTGAGAGACCACAGACAGGCAAATAGTGAGTTGTTCAGTGAATGCATAATGCATAAATTAACAAATTTGAAGAAAATATACACACCAACCGATATTATGGAGGACATGATGACAAAATATAATGTGTCTATCTCTTACAAAAAAGCATGGAGATCGAAGGAGAAAGTGTTGGAAAAGGTGAGAGGAAATCCACACGATAACTCACTGATCCCATCATGGTTACACATGCTGAAGAGAACAAATCTAGGTAACACTTTAAAACATTTTTTTAGTTTTTCATAATTAGTTGGTTACCCAAGTCAGCAGATTTGGTTACCTTAATATGCATGTTTAGTTACTAACTGTACTGTACAATCAACCTATGTTGAATTAATATTTTGTGTATCATAAATATCTACACAAAAGATTACACATTAATTAAATTCTGTACACCAAATGCACCGTATTGGAAACATTAATATGGTAATTAGTTGGATACCATTAACTACATGAATGGTTACCAATTACTAGTGATTTAGACACTGTATACTACTTGTAATTCTAATGATAATGCTGATGTTTCATATCAGGTTCCGTCACAGCCCTTGAGTTGGAAACAAATGGTCGTTTCAAGTATTTATTCTTTGCCATTGGAGCATCCATTCAAGCATGACACCATTGCTTTCCAATTATTGTAATCGATGGCACGTTCATACAATCAACTTACGGAGGGACACTACTGATAGCAAGTACACAAGATGCAAACCGAAACATTTTTTCGATTGCTTTTGCAGTGGTTGACAGCGAAAATGAATTATCTTGGAGATGGTTTTTCGTAAATTTGAGAATTGCTTGTGGAGTTAGGGAAGGCCAATGCATTGTTTAAGATAAACATGAAGCCATTATGCAAGGACTTAATTTTGTATTTTCGGATGTCATGCATGGTTCCTGCACATACCATATATTGAAAAATATAAAAAATAGATTCAGAAAGAGAGGAGAAGAACTTAAACAGGCTTACAACGGGGCTTGTAGAGCTTACACTATTGAACAATTCAACAAACACATGGCTGAACTTGATGCCATTGATCCTCAAATAAGGACATATTTGGAGGAAGAGGTCAAGTTGGAGAAGTGCACCAGGATCCATGGGACAGTAAGCAGATACTAAACAATGACTTCAAACACCGCCGAATCTATTAACAATGCAATCAAGTTTATCAGGGATCTTTTAGTTGCATCAATGATTGAATGCCTACGTTGTCTGGTTCAAAGATGGTATTTCACAAACAAACAAGCAGCCATATCAACATTCACAACACTTTCCACAACAACTGAGAGAAGGTTGCAATCTAATATCATTAAATCAAAGAAACTTAAGGTAATTAATACAAATTTTAAATTATTGCATCCTAAGTTACATTTGCATTTTATGGAAACCTATTTGTTCATTATTGGTTACCTGTATATGCTGATAATTTTAACAACATTAAAAATAACTGCAATTATTTCGATGCAAACAATGCTGACTCGGTTACTAGGTAAAATTATAATCGTTATTGCATAATATTACTGACTAATACTGACTCGGTTACTGACTAATGCTAACTTGGTCACTGTGCAACATTATATTGGTTACTGACTAATACTGAACTGCTTACTGTGTAACAATATAATGGTTACTGACTAATGCTGACTTGGTTACTATGTAACATTATACTGGTCACTGACTAATACTGACTTGGTTACTCTGTAACATTATACTGGTTACTGATTAATGCTGACTTGGTTACTCTGTAAAATTATAATGTTATTGTGTTTTATAATTGTTTCTTTTATATTGGTGCTAACTTATTGACTACATCGGTTACCTTCATGCAACTGTTAATCTGATTGTATACATTGGGTGTTGTGTACTTGTTAATTGGTTACTGTATATTTGGTTTCTAAAGCATATTAATGTACACTTGTACTGATGTTTTTTATATTCATGATTACTTGTTAGCTACATTGGTTAAATTCTTACAACAATTAGCCTTTAGTTGGTCACATACCCATTATACTGGTTGTTTTTTGAATTTAACAATTCAATGGAAAATGTGTTTATCTTATGGTTACTAAATAAATATGTGTTGGTTACTGTCTAAATTGAATTTGGTTACTGTATAATGTTGTTATGATTACTGTGCAGTATTAGGATTTTATATTGGTTTGTTTTATTATGTTGAAAACTAATTGGGTACATTGGTTACCTTCATACAACTGTAATAATTTAATTGCTAACAAATAACATTAAACTGATTGATTCCATTGTAAGATGAATGCACAAATGTGTTTTATGTTCTGGTTACTAACATTATGTAGTTTGGTTACTGGCTAACATTGATTTGTTTACTTTACTATATTTATTCTATTTTCAGACAATGAAAATGATTCTAATTGTACTTTATTCTAACGACACACTTAATTTGTGTTGTAGGTTGAGACATCAAAGTGATTTTCACTGTTTACGATGTCGCTAAATAATATATTGTGGACATCGAACAAAAGATATGCACATGCCGTAAATTTCAGCACCATGAGATGCCTTGTTCGCACGCTGCTGCTGTTATGAGCAAGCGAAATTTGAGCTGTTATGATTTTTGCTCAAAAAATTACTCTAAAACAATTTTGGTCGACACATATTTAGCTTCCATCATGTCGTTAAATGATAAAGAAAACTGGGATGTACCAGAAGAAGTAAGAAACATATGTATAAAACCACCGAACACAAGAAGACCAGCGGGAAGACTAAAAATAGGGAGGTACAAACACGGATCTGAAATTAAAATTCAAAACAAATGCAGCAGGTGCCAAGTAAAAGGACACAACAGGAAAACATGCAATAATCCACCGGTTTTAAGACCAAAAAAAGGTCTGATATAGTGCAGTTACATTAAGAGTGTAAATTCATGAATATATAATTGTTTACTGTGAGTAACCATTAACCACATGGTTGGTAACATTTTTGATTGTGTACAGTAACCAAAATTGTTATTGATTAATATTTTGATTTCTAATTTCATTATGAGTTGCCAATATAAAGTAAACATATACATTGAACAATTGTTAACTATTCTAAAACATTTTTATGTAAATTTGTTTACCACCTAAAATAAAATGGTTACCCCTGCATTCATGTTTAAATACTACCAGCTAGATAACTATGTAACTTAAAAGTATCCATCAGCTAGATAAATGGGAACCCACACATGTACACTATGCACTTTATAATTGTTCCAAATATAAGTTGTAAATTATTTAGTTACTAACATAAACGAAAATGGTTACCTTTAAATACAGGTTTGGATACCAACTGCACATCTCAAAAATATCTTTATTTTAATATGAGTTTACAAATGACCATTATATATATTAATGGGAACTCTTAATTAAAATTTCTTATTCCATCATGATGATAGACTATAAATAAAAAACATACATTTAACACTTTATAACATTCGTGATTCAAACTTATAACTGTTTGGTTACCAACAAAAAAAATTGTTAACATATATGTAGGTTTGGATACCAACCTAACATTTCAACTTAAATAACTGATATATACTGATTTTAACAAATTTTATGTCAATTTGTTTACTTATAAAAAATAAAATGGTTACCTCTAGAATAAAAATAATGGTAACCAGAACAAAACAAGAATCCATCTTAGGCAATCATGTATAATAAACAATTACATATTAACCAAAATAAAAAATAAAATTAACAAAAATCTCTCATTGATTGCACAATAATAATAGTCAAAAGCCATTAAATAACAGTTAACAAGATATAATAAATAAGTAACCAAATAATTACATAACAGTAACCATAACAAGTTTTAATGGTAACCAAAACATAAACAACCTGTATATCCAGCAACCTGTAATGAAAGTGATATTGTTTGTTTAGGCAAACCATATATACTCACACATGTACATTTAACAATTGATATATATCCTGATACAAGTTTGTAACTCTCTAGTTACTATCAAAACATTAGCTGGTTACCCTTTTATACATGTTTGGTTACCAACTGTACATTTCAAAATAAAGTAACAAACACAATTTAAAAGAAACAAATACCAACCACCAAACAATATTACTTTCATTACTGCTAATATAATCAAATATGTAATCTCATCTACATAAGATCCAATAAACATCACAAACTCATAAACCATACAAAAATGTTGTGTATATCCTAAAAAAAACAAAATACAAAACACAATTCATAAAGACAAAACAACGAGATCCGAACTAAACAAAATCTGGAACAAATCTTCCTGAAAATTCTCTGTCAGTCTCATATCCTTCCAACTGTTTGTTCCTTGCACGCATATATAGGTTTGTACATAACTTCTTCCGATACTGTACAATGGGGAATGGAATAGGAATTTCATCAAACTTCTGATGAATGACATGCTCAGCGAAACAAATCGTGAACATCCCACAATCACTGTACAAACAGGCAAAAGATAACAAAAATCAAAACTAAAATCAACCTATATGTAATAATTAAAAAAATGTAAACAATGTAACACTTACCCCACGACTTGTTCAGGAACCGCCTCTGCAAATTCTAACTCAATTATATCATCTTCCTCCTTGTTACGATACAGTTCACTGCTAAAGTAAATGTCAAACCTATCCCTCCAAAAAGCACTCTTGCGCAGTAAAGTGGGAAGAATGAAGATGTATGGCTCACAAACATCCATAATTTTTGTTTGTATGGATTTCCTTTTTGGCTGCAAAGAATTGTAAACAGTTAGACGTATACAATGCACATCAAATGTCAGCAAAAACCAATGGTCCGGTGATGATATATGAATGAGGAATAACACATAGTCAACATTTCTCCATGGTGTGTTGACATCCATGAACAACCCATGGATGTATTCAGCAACATCACCCTCCCCAGATAGAACACTCTTATCTGCATTTTTACTTGTATACTCCTCAAAAAGAGCGGTCATCTTACCATGAAACCAACAATCCGTGGTCGTTGCCCTTAGATGAACACTATCGGAATTTCTGGCCAATTTACGGAAATAATATAACGCAACATTGATGTGCTGAACCAAAAAAAACATAGGATATTAACAGTTGCTAAAAAATGTAAGTATGTAATGAATGTAACTAAATAATGTAACCATAACTAGAAAAATATAATTTTAAAAAAAAGAACTCACATCGTCGTCTAACCACTGTCCAGGAGTCTTTAATTTGTAGAACCACATTTTTGATGATATTGGGACAGACCCTAATACAAAAGCAGGTTCAATTTTATCGTTCTTTCTAGAAAATTTGTCAGTCCTTCAGTATAAAAGCATATTAGTATACACGGTAACATTAACAATAACCGTATTAGTATACACACTACCCAAAATCAGACTTGAACAGTCAATAATTAACATACTAATCAACAACTTAATTGTAAACAGTAACCTGGTAACCAACAAATATTAATATAATAGCCATAATCACATAGTAGCCAATATATAACAAAAAGGTAACCAAAACATAAAATAATAGTAACCAGAAAATAATTTAATAGTAACCAAAACAACAACATCATGTAATTAATAATAATTTAAGCAACCTGAATGTACTAAACAAATACCTAGTAATCAAATATAATATAAAGTAACAAACACTTTACTTCAATGGAACATTAACATAAATCAAATATTACATAATAGTAACCTAAATATAATATATTAGTAACCAAAACCTGATATGACAGTAACCAGAATATAATATGACAGTAAATCAAACAGAAATATAATGTAACCGATACCAATTTAAGCAACCTGTATATACTTAACAAATGTAGTAACCAATATATAATATGATAGTAACCAAAAATCCCATTTTGAGAGCACAAAAATGGTATACAACTCATAATATAACAGTAACCATAACATGATCAAGCAGTAACCCGAACATAAAATAATAGTAACCATAACATTTATTTAATATTAACCATATGTTTCTACAGTAAAATAAATTTATTTACTTCATAAAAAACTATAGCATTGTTAACAACAAAAAATAAACCTTTTCCTGTTGCTTAGTCCAATTTTAAAACATTGTTCAAACAATGCCTCTTTAAATTTTGACGGCATATCCATGCATACTTTGGGGAATACAGAAAGACCTGCAAGTGTTTTGACTAGCACCCACGGCAGTAGACGATGAACCAGCCGATCCAAACGTTGCTGTATATGGAGACCGCAAAACGACACTCTTTGCATGTTCACGGACAGGTTTACCACCGGCTTTATGGACGTTTTTCTCCAACTCATCACACTTAATTATCATGTGTGGTCAGAACCATCTGATCAAGTGCATACCTGCTTTCTGCCTCACATTTATTCCCCTTTTTCAATTGACAGAAAAGGTAATATATACGGTTAGATTTTCTACCCAAAAATATGCAATTAACTAATATATGCAATAACAAACTGACTGAACAATAACCGACAAACTAAAATGAACATATTCTACTAGTAACCAAAACAACATAAATTAGTAACCAAATCATAATATAATAGTAACCAACACACATTGTAAATAGTAACCAACCTACATTATAATAGTAACCATAACATATATAATATGTAAGACCCCGAATTTTATGAAATAAAAGTATTCAATTTTTCTTATAATTATTATTCAGTAAATGGTTAAATTGATAAAAAAATTAAAGTTATGGGTGAAATGTGCAAATTTTACAAAATAAGCAAGTGGTTATAAAATATTCATTGTTGTCGGGGAATATTCGTTTGGTCGTGGAATATTCTTTCTGTCGGAGAATATTCGTACGACGGTGCAGTTATTTGTGGGCCCCATAACAAAATAACCGTCGAATGAAGAAAACGGCAAATTTAAATTTTTATAAATAACGGCGTAATCGTTACCGTTAACACTGTTGGAATACCCGGTGGTTAAAGTAAAGTAATACGCGTGGTTGCACAGTAGCACACGGTATTGCACAGTATTTTAGAATTATTGATTCTTACGAAGGAAGGCACTACTCAATAATTGTTACATTAGTTACTGTTCAATATTTTATTTTATGGATTCAATAATTGCTGCGTGGATATTTTATATTATTGTTGTTTCAATAATTGTTGCTGCACAGTATTTTCCATTATTAGATCAATAATTCATATTATTTGAATAATATTATTAGATAATATTATTGGCAATGTCTAGAAAGTTCTGTCTAAGGAGAGATTTGGTCATCTAATTGCGCGCCAGTAAGAAAAAATTCTTATTGGAAAGCCCCCTCTTTCCTGGGAACGGCCTGGTTGTCATAAATGTGATTCTGTAATATTAATTGTGAATAATTAATTATTGATTCATATGATAAGGAAATATTTATTTTATGTGAATATAAATGTTGGATATATTTTGTGGTTAAATATGAAGGAGTTAATGTTGAGGTATTTTATCAGTATTTTTGTCGGAATGGAGGTATTAAAAATCAATCAGGGTTTTTGAGATATATTGCGGGGGTTATAATTTTTAATCCGACCGTTGGATCGTTGTGATTTTTGGATATGTTATACATATATAAGTTGAGTATTTGTCCACAAATTTTGAACCGTTAAAAATGAACGTATGATTTGTTATGAATTTTAAGAGATTACTGGTTTAGAAATTGTTGAAGTTTCAGAATTTATCATTTTGGTGGAAAAATTCTAGAATTGGTGGGCCCCACTCTTGGTTGGTGAAGAAATGTGCTGAAATTTTTATTCAAATATGGTGGGTGGGAATAGTAGCAGGTAAAGCCATCAGGTTACAGGTTAAGTCTGCTTCGACGTGCTAACATTTTCCTATAAATAGAGGGCTAAGTTAGAATTGAAAATCACACCAGAAACATAAGCTTTCTCTCTTTTTCTCTCTATATTATGAAGCATATTTTGTGAGTATTTAGATACTTTGAGAGTTGCTATTCAGTGCAAATTTTCTTCGGCTTTGCATTCCAGTCAGAAATACTGCACTTTTGAGGTAAGGGATTTTAAGGGTTATTATATTTTTTAGTTCGTAATTCTTCTGACCTTCAAAAAATTCTGGAAAAATTTAAAATGATATTTTGATGAGTTTTATTGATTGTGTCCAAAAATGGTGATTTTTGGATGTATATATTAAGAGTTATGAATTTTACGGAAAAAGACTATTTTAAAAGTAACCGCTTATAACTCCTTGTGGTTAACTCCAAAATTGATGAAATTTTTATTAGAAGTATATCTATATAATATCAGTGTACTCTGTAAATTTTGAAATTTTTGGATAAAAGTATAATTTATGATAAATGTCTAAATATTCGGCGGTTTTGGCCATATGGAAAATAGTAAATGAATTTTAAAAATTCTGGAAAAAATATATGTTCAATATGGGACTATATTCTGCTAAATTCCATAAAAGAAATATTTTTGGGACTGATTTGGTATTTTTTATAAAAATAGTCTAGTTATGAGTAAATGAATTAAATATGTTATGTGAAGTAAAAAAATTAGAAAATTTGATTTTATGGCTTGAGAATCATATATGAGTTATATGCAGATTTTTGATGAGAATTTTGGTTATTGGTGATAAAATCTTAAGAGTTAGCATTTTATGATGATTAAATGCATTAATTAGTAAAGTGTAAACAATTTAAATAAATTGTTTATAAGCTTAAGAAATATTATTCTTTCAATATCATTATACCAAAATATTGGTATGGATTTTATTGTGGAATTTTTATATTTTTCATGTCGAGTTACTATTCATGAGTTACTATTCACGACAAAAAATTAGTTTCTTTTTCTAACCAAATTATAATTGATTTATAAATATTACTCTGGAGATTAAACTATATATTGATTATATTATTTTTATTATCATATATACCATTTTTATAACCCTAATGATGATATTCTCTTTCACTTGAGTGTAAAGATGGGTAGATTATTGGTATGATCATGACTAGGGTTCTCTTTGGCCAATAGTGGAAAAGTTGAATTGTGACTGGTATGATCATGACCATTGAATTTATAATTGAATATCTTTAGCTTAAGTGCAAAGGTGAATTGATCAACATGGTTATAATTATTATTTATATAAGTTCTAAAATGATTATATATTTCTTTGAGATATGAATATATTTGGCCTGTAGTGTATATATGAACTGTTGAGGAATATCTTTGGCCTGTAGTGCAAAGATGAATTATTGATGAATATCTTTGGCCCGTAGTGCAAAGATAAATTATTGATAAATATCTTTGGCTCGTAATGCAAAGATGACTTGTTGGTGAATATCTTTGGCCTGTAGTGCAAAGATGAGTTGTTGATGAATATATTTGGCTCGTAATGCAAAGATGACATGTTGTTGAATATCTTTGGCATGTAGTGCAAAGATGACTTGTTGATGAATATCTTTGGGCCGTAGTGCAAAGATGAATTTATTAGTATGATTATGAACATGAACTGCGATTTGGTATAACCATGATGTTTGATGTTTCAGATGATGAAAATTATCTTTGTCCTGGATGAGAAAAGGAATTTAGAACTACAATTACGATTATGAGTTATACACGTGATTGTGGACAGGAATTGTTGATTGATGTTACAGGGATAAAACATTGTTGGTGGACTTTTAACGTGGAGAAGATAATAGACTTTATAGTCTATTTGACTCTTCTAATGGATTGCTCGTTCCGCTGCAACTATGGTTGAGAAGTTTTATCATCTACCATATGTTCTAAATCTCTGATTTATTACTGATGAAGGCTATTGATAATTTAATTATCTTTAGTCATGATATTCTTTACTGGGCTAGTTGTGCTCACCCTTTTGTTTCACAATTCCTTTTCAGGTAATAAGAGTGTAGCTGGGTCGAGCGGGGGTAACAAGGGAATAGAACGGTGGTCTCTAGCTGTGGAGTTCTCCCTAAGCAGTATAGAAAAGTTCATTTAGTAGTTATATTTGGTGAATCATCTAGGGTGAGGCGAACCCAACGTTGGAAGGGTGTTTTGCCACTATCATACAAGATGTCTAATGATATACAACCTCGTATCATCATAAGACAGAGATGTGCTCATCCACTTGCTGAGTATATTTACGAGCACTACCTATATAATCTTGGTGTTTGTTTGAAGTATAATTCTCATTTAGAGACAGTGTAGATAATGATATGTCAAGAGAAGACTCACCATTGGGAAGAATATGATAGTAATCTTCTCGTTTTTCTTTGGGGTCTATTGGGTCAACCAAGGATAATTCTGTGGCCATATGATATCTATCATAACCTAGACGCATGACCTCCCATGTACGAAGGTTTCCTTGAGCACTTCCCAAATATTCTAATTTCTAAAACAGTCTTTGACTATACCTTTATGTAAGGTGCCACTGTGAGGTGTTGTCCACGGTTGGGACATGTGTCACATTTGATATATATTTGTATCCAAACTCGTAGCATATGTGTTGTTGTATTTAATACGACAATTATTGTAATAAAGTTGTAGTTGTTTTCTGTACCATGTATTTGGCGACTCAGAATGGGTTGGATGGAATGAACCTATTTTGGGGTCGTTACATAATAGTAACTAAATCACAATATAATGGTAACCAAAACCTAGAGAGCATGTAAAAAAAGGATGGCATGTAATTATAACACTAACCTTATCAGCAACATACACAACAATCTCTTTCCCAATGCATTGGCTTAAAATGTCAAAAGATGGCATGTCATTATTATTGTCAATCTGTGCAAAATAAAGAGCAACCAATTAATCATTAAAATAAAAGACAAATAACACATAACAAAACAAACAAATATGTCTAACCTTGACATTTTCTGCATCATCATTATTTTTTTATTTCATGAGGTTCTTCAACCATAACATCACATTCAACTTCATTACCAATTTCAATTTCATTCCCATCCTTCTTCTCAACGAAATTCAACACATCATCACCATCATTATTCTTATTCTGTTTTGAACCATCATCAACATCCTCATCAACATGGGGCTCTTCCACCATAACATCATGTTCACACTCTTTAACAACTTCAGTTTCAACCTCATCATTCTTCTCATCCACTTTCAACCCATCCTCACCATCATCATTATCATTATAATTTCCTTTAACAACATCAGCATCCTCATCAGCAACATCATCAGCTTCATCACCTTCATCATCATCATCATCATCATCATCATCACCAGCATTATCATCATCAGAATCATCATCAGAATCACCATCAAGTTGTTTGTCCCCAACGTCTTTGATCCCGCGTAACTCATCTCTAATAATGGACCTAAAGTCCCTGCATAACTGAACGTGTAAAATCTGCATTTCATCTCTAATATCAGCCCGCAATTTTCCAACTTCTTTCTTTATTTCAAAAACTTTCTTCTCCAACGGCCTAAATCGTGCATCAATTGCCTCTTTAACGTCAGATATATCAAACCCAATGTTGTCAATCTTCACTTTTTTTTCAATTTTCTTGTCACCATCCTTCCCATTAAAAAAGTGAAGCCCACCCAAATCAAGCCGATCCTTCTCCTCGGCCATGGGAATCAAACTTTTTATCCTCAGATGAAAAACAATAAGTACACTTTAGTATAGCATCTAACAAACAATGTACAATTACAGTAAAAAAAATAGTAAATAAAGAATCATAAAACATAATCAGTAACCAAATGTATAGTAATCAGTAACCAAATAAATGTATAAAGGTAACCAAATATGTATATTCGGGTAACCAACAACATTGTTATTAGTAACCTGAATGTAATCTAATCAGTAACCAAATGTGAATATTCAAGTAACCAACAACATTGTTATTATTAACATACATATAAAATAATCAATAACCAAATGTGTATATAAAGGTAACTAACTACTTTGTTAATAGTAAACTTCACAAAATATAATCAGTAACCAGTTATATAACTAAAGGTAATCAATTACATTTTTAGTAGTAAACTGTATACATGTCTGGAACAAAATACTAGATCATTCAACTTGTCATTTGTAGGGGGCTTCACTAGCTCCTTCCATCTAAATAAACGGACATCCGACGGATGCTCGTCATTGCATATACCCCGAGTTTTGAATGTCGGAATGGTTTCAAACATAAACACTTGGAATACATAAGGAAAGCCATTCAACTTGTACAATTTGGATTAATGATCCTTGTAGAAATTATATGTTGAACCACCATTCCTTCCTTTCTTCAAACGCCCCTTCAAAGCATTGGACAAAGAGTACTTTGTCATCTCAAACGCGACTTTCCCCCAAGGAAAACTATTAACATCACCATAACATAAAAAATTAACCATTGTCCTATCCACATAATTTTCAGAAACTGTGGATATAATGAAATTAAACACCAAAAAAATCATTGACATCTTAATAGCCTCATCATCGTCATCAAAAACTGCCTTCCGATATACCCTACCTATACTACTACGCGTCACAGCTTCGTCCCCAAAAAACTTTCAAATAAGCAGATTCTCCATACCTTTATATGCATTTATGTCATCCTCACCTTGCCATCTCAACCCAGAAATCAGACAGAACTCAGGAAAACCAAACCTGACCCTTTTCTCCCCGAACAAAAACCACATTTTACTGTCATCCCTTTGGTGAACCTCCCCTACAAGAGCATGGTGAATAATCTGGGAATACATTTGGTGCTCACCAAACTCTAGAAAATTTCCAAAACATGTTGCCTTAAACTTCTCCAACTGACTTTGGTTCAATTTCTTGGCAATAATGCTGGGGACTTCCATATCGCACCAATATATAACTTTTTTACTGAATTTTCTGTTGCATTCCTCATAGTAAAGATGCGATAACTGTAAAAAAAACAAAATTAGATTTGCACAGTTATTAGTAACTAATATAAACAATATTTATACCATAAACAGTTACATATTAACCAACAAATAATATCATACTAACCAAAACATAATATAATAATTACACAGTAGTCAAAACAGACTATAAAAAGTATCCAACATTCCACATTGACTGCACAATAATAGTTACCATATCATAATATAACAGTAACCATAACATAATAAAACAGTAACCAAACAATTATATATAATATTAACCAAAACATAAATTAAAGGTAACCAAAATAAAAACATGTAGACCAAAAAATATACTGAAAAAGTAACCGAATAGTTATATCATAGTAACCAAACAATGTTTTCATGATAACCAACACATGATCAACATGTAGACCAAACCCAGTTCAGCCAACCAATGTAAACTACGCAAGTGCATGGTAACCAAAACAACATAAAAAAATAACCAAAATCCCAAATTGAGAGAACAAGAATAGTTTCCAAATCATAAGTAAACAGTAACAAAAAAAATATACTAAACAAGTAACCAAATAGTTATATAATAGTAATCAAAACATATTTTCATGGTAACCAATACATAAACAAGCATATAAATCAACCACATTTTAGTCAATCCATGTATACTAAGCAAATACATGGTAACCAGAACAATAAAAAATAGTAACCAAAGTCCCAACTCAAGGGAACAAAAATGGTATCAAAATCATAAGCTTACAGTAACCAAAAACATACTAAACAAATAACCGAACAATTATATGATAGTAACCAAAATATCTTTTAATGGTAACCAATACATAAACAACATGTACACTAAAACCAGTTTAGTAAAACTATGTATACTAGGTAAATACATGGTAACCATAACAACATAAAAAAGTAACCAAAAATACCAAATCGATATAACACAAATGGTATCCAAATCAAAAGCTAACAGTAACCAAAAACATACTAACTAAGAAACCAAACATTTATATGATCATAACAATAATAAAATTTAAATTAACACACCTTTAAAATTCTTTTTGTTGGAATTATCTTCTGGCTAAGCACTTGACCTTCGGTCTTAACAGGGACATCAAAATCAGAATCTAACTGCAGTTCAGAATGCTTGATATCACTATGTATCACCAACTTATTCTCATTCTTACTCGATTTCTAACCTACATCCTTCCCCTTCCCCTTCCCCTTCCCCTTCCCCTTTCTCTCTACAGCAAACTTCTTCAAGTCCTTAACAGAATCACCCTCCGTGATTCTTTTCCTCTTTCCATTATTCTTCCTTGTATCAACCATTCTATACAAAATATAAAAATAACACAAACCCAAACAATCAATACTCCATTCTGTTAATAAACTACTTTAATAAATAATACAAACTATTTAAAAATTACTGACCTGAAAAAATAAAAACCACCAAAATCGATAAATGGAGAAGAATAAACCAACTGAACCACTGTGCAATAACGATAACAAGTAACAACGATGATGACGAACAACTAAATGAAAATGGCGAGCAACTAAACAAGATGACAACGAGTAACGATCAACACCAGAAACGATCAATAGAGAAGAATAACACACAAACAAAAAGAGAAGAAAGGGTTTCAACATGCAAACAAGGGTTTTAAACCGAAGAGTCCTATACAGATAATAGATGGCGGTTATCACGCGTTTCAAAAAAAATAAAATCTATTTTAAGTTGGACACTAATTTGCCATGTCAACCCATTAATATTAATCCCTTAAATTAAGGACTTATAATTGTATTAATATTGTAAATTGGACACTAATTATTTTATGAATGTATGATTTTTATAATTATTTTTAAAAATGTACTAATATATGTAATTATTTTATGGATGTTGATGAGTCTATGGCTCTATGCTAAATTTCTCAGAAATTAAACAACCATTCACATCCCAAAATCTTTTTACTTGCGAATAACAAGTGTGCATTTGTCTATCCATTAGCATAATATACTTTACACTAAACTCTGAAAAAATAAAAGCTTTAGCAAGTGTATATTTTTTTTAAAATACAATAAAATAAACAATTATACTTGTAAAACCAAATTTTGTTCGGTCTTGTAATTATTGTGTGCTAGAGTTCACATTTATTAACACCCTTAATTAATTAATTTTTTTTTTTTTTTAAAAAAAGATAAATAAAGTATAATTTACACATTAAAACAAATTAACTATATCCTTAGTGATCCCACAAAATTATATAAAGAGATAAATATTTTTATTTTTTTATACTAATTAATCCCTAAATAAAATATTTATCATTTACTTTTATGTACTTTATTTTCTTGAAAAAAATTAAACATCTAATCATCAAACCAAGGGTGTAACAAAGTATACAAATTAATTAGAAAATTCACAATAATTTTCTCAATAAATTCTCTATTCTCAATTTTGAAGAATATATCAATAAATCATTATCAAACAATTTTCTTATCCTTATATAACTCTCTATTTTAATCTCTATATAGGATTTTACTCCTCAAGATGAGGGAGCCAAAAGATTGTTTTCTATGTAAGCATAATGATATTTGACACCCTCATTTTAGCGGACAACTCATCAATCATTATTCAATTCATCTTCATTTTCAAATTATAAAAGTAATATTGACTTATTTTTTAAAACTTAATTTCAAACGTATTCAAATTTAAAATTGATATTAACTTATTTAATTTATGTCAATATAATTATAAATATTATAAAAGTACAATTAATTATAAAATTTATTATTTTCAAATTTTAAATGAATCATATTAAATTTAAATTTAAAAATATCACAAATTAACTTTTTAAAAGTATGTTGATCTTATGTACATATGCATCTACAATCCATTCAATACTCACTTTATAAATTACTTAAAATATAATATAAAATAAAATAAAAGTTATTTTACAGTGAAATACAAATGATAAATTACTCTCTTTTATAAATTATAAAATTATTATTAATTTTTACAAGTCAATTTGATAAATTCTCAAACTTAATAATTTTGCTAAAAATTGTAAAAATAATAAATTTTATAAGTAATAGTATTTTTTTTTTCTAAATACGTTTCAAGTGTAACATGTATTGATTAAATTTACATTAATTTTAAACTTAAAAATATCACATACTTACTTCAAAAAAGATTAATAAATTAATAGCGATTTTATTATTAAAAATAAGAGTTTGTAGTATATTACATCTATCATAAGGTATAACGCATAAAATCAATATAAAGGTCAAATAATTACAACGGTCAATACATATTTTGACGATTGAAATTTTCAAATTGTAACTTTTAATTTTTAATTTTTAAATTTTAAATTTTATTATTTAAAGAATAAATATAAATAACTGTTATGTATATAATAAAAAAATTAAATATTTATCCTGTGAAATGACCAATAATATTACAGAATAGAATAAAAATAAAGAAATTATTTTGAATGCTGTTCGCCAGCAGTCCAATCTTTTTTAAGCTCAACAAGAGGCCGAAAGATAAACTTGAAATGACATTCTCTTTCTTTATTGGCCCTCATCTTTTCCTTTTTCCCCTCACTTAAATTAGAGAGAGAAAAAACTCAAAAAAGACAAAACAAAGTACAGGTTATATCAGGGTGTGTGTAATAAAAAAGGGAAAAAAGTAGTAGGGTTTTGAAAGCTTCCATTCATCATCATCATTATATATATATATACACTCCATCTTTCTATACTATCCATCGGAAAAAGAAACAACACCCTCATACCCCCTCCTCCTTTCCATAATATCTCTCTATGCATGTCTGTGATGCGCCTGCACTGAAAAAGGATCTGCCAAACACAGCCCTAATCACGTTTCCTTCTGCACTATGCATGCCACTTTGTTCAAATCAAGAAACCCAACAATATATTAATTGTCACGAGATTTTAAAAAGAATAGAAAGAAGGAAAAATGAATAAGAGAACCATACTCTCAAGCAAGCTTTGCTTTGTCTTGGGCCAGTCAGTCATATATTTGCAGCCAAAACAGTGACCCTTTAAATCTTGATATATCAGAGCAGCAGCAGAGCAGCCTGCCTGCCTGCCTGCCTGCAGTTCAGCCAGCAGCTTCTAACGCTAGCTAGCTGGCTAGCGCAATAGAAAAGATGGGTCAGTCAGTTAGTCGGTCTATTTCTCAAACTTCAAAGTTACACCAATCCAATCCCCCATGCGGCCGTGCCCTTAATCTCATCTCAATCGATATCCCACTTACTACTAACCTTAAAGCTTTAATAATGTGTCTAATTTTGTTTGAACATTAGACTAGCTAGGCACCTAAAGGGAATTAATATTATTTCCACCAACAAAAACAATAATTTCACAAAATTTCTCACTTAAATAATAAATGAATCGCATAAAAATATAAAATTTTAATCATAAAAATATCGGCCTAATTTCTCAACTCGGACCAATCTTTTTTTAAAATCAATTTGCGCGGACAGTCAATAGTATGCCTTTTTACAATTATTATAAATGACGTTCAATCCGAAGATATACGGATTTTCGACTCATTCCAAAACGTTATTTGAACCACTGCTGCTGGTTTTTTTTTTTTGGTTTTTTTATATTCCCTTGTAATATAGATCTAGCAAAGACGCGCCCTTTACATGCACTAGATTCGAGCATAAACTTGTGTATATTCCTCTGGGGTGTGATCTGGCTTTTATTAATACATGTCATCCTAGCCAACGCCTTGATAATCTAGATGCTGAAAAATACTTGTAGTACTATAAACAATATGTGAATAGATGTTAAACGTGCATATAATGTCTAATAATAATTAATGAAGTTCTACAACCAGATTTGGTACTACAACTATTTTTTTGGCAAATAACTATTTAAAAACTAGCTAACATGTCAGTCTCCATTTATAGGTAGGCATTATCATGAAACTTTAGAATAAATAATGCAAGAAAGATCGAACAAATTAATTTGCTAGTGTATAAATTACACTATTCCTTTCCCATTACTTTTGACTAATCTAGATTACTAAAAAACTACCAAATCCAACACATTACAACTCTAAACAACATAAATCAACAAAAATAGCAGTACCAGTAATTAATTAAGAAAATCAAAACTTTTCACATAAACCCTGCAGCAAATCAAAGAGTCCAGAAAATCACATGAACCAAACATGACCCAACATTCATTCTTCAGTATGGAGGTGGTTGCCTAGCAGTAGGTGCCCAAACCACATCAGAAGGCAAGTGACAGCTATAAATGGACATTTCCCCAGCCGCATGCCCACTATCTCCGCCACCGGAAACCCCGGAAGGCGAACGCGCCGCTTCACTCCCACCTCCATTGTTGTTATTAATCCCTTGTTCGATACCCGCATCGTCCTCGAGCGGCAGACGGTGATACGTCGGATTGATGAACGACGCCGCAATCACATACACCGTCCCTGCCGCCAGCAGCGGCCCCACCACCGCCCCTCCGACAATCTGCCCCTGTGGGCCCGCCAGAGAAATCGTGAAATTGTTTCCAATTTGGGCCGAAACAGAGTGCTGTAATGACGGTAATATGGACCCAGATACGGATAATATGTCGAACCGACCGTGAAAAGTGACCGTCGCGCCCGGGGTTGAGGACGGCTGTTTGATGGTTACATTAGCCACCGTACCCGTCCCGTTTAGAATACAGAGACCGGAATGGCGCCTCCGGCAGAATACAGCCAGTGAATTGATGATATCGGATCCGCCCGGAATTTCAAGAACGTATGGGCTCATCGAGGGCTCTGTGTCTCGGGTTATGATGACGGGCGGTTTGGGTTTGTTTTTGGATCCGGGCGGGCGACCACGAGGGCGGCGGGAGATTTCGATGGACGCACCATCATTGGCAGCGGAGGGTTCTTTTTTGGCGGTGCCAGTAGTGGCACCGCTGGGGCTGTCGGCTTCTTCTGAGGTTTGGCATTCTCGGGTGGTGAGCTGGAAGTGGTGGCGGGCGGCGGAGGTGTTGGGGGTGGGATACGGTTGGAATTTTTGGGTTTGGTGGATTTTTGCAAACATGGTGTTGGTGTGATCTTTATCTTCACCACCGTAATCTCCCTTCATTATCTTTTCTTCTGTATAAATCTAATCTAATAATATTATATGTATCTAGTCTAGTTATAATTATAATAATAATAATTAAAAAAATAATTAAAAAAAATATTGAATTTGATTGAATATGGCGTAGAGTATTATATGATGGAGAGAGAATGGGGAGTAGGGAGTTTTTCTTATGGGGTTTGGAATTTAGTTTATAAGAGTAAATGAAGGGTGAGGTAGATGGGCAGGGATGAGGTAGGTGAACTTGGAAACAAAGTAAAGACTAAATGGCGCCGCTGGTTGGAACTTAAAGTAGGATGTATCCCACTTGCAAGAAAATACTAGAGAGAGAGAGAGAGAGAGAGAGAGAGAGATGGGAGAAATTTTAGAGAGAAAAAAAGAGTGTGATTTCTTTTCTTCAAGTTTGAAAGATGATGATGAGAGAGAAAAGTTGAAAGAAAAAAAAATGTAACAATATTTCAATTTCATGCAGAAATATTTGAGATATTTTGTTATGTATATTAAAACTTATATTATTATTAATATTATTTTCAATCATGATTTGATTTTTTTAACTGAATATTTTGATGGATTAAAAGAATTGTATAATGATTTAAACAAAAAATCTTGATATATTATGATTTTTTTTGGACTAAGGGTTATAATTTGAATCAAAATAAAATTAAAATAGATAAATTGGTATTGAACTAGCCGATTTTTGACCAAATTGATGATTTGTCCCATATGCAATTTTAGTACAAAAATAAATAAATTAAAATTGTGTAGTGTCGTATTGGTATTTGTTGTTGATGAGTTTATATTAACTTATAATGATGATAAACTTAATATAATTATTCTTAAATTATATAAAATTTTAATCTTTGATATTTTATTTATGGTTTAAATATAATTTACTATCTTAAAATATTGGTTATATTTCACTTCGGTGATTTATCTTTCAATTTTATCAATTAGATAATTGAACTATTAATTTTTTTTTCAATTTCATTCAATTGAAGCTGCCACGTCAAAAATTGTTGACGTAGCTCGCTGACTAGACAAACTAATACTTATGTGTAATTAAAAAAATATTATTTTAATTATCTCTTCTAAACATCAAAGGGTAAATATGTCAAATCATCATTAAATATAACCAAACCTAACCAATATCATTAAAACTCATTCTTGTTCCTCCTCTAAATATTCGCCGCAGTCGAGGGAGGCGGCGACAGGCTTTTCGGCTACCATGGGCGCCGGTCCAGTCGCAAATAGCGACGACAAGCTCGTTGACAACGTCGAGGAAGGAGGAGGAATCTGCAAAATCAGACCAGATAGGACGGTCGAATGATAGGTAGCAAGAGATCTCACAGTTTAGGGTTTTGAGGGTTTGATCGAGTGTGGCGGAAGCTCTGGGCTCTACTATGGTTGTTTGCAAAACCATTATCATATATAAGAAGAATTATGCGGTGTGACGCCCCAAAATAGGTATGCATCACCTATTCTGAGTCGCCAATACATGGTATAGAATACAAATACAATCTTTAATATATAACAAGAGAACTGTGAGTTTTAATACAAATATAATTTTCTAGACAATATCCACACTCAGTGTAAGACCCCAACTTATTAATGAATAAAATCAAATTTTCTCTAAATATTATTGTGAATAATAAGGGGTTAATTTGATATAATACTTTGGTTATGGGTGAAATGTACAAATTTTGCAAAATAAGCAAGTGGTTATAAAATATTTATTTTGGTCGGTGAATATTCGGTTGGTCGTGGAATATTCTTGTTGTCGGGGAATATTCGTACGACGACGCAGCCTTGTGTGGGCCCCATAACGGAAAGCGATTGGATGAAGAAAACGACAAGTATAAGTTATTTATAAATAACGGCGTAGTTGTTACCGTTAATATTGTTGGAATACCCGGTGGTTAAAATACAGTAGCACACGGTATTGCACCAATTATTGATTCTTACGTAAGAAGGCACTACTCAATAATTGTTACAGTAGTTATTATTCAATATTTTATTTTATTGATTCAATAATTGCTGCGTTGATATTTTATATTATTGTTGTTTCAATAATTGTTGCTGCACAGTATTTTCATTTATCAGATCAATAATTCATATTATTTGAATAATATTATTAGATAACATTATTGGCAATGTCTAGAAAGTTCTGTCTAAGGAGAGGTTTGGTCATCTAATTGCGCGCCAGTAAGGAGAAATCCTTATTGGAAAGCCCCCTCTTTCCTGGGAACGGCCTGGTTGTCATAAATGTGATTCTGTAATATTATTTGTGAATAATTAATTATTGATTCATATGATAAGGAAATATTTATTTTATGTGGATATAAATGAGGGATATATTTTTGTGGTTAAAAATGAAGGAGTTAATGTGGAGGTTTTTGTCAGTATTTTTGTCGGAATGGAGGTATTAAAAATCAGGGTTTTTGAGATAGTTTGCGGGGGTTATAATTTTTAATCCGACCGTTGGATCGTGGTAATTTTTGGATATGTTATACATATATAAGTTGAGTATATGTCCACAAATTTTGAACCGTTAAAAATGAACGTATGATTTATTACGAATTTTACAAGATGACTGGTTCAGAAATTATTGAATTTTCGGAGTTTATCATTTTGGTGGAAAATTCTAGAATTGGTGGGCCCCACTTGTGGTTGGTGAAGAAATGTGCTGAATTATATTTCAAATGTGGTGGGTGGGAATAGTAGCAGGTAAAGCCATCAGGTTGCAGGTCAAACCTACCAAAATTTTCCTATAAATAGAGGGCTAAGTTAGAATTGAAAATCACACCAGAAACAAGTTTTCTCTCTTTCTCTCTCTAGATTATTGAGTGTATTTTGTGAGTATTTAGATACTTTGAGAGTTTCTATTCATCAGAGCAAGTTTCTTTCAGCCTTATACCGGTATTCCGACCAGAAGTACTGATATTTTGAGGTAAGGGATATTATTTTCTTCTTAATGATATTATTTTCTTCAATATCATTATGCTGAAATATTGATATGAGTTTTTATCAAATTTGGAACTTTTTGTGTCGGGGGTTACTATTCACGTATACGGCACTATTCACGTATACGGCATTATTCACGAATACGGCACTATTCACCAAAAAATAAAATTTTCCCTTTTTGTCCAAGATGTCTATTATGGTTACTATCTTTGATTGTATCCATGTTTTGATCTTTATTTTTGAATTCTACTTCACAATTGATTATTATGAAGTATTATTGATCTTGGATAAACTGTTATACGAATCCCTACTATTTGTCCTTCTGTCTCATTGGATTCGTTCTCTTTAAGATATTTTTCATCATCCTCAGTCCTAAATGATGATATTACTGAATATCTTTGGCCTGTAGTGCAAAGATGTATAATTACTTGATGAATATCTTTGGCCTGTAGTGCAAAGATGAACAGGTGTTGAGATGAACATGACCGACTGATGATACAAATGAATATCTTTGGCCTGTAGTGCAAAGATGAATATTTGGTTAAAGATGATTATTAATTGATGTTACAGGGATAAAATATTGATGATGGACTTTTAAATCTTAGAAGATAGTAGAATTCTTTCTCTACTTGACTCTTCTAATGGTTTGCTGTTTCCGCTGCAGTTGTTGATCTAAAACTTGTTGTCGATTATATTTTATCAGATTTTTCCCTGTTGAAGACTAACGATAATTTGTTGTATATTATCTTAGTCATAATATTCTTTACTGGGCTAGTTGAGCTCACCCTTTTCCTTTTTGTTCCATTTTTCTTCTCAGGAGGTGAGAACATAGCAGGATCTAGTCGGGGTATGGAGTGATGGTTCTAGAAAGATGTATTAGCAGTCCTCACTATTTCTATAAAATAGTGTTTGAATAATTGTAATGAGGATTTATTTGGGTGTGGATATTGTCTAGAAGACAATATTTGTATTTAAACTCACAGTATGTGTTGTCGTATTTTGCACGACAATTGTATTATTGAAGTTGTAGTTTGCTTTCTGTACCATGTATTTGGCGACTCAGAATGGGTGTTGTATACCTATTCTGGGGGCGTCACAGTTGGTATCAGAGCTTAGGGATATGATCCCTGGCTGAGATGTGAGACAAGAACTAGGAGGGGAGAGACGGAGAATTCCTTCGCTAGTATGACCTGACTAAGTTTATTTGGTGTTTATTTGGTCGGTCAGAGTATAGGGATAATATATGACATGACTATTAACCCTTGTTTTATGGCAGTATTTAAGAATGGCAGCTGAGAACGTTAATAATGGAGTAAATCAGACCGTGGAGACACCTTTGATCACTACCCAGGGGAACGTGCAACAGGAAGGCAATATTCCTCCTGTAAACAACGTTACCGAGCAAACGATGAATGATGGAATGTTTGGGAGCTTTTTGCAGTTCATGCAAAATCAGACGAGGGAGACTCGTGTGCAGAATACGGGTGGAAATGATAACAACGCGCGGTTTGTCACAGCTAAGCAGTTCAAAGAATTGGGACCACCAGAATTTAAGGGAAAGCCGGATCCGATCATGGCGGAAACGTGGGTCAAGCAAATTACCAAGATATTTGATGTCTTGGGATGCACGGAGGAACAGAAGGTTCCATTCGCCACATTTATGTTCCGCGGTGAGGCAGACTACTGGTGGGAGTCTGTGAAGCGTACCCAGCCTGACGCACTCAACATGTCCTGGGAAACATTTCAAAAACTGTTCAATGACAAGTACTTTCCTGAAAGTATTCGTCATATGAAGGAGGTTGAGTTTATTAGACTGGAACAAAACAACATGACGGTGTCCCAGTACGAGGCGAAGTTTGCAGAGTTATCCAGGTTTGCACCTCATTTGGTCGAAAATGAGGAACGAATGACAAGGATGTTTCTGAGAGGTCTAAAACCCGAGATTCGGCAATATCTTATCTCTCATAAATTTTTTTTATATTCAGATGTTGTAAACAGGGCTCAATTATTAGAGCGAGATAATGAGTATGTGCAACCGAGGGACCACAACCAGGGTCATACCGGTGGCGGCAGTCATCGAAGCAATGAAAACCAGCAGGGAGGAAAACATTCGGACAAAAGCGGTAACCACTCTGGTGGTAATCGTGGTCGTGATAATAGAAGGAGCGAGTCGGGAGGAGATTTCAAGAAGAGAAGGTACAACAATGATAACGTGAAGACGTCAGCACAAACATCAACTGTTTCTAGGGGAGGAGAACGACCACCGGTCGTATGTTACAAATGTGGGAAAGAGGGACATATCAGCCCAAACTGCCCACAACAATCCAAGGTATGTTATAACTGTGGAAAGGAAGGTCATATAGCTCGAGAGTGTTCTGTAGAAAAACCAAGTTCAGCGGGGATGGTGACTCCAAAAGTTATCCCGGATAAGTCGAAATCAGCGGTTCCTGGAAGGGCGTTTGTCGTTACTGGCCAAAACGCGAGAAACCCGAACGAGGTGATCACGGGTAAGCTAATCTTGAATTCTTGCGAAGTTTATACTTTACTAGATACCGGTTCTACCCATTCTTTTATCTCTCCTGCTTGTGCTCAACGTTTAAACTTGACTCCGGAGAAATTGGACTTTAACTTATCTGTTGAAACTCCGTTGGGTGAAACCTTCGTTACATCTACAGTTTATAAATCTTGCATGATCCAAGTTGGCACTATCACATTACCTGTTGATCTTATCTCTTTAAAGATACTTGCTTTTGATGTGATTTTAGGAATTGATTGGTTAACCACTCATCATGCTAAAATTGATTGTTTTCGTAAGGTTGTTAGTTTTCATATTCCTAACCAACCTGTCATATGAATTCAAACTACTAAACCACTAAAATCAGTCACTGTCATATCAAGCCACAAAGCTATTCGTTTATTGAAAAACGGATGTCAAGCTTTCTTAGCCCATGTTATGGATTTGAACAAAGACAAGTCAGATTTGAATAATATTTCTATTGTTAGAGAATTTTCCGATGTATTTCCTGAAGAACTTCCCGGTCTACCCCCGGAACGAGAAATTGAATTCTTTATTGACCTTGAACCCGGTACAAAGCCCATTTCTAAAACCCCATATCGAATGGCTCCTATTGAACTTCAGGAGTTAAAAGTCCAACTACAGGAGTTGTTGGACATCGGTTTTATTCGTCCTAGTACGTCTCCTTGGGGTGCTCCTGTTTTATTCGTAAAGAAGAAAGACGGGAGTATGCGACTTTGTATTGACTATCGAGAATTGAACCATGTCACCATCAAGAATAGGTATCCGCTACCTCGCATTGATGACCTGTTTGACCAGTTGCAAGGAGCACAATTCTTTTCAAAGATCGATCTTCGTTCTGGATATCATCAGCTGAAGATTAAAACTGAGGATATTCCAAAGACTGCCTTCAGAACTCGGTACGGGCATTATGAATTCTTAGTAATGTCTTTTGGATTGACTAATGCTCCTGCTGCCTTCATGGATATGATGAACCGTGTATTCAAAGAATATTTGGATCAGTTCGTTGTTGTCTTTATTGATGACATCCTCATCTATTCCAAAAGCCGTGAAGATCATGAGCGCCATTTGAAGCTGGTACTGCAAAGGCTTCGTGAAAACAAGCTATATGCCAAACTGAAGAAATGCGAGTTCTGGCTTGAGGAAGTAGCATTCCTTGGGCACGTGGTGTCAAAACATGGAGTATCTGTCGACCCGGCGAAGATTGAAGCCATACAAAGTTGGGAGCAACCGAAGTCGGTAACCGAAGTACGTAGCTTTCTGGGCTTAGCTGGTTATTATCGGAGATTTGTGGAAGGATTTTCTCGAATCGCTACTCCGTTAACTCAGCTGACTCGGAAAGATACAAAATTCGTATGGAGTGAGGAATGCGAGAAGAGTTTCCAAGAACTCAAGAGGAGACTCATTTCGGCACCTGTTTTGACAATACCATCTGGTTCGGATGGATTTGTTATCTACAGCGATGCTTCAGGCAAAGGGTTAGGATGTGTTCTCATGCAACATGGGAAAGTCATAGCCTATGCCTCACGACAACTCAAAGAATATGAGAGGAATTATCCTACTCATGATTTGGAGTTGGCAGCAGTCGTTTTTGCGTTGAAGATCTGGAGACACTACCTGTATGGGGAGAAAGTGGAGATCTATACAGATCATAAAAGCCTCAAATATTTCTTCACCCAAAAGGAACTCAACATGCGGCAACGACGTTGGCTTGAGCTGTTGAAAGATTACGATCATACCATCCAATACCATCCTGGAAAAGCAAACGTAGTAGCTGACGCATTGAGTAGAAGATCATATGCGGGTACGAGTGCAATGTTTTTAACACAAAGGCCCATTTTGTATGACTTGCAAAGGATGGAGATAGAGATGAAGGCTCCAAGTACCCACATGATGATATCAAATATACGAGTAGAACCGACTTTAATCGATAAAGTTAAAGCTGCTCAAGCTACGGATATAGAGCTGATGCGTATGAAGAAGAAAGTGCAAGAAGGTGCTATTCCAGAAGCAAGAATCGATGAAGAAGGAATACTTCGAGTCAACTCCAGACTTTGTGTTCCTAACGATTTTGACTTGAAGCATAGAATAATGATGGAGGCACACAACACACCGTTTGCAATCCATCCTGGGAGTACCAAAATGTATCACGATCTTCGACATACATTTTGGTGGAGCAATATGAAAAGAGAGATCGCGGAGTTTATCTCGAGATGTTTAACTTGTCAACGTGTAAAAGCGGAGCATCAAGTACCAAAGGGTCCATTGCAACCACTTGAGATTCCGAAATGGAAGTGGGAACACATTACTATGGATTTTGTTACAGGTCTTCCCAAGGTTTCTCAAGGCATAGATGCGATTTGGGTTATTGTTGATAGATTAACCAAGTCCGCTCATTTCTTGCCGATACGTGAGACTTATTCCCTTGAACGTCTTGCTAGTATGTACGTGAACGAGATTGTGAGATTGCATGGCATGCCAGTATCCATAGTTTCGGATCGTGACCCAAGATTCACTTCACGATTTTGGGTTAGCTTGCAGAAAGCTATGGGCACGGATTTACGATTCAGTTCAGCATACCATCCTCAAACGGACGGACAATCAGAGAGGACTATTCAAACTCTTGAAGATCTATTAAGACTTTGTGTCTTAGATCTCAAAGGGAGTTGGGATAAGTACCTACCATTGGTGGAATTCTCCTACAACAACAGTTATCAGGCGAGCATAGGTATGGCTCCATTTGAGGCGTTGTATGGAAGAAAATGTCGTTCTCCAGTATGCTGGGACGAGGTGGGTGAAGCAACATTGTTGGGACCAGAATTGGTACGCATTACTACAGAGAAGATCCAAACGATTCGACAACGTATACAAACGGCACAGGATCGACAAAAGAGTTATGCGGATCTTCATCGGAAGGACGTGGAATTTAATATTGGGGATCATGTATTGTTACGTGTTGCACCATGGAAGGGAGTTACAAGATTTGGGAAGAGAGGAAAGCTCAATCCAAGATTTGTTGGTCCATTTGAGATTCTTGAGCGAATAGGAAATGTGGCATATAGACTCGCATTACCTCCAAGCATGTCTCGTGTTCATAATGTTTTTCACATATCTATGCTTCGTAAATATGTTAAAGACCCGAACCACATTATTGAGTTAGAACCAGACGAGATAGCTGAAGATTTAACGTACGAGGAGGTACCTGTTAAGATCTTGGATAGGAAAGAGCATGTCCTACGCACGAAGGTTATACCACAAGTTAAGGTTTTGTGGAGAAACCATGCTATTGAAGAAATGACCTGGGAGTTGGAATCAGAAATGAAAGCGAGGTATCCTCACCTTTTTGAAACATCAGGTACGTACGTCAATTTCGAGGACGAAATTTCATAAGGAGGGGAGGTTGTAAGACCCCAACTTATTAATGAATAAAATCAAATTTTCTCTAAATATTATTGTGAATAATAAGGGGTTAATTTGATATAATACTTTGGTTATGGGTGAAATGTGCAAATTTTGCAAAATAAGCAAGTGGTTATAAAATATTTATTTTGGTCGGTGAATATTCGGTTGGTCGTGGAATATTCTTGCTGTCGGGGAATATTCGTACGACGACGCAGCCTTGTGTGGGCCCCATAACGGAAAGCGATTGGATGAAGAAAACGACAAGTATAAGTTATTTATAAATAACGGCGTAGTTGTTACCGTTAATACTGTTGGAATACCCGGTGGTTAAAATACAGTAGCACACGGTATTGCACCAATTATTGATTCTTACGTAAGAAGGCACTACTCAATAATTGTTACAGTAGTTATTATTCAATATTTTATTTTATTGATTCAATAATTGCTGCGTTGATATTTTATATTATTGTTGTTTCAATAATTGTTGCTGCACAGTATTTTCATTTATCAGATCAATAATTCATATTATTTGAATAATATTATTAGATAACATTATTGGCAATGTCTAGAAAGTTCTGTCTAAGGAGAGGTTTGGTCATCTAATTGCGCGCCAGTAAGGAGAAATCCTTATTGGAAAGCCCCCTCTTTCCTGGGAACGGCCTGGTTGTCATAAATGTGATTCTGTAATATTATTTGTGAATAATTAATTATTGATTCATATGATAAGGAAATATTTATTTTATGTGGATATAAATGAGGGATATATTTTTGTGGTTAAAAATGAAGGAGTTAATGTTGAGGTTTTTGTCAGTATTTTTGTCGGAATGGAGGTATTAAAAATCAGGGTTTTTGAGATAGTTTGCGGGGGTTATAATTTTTAATCCGACCGTTGGATCGTGGTAATTTTTGGATATGTTATACATATATAAGTTGAGTATATGTCCACAAATTTTGAACCGTTAAAAATGAACGTATGATTTATTACGAATTTTACAAGATGACTGGTTCAGAAATTGTTGAATTTTCGGAGTTTATCATTTTGGTGGAAAATTCTAGAATTGGTGGGCCCCACTTGTGGTTGGTGAAGAAATGTGCTAAATTATATTTCAAATGTGGTGGGTGGGAATAGTAGCAGGTAAAGCCATCAGGTTGCAGGTCAAACCTACCAAAATTTTCCTATAAATAGAGGGCTAAGTTAGAATTGAAAATCACACCAGAAACAAGTTTTCTCTCTTTCTCTCTCTAGATTATTGAGTGTATTTTGTGAGTATTTAGATACTTTGAGAGTTTTTATTCATCAGAGCAAGTTTCTTTCAGCCTTATACCGGTATTCCGACCAGAAGTACTGATATTTTGAGGTAAGGGATATTATTTTCTTCTTAATGATATTATTTTCTTCAATATCATTATGCTGAAATATTGATATGAGTTTTTATCAAATTTGGAACTTTTTGTGTCGGGGGTTACTATTCACGTATACGACACTATTCACGTATACGGCACTATTCACCGAAAAATAAATGTGACGCCCCCAGAATAGGTATACAACACCCATTCTGAGTCGCCAAATACATGGTACAGAAAGCAAACTACAACTTCAATAATACAATTGTCGTGCAAAATACGACAACACATACTGTGAGTTTAAATACAAATATTGTCTTCTAGACAATATCCACACTCAAATAAATCTTCATTACAATTATTCAAACACTATATTACAGAAATAGTGAGGACTGCTAATACATCTTTCTAGAACCATCACTCCATACCCCGACTAGATCCTGCTATGTTCTCACCTCCTGAGAAGAAAAATGGAACAAAAAGGAAAAGGGTGAGCTCAACTAGCCCAGTAAAGAATATTATGACTAAGATAATATACAACAAATTATCGTTAGTCTTCAACAGAGAAAAATCTGATAAAATATAATCGACAACAAGTTTTAGATCAACAACTGCAGCGGAAACAACAAACCATTAGAAGAGTCAAGTAGAGAAAGAATTCTACTATCTTCTAAGATTTAAAAGTCCATCATCAATATTTTATCCCTGTAACATCAATTAATAATCATCTTTAACCAAATATTCATCTTTGCACTACAGGCCAAAGATATTCATTTGTATCATCAGTCGGTCATGTTCATCTCAACACCTGTTCATCTTTGCACTACAGGCCAAAGATATTCATAAAGTAATTATACATCTTTGCACTACAGGCCAAAGATATTCAGTAATATCATCATTTAGGACTGAGGATGATGAAAAATATCTTAAAGAGAACGAATCCAATGAGACAGAAGGACAAATAGTAGGGATTCGTATAACAGTTTATCCAAGATCAATAATACTTCATAATAATCAATTGTGAAGCAGAATTCAAAAATAAAGATCAAAACATGGATACAATCAAAGATAGTAACCATAATAGACATCTTGGACAAAAAGGAAAAATTTTATTTTTCGGTGAATAGTGCCGTATTCGTGAATAGTGTCGTATACGTGAATAGTACCGTATACGTGAATAGTAACCCCGACACAAAAAGTTTCAAATTTGATAAAAACTCGTATCAATATTTCAGCATAATGATATTGAAGAAAATAATATCATTTAAAAAGAAAATAATATCCCTTACCTCAAAATATCAGTACTTCTGGTCGGAATACCGGTATAAGGCTGAAAGAAACTTGCTCTGATGAATAGAAACTCTCAAAGTATCTAAATACTCACAAAATACACTCAATAATCTAGAGAGAGAAAGAGAGAAAACTTGTTTCTGGTGTGATTTTCAATTCTAACTTAGCCCTCTATTTATAGGAAAATTTTGGTAGGTTTGACCTGCAACCTGATGGCTTTACCTGCTACTATTCCCACCCACCACATTTGAAATATAATTCAGCACATTTCTTCACCAACCACAAGTGGGACCCACCAATTCTAGAATTTTCTATCAAAATGATAAACTCCGAAAATTCAACAATTTCTGAACCAGTCATCTTGTAAAATTCATAATAAATCATACGTTCATTTTTAACGGTTCAAAATTTGTGGGCATATACTCAACTTATATATGTATAACATATCCAAAAATTACCACGATCCAACGGTCGGATTAAAAATTATAACCCCCGCAAAATATCTCAAAAACCCTGATTTTTAATACCTCCATTCCGACAAAAATATGGATAAAAACCTCAACATTAACTCCTTCATTTTTAACCACAAAAATATATCCCTCATTTATATCCACATAAAATAAATATTTCCTTATCATATGAATCAATAATTAATTATTCATAAATAATATTACAGAATCACATTTATGACAACCAGGCCGTTCCCAGGAAAGAGGGGGCTTTCCAATAAGGATTTCTCCTTACTGGCGCGCAATTAGATGACCAAACCTCTCCTTAGACAGAACTTTCTAGACATTGCCAATAATGTTATCTAATAATATTATTCAAATAATATGAATTATTGATCTGATAAATGAAAATACTGTGCAGCAACAATTATTGAAACAACAATAATATAAAATATCAACGCAACAATTATTGAATCAATAAAATAAAATAGTGAATAATAACTACTGTAACAATTATTGAGTAGTGCCTTCTTACGTAAGAATCAATAATTGGTGCAATACCGTGTGCTACTGTATTTTAACCACCGGGTATTCCAACAGTATTAACGGTAACAACTACGCCGTTATTTATAAATAACTTATACTTGTCGTTTTCTTCATCCAATCGCTTTCCGTTATGGGGCCCACACAAGGCTGCGTCGTCGTACGAATATTCCCCGACAACAAGAATATTCCACGACCAACCGAATATTCACCGACCAAAAATAAATATTTTATAACCACTTGCTTATTTTGCAAAATTTGCACATTTCACCCATAACCAAAGTATTATATCAAATTAACCCCTTATTATTCACAATAATATTTAGAGAAAATTTGATTTTATTCATTAATAAGTTGGGGTCTTACAATAAAATTTTCCCTTTTTGTCCAAGATGTCTATTATGGTTACTATCTTTGATTGTATCCATGTTTTGATCTTTATTTTTGAATTCTGCTTCACAATTGATTATTATGAAGTATTATTGATCTTGGATAAACTGTTATACGAATCCCTACTATTTGTCCTTCTGTCTCATTGGATTCGTTCTCTTTAAGATATTTTTCATCATCCTCAGTCCTAAATGATGATATTACTGAATATCTTTGGCCTGTAGTGCAAAGATGTATAATTACTTGATGAATATCTTTGGCCTGTAGTGCAAAGATGAACAGGTGTTGAGATGAACATGACCGACTGATGATACAAATGAATATCTTTGGCCTGTAGTGCAAAGATGAATATTTGGTTAAAGTTGATTATTAATTGATGTTACAGGGATAAAATATTGATGATGGACTTTTAAATCTTAGAAGATAGTAGAATTCTTTCTCTACTTGACTCTTCTAATGGTTTGCTGTTTCCGCTGCAGTTGTTGATCTAAAACTTGTTGTCGATTATATTTTATCAGATTTTTCCCTGTTGAAGACTAACGATAATTTGTTGTATATTATCTTAGTCATAATATTCTTTACTGGGCTAGTTGAGCTCACCCTTTTCCTTTTTGTTCCATTTTTCTTCTCAGGAGGTGAGAACATAGCAGGATCTAGTCGGGGTATGGAGTGATGGTTCTAGAAAGATGTATTAGCAGTCCTCACTATTTCTATAAAATAGTATTTGAATAATTGTAATGAGGATTTATTCGGGTGTGGATATTGTCTAGAAGACAATATTTGTATTTAAACTCACAGTATGTGTTGTCGTATTTTGCACGACAATTGTATTATTGAAGTTGTAGTTTGCTTTCTGTACCATGTATTTGGCGACTCAGAATGGGTGTTGTATACCTATTCTGGGGGCGTCACACTCAGAATAAGTCCTTATTACATTTATTGTCACACTATTTCATAGAATAGTGAGGACTACTAATGTAAGATCCCAAATTTTATGAAATAAAAGTATTCAATTTTTCTTATAATTACGATTCAGTAAATGATTAAATTGATAAAAAATAAAGTTAAGGGTGTTATATAAATTTTTTTTGAAAATTAGCAAGTGGCTATAAAATTCTTATTTTTATCGGGGAATATTCGTTTGGTCGTGGAATATTCTTTCTGTCGGGGAATATTCGTACGACGGCGCAACCATTTGTGGGCCCCATAACAGATAACTGTCGGATGAAGAAAATGATAAATTTGAGTTTTTATAATTAACGGCGTAATCGTTACCGTTAACACTGTTGGAATACCCGGTGGATAAAATACAGTAATACGCGTTATTGCACGATAGCACACGGTATTGCACAGTATTTTTGAAATTATTGATTCTTACGTAAGAAGGCACTACTGAATAATTGTCACAGTAATTATTGTTCAATATTTTATTTTATTGATTCAATAATTCCTGCGTTGATATTTTATATTATTGTTGTTTCAATAATTGTTGTTGCACATCATCTCCATTATCAGATCAATAATTCATATTATTTGAATAATATTATTAGATAGCATTATTGGTAATGTCTAGAAAGTTCTTTCTAAGGAGAGGTTTGGTCACCTAATTGCGCGCCATTAAGAAAAAACCCTTATTGAAAAGCCCCCTCTTTCTTGGGAACGGCCTGGTTGTCATAATTGTGATTCTGTAATATTATTTATGAATAATTAATTATTGATTTATATGATAAGGAAATATTTATTTGATGTGGATATATATGATGGATATATTTATTTTTATGTGGATAAAAATGAAGGAATTAATGTTGAGGTATTTTATCAGTATTTTGTCGGATTGGAGGTATTAAAAGATCAAATCGGTGTTCTTAAAGCTCTATTGCGTGAGTTATAATTTTGATCTGATCGTTGGATCGTTGTAATTTTTGGATATGTTATACATATATAAGTTGAGTATATATCCACAAATTTTCAACCGTTAAAAATAAACATATGATTTGTTATGAATTTTAAAGGTGTTAAAAATCATCCGTTTGTGGATTTCGAATATTTTCGATCTGGAATTTGGAAAAACTCAAAGCTACAGAGTTGTAGAGAATTCGATTTCAGGCAGAATGGACATAAAATTCGTATTTTTCTGATAAACGGGCTATTTTTTATGAATTACTGAAGTTTCGAAAAATAAAATAATTTTTATTAAAATTAGGGGTGGGACCCACTTTTATTTTTAAAACATGTGGGCTGCTATTTCTTGTTCAAAGGTGATGGCTAGCTGCTGAAAATTCAAGATGGTTGGTGCGTAGGAGAAAAGAATAATTAATATATTATTTTATTAATTTAGTCTCTTTTGGCGTTCTAGCATTTTCCTATAAATAGGTACTTATGTTAGAATTAAAAATCACACCAGAAACACAAATTTTCTCTCTCTATATTATCAAACATATTTTTTTAGAGTATTTAGATACTTTGAGAGTTGCTATTTCCTTCGATTTTTCATCCGATATTCCAGTCAAAAGTACTGCTCTTTTGAGGTAAGAGATTTTAAGGGTTATTATGTTTTTCAGTTCGTACTTCTTCCGACCTTCAGAAAATTCTAGAAAAATTTGAAATGATATTTTGATAAGCTTTATTGATTGTGTCCAAAAATGACGATTTTTGGATATATAGATTAAGAGTTGTAAATTTTATGAGAAAAAACTATTTTAAAAGTAACCGCTTATAACTCCTTGTGGTTAACTCTAAAATTGATGAAATTTTTATTGGGAGTACATCTATATAATATCAGTGTACTCTATGAATTTTGGAATTTTTGGATAAAAGTATAATTTATGATAAATGTCTAAATATTTAGCGGTTTTGGCCATATGAAAAATAGTAAATAAATTTTAAAAATTCTGAGAAAAATATATGTTCAATATGGGACTACATTCTGTTAAATTCCAGAAAAGAAATATTTTTGGAACTGATTTGATATTTTTTATTAAAATGGACTAGTTATGAGTAAATAAATTAAATATGTTATGTGAAGTAAGAAAATTGAAAAATAGAATTTATGGCTTGAGAATCCTATATAAGGTATATACAGATTGTTGATGAGGGTTTTTAGTTATTGATGATGAAATCTTATGAGTTTGACATTTTAGGATGATTAAATTCATTATTTAGTAAAGCGTAAACAATTAAAATAAATTATTTATAAGTTTAAGAAATGTTATTCTTTCAATATCCGAAATATTGGTATGAATTTTATTATAAAATTTCTATCTTATTCGTTGAGTTACTATTTACGAGTTACTATTCACGGGTTACTATTCATGAGTTACCATTCACGAGTTACTATTCACGAGTTACTATTCACGAATACTATTCACGACAAAAATTGGTTTCTTTTTCTGACCAAATTATCGTTGATTTATGAATATTACTCTTGAGATTAAATCTATATGTTGATCATATTGTTTTTATTATCATATATAACATTTTTATAACCCTGATGTTGAAATTCTCTTTCACTTGAGTGTAAAGATGGGTAGATTATTGGTATGATCATGACTTTGGGTTCTCTTTGGCCAGTAATGTAAAGTTAAATTGTTGACTGGTATGATCATGACCATTGAATTTATAATTGAATATCTTTTGCTTAAGTGCAAAGGTGAATTGATCAACATGGTTATAATTATTGTTTATATAAATTCTGAAATGATTATATATTTCTTTGAGATATTAATATATTTGGCCTGTAGTGCAAATATGAACTGTTGATGAATATATTTGGCCTGTAGTGCAAATATGAACGGTTGAGGAATATCTTTGGCCTATAGTGCAAAGATGAATTATTGACGAATATCTTTGGCCCGTAGTGCAAAGATGATCTGTTGTTGAATATCTTTGGCCAGTAGTGCAAAGATGAACTGGTGACGAATATCTTTGGCCCGTAGTGCAAAGATAAAGTTATTAGTATGATTATGAACAGAAACTGTGATTTGGTGTAACCGTGATCTTTGATGTTTCAGGTAAAGACATATGATAAAAATTATCTTCGTCTTGGGTGTGAAGAGGAATTTAGAATCACAATTATGATTATGAGTTATTCATATGATTGTGGATCAGAACTATTGATTGATGTTACAGGGATAAAACATTGTTGGTGGATTTTTAACATGGAGAAGATAATAGACTTTATGGTCTATTTGACTCTTCTAATGGATTGCTCGTTCCGCTGCAACTATGGTTGAAATTTTTTATCATCTACCATATGTTCTAAATCTCTGATTTATTACTGTTGAAAGCTATTGATAATTTATTTATTTTTAGTCATGATATTCTTTACTGGGCTAGTTGTGCTCACCCTTCTGTTTCACAATTCCTTTCAGGTAATAAGAGTGTAGCTGGGTCGAGCGGGGGTAACAAGGGAATAGAGCGGTGGTCATCATTTAGTAGTTATATTTGGTGAATCAAATAGGGTGAGACGAACCCAACGTTGGAAGGATGTTTTGTCACTATCATACAAGATGTCTAATGACACACAACCTTGTGTCATCATAAGACACAGTTGTGCACATCCACTTGCTGAGTATATTTACAGGCACTACCTATATAATCTTGGTGTTTGTTTGAAACATAATTCTCAATTAGAGACAGTAGAGATAATGATATATCAAGAGAAGACTCACCATTGGGAAGAATATGATAGTAATCTTCTCGTTTTTCTTTGGGGTCTATTGGGTTAACCAAGGATAATTCTGTGGCCATATGATATCTATCATAACCTAGACACATGGCCTCCCAAGTACGAAGGTTTCCTTGAGCACTTTTCAAAGATTCTAATTTCTAAAATAATTTTTGACTATACCTTTATGTAGGTATCGCTGTGAGGTGATGTCCATTAATGGGACATTTGTCATATTACGGTTGGGACACGAGTCACAGTTGGTATATATTTGTATCCAAACTCACAGCATATGTGTTGTTGTATTTTGCACGACAATTGTTGTAATAAAATTGTAGTTATTTTCTGTACCATGTATTTGGCGACTCAGAATAGGTTGGATGGAATGGACCTATTTTGGGGTTGTCACAACTAATGCTATCATCTGGACCCTCACTCCGTTCCCCGACTCGTCCCAGCTATATTCTCATTTCCTGAAGAGAACAGTGAAAGAAAGGGTGAGCTCAACTAGCCTAGTAAGAAATATTATGACTAAGATAATGCAGAATAAATTATCATTAGTCTTAAACAGTGTTAAACTGATACAATATAACAAACATCAAGTTTAACTGCAGCGGAACAAGCAACCCATTAGAAGAGTTAAGTAGAGAATAAAATCTACTATCTTTTATGATTTAAAAGGTTTTTCATGACTTTTATCGCTGGGACTCAGCTTAATAAATAATCTAAATCATCGAATCACCCCTACACTACGGCCAAGGATATTCTTTAGTATCACGACCACGAATTATCCATGCACTACGGCTAAAGATAATCATGTTTTCATCAACGGTCCTGATGATGCCATAAAATAATTCATCTTTGCACTACGGCCAAAGAGAATCCATAGCCATAATCATACCAAAAACTGTCCATCAATGCATTACGGGCCAATGAGAACTTTTTCCACATCATTTGTAACATTACGGTCATGATTACACCGAATAATCCCTGGTCATAATCATACCAAGTCCATCTATGCACTACATGTGACACCCCCAAAATCAGGTATACATCACCTATCTTGGGTCGCCAGATACATTGTACAGAATTCAAATACAACTTACTAATACAACTGTCGTGTACAATACGACAAAACATAAACTGTGAGTTTGAATACAAATATTGTCTTCTAGAGAGTATCCATACTCAAAAGGAGTTCTCATTACAATTATTATCACACTATTACATAGAATAGTGAGGACTACTAATGCTATCATCTGGTCCATCACTCTGTTCCCCGACTAGTCCCATCTACGTTCTCATTTTCTGAAGAAAACAGTGAAAGAAAGAGTGAGCTCAACTAGCCCAGTAAGAAATATTATGACTAAGATAATGCAGAATAAATTATCATTAGCCTTAAACAGTGTTAAACTGATACAATATAATAAACATCAAGTTTAACTGCAGCGGAACAAGCAACCCATTAGAAGAGTCAAGTAGAGAATAAAATCTACTATCTTCTATGATTTAAAAGGTTTTTCATGACTTTTATCGCTGGGACTCAGCTTAATAAATAATCCACATCATCGAATCACTCATGTACTACGGCCAAGGATATTCTTTAGTATCACGACCACGAATTATCCATGCACTACGGCTAAAGATAATCAAGTTTTCATCAACAGTCCTGATCATGCCATAAAATAATTCATCTCTGCACTACGGCCAAAGAGAATCCATAGTCATAATCATACCAAAAACTGTCCATCAATGCACTACGGGCCAATGAGGACTTTTTTCACATCATTTGTAATGTTACGGTCATGATTACACCGATTAATCCCTGGTCATAATCATACCAAGTCCATCTATGCACTACAGGCCATAGATGACTTTCAACAAAATATAAACATGAGGATGATGACAATGATATAAGAATTCAATAAAACAAGTTCAAGAATTAATTTATCCAGAAATTAACAACGTCCAAATTGTCAATATGATACTGCTTTGTGGAGTAAAATTCAAGAATTCTTAGAAGAATATTTCCATGAAAAGATACTAGATGAAGCGCAAATATCAAAGATATTCCACTAATTTCATGGAGCATAGAAGTCAAAGTTTTAACCAACTGAGTATAATAGAGAATAGAATAACAAAAGAAATCATCATGCATGCGATAGACCGCACAGACATGTTATTCCAACAGAATAATAAATAATGGAACCAGGTCCGGCATAAAACGCACAGACAGGATATTCCAACAGAATAATAATAAAGACGGAACCAGGTCCGGTGTAAAATACACAGACAAGATGTTCCAACAGAATAATAAGGTGACGCCCCCAAAATTAGGTATACATCACCCATCTTGGGTCGTCAGATACATGGTACAGAATACAAATACAACTTACTAATACAACTGTCGGGTACAATACGATAAAATATAACTGTGAGTTTGAATACAATTATTGTCTACTAGAGACTATACAAAATCAAAAGGAGTCCTCATTATAATTATTGTCACACTATTTAATAGAATAGTGAGGACTACTAATACTATCATCTGGTCCATCACTCCGTTCCCCGACTCGTCTCAGCTATATTCTCATTTTCTGAAGAGAACAGTGAAAGAAAGGGTGAGCTCAACAAGCCCAGTAAAAAATATTATGACTAAGATAATGCAGAATAAATTATCATTAGCCTTAAATAGTGTTAAACTGATAAAATATAACGAACATCAAGTTTAACTGCAGCGGAACAAGCAACCCATTAGAAGAGTCAAGTAGAGAATAAAATCTACTATCTTTTATGATTTAAAAGGTTTTTCATGACTTTTATCGCTGGGACTCAGCTTAATAAATAATCCACATCATCGAATCACCCCTGCACTACGGCCAAGGATATTCGTATATTTATTAATGGTCATGATCATTCCAACAACTGTCCATCAATGCACTACGGGCCAATAAGGACTTTTACCACATCATTTGTAACATTACGGTCATGATTACGCCGAATAATCCCTGGTTATAATCATACCTAGTCCATCTATGCATTACATGCCATAGATGACTTTCAACATTTTATAAACATGAGGATGATAACAATGATATAAGAATTCAATAAAACAAGTTCAAGAATTAATTTATCCAAGAATTAACAACGTCCAAATTATTAACATGATACTGCTTTGTGGAGTAAAATTCAAGAATATTGCTTAGAAGAATATTTTCATGAAAAGATACTGGATGAACCGCAATTATCAAGGATATTTCACTAATTTCATGGAGTATAGAAGTTAAAACTTAACCAACTGAGTATAATAAAGAATAGAATAACAAAAGAAATCACCCGACATGCGATAGACCGCACAGACAGGTTATTCCAACAGAATAATAAATAATGGAACCAGGTCCGGCGTAAACGCACAGACAGGATATTTTGACAGAATAATAAATAATGGAACCAGGTCCGGTGTAAAACACACAGACAGGATGTTCCAACAGAATAATAACAAGACGGAACCAGGTCCGGTGTAAAACACACAGACAAGATGTTCCAACAGAATAATAATAAAAACGAAACCAGGTCCGGTGTAAAACACACAGACATGATGTTCCAACAGAATAATAGAAGAATGTCACCAAGTATAGGGTAGACCGCGTATACAGGTTATTCCAACAGAATAATAAGAAATGGAATAACAACAGTTCTCTTCATGAATAAGAAAGAATAACACCCCTTACTGTTTTAAAGAAGAACTGAAATAAGGAAGTAGTTAAGTAGCAGAATACTTTTCTTCTCTCTCTCTATAGTTTCTCTCTATAGTTTCTCTCTCTAGAGTTCAGTGAATTCGTAAGAAATAATGAAGGAATGAGCTGCTATTTATAGAAAAATGGAATGCATAGTAACTAATCTATGAACGGTCCAGATTGATTACTTTAATCTGACGGTCCATATTTAAAGAAAAATCTTTTAAATAAAATATAATATATTTTATTTATAGAATAACTTTAATAAAGTATTCTGTTTTATATAAAAAGATATTTCTGTTTTATTACGTTAATAATACGAATAGAACAAAACTTCATTATCACTAAATAATTCATATTATTAACTGACAATAATTGAATCAAACTGAGTGACTTCTCATATAAGCATTAATAATCAATACCGTGTGCTACTATGTAACCACACGTATTATTGTACTTTTACTACCGAGTAGTTCAACAGTATCAATGGTAAAACTTTCGCCGTTATTTTTAATAAAATATTTTTATCGTTTTCTCAATCCGACAATAATTCCGTTGTGGGGTCTACCAATGATTGTGCCGTTGTACGAATATTCTCTGTTAAAATGAATATTCCCCGACCAATCGAATATTATATAACAACTTGCGTACTTTGCAAAATTTATAAATATTACCCACAACTATAACATTATATCAAATTAACTCCATAATATTCAAAAATGATATTTATAGAAAATTCATCTTTATTTATAAAAGTTGGGGTCTTACAACCTCCCCTTCTATGAAATTTTACCCTCGAAATTAGGGTACGTACCTGGTATGTTGAAGATGTAAGGATACCTTTATTTTATTTCAGATTCTAACTCCCAAGTCATTTCCTCAACATCGTGGTTTCTCCACAAAACTTTGACTTGAGGTATAACCTTGGAGCGTAGAATATGTTCCTTCTTATCCAAGATTTGAACAGGAACTTCTTCATACGTCAAATCTTCTGTTATTTCGTCCGGTTCTAACTCAATAATGTGGTTCGGGTCTTCCACTTATTTACGTAACATGGATATGTGAAAAACGTTATGAACACGAGACATACTTGGCGGTAAAGTGAGTCTATAAGTCACAGTTCCTACTCGATCGAGGATTAAAAATGGACCGATGAATCGAGGATTGAGTTTTTCTCTCTTTCCAAATCTCGTAACTCCTTTCCATGGAGCAACACGTAAGAACACATGATCTCCTATATCAAATTCCATGCCCTTTCGATGAAGATCAGCATAACTCTTTTGTCGATCTTGTGAGGTTTTTATACGTTATCGAATCGTTTGAATCTTTTCTGTAGTCATACGTACCAACTCCGGTCCCAACAACGTTGCTTCACCCACCTCATCCCAGCATACTGGAGAACGACATTTTCTTCCATACAATGCTTCAAATGGAGCCATGCCAATACTTGCTTGATAACTGTTGTTGTAGGAAAACTCCACCAATGGTAAGAACTTGTCCCAACTTCCCTTGAAGTCAAGGACACAGAGTCTTAATAAATCTTCTAGAGTTTGAATAGTCCTCTCTAATTGTCCGTCCGTCTGAGGATGATATGCCGAACTATATCGTAAATCCGTGCCCATAGCTTTTTGTAAACTAACCCAAAATCGTGAAGTGAATCTTGGGTGATACTGGCATACCATGCAGTCTTACAATCTCGTTTATGTACATACGAGCAAGACGTTCAAGTGTATAAGTTTCTCGTATCGGTAAGAAATGAGCAGACTTGGTCAATCTATCAACAATGACCCAAATCGCATCTATACCTTGAGAAACCTTAGGAAGACCAGTAACGAAATCCATGGTAATGTGCTGCCACTTCCATTCTGGAATTTCAAGTGGTTGCAATGGACCTTTTGGTACTTGATGCTCCGCTTTGACTCGTTGACAAGTTAGACACCTTGAGATAAACAGTGCTATCTCTCTCTTCATATTGCTCCACCAAAATGTATGACGAAGATCATGATATATTTTGGTACTTCCAGGATGGATTGCAAACGGTGTGTTGTGCGCCTCCATCATGATTTAATACTTTAAATCAGGGTTGTTAGGAACATAAAGTCTGGAGTTGACTCAAAGTATTCCTTCTTCATCAATTATTGCTTCCGGCATAGCACCTTCTTGCACTTTCTTCCTCATACGCATCAGCTCCAGGTCTGTAGCTTGAGCAGCTTTAACTTTATCGATTAAAGTTGGTTCTACTCGTATATTCGTCATCATCACATGGGTCCCTGGAGTCTTTAACTCTATCTCCATCCTTTGCAAGTCATACAAAATGGGCCTTTGTGTTGACAATATCGCACTCGTACTTGCATATGATCTTCTACTCAATGCTTCAGCTACCACGTTCGCTTTTCTAGGATGGTATTGAATGGTATGATCATAATCTTTCAACAGTTCAAGCCAACGTCGTTGTCGCATGTTGAGTTCCTTTTGAGTGAAAAAATATTTGAGGCTTTTATAATCCGTAAAGATCTCCACCTTCTCCCCATACAAGTAATGCCTCCAAATTTTAAGTACAAAGACAACAGCTGCCAACTCTAGATCAAGAGTAGGATAATTCCTCTCATATTCCTTGAGTTGTCTTGATGCATAGGCTATGACTTTTCTATGTTGCATGAGAACGCATCCCAACCCTTTGCTCGAAGCATCACTGTAGATGACAAATCCCTCCGAGCCAGATGGTATTGTTAGAACAGGTGCTGAAATGAGTCTCCTCTTGAGTTCTTGAAAACTTTTCTCACATTCTTCGCTCTAACCGAACTTTGTATCTTTCTGAGTCAGCTGAGTTAATGGAGTAGCGATTCGAGAAAATCCTTCCACGAATCTCCGATAATAACCAGCTAAACCAAGAAAGCTACGTACTTCGGTCACTGATTTAGGTTGCTCCCAGCTTTGAATAGCTTCAATCTTTGCCGGGTCAACAGATATTTTATGACTTGATACTACGTGCCCAAGGAATGCTACCTCCTCCAGCCAGAACTCGCACTTCTTCAACTTGGCATAAAGCTTGTATTCACGAAGCTTTTGGAGTACCAGCCTCAAGTGTTGCTCATGATCTTCACGGCTTTTGGAATAAATAAGGATGTTATCAATAAAGACGACCACAAAGTGATCCAAATATTCATTGAATACTCGGTTCATCATATCCATGAAGGCAACAGGAGCATTAGTCAATCCAAAGGACATGACTAGGAATTCATAATGCCCGTACCGAGTTCTGAAAGCCGTCTTTGGAATATCCTCAGTTCTAACCTTCAGCTGATGATATCCAGAACGAAGATCGATCTTTGAAAAGAATTGTGCTCCTTGCAACTGGTCAAACAGGTCATCAATACGTGGCAATGGGTACCTGTTTTTGATGGTGACATGATTCAACTCCCGATAATCAATACAAAGTCGCATACTTCTATCTTTCTTCTTCACGAATAGCACAGGAGCACCCCAAGAAAAAGTACTAGGACGTATAAAGCCAATGTCTAACAATTCCTGCAGTTGGATCTTTAACTCCTGAAGTTTAATAGGAGCCATTCGATATGGGGCTTTTGAAATGGGTTTTGTACCGGGTTCAAGGTCGATACAAAATTCAATTTTACGCTCTGGGGGTAGGCCAGGAAGTTCTTCAGGGAATACGTCAGGGAATTTATTAACAATAGAAATATCATTCAAAATTGACGTATTTTTATTTAGATCGGTGACATGAGCTAAGAAAGCTTGACATCCGTTTTTCAATAAACGAATAGCTTTATGGCTTGAGATGACAGCGATTGATTTTAATGGTTTGGTTGTTTGAATTCGCATAATAGGTCGATTAGGAATATGAAAGCTAACAACTTTACAAAAACAATCAATTTTTTGCATGATGAGTAGTTAACCAATCAATCCCTAGAATCACGTCAAATGCAAGTATTTTTAATGAAATAAGATCGACAGGTAATGTGTGGGTACCAATTTAAACTAAACAGGACTTATAAATCGTGGATGTAATGAATGTTTCTCCCAATAGAGTTTCAACAGATAAGTCAAAGTCTAATTTCTCCGGAGTCAAATTTAATCGATGAGCGCAAGTAGGAGAAATAAAAGAATGGGTAGAACCGGTATCAAATAAAGTATAGACTTCGTTAGAGTTTATGATAAGCTTACCCGTGATGACCTCATTCGGGTTCCTTGCTTTCTGGGAGCACAACAAACGATCTCCCTTGCACTACCGGTTTTGACTTTTCTGGGACGGCCTTTGGTGTCTCCATCCTGGCTGAACTTGTTTTTGGTAAACGACAAAATCGAGCTAAATGACCTTCTCTTCCACAATTATAACATGCTTTAGACGGCATCGCGTAGTTTGGACTGATGTGCCCCTCCCCTCCGCATTTGAAACATATGATAGGTGGTCGTTCTCCTTCCTTAACAACGGGTGCTGGTGCTGACGTCTTTCCATCATTGTTGAATCTCCTCTTCTTGAAATGACCATTCTTATTGTTTTGGCCCTGATTACCACCGAAGTGGTTACCATTTCTGGCATGTTGATTCCCTCCACGCATGTTGTCACCGCTTCGATGACTGCTCTCACTGGTATTATCATTTTGTCGACTGCTCTCTTTTGGTTGCGTTGACTCGTTATCGCGGTCCACTAACTGAGCCCTATTCACAACATCTAAATACAAACAGAGTTTATGAGAAATAAGATGTTGACGTATCTCAAGTTTCAAACCTCGCAAAAATATTCGCGTCATTCACTCTTCATTATCCACCAAGTGGAACGCAAACCGGGACAACTCAGCAAATTTAGCCTCATACTGCGACACGGTCATATTATTCTGCTCCAATTTGATGAACTCCACCTCCTTCATGTGACGAACACTTTCGGAAAAGTATTTGTCATTGAACAGCTCTTGGAACTTCTCCCAAGACATCTTCAGTGCGGCAGGTTGAGTACTTAATCGATTCCCACCAGTAATCTGTCTCTCCTCGTAAAATAAAGGCGGCAAAGGGAACTTTTTGCTCCTTGGAGCATCCCAAGACATCAAATATCTTGGTGATCTGCTTTATCCATGTTTTCGCTAGAAGTGGTTTTGGCTCTCCCTTAAACTCCGGTGGTCCCAGCTCCTTGAACTGTTTAGCGGTGACCGTCCTAGAGTTTTCAGTGTTTCCATCTATATTTTGGACAGGAGCCGCTCTGGCCTACTGTTGCATGAACTGCATAAAGCTTCTGAGCATTCCATCATTCATCATCTGGTCAGTGTTGTTGTTTGCATGAGGATTGTCACCTTCTTGATGCACATTATCCTGATTATTGATATGTAGTGAATCAACAGTCGCCTGTGCTCCATTACTATTCTCAACATTCTCAGATGTCATTTTCAGATACTGCCACAAAACAAAAGTTAATTGATATGTCATATATTATCCTTATATTCTGATCGACCAATAAAATACCATGCAAACAAACAGGTAGGTCATACTAGCGAAGAAATTCCTCGTCTCTCCCCTCCTAGTTCTATTCTCACATCTTAGCCAGGGATCATATCCCTAAGCTCTGATACCAATTGTGACGCCCCCAAAATTAGGTATACATCACCCATCTTGGGTTGTCAGATACATGGTACACAATATAAATACAACTTACTAATACAACTGTCGGGTACAATACGACAAAACATAACTATGAGTTTGAATACAATTATTATCTACTAGAGACTATACAAACTCAAAAGGAGTCCTCATTACAATTATTGTCACACTATTTAATAAAATAGTGAGGACTACTAATACTATCATCTGGTCCATCACTCCGTTCTCCGACTCGTCCCAGCTATATTCACATTTTCTGAAGAGAACAGTGAAAGAAAGGGTGAGCTCAACTAGCCAAGTAAGAAATATTATGACTAAGATAATGCAGAATAAATTGTCATTAGCCTTCAATAGTGTTAAACTGATAAATTATAACAAACATCAAGTTTAACTGCAGCGGAACAAGCAATCCATTAAAAGAGTCAAGTAGAGAATAAAATCTACTATCTTCTATGATTTAAAAGGTTTTTCAACACTGTTATCGCTGAGACTCAGCTTAATAAAATAATCCACATCATCGAATCACCCCTGCACTATGGCCAAGGATATTCGTGTATTCATTAATGGTCATGATCATGCCAACAACTGTCCATCAATGCACTACGGGCCAATGAGGACTTTTACCACATCATTTGTAACATTACGGTCATGATTACACCGAATAATCCCTGGTTATAATCATACCTAGTCCATCTATGCATTACATGCCATAGATGACTTTCAACATTTTATAAACATGAGGATGATAACAATGATATAAGAATTCAATAAAACAAGTTCAAGAATTAATTTATCCAAGAATTAACAACGTCCAAATTATCAACATGATACTGCTTTGTGGAGTAAAATTCAAGAATGCTTAGAAGAATATTTTCATGAAAAGATACTGGATGAACCGCAATTATCAAGGATATTTCACTAATTTCATGGAGTATAGAAGTTAAAACTTAACCAACTGAGTATAATAAAGAATAGAATAACAAAAGAAATCACCCGACATGCGATAGACCACACAGACAGGTTATTCCAACAGAATAATAAATAATGGAACCAGGTCCGGCGTAAACGCACATACAGGATATTTTGACAGAATAATAAATAATGGAACCAGGTCCGGTGTAAAACACACAGACAGGATGTTCCAACAGAATAATAACAAGACGGAACCAGGTCCGGTGTAAAACACACAGACAAGATGTTCCAACAGAATAATAATAAAAACGGAACCAGGTCCGGTGTAAAACACACAGACAGGATGTTCCAACAGAATAATAGAAGAATGTCACCAAGTATAGGGTAGACCGCGTATACAGGTTATTCCAACAGAATAATAAGAAATGGAATAACAACAGTTCTCTTCATGAATAAGAAAGAATAACACCCCTTACCATTTTAAAGAATAACTGAAATAAGGAAGTAGTTAAGTAGCAGAATATTTTTCTTCTCTCTCTCTATAGTTTCTCTCTCTAGAGTTCAGTGAATTCATAAGAAATAATGAAGGAATGAGCTGCTATTTATAGAAAAATGGAATGCATAGTAACTAATCCATGAACAGTCCAGATTGATTACTTTAATCTGACGGTCCATATTTAAAGAAAAATCTTTTAAATAAAATATAATATATTCTATTTATAGAATAACTTTAATAAAATATTCTGTTTTATATAAAAAGATGTTTCTGTTTTATTACGTTAATAATACGAATAAAACAAAACTTTATTATCGCTAAATAATTCATATTATTAACTGACAATAATTGAATCAAATTGAGTGACTTCTCACATAAGCATTAATAATCAATACTGTGTGCTACTATGCAACCACACGTATTACTGTACTTTTACTACCGAGTAGTTCAACAGTATCAATGGTAAAATTTCCGCCGTTATTTTTAATAAAATATTTTTGTCGTTTTCTCAATCCGACAATAATTCAGTTGTGGGGTCCACCAATGATTGTGCCGTTGTACGAATATTTCCTGTTAAAACGAATATTCCCCGACCAATCGAATATTATATAACAACTTGCGTACTTTGCAAAATTTATAAATATTACCCACAACTATAACATTATATCAAATTAACTCTATAATATTCAAAAATGATATTTATAGAAAATTAATCTTTATTTATAAAAGTTGGGGTCTTACAAATAATAAAGACGGAACCAGGTCTGGTGTAAAACACACAGACAGGATGTTCCAACAGAATAATAATAAAGACGGAACCAGGTCCGGTGTAAAATACACAGACAGGATGTTCCAACAGAATAATAGAAGAATGTCACCAAGTATAGGGTAGACCGCGTATACAGGTTATTCCAACAGAATAATAAAGAATGGAATAACAGAAGTTCCCTTTATGAATACAAAAGAAAAAATACCCCTTACGGGTACAACAAATAATATCCCTTACCGTTTTAAAGAAGAACTGAAATAAAGAAGTAGTTAAGTAGCAGAATACTTTTCTTCTTTCTCCCTATAGTTTCTTTCTATAGTTTCTCTCTCTAGAGTTCAGTGAATTCGTAAGAAAATAATGAAGGAATGAGCTTCTATTTATAGGAAAATAGAATGCATAGTAACTAATCCATGAACGGCCCAGATTGATTTATTTTAATCTGACGGTCCATATTTAAAGAAAAATCTTTTAAATAAAATATAATATATTCTATTTATAGAATAACTTTAATAAAGTATTCTGTTTTATATAAAAAGATGTTTCTGTTTTATTACGTTAATAATACGAATAAAACAAAACTTCATTATCGCTAAATAATTCATATTATTAATTGACAATAATTAAATCAAATTGAGTGACTTCTCGCATAAGCATTAATAATCAATACCGTGTGCTACTATGCAACCACACTTATTACTGTACTTTTACTACCGAGTAGTTCAACAGTATCAACGGTATAACTTCCGCCGTTATTTTTAATAAAATATTTTTGTCGTTTTCTCAATCCGACAATAATTCCGTTATGGGGTCCACCAATAATTGTGCCGTCGTATGAATATTCTCGGACAAAAATAATATTCCCCGACCAATCGAATATAATACAACAACTCGCATACTTTGTAAAATTTATAAATATTACCCACAACTATAACATTATCTCAAATTCACACTATAATATTTAAAAAAAATATTTTGAAAAAATTAAATCTTTATTCATAAAATCTGGGGTTTCACAATCTCTCCTCCTTATGAAATTTCGCCCTCGAAATTTACGTACGTACCTGGTATGCCGAACAGATGAGGACACTTCGTCAGATTCTAACTCTTGAGGTATAACCTTTGAGTGTTGAATATATTTCAGGATTTTAACAGGTACATCTTCGTACGTTAAATTATATGTTATCTCGTCCGGTTTAAATCAATAATGTGGTTCGGGTCGTCCACATATTTACGTAACATCAATACGTTAAAAATATTATGAACACGCGACATACTTGGCGGTACTCGATCAAGGATTTCAAATGGGCCAATTAAATCGAGGGTTGAGATTTTCTCTCTTCGTCGATTCTTTCTTCTAGAATAACGTCCTCTTGAACCTTCTTCTTCACATTCATCAGCTCTGAGTATGTAGCTTAAGCGGTTTTAACTTTATCAATTAAAGTCGATTCTACTCGTATATTCGTTATCTTCACGTGGGTTCGTATATTCGCACTTGTAACCGCATACGATCTTCTATTCAACGCGTCAGCTACCACGTTCGTACTTTCACGATGATATTGACTGGTACGATCGTAATCTTTAACCGCTCGAGCCAACGTCTTTGGCGCATGTTACGTTCGTTTTAAGTAAATAAATATTTGAGGGTTTAAGAAATGGATTTTGTACTGGGGTCAATACAAAATTCGACTTCACGCTCTGGGGTAGACCAGGAAGTCTTCAAGAATACGTCAAGAAATTTATTAACTATAGAAATATCATTCAAAACCGTGACTCTCATCCAAGACTTGGATAACACGTCACATTGATACCTATCAACTTGATATCGTCATTCACAACGTCTCCTACGGAAAGTCTGGCTTCGGTGCATTCCACATAAGGAAATCATCAGCGAAAGGCTCGGGGCTCTTTACTTATGGCTTGATATGATAATGATTGACTTTAGTGGTTTGGTTACTTGAATTCGCATAATAGGTTGGTTAGGAATATGAAAGCTAACAACCTTACGAAAAGCATGATGAGCAGTTAACCAATCGTTTCCAAAAATCACATCAATGCAAATATTTTCAAAGAGATAAGATCGACAGGTAACGTGAAAGTGTTGATTTAAACAAGATTTATAAATAGTGGAGGTAACGAAGGTTTCTCCCAACTGAGTTTAAACAGATATATCAAAGTCTAACTTCTCCGGAGTTAAGTTCAAACATTGAACACAACTAGGTGAAATAAAAGAGTGAGTAGAACCGGTATCTAACACGGTATAGACTTCGCAAGAGTTTATGACTAACATACCCGTGATAATTTTATTCAGGTTCCTCGTCACGAAAAAAAAAACGCTCTCTCTTAAACTACCGGCTTTGGCTTGTCTGGGACATCCTTTGGCATCACTATCCCAGCTGGACTTGACTTCACCATACGACAAAATCGAGCTAGGTGACCTTCTCTTCCGCAATTAAAACACACTTTGGATTGCTGCGTACAGTTTGGACGGATGTGTCCCTCTTGTCCGCATTTGAAACATACGACCGGTGGTCGTTCTTCTTCCTTTGAAACGGATGCTAGTACCGACGTCTTCACGTCATTGTTGAACCTTCTCTTCTTGAAATGTCCATTCTTATTGTTTTGGCCATGATTACCACCGAAGTGGTTACCATTTCTGGCATGTTTATTCCCTCCATGCTTATTGTCACCGCTTTGATGACTGTTATCACCAGTATTATCATTTTGTCGATTGCTCTCTTTTGGTTGCGTTGACTCGTTATCGCGCTCTACTAACTGAGCCCTATTTACAACATCTGAATACAAACACAGTTTATGAGAAATCAGATATTGACGTATCTCCGGCTTCAAACCTCTTAAAAACATCCGCGTCATTCTTTCTTCATTATCAACCAAGTGGGATGCAAATCGGGACAACTCGGCAAACTTGGCTTCGTACTGCGACACGGTCATGTTGTTTTGCTCCAACTTGATAAATTCCACCTCCTTCATGTGACGAATACTTTCGGGAAAGTACTTGTCGTTGAACAGCTCCTGGAATTTCTCCCAAGACATCTTGAGTGCGTCAGGCTGGGTACGTTTTACAGATTCCCACCAGTGATCTGCCTCTTTACGCAACATAAAGGTGGCAAAGGGAACCTTTTGCTCCTCGAAACATCCCAAAACATCAAATATCTTGGTGATCTGCTTTAACCACGTCTCCGCCTTAAGTGGTTCTGGCTTTCCCAAAAACTCCGGTGGTCCCAGCTCCTTGAATTGCTTAGCGATGACCAACCGTGGGGTGCCATTATTTTTACCTGCATTATGAACAGGAGCTGCCTTCGCCTGATGTTGCATGAATTCTAAAAAACTCCTAAACGTACTGTCGTTCGTCAATTGATCAGTATTGTTGTTTACAGGAGGATTATCGTCATCCGGTTGCACATTGTCCTGATTATTGATCTGTGGAGACTCAATGGTCTCATGTGCTCCATTGCTTATCTCAATATTTTCAGATGCCATTTTCAAATACTGCCACAAAACAAGGGTTAATTAACATATCACATATTATCTCTATACTCTGACCGACCAATTAAATAACAAGTAAACTTAGGTAGATCATACTAGCGAAGGAATTTCCCGCCTCTCCCCTCTTAATTCTTATCTCACATCTCAGCTAGAGATCATATCCTTAAGCTCTGATACCAACTGTGACGCCCCCAAAATAAGCATACATCACCTATTCTGAGTTGCCAATACATGGTACAAAATACAAATACAATCTTTAATATATAACAAGAGAGCTGTGAGTTTTAATACAAATACTGTGACGCCCCCAAAACAGGTCCAATCCATCCAACCCATTCTGAGTCGCCAAATACATGGTACAGAAAATAACTACAACTTTATTAATACAATTGTCGTGCAAAATACGACAACACATATACTGTGAGTTTAAATACAAATATTGTCATCTAAACAATATTCATACTCAATTAAGTACTCATTATACTTATTGATACACTATTTTACAAAATAGTGAGGACTACTAAAACAACTGTCTTGAACCATCATTCCACACCCCGACTAGTACTCGCTACATTTTCGCCTCCTGAGAAGAAAATGGAACAACAAGGAAAAGGGTGAGCTCAACTAGCCCAGTAAAGAATATTATGACTAAGATAATATACAACAAATTATCGTTAGTCTTCAACAGGAAAAAATTTAATAGAATACAATAGACAACAAGTTTTAAATCAATATTCGCAGCGGAAAATAATAATTCATAGAAGAGTTACGTAGAGAATGAAATCTACGATTATCTATGAATTTAAAAGCTCATCTTCAATATTTTATCCCTGTAACATCAATCAATAAATATCTTGAATCAAATAGTCATCTTTGCACTACAGGCCAAAGATATTCATCAGTTGGTCATGTTCACCTCAACACCTGTTCATCTTTGCACTACGGGCTAAAGATATTCGTCAGAAATCATTCATCTTTGCACTACAGGCCAAAGATATTAAGTTATATCATCATTTAAGACTGAGGATGATGAAAAATATTTTAAAGAAAACGAATCCAGTGAAGTAAAAGAACAAATATTAGGGATTCGTATTACAGTTTATCCATGCCCAAAAATACTTCATAAACAATCATAGTGGAGTAAAATTCAAGAATGATCAAAACATGGATACAATCAAAGCTAGTATCCAGAATAGATATTTTGGACGAAAAGAAGAAAATTTTATTTTTCGGTAAATAGTAACTCGTGAATAGTAACTCGTGAATAGTAACTCATGAATAGTAACTCGTGAATAGTAACCCCGACATGAAAAGTTCTAAATTTGATAAAAAGTTCAGATCAATACTTCATCATAATGATATTGAAGAAAATAATATCATTTAAGAAGAAATAACATCCCTTACCTCAGAAAAAACAGTACTTCTAGTTGAAATACCGGATATAGGCTATGACTTGAACTTGCACCGTATAACAATACTCAGAGTATTAGAATACTCACAAGAATACGCTCACTAATATAGAGAGAGAAATGGAGAGAAACTTGTGTTTCTGGTGTGATTTTCAATTCTAACCTAAGCACCCTATTTATAGGAAAATGCTTAGAACACCAAAGCAGAAAATTTAATAAATTAATAATATAATTTTTTTAATTTTCTTAGCACACCACATCAGCTGATTTACACCATTAACATGTGCCACTCAAATGTCAAAAACGTTTTTCTTAATAAAAATAATTAAAACTTCCAAAAATCAATTATTTCGGAACTTCGGAACTTCAATAATTCATAATAAATAGCCCTTTTATCAGAAAATTCGAATCTCGCGAGTTTTTATAGGAAATTCAATTCTCTACAACTTTGCAGAAGAAAGTTTTTCTAAATTCCAAACAGAAATTGACCGAAATCCACAAACGGACGATTTTACAGTCAATAATAAATTTTCGGTCAAGAATTATGTCCACCAACACACAAAACATGTGTTAATCATTTAATGCCACAAAAATACTCTTCCTCCTCATATACTCATATATCCCACATTCATTGTAAAAATACCACCATCAATATATTATTAAAATAATATATTTAAATGAATTATTTTATCAGAAAAAGATAAAATATTAATTATCAACAATTGTCACATTAAAAATTTTCTCCATCTATATCCACATAAAATCACTATTTTTCTCATCATATAAATCAATAATTAATTATACACAAATAATATTACAGAACCACAGTACTGGCAACCAGGCCGTTCCCAGGAAAGAGGGGGCTTTCCAATAAGGATCTCTCCTTACTGGCGCGCAATTAGATGACCAAACCTCTCATTAGACAGAACTTTCTAGACATTATCAATAATGTTATCTAATAATATTATTCAGATAATATAAATTATTGTTCCGATAATAGAAAATACTGTGTAGCGACAATTATTAAAACAACAGTAATATAAAATATCAACGCAGCAATTATTGAATCAATAAAATATAATATTGAACAGTAATTACTGTAACAATTATTGAGTAGTGCCTTCTTACGTAAGAATCAATAATCGGTGCAATACCGTGTTTTAACCGCCGGGTATTCCAACAGTATTAACGGTAACAACTACGCCGTTATTTATAAACAACTTATTTTTGTCGTTTTCTTCATCCAATCGCTTTCTGTTATGGGGCCCACACAAGGCTGCGCCGTTGTACGAATATTCCCCAACAACAAGAATATTCCACGACCAAACAAATATTCCCCGACAACAATGAATATTTTAGGACCACTTGCTTATTTGAAATATTTGCGCATTTTACCCATAACTAACCACATTAATCAAATCAACCCTTACTATTTCAAAATAATAAATAGAGAAATTTAAATTTCATTTATTAATAATTTGGGGTCTTACAACCTCCCCTCCTTATGAAATTTCGTCCTCGAAATTGACATACGTACCTGGTGTTTCGAAAAGATGAGGATACCTCGCTTTCATTTCCGTTTCTAACTCCCAGGTCATTTCCTCAATAGCATGGTTTCTCCACAAATCCTTAACTTGTGGTATAACCTTCGTGCGTAGGACATGCTCTTTCCTATCCAAGATCTTAACAGGTACCTACTCGTACGTTAAATCTTCAGCTATCTCGTCTGGTTCTAACTCAATAATGTGGTTCGGGTCATCCACATATTTACGTAACATCGATACGTGAATAACGTTATGAACACGCGACATACTTGGAGGTAACGCGAGTCTATAGGCCACATTTCTTACTCGGTCAAGAATCTGAAATGGACCAATAAATCGTGGATTGAGCTTTCCTCTCTTCCCAAATCTTGTAACTCCTTTCCATGGAGCTACACGTAATAATACATGATCCCCAATGTCAAATTCCACGTCCTTTCGATGAAGATCCGTATAACTCTTTTGTCGATCCTGTGCCGTTTGTATACGTTGTCGAATCGTTTGGATCTTCTCTGTAGTCATTCGTACCAACTCTGATCCCAACAACGTTGCTTCACCCACCTCGTCCCAGCATACTGGAGAACGACATTTTCTTCCATACAACGCCTCGAATGGAGCCACGCCTATGCTCGCCTGATAACTGTTGTTGTAGGAGAATTCTACCAATGGTAGGTACTTATCCCAACTCCCTTTGAGATCTAGGTCACAAAGTCTTAATAGATCTTCAAGAGTTTGAATAGTCCTCTCTGATTGTCCGTCCGTTTGAGGATGGTAAGCTGAACTAAATCGTAAATCCGTGCCCATAGCTTTTTGCAAGCTAACCCAAAATCTTGAAGTGAATCTTGGGTCACGATCTGAAACTATGGATACTGGCATGCCATGCAACCTCACAATCTCATTCACGTACATACTAGCAAGACGTTCAAGGGAATAAGTCTCCCGTATCGGCAAGAAATGAGCAGACTTCGTTAGTCTATCAACTATGACCCTTTGGCACTTGATGCTCCGCCTTTACACGTTGACAAGTTAAACACCTCGAGATAAACTCCGCGATCTCTCTTTTCATATTGCTCCAGCAAAATGTATGTCGAAGATCGTGATACATTTTGGTACTCCCTGGATGGATTGCAAACGGTGTGTTGTGTGCCTCCATCATGATCTTGTACTTCACATCAGAGTCGTTAGGAACACAAAGTCTGGAGTGGACTCGAAGTATTCCTTCTTCATGGATTCTTACTTCCGGAATAGCACCTTCTTGTACTTTCTTCTTCATACGCATCAGCTCCCGGTCTGTCGCTTAAGCAACTTTAACTTTATCGATTAAAGTTGGTTCTACGCGTATACTTGACATTATCGCACTCGTTCCTGCATATGATCTTCTACTCAATGCGTCAGCTACCGCGTTCGCTTTTTCAGGATAGTATTGGATGGTATGATCGAAATCTTTCAACAGCTCGAGCCAACGTCGTTGCCGCATGTTGAGTTCTTTTCGAGTGAAGAAATATTTAAGGCTTTTATGGTCTGAATATATCTCCACTTTCTCCCCATATAGATAGTGCCTCCAAATCTTTAGCACGAAAACGACTGCTGCCAACTCTAGATCATGAGTAGGATAATTCCTCTCATATTCTTTAAGTTGTCGCGAGGCATTGGCTATGACTTTCTCACGTTGCATGAGAATACATCCTAACCCTTTGCCTGAAGCATCGCTGTAGATAACAAATCCATCCGAACCAGATGGTATTGTCAGAACAGGTGCCGAAATGAGTCTCCTCTTAAGCTCTTGGAAACTCTTCTCGCATTCTTCGCTCCATACGAATTTGATATCCTTCCGAGTCAGCTGAGTTAACGGGGTAGCGATTCGAGAAAATACTTTTACGAATCTCCGATAATAACTAGAAAGCTACGTATTTCGATTACTGACTTAGGTTGCTCTCAACTGTGACTCATATCCCAATCTTGGATAGCACGTCACAATGACACCTATCAGTTTACTACCACACGAATATGGTATCCCCTACGGAGAGTCTGGCTTCAGTGCATTCCACAAAGAAAGTCACCAGATAGAGGCTCGGGTACAAACTTCTACAGTTGGGTTTTTAACTCCTGAAGTTAAATAGGAGCCATTCGATATGAGATTTTAGAAATGGGTTTTGTACCAGATTCAAAGATGATACAAAATTCAATATCACGCGTAGGCCAAGAAATTCTTCAGGAAATACGTCAGGGATTTACTAACAATAGAAATATCATTCAAATCTGACGTATTTTTGTTCAAGTCCATAACATAGCTAAGAAAGCTTGACATCCGTTTTTCAATAAACGAATGAATTTACGGCTTGATATGACAGAGTTTGACTTCAATGGTTTGGTTGCTTGAATTCGAATAACAGGTTGCTTAGGAATATGAAAAGTAATAACCTTACGAAAGCAATCAATTTTGGCATTATGAGTAGTTAACCAATCAATTCCTAAAATCACATCAAAAGTAAGTATCTTTAAAGAGATAAGGTCAACAGGTAATGTGATGGTGCCAACTTGTATCAAACAAGATTTATAAACAGTGGATGTGATGAAAGTTTCTCCTAACGGAGTTTCAACAGATAAGTCAAAGCCTAATTTTCTCCGGAGTCAAGTTTAAACGTTGAGTATAAGCAGGAGAAATAAATGAATGGGTAGAACCGGTATCTAATAAGGTATAGACTTCGCAAAAATTTATAATTAACTAACCCGTGCTAACTTTGTTCGGGTTCCTCGCATTCTGACCAGTCACGAAAAACGCTCTTCTAGGAACCGTTGACTTTGACTTTTCTGGGACAGCTTTTTGAGTTACCACCCCCGTTGGACTTGGTTTCGCTACAGTACAATCTCGAGCGATATGTCCTTCCTTTCCACAATTATAACATACTTTAAACTGTTGTGGGCAGTTTGGGCTGATATGTCCTTCTTTTTCGCACTTATAGCATATAACCGGTGGTCGCTCTCCTCCCTTGGAACCAGTTGCTGCTGGTGCTGACGTCTTCGTATTATCATTGTTGAATCTCCTCTTTTTAAAATCTCCTCCCGACTCGCTTCTTCTATATTCATGGCCACGATTACCACCAGAGTGGTTGCCGTTCTTGTCCGTATTCTTCTTTCTCCACTGGTTATCATTGTTCTGATGACTGCTGTCACCGGTATAATCCTGGTTGTGGTCTCTCGATTGACCGTACTCGTTATCTCGCTCTAATAATTGAGCCCTGTTGACAACATCTGAATAAAGAGAAAATTTATGAGAAATGAGATATTGACGTATGCCGGGTTTCAAACCTCTCAGAAACATCCGCGTTCCTCATTCTCTACCAAATGAGGTACAAACCTGGACAACTCTGCAAATTTTGCCTCGTATTGGGACACCGTCATGTTATTCTGCTCCAGTCTAATAAACTCTACCTCCTTCATATGACGAATACTTTCAGGAAAGTACTTGTCATTGAATAGTTTCTGAAATGTCTCCCAAGACATGTTGAGTGCGGCTGGATGGGTACGCTTCACAGACTCCCACCAGTAGTCTGCCTCGCCACGGAACATAAAGGTGGCGAATGAAACCTTCTGTTCCTCCGCACATCCCAAGACATCGAATATCTTGGTAATTTGCTTGACCCACGTCTCCGCCTTAATCGGATCCAGCTTTCCCCAGAATTCTGGTGGTCCCAACTCTTTGAACTGCTTGGCTGTGACAAGCCGCGCATTGCTATCATTTCCACCCGTATTTTGTACACGAGTCTCCCTCGTCTGGTTTTGCATGAACTGAAAAAAACTCCTAAACATCACGTCGTTCATCGTCTGCTCAGTGGTGTTGTTTACAGGAGGAATATTGCCAGCCTGTTGCACGTTCTCCTCGTTGGTGAGCAAAGGTGTCTTCACGGTCTCATTTACTCCACTGTTAACATTCTCAATCGACATTCTCAAATACTGCCATAAACAAGGGTTAATTTAACAAATTAACAAATCACATAATATCCCTATATTATGACCGACAAACAGATAAGCTTAGGTAGGACATACTAGCGAAGGATTTACTCGTCTCTCCCCTCCTAGTTCTATTCCCCGATCTCTGCCAGAGATCATATCCCTAAGCTCTGATACCAACTGTGACGCCCCCAAAACAGGTTTAATCCATCCAACCCATTCTGAGTCGCCAAATACATGGTACAGAAAATAACTACAACTTTATTAATACAATTGTCGTGCAAAATACGACAACACATATACTGTGAGTTTAAATACAAATATTGTCATCTAGACAGTATTCATACTCAATTAAGTACTCATTATACTTATTGATACACTATTTTATAAAATAGTGATGACTACTAAAACAACTGTCTTGAACCATCATTCCACACCCCGACTAGTACTCGCTACATTTTCGCCTCCTGAGAAGAAAATGGAACAACAAGAAAAAGGGTGAGCTCAACTAGCCCAGTAAAGAATATTATGACTAAGATAATATACAACAAATTATCGTTAGTCTTCAATAGGAAAAAATTTAATAGAATACAATAGACAACAAGTTTTAAATCAATATTCGCAGCGGAAAATAATAATTCATAGAAGAGTTACGTAGAGAATGAAATCTACGATTATCTATGAATTTAAAAGCCCATCTTCAATATTTTATCCCTGTAACATCAATCAATAAATATCTTGAATCAAATAGTCATCTTTGCACTACAGGCCAAAGATATTCATCAGTTGGTCATGTTCACCTCAACACCTGTTCATCTTTGCACTACGGGCCAAAGATATTCATCAGAAATCATTCATCTTTGCACTACAGGCCAAAGATATTCAGTTATATCATCATTTAAGACTGAGGATGATGAAAAATATTTTAAAGAAAACGAATCCAGTGAAGCAAAAGAACAAATATTAGGGATTCGTATTACAGTTTATCCATGCCCAAAAATACCTCATAAACAATTATAGCGGAGTAAAATTCAAGAATGATCCAGAATAGATATTTTGGACGAAAAGAAGAAAATTTCATTTTTTGGTGAATAGTAACTCGTGAATAGTAACTCGTGAATAGTAACTCATGAATAGTAACTCGTGAATAGTAACCCCGACATGAAAAGTTCCAAATTTGATAAAAAGTTCAGATCAATACTTCGGCATAATGATATTGAAGAAAATAATATCATTTAAGAAGAAATAACATCCCTTACCTCAGCAAAAACAGTACTTCTAGTTGAAACACCGGATATAGGCTATGACTTGAACTTGCACCGTATAGCAATACTCAAAGTATTAGAATACTCACAAGAATACGCTCACTAATATAGAGAGAGAAATGGAGAGAAACTTGTGTTTCTGGTGTGATTTTCAATTCTAACCTAAGCACCCTATTTATAGGAAAATGCTTAGAACACCAAAGCAGAAAATTTAATAAATTAATAATATAATTTTCTTAATTTCCTTAGCACACCACATCAGCTGATTTACACCATTAACATGTGCCACTCAAATGTCAAAAACATTTTTCTTAATAAAAATAATTAAAACTTCAAAAAATAATTATTTCGGAACTTCGGAACTTCAATAATTCATAATAAATAGCCCTTTTATCAGAAAATTCGAATCTCTCGAGTTTTTATAGGAAATTCAATTCTCTACAACTTTGCAGAAGAAAGTTTTTCCAAATTCCAAACAGAAATTGACCGAAATCCACAAACGGACGATTTTACAGTCAATAATAAATTTTCGGTCAAGAATTATGTCCACCAACACACAAAACATGTGTTAATCATTTAATGCCACAAAAATACTCTTCCTCCTCATATACTCATATATCCCACATTCATTGTAAAAATACCACTATCAATATATTATTAAAATAATATATTTAAATGAATTATTTTATCAGAAAAAGATAAAATATTAATTTTCAACAATTGTCACATTAAAAATTTTCTCCATCTATATCCACATAAAATCACTATTTTTCTCATCATATAAATCAATAATTAATTATACACAAATAGTATTACAGAACCACAGTACTGGCAACCAGGCCGTTCTCAGGAAAGAGGGGGCTTTCCAATAAGGATCTCTCCTTACTGGCGCGTAATTAGATGACCAAACCTCTCCTTAGACAGAACTTTCTAGACATTACCAATAATATTATCTAATAATATTATTCAGATAATATAAATTATTGTTCCGATAATAGAAAATACTGTGTAGCGATAATTATTAAAACAACAGTAATATAAAATATCAACGCAGCAATTATTGAATCAATAAAATATAATATTGAACAGTAATTACTGTAACAATTATTGAGTAGTGCCTTCTTACGTAAGAATCAATAATTGGTGCAATACCGTGTTTTAACCGCCGGGTATTCCAACAGTATTAACGGTAACAACTACGCCGTTATTTATAAACAACTTATTTTTGTCGTTTTCTTCATCCAATCGCTTTCTGTTATGGGGCCCACACAAGGCTGCGCCGTTGTACGAATATTCCCCAACAACAAGAATATTCCATGACCAAACAAATATTCCCCGACAACAATGAATATTTTAGGACCACTTGCTTATTTGAAATATTTGCGCATTTTACCCATAACTAACCACATTAATCAAATCAACCCTTAATATTTCAAAATAATAAATAGAGGAATTTAAATTTCATTTATTAATAATTTGGGGTCTTACAAATACTATTTTCTAGACACTATCTACACTTAGAATAAGTCCTCATTACATTTATTGTCACACTATTTCATAGAATAGTGAGGACTACTAATGCTATCATCTGGACCCTCACTCCGTTTTCCGACTCGTTCCAGCTATATTCTCATTTCCTGAAGAGAACAGTGAAAAAAAGGGTGAGCTCAACTAGCCCAGTGAGAAATATTATGACTAAGATAATGCAGAATAAATTATCATTAGTCTTAAATAGTGTTAAACTGATACAATATAACAAACATCAAGTTTAACTGCAGCGGAACAATCAACCCATTAGAAGAGTCAAGTAGAGAATAAAATCTACTATCTTTTATGATTTAAAAGGTTTTTCATGACTTTTATCGCTGGGACTCAGCTTAATAAATAATACACATCATCGAATCACCCCTGCACTACGGCCAAGGATATTCTTTAGTATCACGACCACGAATTATCCATGCACCACGGCTAAAGATAATCATGTTTTCATCAACGGTCATGATCATACCATAAAACAATTCATCTTTGCACTACGGCCAAAGAGAATCCATAGCCATAATCATTCCAAAAACTGTCTATCAATGCACTACGGGCCAATGAGGACTTTTTCCACATCATTTGTAACATTACGGTCATGATTACACCGAATAATCTTTGGTCATAATCATACCAAGTCCATCTATGCACTACAGGCCATAGATGACTTTCAACAAAATATAAACATGAGGATGATGACAATGATATAAGAATATAATAAAACAAGTTCAAGAATTAATTTATCTAGGAACTGATAACATCCAAATTGTCAACATGATACTGCTTTATAGAGTAAAATTGAAGAATGCTCAGAAGAATATTTCCATGAAAAGATACTAGATAAAGCGCAAATATCAATGATATTCCACTAATTTCATGAAGTATAGAAGTCAAAGTTTTAACCAATTGAGTATAGTAAAGAATGGAATAACAAAAGAAATCACCATGCATGCGATAGACCGCACAGACAGGTTATTTCAACAGAAAAATAAATAATGGAACCAGGTCCGGCGTAAACGCACAGACAAGATATTCCGACAGAATAATAAATAATGGAACCAGGTCTGGCGTAAAGCACATTCATGATATTCTGACAGAATAATAAATAATGGAACTAGGACCGGCGTAAAGCACAGACAGGATATTCCGACAGAATAATAAATAATGGAACCAGGTCCGGCGTAAAGTACAGACAGGATATTCCGATAGAATAATAAATAATGTAATAACAGAAGAATTTCACCAAGTATAGGGTAGCCCGCGTATACAGGTTATTCCAACAGAATAATAAAGAATGGAATAACAGAAGTTCTCTTCATGAATAAGAAAGAAAGAATACCCTTTACGAGTACAACAAATAATATCCCTTACCGTAAAAGAAACTTGATATCTGAGTAGTGAAGTAGCAGAATACTTTTCTTCTCTCTCTCTATAATTTCTCTCTCTAGAGTTTCAGTGAATTCGTAAGAAATAATGAAGGAATGAGCTTCTATTTATAGAAAAATAGACTGCATAGTAACTAACTCATGAACGGTCTAGATTGATTTACTTTAATCTGACGGTCCATATTTAAAGCAAAATCTTTTAAATAAAATATAATATATTTTATTTATAATCTAATAAAACGAATAACTTTATAAAAGATTTTACTATGCAAATACTATGCAGGCACTATACAAATACTATGCATAATAAAATATAATATATTCTAATTATTGTCTAATAAAACAGATAACTTTATAAAAGTATTCTGTTTTATATAAAAAGATTTTACTATTAGCCTAATAAAACGAATAACTTTATAAAAGTATTTTGTTTTATATAAAAAGCTTTTCTGTTTTATTACATTAATAATACTAATAAAACAAAACTGAGTGACTTATCACGTAAGCATTAATAATCAATACTGTGTGTTACTATACAACCACGCGTATTACTGTACTTTTACTACCGAGTAGTTCAACAGTATTAACGGTAAAACTTTCGCCGTTATTTTCATAAAATATTTTTGTCGTTTTCTCAATCCGACAATAATTTCGTTATGGGTTTCACCAATAATTGTGCCGTCGTATGAATATTCCCCGACAAAAATAATACTCCCCGACCAATCGAATAAAATACAACAACTTGCATACTTTGCAAAATTTATAAATACTACCCACAACTATAACATTATCTCAAATTCACACCATAATATTTAAAAAAATATTTTTGGAAAAAAAATTAAATCTTTATTCATAAAATCTGGGGTTTCACATGCGGCATATTATATTATTCAAGCCCTCACTGTTGGAGTTGAGTACGCACAAATACCAACAGTTGGGGAAAGACTTTTTGGTTTAAGTAATCAAAAAAGGGTTCCCTTTACTCTTAGATTTTGATGATCTTTGCTGGTTAATGGATATGTTTTGAATTTATTATATGCTTTATCTATTACTTCATCTTCTTTTTCTGTTTTAGTTATCGGATTCTGGATTTGTTTCAAGTTCTCTTTTCTGGTTTTAGGTTATATATTTTCTGTGATTTGGTTTCTAGGTTTTGGTTCTTTGTTTTGGTTCGGTTGATCCATGATTTATCCCGATCAAGTTTCATGTTTTCTCTCTTCATGTTTCGATTGGGTTGCTACTTCCCATGTTTTTAACTTTATTTGTTCTGATCTTATTTTGGATCTGAAAATTGGGTTGTGTTCTTTAAATCAATTTTGATTTTGTTTTGATATCCTCTGCTCTTCATCTTCGCCGGCAACCATGGCGTGGGTTGAAAATCTAGGGGCAAGGGTGTTGATTTGTTTGGTCTAAATGTATTAAAGAAAAGGGTGTGTCCATTTTACCCTTTAATATATCAAAAATGTTTAATCACAAAATAAAAAAAATAAAAATTTACACACATCAGCTGAGTTATGCCCTACCCAGATAGTCACGTTAGCAATTTCTGACGTGGCAGCCTCAATTAAATGAAATTGAAAAAAATTAATAGTTTAATCATCCAATTGAAAAAATTGAAAGGTGAATCACTGAAGTGGAATATGACCTATAATTTAAGATAATAAATTATATTTAAGCATTTGTTTATGTCATGGGTGTAAATTAAGAGAATGAACAACTTCATACAAGTTTTGTATTGAATTTGCATAAATCGAGACTGATGTAGTGGTATTTTGGCAAGTGTTTTTTAGAGTAGTATAGTACCAAATCGATTGATAATTACTATTACAGCATTGTCATCTTTAGTTTGGACTCAAAATTAGATAAATTATTTTTTGGTGTTTGTAGTGGGAACCAACTGAAAAAAAAGTAATAAATGATATATGTAATAAAAAAAATTAAATGGCGATGATTGTACTTGAATATTTATATAAAGTTGTTAAATTAAACTAACGGACATGACAAAAAAAAATCTTAGTAGACTAACAAATCTTATGTGGATAATAACAATTGTATCTGAGACCCACCACAAGTCAAAAGAGAATGAAAATAAAGGAAACAGTTGTTGCCTCTTTCACCCTCACGTGAGTCACGTGCAACAACTAGGAGGGAGATTTCCATCCACTTTCGATTTCTGATGGGTTCCAAATACAAATGTCATTATCAACATACTATTTGTTAGCCTACTAAAAGTTTTTCGTTATATTCGTTAGTCAAATCTAGCGATTTTACATAAATATTCAACACCATCTTGTTATATTTTTACAATCACTATTTTGTTTTTTGTTTTTTGTTTTTTTTAGTACAAACATCACTTTATTATTTTTTTAAATTAGAATACTAACTTCTAAATCGAATCCCAACCAATATAGACATCAAAAGTTAATTTATCCCTACTCAAAATGTAACACGAATCATTATATGTTAGAAACAATATGGAAATAAGGACGTCAATAAAAGAATCAAGAACACAAATAAACTTTAAGTAGAAAAATAGCTTGAAACGCGTAAAATCGCTTTCCTAAAAGCAATATTTGCTCCCTCTCCTTCTTGAGATTGTTATAGGATGAATGCAAATAGACTTAATGGATATGACAAGTCTTGAGAAGTTTTGCATTTAACAAATAATGAAAAACTTCAAAGTAGGAATATGAGAGATAAGAATTTGATAATTTTAGAGAGAAAATAAGAAGTTTTAACAACAAAAATCAACATTCATAATAATATGAAAATCCATATATTTATAATAGAAAATAACTACCAATAACTTCTTTTTAATAACTAATTTTTAATAATTATTTTTAAATAGGAGATATCAATTTTTTATTTGAATAATTTATAACAATCCCCCACTTATTCAAATATGAAAATTTAACCAAAAAATCAAACTATGTTTATGAATACAATAATATATCTCTCGATTTGAATATTACCTTAGTGTAAATGCCACAAAACAAGTCAAAATCCCAAGTAGTATAAAAGCTTTGAACCTGTTATTTCTTGTGACAATATCGATGACATCGCACACATAAACACAAAGAATTTTCATATTCCACACAATCACACGCTCAGCTCTCGTAAGACCATGAGTTGATCCAACATTCATGATAAACTTTTATGAGATAAACTCCAAATCTCAATTGAAGCGGCACCACTTGTAAGACCCCAATTTTTTATAAATAAAATTAAATTTTCTCTAATTATTATTTTGAATAATAATGTGTTAATTTGATATAATGCTTTGGTTATGAGTAAAATGTGCAAATTTTGCAAAATAAGCAAGTGATTATAAAATATTCATTGTTGTCGGGGAAAATTCGTTTGGTTGTGGAATATTATTGTTGTCGGAGAATATTTGTATGATGGCGTAGCTATTTGTGGGTCCCATAACGAAAAATTATCGGATGAAGAAAAAGACAAGTATGAGTTATTTTTATAAATAACGGCGTAGTTGTTACCGTTAACACTGTTGGAATACTCGGTGGTTAAAGTACAGTAATACGCGTGGTTGCATAGTAGCACACGGTATTACACAGTATTTTTGGATTATTGATTCTTCGTAAGAAGGCACTACTCAATAATTGTTACAGTAATTACTGTTCAATATTTTATTTTATTGATACAATAATTGCTACATTGATATTTTATATTATTGATGTTTCAATAATTGTCACTGCATAGTATTTTCAATTATCAGATCAATAATTCATATTATTTGAATAATATTATTAGATAGTATTATTGGCAATGTCTAAGGAAGTTCTGTCTAGGAAAGAGGTTTGATCACCTAATTGAGCGCCAGTAAGGAGAAATCCTTATCGGAAAGCTCCCTCTTTTCTAGGAACGACCTAGTTGTCATTATTGTGATTCTGTAATATTATTTGTGAATAATTAATTATTGATATATATATATGATAAGAAAATATTTATTTTATGTGGATATAAATGAAGGAATTAATGCTGAGGAATTGTATCAGTATTTTATCGGAATGGATGTATTAAAAATCATTTGTATGTGGATTTTGGTCATTTTCTGTTTAAAATTCGGAAAAATTTTCTTTTACAAAGTTGTAGAAAATTAAATTTTATATGGAATGGACATAAAATTCATATTTTTTTGATAAAAGGACTATTTATAATGAATTTTTAAAGTTTCAGAAATAAATATTTTTATTAAAAATATGGGTGGGTCCCACTTTTAGTTGTTGTGAAATTTTTTGAATTTAGTGGGTCCCACTTGTGGTGTGCGTGAATTTTTTTTTATAAAATATCAATTTATTAAATTTTAGTATACTTTGACGTTCTGGCATTTTTCTATAAATAGAGTGCTTAGTTAAAATTGAAAATCACACCAGAATCAGAAGTTTTCTCTCTCTATAATATCGAGCGTATTTTGTGAGTATTTAGATACTTTGAGAGTTGCTATTCAATACAAGTTTTTTTTAATATTATATCCGATATTCCAGACAGAAGTATTATTCTTTTGAGATAAGGGATGTTATTTTCTTCGTAAAAGATGTTATTTCTTTCAATATCATTATACCAAAATATTGGTATGAATTTTATTATGAAATTTTTACCTTTTCATGTCGATATTATTATTCACGTATACGGTACTATTCACGTATACGATACTATTCACGAATACGGTACTATTCATGAATTATGATTTTTCTTATGAAATTGTTACCTTTTGTGTCGGGGCTTCTATTCACGTATACGATACTATTCACGTATACAGCACTATTCACGAATACGACACTATTCACAGAAAAATTAAAAAAAAATTCTCTTTCCAAGTTGTCTATTATGGTTACTATCTTTAATTGTATCCATGTTTTGTTCTTCATTCTTGAATTTTGCTCTACAATTGATTATTATGGAGTATTTTTAAACTTGGATAAACCAAAGTACGAATTCCTAATCTTTATCATTTTATCTCACTGGATTCGTTTTCTTTAAGATATTTTCCATCATCCTCAGTCCTAAATAGTGATATAACTGAATATCTTTGGCTTGTAGTGCAAAGATGAATGATTACCTGATGAATATCTTTGGCCAGTAGTACAAATATGGACAGTTGTTGAGATGAACATGACCAATTGGTGATAAGAATGAATATTTTTGGCCCGTAGTGCAAAGATGAATATTTAATTCAAGATGTATATTAATTTATGTTACAGGGATAAAATATTGATTATGGACTTTTAAATTATAGAAGATAGTAGACTTCACTCTCTACTTAACTCTTCTAATGAATTGTTATTTCTGCTGTAAATATTGATCTAAAATTTGTTGTCCATTATATTTTATCTGATTTATTGAAGGCTAACGATAATTTGTTCTACATTATCTTAGTCATAATATTCTTTATTAGGCTAGTTGAGCTCACCTTTTTCTTTTTTGTTCCATTTTTCTTCTCAGGAGGCGAGAATATAGCGAGAACTAGTCGGGGTGTGGAATGTTGTTTCAAGTTAGTTGTTTTAGTAGTCCTCACTATTTGGTAAAAGAGTGTATCAATAATTGTAATGAGGACTTATTTGAGTTTGAATATTGTCTAGAAGACAATATTTGTATTTAAACTCACAGTATATGTGTAGTCGTATTTTGTACGACAATTGTAATAATAAAGTTGTAGTTATTTTCTGTACCATGTATTTGACGACTCAGAATGGATTGTGTGGACCTATTTTGGGGGCGTCATAGTTGGTATCAAAGCTTAGGGATATGGTATCTGGCGGAGATCGGGGAATAGAACTAGGAAGGGAGAGACGAGTAAACTCTTCGCTAGTGTGTCATACTTAAGCTTATTTATGTTTAATTGGTCGGTCAGAATATAGGGATAATATATGTCATGTTAATTTATTTAATTAACCTTTATTTTGTGACAGTATTTGAGAATGGCAGCTGAAAATGTTAACAATGGAGTGAATGAGACCGTGGAGACACCTTTAATCGCCAACTAGAAGAACGTGCAACAAGACTACAATGTTCCTCCTGTAAACAACACCACTGATCAAAATATAAATGATGTGATGTTTAGAAGCTTTTTGCAGTTCATGTAAAATCAGACGAGGGAGACTCGTGTACAAAATACAGGTGAAAATAATAGCAACGCGCGGCTTGTCACAGCCAAGCAGTTCAAAGAGTTGGGACCACCAGAATTTTTGGAAAAACCGGATTCGATCAAGGCGGAAACGTGAGTTAAGCAAATTACCAAAATATTTGATGTCTTGGGATACACGGAGGAACAGAAGGTTCCATTCGCCACCTTTATGTTCCGTGATGAGACAGATTACTGGTGGGAATCTGTGAAGCGTACCCAGCCTGTCGCACTCAACATGTCTTGGGAAACATCCTCAAATAGACGGGCAATCAGAAAGGACTATTCAAACTCTTGAAGATCTATTAAGACTCTGTGTCCTAAATTTTAAAGGGAGTTAGGATAAGTACCTACTATAGGTGGAATTCTCCTACAACAACAGTTATCAGACAAGTATAGGTGTGGCTCTATTCGAAGCATTGTATAGACGAAAGTGTCGCTCTCTAGTATGCTGGGATGAGGTGGGAGAAGCAACGTTGTTAGGACCGAAATTGGTACGTATGACTACAGAGAAAATCCAAATGATCCGACAACGTATACAAACGGCACAGGATCGATAAAAAAAGTTATGCGGATCATCATCGAAAGTACGTGAAATTTAATTTTGGGGATCATGTATTGTTACGTATTGCTCCATGGAAGGGAGTTACAAGATTCAGGAAGAGAGGAAAGCTCAATTCACGATTTGTTGGTCCATTTGAGATTCTTGACCGAGTAGGAAATATGACCTATAGACTCACATTACCTCCAAGCATGTCTCGTGTTCATAATATTTTTCACATATCTGTGCTTCGTAAATATGTGAAAGACCCAAACTACATTATTAAATTAGAACCAGGCGAGAGAACCGAAGATTTAACGTACGAAGAGGTACCTGTCAAGATCTTGGATAGGAAGGAGAATGTCCTACGCACAAAGGTTATACCACAAGTCAAAGTTTTGTAGAGGAATCATGCTATGGAGGAAATGACTTGGGAGTTGGAATCGAAAATAAAAATGAGGTATCCTCTCCTTTTCGAAATACTAGGTACGTACATCAATTTCGAGGATAAAATTTTATAAGGAGGGAAAGTTGTAAGACCCCAACTTTTTATAAATAAAATTGAATTTCCTCTAATTATTATTTTGAATAATAAGGTGTTAATTTGATATAATGCTTTGGTTATGGGTGAAATATGCTAATTTTATAGAATAAGTAAGTGGTTATAAAATATTCATTGTTGTCGGGGAATATTTGTTTGGTCGTGAAATATTCTTACTGTTAGGGAATATTCGTATGATGGCGCAGCCATTTGTGGGCCCCATAACAAAAAATTATCAGATGAAGAAAACGATAAGTATGAGTTTTTTTTATAAATAACGGCGTAGTTGTTACCGTTAACACTGTTGGAATACCTGGTGGTTAAAGTACAGTAATACGCGTGGTTGCACAGTAGCACACGGTATTGCACATTATTTTTGGATTATTGATTCTTACGTAAGAAGACACTACTCAATAATTGTTACAGTAATTACTGTTCAATATTTTATTTTATTGATACAATAATTGCTACGTTGATATTTTATATTATTATTGTTTCAATAATTGTCATTGCACAGTATTTCCAATTATCAGATCAATAATTCATATTATTTGAATAATATTATTAGATAGCATTATTGGCAATGTCTAAGGAAGTTCTGTCTATGAAAGGGATTTGGTCACCTAATTGCGTGCCAGTAAGGAGAAATCTTTATTGAAAAGCCCCCTCTTTCCTGGGAACGACCTAGTTGTTATTATTATGATTCTGTAATATTATTTGTGAATAATTAATTATTAATTTATATGATAAAAAAATATTTATTTTATGTGGATATAAATGAAAGAATTAATGCTAAGAAGTTTTATCAGTATTTTGTCAGAATAGAAGTATTAAAAATCATCCGTATGTGGATTTCGGTCATTTTCTGTTTAGAATTTAGAAATATTTTCTTCTACAAAGTTGTAGAGAATTAAATTTTCTATGGAATAAACATAAAATTCACATTTTTCTGATAAAAGGACTATTTATTATGAATTATTGAAGTTTCAAAAATAAATATTTTTATTAAAAACATGGGTGGACCCCACTTTTGGTTGTTGGAGAATTTTCTAAATTTGGTGGACCCTACTTGTGGTGTGCTGAATTTGGTCAAGTGGCGCGCTTGATTTTTTTTTTTATAAAATATTAATTTATTAAATTTTAGTCTGCTTTGGCGTTCTGGCATTTTCCTATAAATAGGGTGCTTAGTTAGAATTGAAAATCACACTAGAATCAGAAGTTTTTTCTCTCTCTATAATATAGAGCGTATTTTGTAAGTATTTAGATACATTGAGAGTTGCTATTCAGTACAAGTTTTCTTCAACATTATATCCGATATTCCAGTCAGAAGTACTATTCTTTTGAGATAAGGGATGTTATTTTCTTCGTAAATGATGTTATTTCTTTCAATATCATTATACCGAAATATTGATATGAATTTTATTATAAAATTTTTATCTTTTCATGTCGATGTTACTATTCACGTATACGACACTATTCACGAATACAGTACTATTCACGAATACTATTCACGAAGTATATAATTTTTTTTATAAAATTGTTACCTTTTGTGTCAGGGTTACTATTCATGTATACGACACTATTCACGAATACGGCACTATTCACAAAAAAATTAACTTTTCTTTTCTTTATCTAAGTTGTCTATTATGATTATTATCTTTGATTGTATCCATGTTTTGATGTTCATTCTTGAATTTTACTCCACAATTGATTATTATGGAGTATTTTTGAACTTGGATAAACTAAAGTACGAATCCCTAATATTTGTCCTTTTATCTCACTGGATTCATTTTCTTTAAGATATTTTTCATCATCATCAGTCCTAAATGGTGATATAACTGAATATCTTTGGCCTATAGTACAAAGATGAATGATTACTTGATGAATATGACCAACTAGTGATACGAATGAATATCTTTGGCCCGTAGTGCAAAGATGAATATTTGATTCAAGATGTATATTGATTGATGTTACATGGATAAAATATTGATGATGCACTTTTAAATCTTAGAAGATAGTAGACTTCACTCTCTACTTAACTATTCTAATGAATTGTTATTTTCGCTGCGAATATTGATCTAAAATTTGTTGTCCATTATATTTTATCTGATTTATTGAAGGCTAACGATAATTTATTCTACAATATTTTAGTCATAATATTCTTTACTGGGTTAGTTGAGCTCACCATTTTCCTTTTTGTTCTATTTTTCTTCTCAGGAGGCGAGAATATAGCGGAAACTAGTCGGGGTGTGGAGTGATGTTTCAAGTCAGTTGTTTTAGCAGTCCTCACTATTTTATAAAATAGTGTATCAATAATTGTAATGAGGACTTATTTGAGTTTGGATATTGTCTAGAAGACAATATTTGAATTTTAACTCACAATATATGTGTTGTCGTATTTTGCACAACAATTGTAATAATAAAGTTGTAGTTGTTTTTTGTACCATGTATTTGGCGACTAAGAATGGATTGTGTAGACCTATTTTGGGGGCGTCACACCACTTCTAAGTTCATATAGGTGAGGTTCTTTCAGTGTCTTTTCCATATTTTAGACACTTGTTTCGCTAATTGAACTTCATTAAGTGAGTAAATCTCAACCCTCCAACTATGGCAACCAATACTTTTATCTCAAGTGGCTATACTAGTTTAAGTACTGAGCACTCATTTTTCAATAACTTCTTGTTACCCTTTGAACCCAAAACTACTCATTTCATAGTGTTAGGTAGGGTTGCCATTATTTGTGAATTAATTTAGGAGTTTTAGCCCCCATTAAATTTGAGGTTTTTATCACCATATTTCTCGACAGAGGTTTGGTGAATGGATCGACCAAATTCTCACTAGATCTTACATATGTGAGCGAAATAATCTCATCCTTGATTAATTTCCTCACACAATCATGTCGAAGAATAATATGTCTTGACTTTTCATTGTATGTCTCATTATATGCTCGAGCCAAAGTGGCTTTCCAAGAACTCTCCCAATGGCCTTCCAATGCTTAATACTTGAGTTACTGGTTAATCTACTTAGTTTACTAATCACAAATGCTATATCCAGTCTTGTGCATTGCGTTGCATACATAAGACTTCTAATAGCACTAGCAAATTTTAATTGAGCTACTGCTCTTCCATCATTCTTGATTAACTTGACACTTCGATCAAAAAGAGTACTTACTTCTTTAAATTTTAAGTGATGGAATTTTTTCAACACTTTCTCAATGTAATGAGATTGACTCAATACATATCCCCCACTATTTCTTTTTACCTTGATACGAAGGATTGTATCCACTTGTCCAATATCCTTCATCTTAAATGTAGAAGACAAAAACCTCTTCGTTTCTGTAACTACTTCCATGTGATTACTTACAATCAAAATGTCATCAACATACAAGAAAATTAACACCACATAATTATCACAAATTCTGATATAAACACATTTATTAGCTACATTATGTTTAAAACCATATGATAAAACTGCTTTATCAAATTTCTCATGCCATTGTTTAGGTGCTTGTTTTAAACTATATAAAGACTTGACTAATTTACAAACTTTATGTTCATTTCCTGGTAGGACAAACCCTCCTGGTTGTTCCATATAGACCTTCTCATCGAGATCTCCATTGAGAAATGCCATTTTGACATTCATTTGATGAACATATAAGTTATAAATTGAAGCTAATGCAAACATTATTCGGACTGATGTTATTCTTGCTACTGGTGCATATGTGTCGAAATAGTCAATACCTTGTTTTTGTCGAAAGCCTTTGGCCACTAACCTAGCCTTGTAGGTGTGCAAAATACCATCGGTATGATACTTTCTACGAAACACCCACTTACGGCCAATAGATTTAGAACCAGAAGGCAAATCAACAAGCTCCCAAGTGTGGTTTGACATTATAGAATCCATTTCATCTCTAATAGCATCTTTCCAAAAAACTGCGTCTCTAGAAGTCATAGCCTCTTTAAACGTCTTTTTGTCATCTTCCACTTGAAGAAATATATGGATCATTCTCACAACTTCATCTCTATTACATTCTACAAGGTAAAAAGAACTACGATGAGAGTCGATCTCATTTGGTCCCAAAGATTTTGCTTTTCGTACCCTTTTACTTTTTCTTTGTTCATTTGATTGCTGACCAATTATTTGTGAACTAGGTTGCTCAACAATCTCTTGAGATGGTTCTCCTAGTGCTTCACCACTGGGTGGGTTTTGAAACGTATTACCTTTAGTTAATAATTGTTCAAAGAATTCAACATCTTTGGATTCAATAATGACATTTGTCTCTAAATTTAAGAGTCGATATGCTTTACTATGCGATGCATAGCCTACAAAAGCACATTTGATCCCTCTAGGCCCTAACTTGGTCCTCTTTGGACTTTTAATTCGGTTGAATCATCATTTTTTGGTGGAGGAATGGGAGGAAGGTTTGGGTCAAGAACATAGAAGATTTTTAGGACAGTAAGCATGAAAATCAATTTGTCCTTCCATCTTGTGAAGTTGGTTCAATCAAAACGATCAAGGCGAACAAAATCTTGGTTCATGAGTTTGATGGTGTTTGAGGATTTCATGGTGTTTGAGTGGTGTTTTTAAATAACTAGGAAAAAACAAATATTGCTTTTAGATTGTTAGAAAAAATATGGAAATAAGGAGATCGATAAAAGAACCAAGAACATAAATAAACTTGAAGAAGAAAAATGGCTTGAAACGCGTAAAATCGCTTTCTTAAAAGCAATATTTGCTCCCTCTCCTTTTTGAAATTGCTATAGAATGAATGCAAATAGCCTTACTGGATATGACAAGCCTTGAAAAGTTTTGCATTTAACAAATAATGAAAAACTTCAAAGTATAAATATGAGAGATAAGAATTTGATAATTTTAGATAGAAAATAAGAAGTTTTAACAACAAAAATCAGCATTCACAATAATATGAAAATTCATATATTTATAATAGAAAATAACTACTAATAACTTCTTTTTAATAACTAACTTTTAATAAATATTTTTAAATAGGAAATATTATTTTTTTTATTTGAATAATTTATAACATTATATATATAAATGGGGTTGGGATCATAATTGAGTCTAAAAAATAAAATAAAATTGGAGTTATGTTATTCAATCGGGTTATCGTACATAAATGGGGGAGGAAAACAACTGGTATTAAACATGAATACATGATCAGTTTTTCTGAGGTGAAAACAAAAACATAACTAATATTAGAGAGTAAATTAAGCCATAATATATATACGGTAGGGCTGAGCAAGTAACCAAATTGGAACCGAAATCGCACCAAAAATTACACGACCGCACCAATTAAAACCGCACCAACGGTTCCGGCGTATGTGGCGGTTTTAGGTGGGTTGAATAACCAAATTTACAGTTCCGGTTTGGTTACTAGCCAAAACCAAACCGCATAAAACCGAAACCGCACCATGTGTGTGTATGTATATATTATCTCTAGTAAATTCTAAAGTTACTTTTCACTTGAACACGCTCAGAGAAAACTCCAGTCTTGTATTGTCATTTTTTTCACCAATTGAAAGAAGATGTTAGATGTTATAGAGTCAAAAATTAAGCAATTGGGTTTTGAAATTTTGAATTTGTTTGATGCGTTATTGGAGGGGCTTATAGTTGAGGGGCTCGAGCACTTGATGCATTGGTTAATGTCAATGTTATAATTGTAATAGTCTAATAGATTATTTTTAGTCCTCCCTACAATATATTTTATTCTATCTTCAGTATATACTTTTAATTTTTTGGGAACTAGATAAACATTCTTGCTTATTATCGAATAGTCTTCGCTGTTTTATATAGCGAATAGTTCTCATTGTTGACTTTGTCACTAAGTTAATTGATCGATGTAAATTTTATGGTAAATTTTATTCAAGGCTTAAACTTTTTTGTTGTTTCAATTGGTTTTGAAACCGAAACCGCACCAATTAAAACCGCACCGCACACTTTAAAACCGAACCGCACCAATCACAAGCGGTTTCGGGTGCGGTTTTGAATTTTTCAAACCGCACTTAAGCGGTTTCGGGTGCGGTTTGGACTTCAAACCGCACCAAACCGCACCATGCTCACCCCTAATATACGGTAAGAATCAAGAGCATTCTCCTTAAATACAATGTCACCGCATATTTATAAAAATGTCACTGCGTCCCTCTAAAACGACGTAATTTTAATAAAAGAATGCTATTTAAGGAGGAATATATATATATATATATATATATATATATATATATATATATATATATACACGGTCAGGATCAGGTAAGGGATCCCTTACTTTCTTAAAATGAGGGACTTTTTTTTTGCTATTTTTTTTAAAACAACTAAAAAAAAGTTTAATATTTTATGTAACTGAAATTTTTTCATAATACAGTGTTTTGGGTACGTATAACAAAACATGTATGTACAGTCTGGGCAGACTGTACCACCAATTTTTAATATAGGTATTCAAAACACGCCCAAAACATTGTATTATGAAAAAATTTCAGTTCCATAAAATATTAAACTTTTTTTTTAGTTGTTTTAAAAAAAAAAGCAAAAAAAAATCCCTCATTTTAAGAAAATATAGGATTCCTTACTTGATCATTTTTGTGTGTGTATATATATATATATATATATATATATATATATATATATATATATAGTTTCATTTAAAGTTGCGATTTGATTGGATTTATTACAGAAAAGATGAGAGTACAATTTAAATGAATTAAATTTAAAAATATTTTAAATTTATTTTTAAAAACTACTCAACAAGGGAGAGAGAAAAGAGGAGAAGAGTAGGTCTAATTTTAGCACCTTCTCGACCGAGTGGATTGACAAAGACTCTTTGATGTTCTTCTTTTGTGCCATGGGGGATGTCATGTACTCTGAATCTCTCTCTCTCTCTCTATATATATATATATATATATATATATCTTCATACATACATTTTCTCTCTCTACCCCTACTATTATTTCCGTATTTATCTACATCTTTTTTCTCTAGGTTATGCCATATTGTCCCTCTCTTGTCTTGTCTCTAGGCATTCAATTTGTCAGTCCAGGTAAATTAAATTTCTGATCAGGTAGTACTTTTTTGACCAGCAGTTCCCGGTTTAATTTCAATCGTTTAGTATAAGAAGTCATCAAATTGGTTTCACATGGACCAGAGCTCATAACTGGCCTGAGCCTGAGAGCTAGAATTTTTATTTTTATTTTTTTTAAATTACATATTTGAATCGGTTTTATATATTAAAAGTGCTCTTTTTTTAGCTTTAGCTTTAGCTTTTGACCTTTTTTTATTCAAGTTTCTCATGCATACCTATCTAGATTAAAATGTATACTTAAATTTAGAACTCTTATACGTGGATATAAAAATTAAATATGAATATTTTATAATTTTATTTATTTTTATTTTATATTGTAGGATCAAAATTTAAATAGATAAAATATTAAACCATTCATGTTCGGATAGAATTTTTCTAATTTTGTGATCTAGATAATATTTGATGAACTATCTTAATATTTTCAAAGTTGATATGAACACTATTTTAGTAAATCAATCTCCCACCTTCTAATATAAGATTCAGCGTTTTAAATACGTCTTAAATATCTTTACTTTGGTTAAATTTAAATAATTTTAATATATTTATTTGTATAAATAATTTTTTAAGTAATAAAATTCAACATGGTCAAATATAATTAATGTATTTATTCTTATAATTATTTTCTTAAGTAATAAAATCTAATATTGTTAATTATTGTGACAATTTGATTATTTAAAATTTAAACTTCATATTATAAAATTTGATTTAATTAATATAAATTACATTACAAATAAGTATACTGAAGCTAAAAATTATACACAAAAAATTATTCAAACTCGTCAATAATTATTGTAAACATACATAAGCTCTATAAATTTAGAGTTTCAAACATATTTAGAAATATATTACCTTGGTTCTATTTAGAAATATATTATCACAATAATTTAATACGAGACCACAACAATTTCTTTAGAAAGAATAAGGTCAGGGTGTGAAAAAATTATCAGTTGAATATGTCATTGGTCTAACTATTGAACTATTATTGAACATGTGACTTCATATATATATATATATATATATATATATATATATATATATATATATATATTATTAATTATAAATTTTAAAACATATTATTTTTGATAAATTAAAATATAATGAATTTGTGTTAAAATAGTACTAAAAGTGATTATTTTTAATATTAAAAAAATTTGTTATCAAAAAATATTAAAAAAAATTATGAATTGATTTATTAAAATTGTCAATTTAACTGATTTTATCGGTGGTCAACTAATTGAATTCGGGCTTTGACCAAGTTAATTCAATCGGGCTAAATTAGATCACTTATAATCGATTCCCGATTAAATCGGCTCAGCTTGTTCGGATTTTAAAACAATGGAAAAAAATTCAAGAAACCGATCTACAAAAACTATTTTTGATGAGTTTATAAGATTTCAAAAATATTCAACCAGCTCATTAATCGTTAAAAATTACTCCATATGTTTCTAAAAAGATGACTATTTTTGTCATAAAAAAAGTTGAGATAAAGTATATGAAGTGAAGGATAATTAATTTATTTAGTGGAATTTATTAATATAAAAAAAATAAAAATACTTATTATTTTATATAATTTTATGGAATTACTAAGTATAAATTTAATTTTTTTAATGTGTATAAAATATAATTTATTCATATTTTGGGAGGGAATGAGCAACTTTCTTGATGATAAAATAAGGCAAAACATTTACGGGATCTCCATATAGAAAATCACTAGTCAGTCTTCATACCCTACAACCACCCATAGCATCACTAAACATCGGTGGATTTGTAATCATTTGACTTGCAATGCATTTTACGTGTGAATTCGCAATATTAAAGTAAAAGTCAAACAATTGAAATTTGGAAATCCGGTTAGCGTGAAATGACCTTCATATTAAGTTTATTTTATACTTAATAGAGTTCGGATATATGGTGGGAGGGTAATGTTTATGTTTATTAGTAAATATTATATTGGACATAAAATAAATTTACGTGTTCATTTTATGCTAACTATTCCCGAAATTTGGAGGTAAGATTTTACAATTTGGGTTTGATTCGTATTCATTTAATAAAAAATTTAATTCAAACTCAATTTAAAATATAAGTAATTTAAATTTGAATAAATTTTAAAATTCAATAAATTATTCAAAACTTTTAAATTATAATTTTTTATTAATACTCAGATCATATTTATTTAAAAAATTTAAATTATTAAGACTTAATTTAACATCTCTGTCTAAATGAATCTCGATTAAACTTTATTGGAAGTATTGGAAATGTGATGTGTGGTTTTTATGGTGGACAAATATGTATGGGATAAAACACCTGTCTAATCTTTGTCATTGACAAGTGCAAGTGCATGGGGTTTGGATTGAATTGGGAGAAGGATATTTAATAGGACACTGATATATGTAAGTGGGGTCCCATGCATATCTGTATCTCATGATACCTTCCGTCCTCATCTAAAAAACAGCACACCATTAATGAAGACAAGTTAACACTGTAACATCATCAACAATTTAACAGAATATGGGGGCCTAAATTCCTCGTTGAATTTTTTTATTGTACTGTATATAAATTCTTAAAATATATAAATTAAATAAAAATATAGTATAAAATTTGATATTCATATAAATATTAAAAATGAGAAGAATATTATTTATGAGTTTGGTTGTATTTTAAATTGACTTAAAATAATTAGGACTCTTTATTATTAGATCTGGCATACGGGTGGGCCCGACCCAAATGGGACGGGTGAATGGCGGGCCGAGCCAAAAAGACCCGATTTTTACTGAGCCAAAAATCTGCAGCCTAAAGTCCAGCCCGCGGGCTAAGACCAATTTTGTGTCTATTTTATATTATTTTTTTGTTTGGCCTAAACGGGTCAGGTCGGTGACGGGCCAAATAGGCCCGAATTTTATTGGATTAAAAAATTACAGTCCAAAACCCGGCGCGTGGGCTTGGGCCATATTTGCCAGGTCTATTTATTATAATTAGATTTGAGCGATAATGGAGGCAAGCAAAACATAAAGAAGTCTCTTGTGCCATATTCACAATGTCTAAAAAGTCAAAAAGCTTGATCATCAATTCTCCAAATTTTTGGATGTTTTCAAAAAACTGCATATTAACATACTTTTTGTTGAAGTTTTAGAACAAATGCCGAGTCGTGAAAGAAATTCTTTCAAAGAAGCGAAGGATAGGTGAGTGTGAGATGGTAGCTCTAACGAAGAAATGCAGAGTGCTATTATTCAAAAGAAAATGTCAACGAAACTGCAGGATCCTGAAAATTTCACAATATCGTGCACCATAAGGACACAATTCGTAGATAAAGCATTATGCGACCTCAGTGCAAGAATCAATCTCATGCCATTGTCTGTATATGTGAAGCCCGGTCTAAAAGAAATAAAGCCGATGAACATCACATTGCAACTGGCGGACAAGTCAATCTCGTATCCCAAGGGAGAAATCGAGGATGTGCTAATGAAAGTTGACAGCTTCATGTTTCTAATCGATTTTGTGATATTTGACTGTGAGGAAGATCAAAAAGTTTCACTCATTTCGAGACGTTCGTTCTTAGCTACAAGTCAAACATTGATCGATGTGCGGAATGGAAAACTTACAATAATGTGTTCAATACTATCAAGTTTTTAAATAAAATGAAAGAACGTTATTTGGCAGAAGAGGGCGTAGATCAAGAGAAGAAAGTGCAGGGTGACGTTGCAACACAATTTACAATCGACGACATTCTAAACATCTCAACCGAGCTTGAGTAGTAGAATTGAAGAAGTCAAGGCTGATTACTCTAAAATAAGCACTAATGGGAGGCAACCCACGAGTTTTTAAATTTAGTATTAATTGCATTTTAATTAGTGTTAGGAATTTAATTTAGTTTAAGTAGTATGTTGCTTAATTTTTATAATTATCGTGTTTAAAGTGCATCTTAATGAAGTCTTAGTTCATTTAAGTCTTTATGATTAATTAAGCTTAATGATTGAAAATTAATAATATGACAATTTTAGGTGTTAATTAAAACCTATGCAAGGGATGCCAAGAGACCCAATTAGACGAGGCACAATGCGAGGCAAGCACGAGCATTGACAAGGTCAACTTAAGGCCAAGGCAAGGGCCAAACAAAGAGCCGTGCGCATTGAACTGCAGAATGTTCAGCGCCGCGGCACTTAAGCGACGCTCTAAGGGATTTCAACTTAAATTTTGGGCCCCAAGAATTTGTCACACACTCCCAACTTTTCTCAAACTCAAATTCTCCAACTTTAATCAGAGACTAACTTCTACTTGCACTCAATTACATCAATTTAACTCTTACTAAAGATCAATTGGGGCATGTATAGTTGATACAATGTGCATATAAAGATTGGGAAGCATTGAAAAAGAGGATATCCATTTTTTCATCTTCTCCAAAGCTGGCAAAGGTAATTGGGTATAACAGATCAGTTTGCTTCTACTCTATGTTGAGTTCTTCTATTGGATTGGATTGGTTGTGGTTGGTATCATAATTGGGGAGAATTTAAGTTATATAAAGCTTTGATTTTGGTATAAATTTGAAGCGTACGCCAAGTGTTTAATAGATTGCCTCGAAGAAAATTTTCATCAATTTAGTTGGTTTCTTAGTATCTCTGTGCATCGGTATGGCTCCCAAAAGACAACGTGGCAAAATTTCAACATCCAGGGCTACACGGGCATATGATCAGACTCGTTTTGTGAGTGAGGCCACGTCGGAACAGTTCCCCTCATTTCTAGTGAACAAAAACTTGATTCAAGAATGGGTCTTAGTATTGTAGGAGTACAATAGAAGAGAAATAAGAGCAATAATAAAGAACGGGTCGGAGTCTTTTGATAGCGTGTCCGTCAATGCCTACTATCAACTTGCTCCGATCAAGGACGATGAATTCACTAACTATAGGAGGAGAGTTAGATAGAGACTAAATGATCAAATGCTTGTTTAGGCCCGGTACGGAATAGACTATACGGGGTGATAAAGTCGTGTCTTTCTCGAGGAGTGAGTTTAGCTAATTTGGCAAGGCTTATTGTTAGGTTTTGCTGGGACAGTGCATATTTTGATTTGATGTTTTAAAGTAAATGCTGATTGTATATAAAGTTTTTCAAGAAATATATATACAAGGACTTAGTGATAGATCAAATTTGTTAGATTGATCTAAGCTTTTAATGTTTATCATTTTGTAAATGATTGAAGAAATTCAAGAACCACAAACCACTTCAGGTTAAATGGATGAACTTGTCCAAGTAGAGATATCTTCTGTACAACACTCTATTCGTAAATCTGAAAGAGTACCAAAGATACCTGATAGGTATGGATTCGTCGTTAAGATTGAAGATGAGTTACGTATCGTAAATGATGATGATCCATTGAATCACGAACAGACAATGAGTAGTAAAGACTTAGGGAAATGGATAGAAGTCATGAAATCTGAAATAGACTCCATGTATGAAAATCAAGTATGAACTTTGGTTTCACCACCTAAAGGCATTAAACCTATTGGGTGTAAATGGGTCTTTAAAAGAAAGACTAGAGCGGACGACAAGATAGAGACATATAAGGCTCGACTGGTCGCAAAAGGTTTCAAACAAAGACAAGGATTTGACTATGACGAAACCTTCTCACCAGTAGCTATGCTCAAGTCCATTCAGATTTTGCTTGCGATTGCAGTTTACCACGACTACAAAATCTAGCAGATGGAAGTGAAAACGGCCTTCCTTAATGGCAAACTTGAGGAGGATGTGTATATGACACAACAAGAGGGATTTATTTCAATGGTTGGAACAAATCAAGTCTGTAAGCTGAAACGATCCATTTATGGATTGAAGCAAGATTCTCGTAGGTGGAACATCCGTTTTGATGAGACAATCAAAGAGTTTGGTTTTATCAAAAATGAGGATTAACCATGTGTGTACAAGAAGGTTAGTGGAAGCGTTGTTTCATTCCTTGTATTATATGTTGATGATATATTACTGATAGGGAATGATATTCCTATGCTACAATCGATTAAAATCTAGTTATCTAAACACTATGAAGGACTTAGGAGAAACATCCTATATTTTTGGGATAAAGATCTATAGAGATAGATCTAAAATGATGCTTAACTTTTTCTAAGGAACGTACATTGACTCGATGTTAAAGATGTTTAGCATGGAAGATTCTAAAAGAAGTCTCATGCTGATGAGCCATGTAATACATCTCTCCAAAAAATAGGACCCAAAGACACCTGAGGAGAGAGACTGTATGAGTAAGATTCCTTATGCTTCAGCAATAGGATCTATCATGTACTGTATGATATGTACTAGACCAAATGTCGCTCATGCACTTAGTGTAACAAGTAGATATCAGTAAAAACAAGTAGAAGAGCACTGGAAGGCAGTGAAAAATATCTTAAAGTACTTAAGAATAACTAAGGATGTATTTCTTGTCTGCGGTGGGTCTGAATTAAAACTAGAGGGCTTTACGGACTCAAGTTTTTAAATGGACCAAGATGACAGTAAATCCTTTTCAGGGCATGTGTTTACCTTGAATGGTGGCGCAGTGAGTTGTAAAAGTTCCAAGCAACAAACGGTTGTTTATTCATTGACAGAGGCAGAGTACATAGCTATAAGTGAAGCTGCAAATGAAGCTGTTTGGATGAAGAAGTTCATAACCAAACTTGGTGTGGTTCCTAGCATTAGAGGACCAATATCTTTATTATGTGACAACATCAGAGCTGTTGCGCTGGCTAAGGAACCCATGACTCATCAGAAATCCAAACATGTATTGCGGTGCTATCATTTGTTTAGAGAGATCATTGAAAGAGGAGACGTCACCCTAGAGCGTGAGGACTCTCAAGACAGCATGTCGATTGGCTTTAGTGCAAGTGGGGGATTGAAAGTAGTATGCATACAAGCCAATCATGTATGATGATAAAATATATACTTTATAACAATCTTATTTATTTATTAATAAAAGAATTATTTATAGACAATTATTTATCTACATAATGCTATTTTTATTAATATGTGATAAACTCATAGTTATAAGCAATGATTTTAGAATCATGATGATGATCGTGATAATGAGATATAAATTCTTAGATAGCTTAAAACTAAAATAGTTCCCAATCGTTGGATTACTAAAAAGGGAATTAGTAAATCTGGATAGATTGGTACATACGTTGCTTGCTCATTGGATGAAGATGATAGATCTCATGATCATTTTTTTGGAGACACTAAAGCAAGTATATAGATGCTTATTGGAAAATAAGTTCGCTGAACGTGACTCGCTAAGGAATACTTAATGGAGTTTTACTTGCCTGTCAATAGAAATTCCTGTAGCGATAGTAGTACAAGTGATCCTTAGACTTGAGATCATCATAGTATCTTGTGTATAATGAATTTTACTTTAACTTATTCCTCAATGCCCTTAGTGTATATCAAAGGGTATGCTTGAGTGTAATAAGTTATATATGGAGATAATGAATGATCAATAAAGAATTTATCTTTTCTAGTAAAAGAAGAGAAATGTCCTATGTGATTCGATAAATGACAACCTAGGAATCCTTGGCCAATGTGAAATGAAATTAGAAATGAGTTTCTAATTTGCATTTATTCGGAGTTGTACATTTGATAATCGAAATACATATAATCAAAAAAATAAGACTTGACAGTAATTCCATGTCTTATATTTAATTGAGACATTGTATAGTGGAATGATTGAATTGTACGAAAACGATTTACTCAAAGGTTCTTTTATGATTAATGTTGAAATCTATAATATCTGGAAAATCGTTGACCGCTAAGGAGGCTTATCCTTATCGTAGAATAAATATTATTTATTTAAATAGATTATTACTTTAATTTATTTAAATAAGATTAGAATTGTTCTAATTGATTTATTCACAACCGGTTTAATATGGAGAACCTAAAGGGTCACACCATAAAAGGAAAAATAATTATTTAAGAAGTTAATGACATAATCGTAATAATATGTTAAGTGTATTTAATTTAATCTATGGTGATAGAATAAATTAAATAGCTTAATATTTATTATTTAATATTTTGGAAATATTAAATATAAATTAATAAGAGGAGTCTTATTATTATTATTACAATTATTGTTATTTTAATTTCTAAAGAAGTTTGGGAATTAATTTAATATAATTACGCTCATTTATTTCTAATAAGATTCTGAGGCAAATTAATTAAAATAGTTTAATTAATTATCCCTAATAAGATTAGGGAGCTTAATTAATTAAATAAAATCTTATTTCTAATTAAATTAGAAGGATCGACTAATATCTATATAAGAGGAGTCTTATGCTAGATATCAGTAAACGTAATTTCAATTGTTGGAGAGTATTTCATTTTCTACAGAGATAGAAAAAAACTAGGGTTTAGCCAACTACCCTCATTCTTGAATAATCCTTCTTCCTTGGTGAATCACCTCTAGAGGACAAACACTAACGTTGATCAAAGGAATGAATCAATCCCGGAGATTCAAGGAGATCGCGAAGAACTAGGAGTTGAACTCGTACATGTGGAAGCATGAATCTACAAGGGTATGATTCCATAACTTCTTATCTTTCGTTTTAATTAATAACATACATAAAGGATGATCCGGGTAATTGGTTTATGAAAATTTTTAAATATGATTTTGTTACGCTTCCGCTTATTTTGTAATTTGATTGCGTCTATGATTCTCACAAACCTAACAATCTCCACCTTGATTCTTCCTCCTTGTGCTCCACCAAAATGCAAGAGTTCTCTTTGGTTTTCTCTTTTTTTTCTCTATTCTCTCTAGCTCTCTCTATATTTGCCAACACTTAGGATTTTAACAAATAAAAAATGAATTAGGAGGGCTCTATTTATAGAAGAATCATTATCCAATAATTAGGTTATTATCCAAAGGTAAAACGTAAGTTGGTGGAAAGTTCAACAATATTCACCTAAAGGACAACTAGCCATAAGGCCTAGATCATCATTATTCCCACATGGGCTTGCTTGTGAGCTCAATTAGCTAAAAGAATCATCACTTTGCAAGGGGAAGGGGGCTTGGGCAGCAATGGGGGGTGCTACCCACTCATGTTGCATTTTTATTTTGCTCTTTTGTACATCATGCTAGCTTATTTGCTCCTTATATAAATACATACACATATAATTTACTATATATATATATATATATATATATATATATATATATATATATATATATATATATATATATATATATATATATACCCACATATAATTTTAAGTATACTACACTTTTCATTCCTCATTACCTATTGGGTTAGTCCCAAGTTAAATTAAATTTGAGCTAGTCACCAATACCTTTACACATTGGGCTCAAATATTAATCTAGTAATCCAATTATTTGGTTCACCTCCTAACTCATGCAAGTATGTTATATTATTAATATTGGGGTTGTATATAATCCTTAATCCAATACCTAATCAACTCATCTCTTAATTAATCTCATTAAGTAATTAATTATGCCACACATGTGACGCCCCCAAAATAGGTATACAACACCCATTCTGAGTCGCCAAATACATGGTACAGAAAGCAAACTACAACTTCAATAATATAATTATCGTGCAAAATACGACAACACATACTGTGAGTTTAAATACAAATATTGTCTTCTGGACAATATCCACACTCAAATAAATCCTCATTACAATTATTCAATCACTATTTTACAGAAATAGTGAGGACTGCTAAAACATCTTTCTAGAACCATCACTCCATACCCCGACTAGATCCTGCTATGTTCTCACCTCCTGAGAAGAAAAATGGAACAAAAAGGAAAAGGGTGAGCTCAACTAGCCCAGTAAAGAATATTATGACTAAGATAATATACAACAAATTATCGTTAGTCTTCAACAGGGAAAAATCTGATAGAATATAATCGACAACAAGTTTTAGATCAACAACTGCAGCGAAAACAGCAAACCATTAGAAGAGTCAAGTAGAGAAAGAATTCTACTATCTTCTAAGATTTAAAAGTCCATCATCAATATTTTATCCCTGTAACATCAATTAATAATCATCTTTATCCAAATATTCATCTTTGCACTACAGGCCAAAGATATTCATTTGTATCACCTGTCAGTCATGTTCATCTCAAGACCTGTTCATCTTTGCACTACAGGCCAAAGATATTCATCAAGTAATCATACATCTTTGCACTACAGGCCAAAGATATTCAGTAATATCATCATTTAGGACTGAGGATGATGAAAAATATCTTAAAGAGAACGAATCCAGTGAGACAGAAGGACAAATAGTAGGGATTCGTATAACAGTTTATCCAAGATCAATAATACTTCATAATAATCAATTGTGAAGCAGAATTTAAAAATAAAGATCAAAACATGGATACAATCAAAGATAGTAACCATAATAGACATCTTGGACAAAAAGGGAAAATTTTATTTTCCGGTGAATAGTGCCGTATTCGTGAATAGTACCGTATACGTGAATAGTGCCGTATACGTGAATAATAACTCCGACACAAAAAGTTCTAAATTTGATAAAAACTCATATCAATATTTCAGCATAATGATATTGAAGAAAATAATATCATTTAAGAAGAAAATAATATCCCTTACCTCAAGATATCAGTACTTCTGGTCGGAATACCGGTATAAGGCTGAAAGAAACTTGCTCTGATGAATAGAAACTCTCAAAGTATCTAAATACTCACAAAATACACTCAATAATCTAGAGAGAGAAAGAGAGAAAACTTGTTTCTGGTGTGATTTTCAATTCTAACTTAGCCCTCTATTTATAGGAAAATTTTAGTAGGCTTGACCTGCAACCTGATGGCTTTACCTGCTACTATTCCCACCCACCACATTTGAAATATAATTCAGCATATTTCTTCACCAACCACAAGTGGGGCCCACCAATTCTAGAATTTTCTACCAAAAATGATTTATAACCTGATTTTCTGAATCAGCCACCTCTTAAAATTCATAACAAATCATACGTTCATTTTTAACGGTTCAAAATTTGTGGACATATACTTAACTTATATATGTATAACATATCAAAAAATTACCACGATCCAACGGTCGGATTAAAAATTATAACCCCCGCAAAATATCTCAAAAATCCTGATTTTTAATACCTCCATTCTGACAAAAATACTGATAAAAACCTCAACATTAACTCCTTCATTTTTAACCACAAAAATATATTCCTCATTTATATCCACATAAAATAAATATTTCCTTATCATATGAATCAATAATTAATTATTCACAAATAATATTACAGAATCACATTTATGACAACCAGGCCGTTCCCAGGAAAGAGGGGGCTTTCAAATAAGGATTTCTCCTTACTGGCGCGCAATTAGATGACCAAACCTCTCCTTAGACAGAACTTTCTAGACATTGCCAATAATGTTATCTAATAATATTATTCAAATAATATGAATTATTGATCTGATAATGGAAAATACTGTGCAGCAACAATTATTGAAACAACAATAATATAAAATATCAACGCAGCAATTATTGAATCAATAAAATAAAATATTGAATAGTAACTACTGTAACAATTATTGAGTAGTGCCTTCTTACGTAAGAATCAATAATTGGTGCAATACCGTGTGCTACTGTATTTTAACCACCAGGTATTCTAACAGTATTAACGGTAACAACTACGCCGTTATTTATAAACAACTTATACTTGTCGTTTTCTTCATCCAATCGATTTTCGTTATCGTACGAATATTTCCCGACAACAAGAATATTCCACGACCAAACGAATATTCTCCGACAGCAAGAATATTCCACGACCAAACGAATATTCCCCGACAAAATGAATATTTTATAACCACTTGCTTATTTTGCAAATTTTGCACATTTCACCCATAACCAAAGTATTATATCAAATTAACCCCTTATTATTCACAATAATATTTAGAGAAAATTTGATTTTATTCATTAATAAGTTGGGGTCTTACAGCCTCCCCTCCTTATAAAATTTCGTACTCGAAATTGACGTACGTACCTGATATTTCGAAAAGGTGAGGATACCTCGCTTTCATTTCTGATTCCAACTCCCAGGTCATTTCTTTAATAGCATGGTTTCTCCACAAAACCTTAACTTGTGGTATAACCTTCGTGCGTAGGACATGCTCTTTCCTATCCAAGATCTTAACAGGTATCTCCTCGTACATTAAATCTTCAGCTATCTCGTCTGGTTCTAACTCAATAATGTGGTTCGGGTCTTTAACATATTTACGAAGCATAGATATGTGAAAAATATTATGAACACGAGACATGCTTGGAGGTAATGCGAGTCTATATGCCACATTTCCTATTCGTTCAAGAATCTCAAATGGACCAACAAATCTTGAATTGAGCTTTCCTCTCTTCCCAAATCTTGTAACTCCCTTCCATGGTGCAACACGTAATAATACATGATCCCCAATATTAAATTCCACGTCCTTCCGATGAAGATCCGCATAACTCTTTTGTCGATCCTGTGCCGTTTGTATACGTTGTCGAATCGTTTGGATCTTCTCTGTAGTAATGCGTACCAACTCTGGTCCCAATAATGTTGCTTCACCCACCTGGTCCCAGCATACTGGAGAACGACATTTTCTTCCATACAACGCCTCGAATGGAGCCACACCTATGCTCGCCTGATAACTGTTGTTGTTGGAGAATTCCACCAATAGTAGGTACTTATCCCAACTCCCTTTGAGATCTAGGACACAAAGTCTTAATAGATCTTCAAGAGTTTGAATAGTCCTCTCTGATTGTCCGTCCGTTTGAGGATGGTATACCGAACTGAATCGTAAATCTGTGCCCATAGCTTTCTGCAAGCTAACCCAAAATCGTGAACTAAATCTTGGGTCACGATCCGAAACTATGGATACTGGCATGCCATGCAATCTCACAATCTCGTTCACGTACATACTAGCAAGACGTTCAAGGGAATAAGTCTCACGTATCGGCAAGAAATGAGCGGACTTGGTTAATCTATCAACAATAACCCAAATCGCATCTATACCTTGAGAAACCTTGGGAAGACCCGTAACAAAATCCATAGTAATGTGTTCCCACTTCTATTTTGAAATCTCAAGTGGTTGCAATGGACTCTTTGGTACTTGATGCTCCGCTTTTACACGTTGACAAGTTAAACACCTCGAGATAAACTCCGCGATCTCTCTTTTCATATTGCTCCACCAAAATGTATGTCGAAGATCGTGATACATTTTGGTACTCCTAGGATGGATTGCAAACGGTGTGTTGTGTGCCTCCATCATTATTCTATGCTTCAAGTTAAAATCGTTAGGGACACAAAGTCTGGAGTTGACTCGAAGTATTCCTTCTTCATCGATTCTTGCTTCTGGAGTAGCACCTTCTTGCACTTTCTTCTTCATACACATCAGCTCTATGTCCGTAGCTTGAGCAGCTTTAACTTTATCGATTAAAGTCGGTTCTACTCGTATATTTGATATCATCATGTGGGTACTTGGAGCCTTCATCTCTATCTCCATCCTTTGAAAGTCATACAAAATGGGCTTTTGTGTTAACAACATTGCATTCGTACCCGCGTATGATCTTCTACTCAATGCGTCAGCTATTACGTTCGCTTTTCTAGGATGATATTGGATGGTATGATCGTAATCTTTCAACAACTCAAGCCAACGTCGTTGCCGTATGTTGAGTTTCTTTTGGGTGAAGAAATATTTGAGGCTTTTATGATCCGTATAAATCTCCACTTTCTCCCCATACAGGTAGTGTCTCCAAATCTTCAACGCGAAAACGACTGCTGCCAACTCCAAATCATGAGTATGATAATTCCTCTCATATTCTTTGAGTTGTCGCGAGGCATAGGCTATGACTTTCTCATGTTGCATGAGAACACATCCTAACCCTTTGCCTGAAGCATCACTGTAGATAACAAATCCATCCGAACCAGATGGTATTGTCAGAACAGGTGCCGAAATGAGTCTCCTCTTGAGTTCTTGGAAACTCTTCTCGCATTCCTCACTCCATACGAATTTTGTATCTTTTCGAGTCAGCTGAGTTAATGGAGTAGCGATTCGAGAAAATCCTTTTACAAATCTCTGATAATAATCAGCTAAGCCTAGAAAGCTATGTATTTCGATTACTGACTTAGGTTGCTCTCAACTGTGACTCATATCCCAATCTTGGATAGCACGTCACAATGACACCTATCAGTTTACTACCGCACGAATATGGCGTCCCCTACGGAGAGTCTGGATTCAGTGCATTTCACAAAGGAAGTCACCAGATAAAGGCTCGGGTACAAACTTCTACAGTTAGGTTTTTAACTCCTGAAGTTCAATAGGAGCCATTCGATATGAGATTTTAGAAGTGAGTTTTGTACCAGATTCAAAGATGACACAAAATTCAATATCACGCGTAGGCCAAGAAATTCTTCAGAAAATACGTCAGGAAACAAACAACAGAAATATCACTCAAATCTGACGTATTTTTGTTCAAGTCCATGACATAGCTAAGAAAGCTTGACATCCGTTTTTCAATAAACGAATGACTTTACGACTTGATATGAAAGAGTTTGACTTCAATGGTTTGGTTGCTTGAATTTGAATAACAGGTTGCTTAGGAATATGAAAACTAACAACCTTACGAAAGCAATCAATTTTGGCATGATGAGTAGTTAACCAATCAATTCCTAAAATCACATCAAAAGCAAGTATCTTTGAAGAGATAAGATCAACAGGTAATGTGATAGTGCCAACTTGGATCATGCAAGATTTATAAACAGTGGATGTAACGAAAGTTTCTCCTAACGGAGTTTCAACAGATAAGTCAAAGTCTAATTTTCTCCGCAGTCAATTTTAAACGTTAAGTATAAGCAGGAGAGATAAATGAATGGGTAGAACCGGTATCTAATAAGGTATAGACTTCGCAAAAATTTATAATTAACTAACCCGTGCTAATTTTGTTCGGGTTCCTCGCATTCTAACCAGTCAAGAAAAACGCTATTCCAGGAACCGTTGACTTTGACTTTTCTGGGACAACTTTTTGAGTCATCACCCCCGTTGGACTTGGTTTCGCTACAGTGCAATCTCGAGCTATATGACCCTCCTTTCCACAGTTATAACATACCTTGGATTGTTGTGGGTAGTTTGGGCTGATATGTCCCTCTTTCCCACATTTGTAACATACGACCGGTTGTCGTTCTCCTCCCCTAGAAACAGTTGATGTTTGTGCTGACGTCTTTACGTTATCATTGTTGTACCTTCTCTTCTTGAAATCTACTCCCGACTCGCCCCTTCTATTATCACGACCACGATTACCACCAGAGTGGTTGTCGCTTTTGTCTGAATGTTTTCCTTCCTGCTGGTTTTCATTGCTTCGATGACTGCCGCCACCGGTATGACCCTGGTTGTGGTCCCTCGGTTGCACATACTCATTATCTCGCTCTAATAATTGAGCCCTGTTTACAACATCTGAATATAAAGAAAATTTATGAGAGATAAGATATTGCCGAATCTCAGGTTTTAGACCTCTCAGAAACATCCTTGTCATTCATTCCTCATTTTCGACCAAATGAGGTGCAAACCTGGATAACTCTGCAAACTTTGCCTCGTACTGGGACACCGTCATGTTGTTTTGTTCCAGTCTGATAAACTCCACCTCCTTCATATGACGAATACTTTCAGGAAAGTACTTGTCATTGAATAGTTTTTGAAATGTTTCTCAGGACATGTTGAGTGCGTCAGGCTGGGTACGCTTCACAGACTCCCACCAGTAGTCTGCCTCACCACGGAACATAAAGGTAGTGAATGGAACCTTCTGTTCCTCCGTGCATCCCAAGACATCGAATATCTTGGTAATTTTCTTGACCCACGTTTCCGCCATGATCGGATCCGGCTTTCCCTTAAATTCTGGTGGTCCCAATTCTTTGAACTGCTTAGCTGTGACAAACCGCGCGTTGTTATCATTTCCACCCGTATTCTGCACACGAGTCTCCCTCGTCTGGTTTTGCATGAATCGTAAAAAGCTTCTAAACATCTCATCGTTCATCGTCTGCACAGTGGTGTTGTTCACAGGAGGAACATTGCCAGCCTGTTGCACGTTCTCCTCGTTGGTGAGTATAGGTGTCTCCACGGTTTCATTTACTCCACTGTTAACATTCTCAGTCGACATTCTCAAATACTGCCATAAACAAGGGTTAATTTAACAAATTAACAAATCACATAATATCCCTATATTATAACCGACCAACAAATAAGCTTAGGTAGGACACACTAGCGAATGATTTACTCGTCTTTCCCCTCCTAGTTCTATTCCCCGATCTCCGCCAGAGATCATATCCCTCCTACAACTTCAATAATACAATTGTCGTGCAAAATACGACAACACATACTGTGAGTTTAAATACAAATATTGTCTTCTGGACAATATCCACACTCAAATAAATCCTCATTACAATTATTCAATCACTATTTTACAGAAATAGTGAGGACTGCTAAAACATCTTTCTAGAACCATCACTCCATACCCCGACTAGATCCTGCTATGTTCTCACCTCCTGAGAAGAAAAATAGAACAAAAAGGAAAAGGGTGAGCTCAACTAGCCCAGTAAAGAATATTATGACTAAGATAATATACAACAAATTATCGTTAGTCTTCAACAAGGAAAAATCTGATAGAATATAATCGACAACAAGTTTTAGATCAACAACTGCAGTAAAAACAGCAAACCATTAGAAGAGTCAAGTAGAAAAAGAATTCTACTATCTTCTAAGATTTAAAAGTCCATCATCAATATTTTATCCCTGTAACATCAATTAATAATCATCTTTATCCAAATATTCATTTTTGCACTACAGGCAAAAGATATTCATTTGTATCACCTGTCAGTCATGTTCATCTCAACACCTGTTCATCTTTGCACTACAGGCCAAAGATATTTATCAAGTATTCATACATCTTTGCACTACAGGCCAAAGATATTCAGTAATATCATCATTTAGGACTGAGGATGATGAAAAATATCTTAAAGAGAACGAATCCAGTGAGACAGAAGGACAAATAGTAGGGATTCGTATAACAGTTTATCCAAGATCAATAATACTTCATAATAATCAATTGTGAAGCAGAATTCAAAAATAAAGATCAAAACATGGATACAATCAAATATAGTAACCATAATAGACATCTTGGACAAAAAGAGAAAATTTTATTTTTCGGTGAATAGTGCCGTATTCGTGAATAGTACCGTATACGTGAATAGTGCCGTATACGTGAATAGTAACTCCGACACAAAAAGTTCCAAATTTGATAAAAACTCATATCAATATTTCAGCATAATGATATTGAAGAAAATAATATCATTTAAGAAGAAAATAATATCCCTTACCTCAAGATATCAGTACTTCTGGTCGGAATACCGGTATAAGGCTGAAAGAAACTTGCTCTGATGAATAGAAACTCTCAAAGTATCTAAATACTCACAAAATACACTCAATAATCTAGAGAGAGAAAGAGAGAAAACTTGTTTCTGGTGTGATTTTCAATTCTAACTTAGCCCTCTATTTATAGGAAAATTTTAGTAGGCTTGACCTGCAACCTGATGGCTTTACCTGCTACTATTCCCACCCACCACATTTGAAATATAATTCAGCATATTTCTTCACCAACCACAAGTGGGGCCCACCAATTCTAAAATTTTCTACCAAAAATGATTTATAACCTGATTTCTGAATCAGCCACCTCATAAAATTCATAACAAATCATACGTTCATTTTTAACGGTTCAAAATTTGTGGACATATACTTAACTTATATATGTATAACATATCAAAAAATTACCACGATCCAACGGTCGGATTAAAAATTATAACCCCCGCAAAATATCTCAAAAATCCTGATTTTTAATACCTCCATTCTGACAAAAATACTGATAAAAACCTCAACATTAACTCCTTCATTTTTAACCACAAAAATATATTCCTCATTTATATCCACATAAAATAAATATTTCCTTATCATATGAATCAATAATTAATTATTCACAAATAATATTACAGAATCACATTTATGACAACCAGGCCGTTCCCAGGAAAGAGGGGGCTTTCAAATAAGGATTTCTCCTTACTGGCGCGCAATTAGATGACCAAACCTCTCCTTAGACAGAACTTTCTTGACATTGCCAATAATGTTATCTAATAATATTATTCAAATAATATGAATTATTGATCTGATAATGGAAAATACTGTGCATCAACAATTATTGAAACAACAATAATATAAAATATCAACGCAGCAATTATTGAATCAATAAAATAAAATATTAAATAGTAACTACTGTAACAATTATTGAGTAGTGCCTTCTTACGTAAGAATCAATAATTGGTGCAATACCGTGTGCTACTGTATTTTAACCACCGGGTATTCCAACAGTATTAACGGTAACAACTACGCCGTTATTTATAAACAACTTATACTTGTCGTTTTCTTCATCCAATCGATTTTCGTTATGGGGCCCACACAAGGCTGCGCCGTCGTACGAATATTCTCCGACAGCAAGAATATTCCACGACCAAACGAATATTCCCCGACAGCAAGAATATTCCACGACCAAACGAATATTCCTCGACAAAATGAATATTTTATAACCACTTGCTTATTTTGTAAATTTTGCACATTTCACCCATAACCAAAGTATTATATCAAATTAACCCCTTATTATTCACAATAATATTTAGAGAAAATTTGATTTTATTCATTAATAAGTTGAGGTCTTACAACACAAGGCTTAATACTTAAGCTTAATTAATTATAACCAAGCTTATTATCATTATCAACATACTTCTCAATTATTTCATACTTAATTCAATTCAGATTGAATTATTAATTTTAATGGCTCACTCATAAATATATGTAATCAAAAAAAATTTGAATCATCTTTATTCATTACTAATATTATTTATTAAATATTCACGGGTATTACATCCTCCCCCTCTTATAAAGATTTCGTCCCCTAAATCAGTACAAGGTTACACAAATAAATAGGGATAATCACTCTTCATCTTATCTTCTAACCCACGTAGCCTCCTCGGCGTTGTGGTTTCGCCAAACTACTTTGGGTTTTCTTAACATGTGCTCTTAGGGCACATGCTAAGCACAAAATTCAAGGGATGGGATCCACTGAAATATAATTTTAAATGCATAAAATAATATTTTAGTGGGGCTATATGTATTTAAAAATTATATTTTAGTGGGCCCCATCCCTTGAATTTAGTGTCCATCCCTTGAATTTCGTGCTTAGCATGTGCCCTAAGGGCACATGTTAAGAAAACCCAACTACTTTTATAAAAGGTATAACTTTATTTCTTAATATTTGTTCTTTCCTATCAATTATTTAGACAGGAATTTCTTCATACGTCAGATTCTTTTCTACTTGAATGGGCTCATAGGATATCACGTGCTTGTATTCGGGCTTGTATGGTCGTAACATGGAAATATGAAACACGTTATGAATGTGTTCCAGTTCGGGAGGTAAAGCTACCTTGTACGCCACTTTGCCTACTCACTTTAATACTTCGAACGGTCCTATGAACCTCGAACTCAATTTTTCTTTATTGTCGAATCTTATCTTTCCTTTCCAGGGAGACACTTTTTAAAACACGAAACTATCTACTTCAAAATCTTGACTTTGATGGTGCAAGTCTGCGTATTTCTTCTGTTTATCTTGACCTGCTACTAATCTGGCTCTTATCGTAGTCACCACATTGGCCGTTTGTTGAACTAATTTCGACCCTAAAAGTTATCGTTCTCCGACCTTATCCTAACTCAATGGTGTTCTACACTTTCTTCCATAAAGGGCTTAGTACGATGACATACCAGTATTCGCATGGTGACTATTATTGTAAGCAAATTCTACCAAGGGTAAGTGATCGTCCTAATACCCTTTGAAATCCATCACGCATGCCCTAAGCATGTCTTCCAACATTTGTAAGGTTTGTTCACTCTATCCATCGGCTTGGGGATGACAAGCAGCTCTCAATCTCAACTGTGTTCCCATCCTCTCCTTCAAGATCTTCTAAAAATTTGATGTGAAGTGCGGATCTCGATCAAAGACAATTGACACCGACACTCTATATCGCGAAACGATTTCATTTACATACAAATTTGCCAACTGGTTTAAATTGAATCAAATATTTATTGGTAAGAGATAAGTTGTCTTCGTTTGTCAATCTACAATAACCTAAATGGCATCATAACCCTTTTGTGTGATTGGAAGTCCCACCACAAAGTCCATCTTAATGTGCTCCCATTTCCATTCTGGTATTTTCAGCGATTGAAGCAGACCACTCAAACTCTGGTTTTATACTTTAACTAGTTGACAAGTAAGACATCTATTGATGCATTCTGCAACATCTTATTTTAGATTGGCCACCAAAAGTGTTGTCGAAGAGCCCAATACATTTTCGTGTCTCCTGGATGAACAGAATATGAAGAATTATGTGCCTTGCGCAGAATCTCCTCTCTTAATTCGGTTACGACCAGCACCTACACTCGACCTTCGAATCATAATATACCATCTTTATCCATTCTGAACCTTTCATCTTCATTTTTTGCTATCCTTTTCTTTATCTTCTCGCACTCTCCATCCTTCTCTTACGATTCCTTTACTTTATCCAATAACGTCGGACGAGCTTCCATTATAAATAACTTTCCCTCGGACGTTTTGGGTTCCTTCACTTCTATTTCCAATCTTTCCATATCTCTTATTAGTTCTTCTTAAGATGTCAATTTGAGAAAATTCACCCTTCCTTTCCTACTCAACGTGTCGGCTACCACGTTTGCCTTCCCTGGGTAATAAAGAATTTCACAGTCGTAGTACTTGATTAATTACAACCACCTCCTTTGTCACATATTCAACTTCTTTTGTGTGAAGTTATATTTCAGACTCTTTTGGTATGTGTATATCTCACATTTTTCTTCGTACAAATAATGTCTCTAGATTTTCAATGCAAAAACTACTGCCGCTAACTCTAAGTCATGGGTAGGGTATCGCTTCTCGTAATCTTTCAATTTTTGTGATGCATACACAATGACCTTGCCATGTTGTATTAGCACACAACCAAGACCTATGTGCAACGCATCACTATAAACTACAAAACCTCCTGTATCATCTGGTAAGGATAACATAAGCGCTTTGCTCAACCTCTTCTTTATGTCTTGGAAACTTTCTTTGCACTTTTTCGTCCATACGAACTTTACTGTCTTCCTCGTTAGATTAGTCAACGGGGTTGCTATCTTAGAAAATCTTGGATGAATCGTCGATAGTACCCGGCTAACCCTAAGAAACTTCTCACCTCTGTTGGCATCTTCGGCTGCTCCCAATTACTTACCGCCTCTACCTTTGCAGGATCTACTGAAATTTCATCATTGTCTATCATGTGTCCTAAAGATTGGACCTTCTCCATAAAAAATTTACACTTAGAAAATTTATTGTACATATTTTCCTTTCTCAATGCTTGTAATACCATCTTCAGGTGTTCAGTGTGTTCTTCCTTGGTCTTTGAATAAATCAAAATGTTGTCAATGAAAACCACCATGAACTTATCCAAATCTGGCTTGAAAACTCGATTCATCAAGTCCATGAATGTTGCTGGAGCATTAGTCAATCTGAATGACATCACCAGAAATTCATAATATCCGTAGCGGGTTCAGAACGCTATCTTCGGTATGTCTTCCTTTTGTACTTTTAACTGATGATATCCCATTCGCATGTCTATCGTTGAAAAACATTTTGCTCCCTTCAATTGATCGAAAAGGTCGTCAATCCTCGATAATCGATATATATTCTTAATTGTCACACTGTTCAACTCTCGGTAGTCGATACAGAGCCTCATCGATCCATCATTCTTCTTAACAAACAACACTGGTGCTCCCCAAAGAGACACACTTGACTGAATATAACCCTTATCTAGCAATTCTTGCAGTTGTATTATCAATTCCTTCATTTTTACTGGCGCCATACGATATGGAGCATTAGAAATCGATACAATCCTCATTATTAAATCTATCATGAATTCGATCTCTCTGTCTAGCGGAAGGTCAGGCATATCTTCTGGGAATACATCTTGAAAATCTCTCACTACTAATATATCTTTCATTTCTACTCCCTTTTCTAAGTATCTACGATATAGGCTAAATAACCTACACATCCTTTTCTCAACAACTTCTTGGCATGTATCATCGTAAGACAACATGATTGCCTAAACGAAGAGATATCATAAAACATTACCTTAGACCGGTTTGGAGTTTGAAGGTTCACACATTTCTTCTGACAATCAATTATCGCATCGTGGTTATACAACCAATCCATTCCTAATATTACATCAAATTCTCCCAGTCTTATCGGAATCAAGTCTACGCTTAGTTTATGTCCCATAATTTCAGTACAACAATTTCGATAAAAAAATTATATTGGGATTACTTCCTTATTCGCAACTTCTATATTCAAAGGTTTTTCTAATCGTTCTTGGGGTAAATTTAATCGACTAGCAAAATCTTCATATACAAAGGAACAGGTAGCACCTGAATCAAATAATACGTAAGCATTTATATTATTGATTGGGATAATACCTGACAACACATCCTTCGCAGCTACTGCGTCTTGAACCGTCATATTAAATGTTCTGGCAATCGATCAGTTGGTTTGAGCTGGTCCACCAATCATCAAATTGCTGCCTCCTCCCTGATTGTCGTTTCCTCCGCTTCTTCCCTTCTTCGGGCAGTCCTTAATCTGATCCTATATCGAGCCACAAGCAAAATATCCTATGATATTCTTTAGTTTTGGGCAGTTTGGCGAAATGTGCCCCTCTTGGCCACAGTTGTAACCGACAGTACGCCCCTTCCAGCATTCCCTTTGGTGATTCTTTCCACATTTTGGACAAGCCTCACTTCTTTTCTTGAATCCTCCCTAGTGACTTTTCGTTTGATTGTTTTTTCTGTTGTTGTTGTTGTTGTTGTTGTTGTTGTTGTTGTTGTTGTTGTTGTTGTTATTGTTATCCCATTTCTTCTTCCCTAGGTTACTTTCTCCACTACTGCTTCCTCCACGACTATCTCCTCCACTACTCTTGTTTTTCTTTTCCTTGTTGTACTGGCTCAGAGCCTCACTACCACCTTCAGCGATGATGGACTTCTCCAACAGCGTAGCGAATGAGTCGATTTGGAGTACAGACACCTTGTTGAACAACCACGACTTTATTCCTAGTTTGAAACGTCTTTCTTTCTTCCGTGTCTACTTGGTGTGATGCAAAACGTGCAAGTTCATTGAATTTCGCTGCATACTGGGCCACTCTCATCTCTCCCTGCTTTAACTCCAGGAAGTTAACATCCATTCAATTTTGCTTGCTCTTTGGGAAGTAATTCTCAAAGAACAACGTCTTGAACCTCTCCCATGGTATAAATCCTTCTCAAGCTCTTTGTTGGTTTGTCTCCCACCAAAAATTGATTCACCCTTCATCATGTAGGTAGTGTATGTAGTCTTTTGGTCATTCCCCACACAAGCGATGATGAATGCCTTCTCTATCTCCTTGATCCAAATTTACGCCTCGATAGGATCGATAGTTCTCCTAAATTCTGGAGGTCCTACACTCCTAAAGTATTTAAAGTTGGTTATAGGAACCGCTTGGGGATTGGTACGCACGGGTTCATCGATCGTTTATTACTCAAAGGACTTCTCATTAAAAGTCGGATAACCGTTGGATAAGTTATTCTTGATCCCTCTCATTATTAACCGATTTTTTTGATGCTGGTAGTCTATGTCTGGGCGGCATTTTCTGAAATAATAACTTTATATTATTATCTTATAATATTTTTTAAGCATTTATTCTTAGTGTAACAATTTGATAACACATTTAAATAAAAACATTTATATTCATATGCCAAAATCAGTACATCATTCAAGATTGTCTCCTAGCATATTTCTATAAATGCTAACATTTATCCCTTACTATATCAAAAGGCGGAGAATACTAACATACTACCCATCTAACAGAACACGGGGTTTACATCAACTATCCAACATCTTACATAAAAGATGGGATTTACACAATAATACATAAATATAACTACTACTACTAGACTCATACATAAAGATCCTAGCCTAACATCCCACACTCTACTGTGCTCTTGTACTCTATCCGTCCTATGTGGGCCATCAAATCTCTACTCAGGAAATAACGGGTCTATCCTTGCTCCGCCGGATAGTGGTATAATCCATCAATCTATCGGTCCATCACTGTGCGAAATGCATAGCCTATCTTGTTTATCTTCCTCTTATTTCACCTTAATTCATCCTCTAAGTCTTCAGCTCTATCATGAGTTTCTTCCCACTTCTCCTCGAAATGGATCCTCTCCATACCCTCCAACTCAAGAAGTGTCCTAAGGGCCTCCTTTTCCGCCTTCTCACTCAGCTCCCTCTGCTCTGACTGTTTTATTCTTCCTACCAGTTCCACATTTCTAGCCAAAAAACGGTGAACAAGGGTGTGACGCCCCCAAAATAGGTATACAACACCCATTCTAAGTCGCCAAATACATGGTACAGAAAGCAAACTACAACTTCAATAAAACAATTGTCGTGCAAAATACGACAACACATACTGTGAGTTTAAATACAAATATTGTCTTCTAGACAATATCCACACTCAAGTAAGTCCTCATTACAATTATTCAAACACTATTTTACAGAAATAGTGAGGACTGCTAAAACATCTTTCTAGAACCATTACTCCATACCCTGACTCGATCCTGCTATGTTCTTACCTCCTGAGAAGAAAAATGGAACAAAAAGGAAAAGGGTGAGCTCAACTAGCCCAGTAAAGAATATTATGACTAAGATAATATACAACAAATTATCATTAGTATTCAACAGGGAAAAATCTGATAGAATATAATCGACAACAAGTTTTAGATCAACAACTGCAGCGAAAATAACAAACCATTAGAAGAGTCAAGTAGAGAAAGAATTCTACTATCTTCTGAGATTTAAAAGTCCATCATCAATATTTTATCCCTATAACATCAATCAATATACATCTTGAATCAAATATTAATCTTTGCACTACAGGCCAAAGATATTCATTTGTAACACCAGTTGGTCATGTTCATCTCAACACTTGTTCATCTTTGCACTACAGGCCAAAGATATTCATCAGGTATGTAAGACCCCAACTTTTATAAATAAAGATAAATTTTCTATAAATATCATTTTTGAATATTATGGAGTTAATTTGATATAATGTTATAGTTGTGGGTAATATTTATAAATTTTGCAAAGTACGCAAGTTGCTATATAATATTCGATTGGTCGGGTAATATTTGTTTTAACAGAGAATATTCGTACAACGGCACAATCATTGGTGGACCCCACAACAGAATTATTGTCGGATTGAGAAAACGACAAAAATATTTTATTAAAAATAACGACGGAAGTTTTACCATTGATACTGTTGAACTACTCGGTAGTAAAAGTACAGTAATACGTGTGGTTGCATAGTAGCACACGGTATTGATTATTAATGCTTATGTGAGAAGTCACTCAGTTTGATTCAATTATTGTCAGTTAATAATATGAATTATTTAGCGATAATGAAGTTTTATTTTATTCGTATTATTAACGTAATAAAATAGAAACATCTTTTTATATAAAACAGAATACTTTATTAAAGTTATTCTATAAATAGAATATATTATATTTTATTTAAAAGATTTTTCTTTAAATATGGACCGTCAAATTAAAGTAATCAATCTGGACCGTTCGTGGATTATTTACTATGCATTCTATTTTTCTATAAATAGCAGCTCATTCCTTCATTATTTCTTACGAATTCACTGAACTCTAGAGAGAGAAATATAGAGAGAAACTATAGAGAGAGAGAGAAGAAGAGTATTCTGCTACTTAACTACTTCCTTATTTCAGCTTTTCTTTAAAACGGTAAGGGGTGTTATTCTTTCTTATTCATGAAGAGAACTGTTGTTATTTCATTATATATTATTCTGTTGGAATAACCTGTATACGCGGTCTACCCTATACTTGGTGACATTCTTCTGTTATTCTGTTGGAACATCCTGTCTGTGTATTTTACACCAGACCTGGTTCCGTTTTTATTATTATTCTGTTGGAACATCCTGTCTGTGTGTTTTACACCGGACCTAGTTTCGTCTTGTTATTATTCTGTTGGAACATCCTGTCTGTGTGTTTTACACCGGACCTGGTTCCATTATTTATTATTCTGTCGGAATATCCTATCTGTGCGTTTACGCCGGACCTGGTTCCATTATTTATTATTCTGTTGGAATAACCTGTCTGTGCAGTCTATCGCATGCCGGGTGATTTCTTTTGTTATTCCATTCTTTACTATACTCAGTTGGTTAACTTTTAACTTCTATACTCCATGAAATTAGTGGAATATCCTTGATAATTGCGGTTCATCCAGTATCTTTTCATGAAAATATTCTTCTAAGCATTCTTAAATTTTACTCCACAAAGCATTATCATGTTGACAATTTGGACGTTGTTAATTCTTGGATAAATTAATTCTTGAACTTATTTTATTGAATTCTTATATCATTGTCATCATCCTCATGTTTATAAAATGTTAAAAGTCATCTGTGGCCTGTAGTGCATAGATGGACTTGGTATGATTATGACCAGGGATTATTCGGTATAATCATGACCGTAATGTTACAAATGATGTGGTAAAAGTCCTCATTGGCCCGTAGTGCGTTGATGGACAGTTGTTGGCATGATCATGACCATTAATGAATACACGAATATCCTTGGCCGTAGAGCAGGGGTGATTCGATGATGTGGATTATTTTATTAAGCTGAGTCCCAGCGATCACAGTGTTGAAAAACCTTTTAAATCATAAAAGATCTGGTTCCGTTTTTATTATTATTCTGTTGGAACATCCTGTCTGTATGTTTTACACCGGACCTGGTTCCGTCTTGTTATTATTCTATTGGAACATCCTGTCTGTGTGTTTTACACCGGACCTGGTTCCATTATTTATTATTCTGTCAGAATATCCTGTCTGTGCGTTTACGCCGGACCTGGTTCCATTATTTATTATTCTGTTGGAATAACCTGTCTGTGCGGTTTATCGCATGCCGGGTGATTTCTTTTGTTATTCCATTCTTTACTATACTCAGTTGGTTAACTTTTAACTTCTATACTCCATGAAATTAGTGGAATATTCTTGATAATTGCGGTTCATCCAGTATCTTTTCATGAAAATATTCTTTTAAGCATTCTTAAATTTTACTCCACAAAGCAGTATCATGTTGACAATTTGGACGTTGTTAATTCTTGGATAAATTAATTCTTGAACTTGTTTTATTGAATTCTTATATCATTGTCATCATCCTCATATTTATAAAATATTAAAAGTCATCTGTGGCCTGTAGTGCATAAATGGACTTGGTATGATTATTACCAGAGATTATTCGGTATAATCATGACCGTAATGTTACAAATGATGTGGTAAAAGTCCTCATTGGCCCGTAGTGCGTTGATGGACAGTTGTTGGCATGATCATGACCATTAATAAATACACGAATATCCTTGGCCGTAGTGCAGGGGTGATTCGATGATGTGGATTATTTTATTAAGCTGAGTCCCATCGATCACAGTGTTGAAAAACTTTTTAAATCATAAAAGATAGTAGAGTTTATTTTTTACTTGACTCTTTTAATGGATTGCTTGTTCCGCTACAGTTAAACTTGATGTCTATTATATTTTATCAGTTTAACATTGTTGAAGGCTAATGATAATTTATTCTGCATTATCTTAGTCATAATATTTCTTACTGGGCTAGTTGAGCTCACCCTTTCTTTCACTGTTCTCTTCAGGAAATGAGAACGTAGCTGGGGCAAGTCGGGGAACGGAGTGATGGTCCGAATGATAGTATTAGTTAGAAGTCCTCACTATTCTATGTAATAGTGTGTTAATAAATGTAATGAGGACTCCTTTTGAGTATGAATACTATCTAGAAGATAATATTTGTATTCAAACTCACAATTTATATTTTGTCGTATTGTACACGATAGTTGTATTAGTAAGTTGTATTTGTATTCTGTACTATGTATCTGACGACCCAAAATGGGTGATGTATACCTAATTTTAGGGGCGTCACAAGGTAATCATACATCTTTGCACTATAGGCCAAAGATATTCAGTGATATCATCATTCAGGGGTTGATGAAAAATATCTTAAAAAAAATGAATCTAGTGAGACAAAAGGACAAATAGTAGGGATTCGTATAACAATTTATTCAAGATCAATAATACTTCATAATAATCAATTGTGGAGCATAATTTAAAAATAAAGATCAAAACATGGATACAATCAAAGATAGTAACCATAATAGACATCTTGGACAAAAGGGAAAATTTTATTTTTCGGTGAATAGTGTCGTATTCGTGAATAGTGCCGTATACGTGAATAGTAACCCCGACACAAAAAGTTCTAAATTTGATAAAAAACTCATATCAATATTTCAGCGTAATGATATTGAAGAAAATAATATCATTTAAGAAGAAAATAATATCCCTTACCTCAAAATAACCGTACTTCTGACTGAATATCGGATATGAGGCTGAATGAAACTTGTGCTGAATAACAACTTTCAATGTATCTAAATACTCACAAAATACACTCAATAATCTAGAGAGAGAAAGTGAGAAAACTTATGAATTCTGGTGTGATTTTCAATTCTAACTTAGCCCTCTATTTATAGGAAAATGTTAGCACGCCGAAGCAGACTTAACCTGCAACCTGATGGCTTTACCTGCTACTATTTCCATCCACCACAATTGAATAAAAATCTAAGCAAATTTCTTCATCAACCAAGAGTGGGGCCCATCAATTTTAGAATTTTCCACCAAAATGATTAACTCCGAAAATTCAACAATTTTTGAATCAGTCATCTCGGAAAATTCATAACAAATCATACGTTTATTTTTAACGGTTCAAAATTTGTGGACATATACTCAACTTATATACGTATAACATATCCAAATATTACCACGATCCAACGGTCGGATTAAAAATTATAACCCTCATAAAATATCTCAAAAATCCTAATTTGATATTTAATACCTCCGTTCCGACAAAAATACAGATAAAACACCTCAACATTAACTCCTTCATTTTTAACCATAAAAATATATCCCTCATTTATATCCACATAAAATAAATATTTCTTTATCATATGAATTAATAATTAATTATTCACAAATACTATTACAGAATCTCATTTATGACAACCAGGCCGTTCCCAGGAAAGAGGGAGCTTTCCAATAAGGATTTCTCCTTATTAGCGCGCAATTAGATGACCAAACCTCTCCTTAGACAGAACTTTCTAGATATTGCCAATAATGCTATCTAATAATATTATTTAAATAATATGAATTATTGATCTGATAATGGAAAATACTGTGTAGAAACAATTATTAAAACAACAATAATATAAAATATCAACTCAGCAATTATTGAATCAATAAAATAAAATATTGAACAGTAACTACTGTAACAATTATTGAGTAGTGCCTTCTTACGTAAGAATCAATAATTAGTGCAATACCGTGTGCTACTGTATTTTAACCACCAGGTATTCCAACAGTATTAACGGTAACAACTACGCCGTTAATTATAAACAACTTATATTTGTCATTTTTTTCATCCAATCGCTTTCCGTTATGGAGCCCACATAAGGCTGCGCTGTCGTACGAATATTCCCCGACAGCAAGAATATTCCACGACCAAATGAATATTCACCGACCAAAAATGAATATTTTATAACCACTTGTGTAAGACCCCAACTTTTATAAATAAAGATGAATTTTTCTATAAATATTATTTTTGAATATTATGGAGTAAATTTGATATAATATTATAGTTGTGGGTAATATTTATAAATTTTACAAAGTACGCAAGTTGTTATATAATATTCAATTGGTCGGGGAATATTCGTTTTAACAGGGAATATTCGTACAACGGCACAATCATTGGTGGACCCCACAACGGAATTATTGTCGAATTGAGAAAACAACAAAAATATTTTATTAAAAATAACGGCGGAAGTTTTACCATTGATATTGTTGAACTACTCGGTAGTAAAAGTACAGTAATACGTGTGGTTGCATAGTAGCACACGGTATTGATTATTAATGCTTATGTGAGAAGTCACTCAGTTTGATTCAATTATTGTCAGTTAATAATATGAATTATTTAGCGATAATGAAGTTTTATTTTATTCGTATTATTAACGTAATAAAATAGAAACATCTTTTTATATAAAACAGAATACTTTATTAAAGTTATTCTATAAATAGAATATATTATATTTTATGTAAAAGATTTTTCTTTAAATATGGACCGTCAGATTAAAGTAATCAATCTGGACCGTTCATGGATTAGTTACTATGCATTCTATTTTTTTATAAATAGCAGCTCATTCCTTCATTATTTCTTACGAATTCACTGAACTCTAGAGAGAGAAACTATAGAGAGAAACTATAGAGAGAAAGAAGAAAAAGTATTCTGCAACTTAACTACTTCCTTATTTCAGTTATTCTTTAAAACGGTAAGGGGTGTTATTCTTTCTTATTTATGAAGAGAACTGTTGTTATTCCATTTTTTATTATTCTGTTGGAATAACCTGTATACGCGGTTTACCCTATACTTGGTGACATTCTTCTATTATTCTGTTGGAACATCCTGTTTGTGTGTTTTACACCGGACCTGGTTCCGTTTTTATTATTATTCTGTTGGAACATCCTGTCTGTGTGTACCGGACCTGGTTCCGTCTTGTTATTATTCTGTTGGAACATCCTGTCTGTGTGTTTTACACCGGACCTGGTTCTATTATTTATTATTCTGTCGGAATATCCTGTCTGTGCGTTTACGCCAGACCTAGTTCCATTATTTAATATTCTATCAGAATATCCTGTCTGTGCGTTTACGCCGGACCTGGTTCTATTATTTATTATTCTGTTAGAATAACCTATATGTGCGGTCTATCGCATGCCGGGTGATTTCTTTTGTTATTCCATTCTTTATTATACTCAGTTGGTTAAGTTTTAACTTCTATACACCATGAAATTAGTGGAATATCCTTGATAATTGCGTTTCATCCAGTATCTTTTCATGAAAATATTATTCTAAACATTCTTGAATTTTACTCCACAAAGCAGTATCATGTTGACAATTTGGACGTTGTTAATTCTTGGATAAATTAATTCTTGAACTTGTTTTATTGAATTCTTATATCATTGTCATCATCCTCATGTTTATAAAATGTTGAAAGTCATCTGTGGCCTGTAGTGCATAGATGGACTTGGTATGATTATGACCAGGGATTATTCGGTATAATCATGACCGTAATATTACAAATGATGTGGTAAAAGTCCTCATTGGCCCGTAGTGCATTGATGGACAGTTGTTGGCATGATCATGACCATTAATGAATACACAAATATTCTTAGCCCGTTGTGCATGGATAATTGTGGTCATGATACTAACGAATATCCTTGGCCGTAGTGCAGGGGTGATTCGATGATGTGGATTATTTTATTAAGTTGAGTCCCAGCGATAACAGTGTTGAAAAACCTTTTAAATCATAAAAGATAGTAGAGTTTATTTTCTACTTGACTCTTTTAATGGATTGCTTGTTCCGCTGCAGTTAAACTTGATGTCTATTATATTTTATCAGTTTAACATTGTTGAAGGCTAATGATAATTTATTCTGCATTATCTTAGTCACAATATTTCTTATTGGGCTAGTTGAGCTCACCCTTTCTGTCACTGTTCTCTTCAGAAAATGAGAACGTAGCTGGGGCAAGTCGGGAAACGGAGTGATGGTCCGAATCATAGTATTAGTTAGTAGTCCTCACTATTCTATGTAATAGTGTGTTAATAAATGTAATGAGGACTCCTTTTGAGTATGGATACTCTCTAGTAGACAATATTTGTATTCAAACTCCCAGTTTATGTTTTGTCATATTTTACACGACAGTTGTATTATTAAGTTGTATTTGAATTCTGTACCTTATATCTGACGACTCTAGATGGGTGATGTATACCTATTTTGAGGGCGTCACAGTTGGTATCAAAGCTTAGGGATATGATCCCTGGCTAAGATGTGAGAATAGAACTAGGACGGGAGAGACGAGGAATTCCTTCGCTAGTATGACCTACCTAAGTTTATTTGCATGGTATTTAATTGGTCGGTCAGAATATAAGGATAATATATGACATATCAATTAACTTTTGTTTTGTGACAGTATCTGAAAATGGCATCTGAGAATGTTGAGAATAGCAATGGAGCACAGGCGACTGTTGTTTCACCACATATCAATAATCAGGATAATGTGCATCAGGAAGGTGACAATCCTCATACAAACAACAACACTGACCAGATGATGAATGATGGAATGTTCAGAAGCTTTATGCAGTTCATGTAATAGCAGGCGAGAGCGGCTCCTGTCCAAAATGTAGGTGGAAACACTGAAAACTCTCGGACGGTCACCGCTAAACAGTTCAAGGAGCTGGGACCACAGGAGTTTAAGGGAGAGCCAAAACCACTTATAGCGGAAACATGGATAAAGCAGATCACCAAGATATTTGATATCTTGGGATGCTCCGAGGAGCAAATGGTTCCCTTTGCCGCCTTTATGTTGCGAGGAGAGGCAGATTACTGGTGGGAATCGATTAAGCGTACTCAACCTGCCGCACTAAAGATGTCTTGGGAGAAGTTCCAAGAGCTGTTCAATGACAAATACTTTCCCGAAAGTGTTCGTCATATGAAGGAGGTGGAGTTCATCAAATTAGAGCAGAATAATATGACCGTGTCGCAGTATGAGGCTAAATTTGCTGAGTTGTCCGGTTTGCGTCCCACTTGGTGGATAATGAAGAGCGAATGACGCGAATGCTTTTGCGAGGTTTGAAACCTGAGATACGTCAACATCTTATTTCTCATAAACTGTGTTTGTATTCAGATGTTGTGAATAGGGCTCAGTTAGTGGAGCGTGATAACGAGTCAACGCAACCAAAAGAGAGCAGTCGACAAAACGATAATACCAGTGAGAGCAGTCATCGAAGCGATGACAACAATGATGGAAAGACGTCAGCACCAGCACCCGTTGTTAAGGAAGGAGAACGACCACCTACCATATGCTTTAAATGCGGAGGGGAGGGACACATCAGTCCAAACTGTGCGATGCCGTCTAAAGTATGTTATAATTATGGAAGAGAAGGTCATTTAGCTCGATTTTGTCGTTTACCAAAAATAAGTTCAGCTAGGATGGAGGCACCAAAGGCCGTCCCAGAAAAGTCAAAACCAGTAGTGCAAGGGAGAACATTTGTTGTGACCTCCCAGAAAGCAAGGAACCTGAATGAGGTCATCACGGGTAAGCTTATCATAAACTCTAACGAAGTCTATATTTTATTTGATACCGGTTCTACCCATTCTTTTATTTCTCCTACTTGCGCTCATCGATTAAATTTGACTCCGGAGAAATTAGACTTTGACTTATCTGTTGAAACTCTATTGGGAGAAACCTTCATTACATCCATGGTTTATAAGTCTTGTTTGGTTCAAGTTGGTACCCACACATTACCTGTCGATCTGATTTCATTAAAAATACTTGCATTTGACGTGATTCTAGGGATTGATTGGTTAACTACTCATAATGCAAAAATTGATTATTTTCGTAAGGTTGTTAGCTTTCATATTCCTAATCGACCTATTATGCGAATTCAAGCAACCAAACCATTAAAATTAATCGCTGTCATCTCAAGCCATAAAGCTATTCGTTTATTAAAAAACGGATGTCAAGCTTTCTTAGCTCATGTCACGGATCTAAACAAAAATACGTCAGTTTTGAATGATATTTCTATTAATAAATTCCCTGACGTATTCCCTGAAGAACTTCCTGGCCTACCCCCAGAGCGTGAAATTAAATTTTGTATCGACCTTGAACCCGGTACAAAACCCATTTCCAAAGCCCCATATCGAATGGCTCCTATTGAACTTTAGGAGTTAAAGATCCAACTGCAAGAATTATTAGACATTGGCTTTATTCGTCCTAGTACTTCTCCTTGGGGTGCTCCTGTTCTATTCGTGAAGAAGAAAGATGGAAGTATGCGACTTTGTATTGATTATCGGGAGTTTAATCATGTCACCATCAAAAACAGGTACCCATTGCCACGTATTGATGACCAGTTTGACCAGTTGCAAGGAGCACAATTCTTTTCAAAGATCGATCTTCGTTTTGGAAATCATCAGCTGAAGGTTAGAACTGAGGATATCCCAAAGACGGCTTTCAGAACTCAGTACGGGCATTATGAATTCCTAGTCATGTCCTTTGGATTGACTAATGCTCCTGCTGCCTTCATGGATATGATGAACCGGGTATTCAAGAAATATTTGGATCACTTTATGGTCGTCTTTGTTGATGACATCCTTATTTATTCCAAAAGTCGTGAAGATTATGAGCAACACTTGAGGCTGGTACTCCAAAAGCTTCGTGAATACAAGCTTTATGCCAAGTTGAAGAAATGCGAGTTCTGGCTTGAGGAAGTAGCATTCCTTGGGCACGTGGTATCAAGACATGGAATATCTGTTGACCCGGCAAAGATTGAAGCTATTCAAAGCTGGGAGCAACCTAAATTAGTGACCGAAGTACGTAGCTTTCTTGGTTTAGCTGGTTATTATCGGAGATTCGTAGAAGGATTTTCTCGAATCGCTACTCCATTAACACAGCTGACTCGGAAAGATACAAAGTTCGGTTGGAGCGAAGAATGTGAGAAGAGTTTTCAAGAACTCAAGAGGAGACTCATTTCAGAACCTGTTCTAACAATACCATCTGGCTCGGAGGGATTTGTCATCTACAGTGATGCTTCGAGCAAAGGGTTGGGATGCGTTCTCATGCAACATGGAAAAGTCATAGCCTATGCATCAAGATAACTCAAGGAATATGAGAGGAATTATCTTACTCATGATCTAGAGTTGGCAGCTGTTGTCTTTGCACTTAAAATTTGGAGGCATTACTTGTATGGGGAGAAGGTGGAGATCTTTACGGATCATAAAAGCCTCAAATATTTCTTCACTCAAAAGGAACTCAACATGCGACAACGATGTTGGCTTGAACTGTTGAAAGATTATGATCATACCATTCAATACCATCCTAGAAAAGCAAACGTGGTAGCTGCCGTATTGAGTAGAAGATCATATACAAGTACGAGTGCGATATTGTCAACACAAAGGCCCATTTTGTGTGACTTGCAAAGGATGGAGATAGAGTTAAAGACTCCAGGGACCCATGTGATGATGGCAAATATACGAGTAGAACCTACTTTAATCGATAAAGTTAAAGCTGCTCAAGCTACAGACCTGGAGCTGATGCGTATGAGGAAGAAAGTGCAAGAAGGTGCTATGCCAGAAGCAAGAATCGATGAAGAAGGAATACTTCTAGTCAACTCCAGACTTTGTGTTCCTAACAACCCTGATTTAAAGTATGAAATTATGATGAAGGCGCACAACACACCGTTTGCAATCCATCTTGGAAGTACCAAAATGTATCATGATCTTCGTCATACATTTTGGTGGAGCAATATGAAGAGAGAGATAACGCTGTTTATCTCAAGGTGTCTAACTTGTCAACGAGTCAAAGCGGAGCATCAAGTACCAAAAGGTCCATTGCAACCACTTGAAATTCCAGAATGGAAGTGGGAGCACATTACTATGGATTTCGTTACCGGTCTTCATAGGGTTTCTCAAGGTATTGATGCGATTTGGGTCATTGTTGATAGATTGACCAAGTCTGCTCATTTCTTACCGATACGATAAATTTATACACTTGAACGTCTTGCTCGTATGTACATAAACGAGATTGTAAGACTGCATGGTATGCCAGTATCCATTGTTTCTGGCAGAGGCCCAAGATTCACTTCACGATTTTGGGTTAGTTTACAAAAAGCTGTGGGCACGGATTTACGATTTAGTTCAGCATATCATCCTCAGACGGACGGACAATCAGAGAGGACTATTCAAACTCTTGAAGATCTATTAAGACACTGTGTCCTTGATTTTAAGGGAAGTTGGGACAAATTCTTACCATTGGTGGAGTTTTCCTACAACAACAGTTATCAAACAAGTATTGGCATGACTCCATTTGAGGCGTTTTATGGAAGAAAGTGTCGTTCTCCAGTATACTGGGATGAGGTGGGTGAAGCAACGTTGTTGGGACCAGAGTTAGTACGTATGACTACAGAAAAGATTCAAACGATCCGACAACGTATAAAAACCTCACAAGATAGACAAAAGAGTTATGCTGATCTTCATCGAAAGGACGTGGAATTTGATATAGGAGATCATGTGTTCTTACGTGTTGCTCCATGGAAAGGAGTTACGAGATTTAGAAAGAGAGGAAAGCTCAATCCTCGATTCATCGGTCCATTTTTAATCCTCGATCGAGTAGGAACTGTGGCTTATAGACTCGCTTTACCGCCAAGTATGTCTCGTGTTCATAACGTTTTTCACATATCCATGTTACGTAAATATGTGGAAGACCCGAACCACATCATTGAGTTAGAACCGGACGAAATAGCAGAGAATTTGACGTATGAAGAAGTTCCTGTTCAAATCTTGGATAAGAAGGAACATATTCTACGCTCCAAAGTTATACCTCAAGTCAAAGTTTTCTGGAGAAATCACGATGTTTAGGAAATGACTTGGGAGTTAGAATCTGAAATGAAATCAAGGTATCCTTGCCTCTTCGACATACCAGGTACGTGCCCTAATTTCGAGGGCGAAATTTCATAAGAAGGGGAGGTTGTAAGACCCCAACTTTTATAAATAAAGATGAATTTTTCTATAAATATTATTTTTGAATATTATGGAGTAAATTTGATATAATATTATAGTTGTGGGTAATATTTATAAATTTTATAAAGTACGCAAGTTGTTATATAATATTCGATTGGTCGGGGAATATTCGTTTTAACAGGAAATATTCGTACAACGGCACAATCATTGGTGGACCCCACAACGGAATTATTGTCGGATTGAGAAAACGACAAAAATATTTTATTAAAAATAACGGCGGAAGTTTTACCATTGATACTGTTGAACTACTCGATAGTAAAAGTACAGTAATACGTGTGGTTGCATAGTAACACACGGTATTGATTATTAATGCTTATGTGAGAAGTCACTCAGTTTGATTCAATTATTGTCAGTTAATAATATGAATTATTTAGCGATAATGAAGTTTTATTTTATTCGTATTATTAACGTAATAAAATAGAAACATCTTTTTATATAAAACAGAATATTTTATTAAAGTTATTCTATAAATAGAATATATTATATTTTATGTAAAAGATTTTTCTTTAAATATGGACCGTCAGATTAAAGTAATCAATCTGGACCGTTCATGGATTAGTTACTATGCATTCTATTTTTTTATAAATAGCAGCTCATTCCTTCATTATTTCTTACGAATTCACTGAACTCTAGAGAGAGAAACTATAGAGAGAAACTATAGAGAGAAAGAAGAAAAAATATTCTGCTACTTAACTACTTCCTTATTTCAGTTCTTCTTTAAAACGGTAAGGGGTGTTATTCTTTCTTATTCATGAAGAGAACTGTTGTTATTCCATTTCTTATTATTCTGTTGGAATAACCTGTATACGCGGTCTACCCTATACTTGGTGACATTCTTCTATTATTCTGTTGGAACATCATGTCTGTGTGTTTTACACCGGACCTGGTTCCGTTTTTATTATTATTCTGTTGGAACATCCTGTCTGTGTGTTTTACACCGGACCTGGTTCCGTCTTGTTATTATTCTGTTGGAACATCCTGTCTGTGTGTTTTACACCGGACCTGGTTCCATTATTTATTATTCTGTCGGAATATCCTGTCTGTGCGTTTATGCCGGACCTAGTTCCATTATTTATTATTATGTCGGAATATCATGTCTGTGCGTTTACGCCGGACCTGGTTCCATTATTTATTATTCTGTTAGAATAACTTGTCTGTGCGGTCTATCGCATGTCGGGTGATTTCTTTTGTTATTCCATTCTTTATTATACTCAGTTGGTTAAGTTTTAACTTCTATACTCCATGAAATTAGTGGAATATCCTTGATAATTGCGTTTCATCCAGTATCTTTTCATGAAAATATTATTCTAAGTATTCTTAAATTTTACTCCACAAAGCAGTATCATGTTGACAATTTGGACGTTGTTAATTCTTGGATAAATTAATTCTTGAACTTGTTTTATTTAATTCTTATATCATTGTCATCATCCTCATGTTTATAAAATGTTGAAAGTCATCTGTGGCCTGTAGTGCATAGATGGACTTGGTATGATTATGACCAGGGATTATTCGGTATAATCATGACCGTAATGTTACAAATGATGTGGTAAAAGTCCTCATTGGCCCGTAGTGCATTGATGGACAGTTGTTGGCATGATCATGACCATTAATGAATACACAAATATTCTTGGCCCGTAGTGCATGGATAATTGTGGTCGTGATACTAACGAATATCCTTGACCGTAGTGCAGGGGTGATTCGATGATGTGGATTATTTTATTAAGCTGAGTCCCAGCGATAACAGTGTTGAAAAACCTTTTAAATCATAAAAGATAGTAGAGTTTATTTTTTACTTAACTCTTTTAATGGATTGCTTGTTCCGCTGCAGTTAAACTTGATGTCTATTATATTTTATCAGTTTAACATTGTTGAAGGCTAATGATAATTTATTCTGCATTATCTTAGTCATAATATTTCTTACTGGGCTAGTTGAGCTCACCCTTTCTTTCACTGTTCTCTTCAGGAAATGAGAACATAGCTGGGGCAAGTCGGGGAACGGAGTGATGGTCTGAATGATAGTATTAGTTAGTAGTCCTCACTATTCTATGTAATAGTGTGTTAATAAATGTAATGAGGACTCCTTTTGAGTATGGATACTCTCTAGTAGACAATATTTGTATTCAAACTCCCAGTTTATGTTTTGTCATATTGTACACGACAGTTGTATTATTAAGTTGTATTTGAATTCTGTACCTTGTATCTGACGACTCAAGATGGGTGATGTATACCTATTTTGGGGGTGTCACAACTTGCTTATTTGAAATATTTGCGCATTTTACCCATAACTAACCACATTAATCAAATCAACCCTTTCTTTTTCAAAATAATAAATAGAGAAAATTTAATTTAATTTTTTAATAAGTTGGGGTCTTACAAAGGGTTCCTAGCTGTGTCCCCGCTTCCTTGCGATATACAATTTCTACCTCCATCTCCTGCATCTTAATATGTCTAACATATGCTTCGGTTTTCAATTCTTGTATCTCAACTTGCCTCTCTTGAGCCTCAGCCTCTAGCTCCTTAACCCTACTCCCTAAATCCAGGATTTTCTTATCATATTCTCCTAACATCTGACTCTCGAATGTGGTCCCATCATTTGGTACCCCATCAGAGTCATCCTTGGGCTTATCCTCCATCAGCTCTTATTCTGGGACAAATTCTATTTTTTCGTCCTCCTCATCTTCGACGGGGGCCACTGTTGAAATGGGTTCAGCTATCAGAGGTTCTTCATACACCACGTGCATGTCATGCGGCTCCTCCTCTACAGTCCTAATACGTTCTCCTAGCTTAGGCATCCTACAGCCACAAACACAAAACAAACAAACAAACAACAACTTCATTAGTACTTCACAATATAAATTCATTGTATAGAATAACAATATATTTTACAGTGCTACTAACTCTACTAAGAAACATCTACATGAGTTTTATCTTCTTCCATTCTCCTAAATTCTTTATAAGGTTATAGTCTAAGGATTCTCGCTCCTAAGGTTTATAACCTAATGCTTTAATACCAACCTATGACACCCCCAAATTTAGATACCACTATCTCGAATCTGGTGCTTCACGATCTAACATACCAATAACTTAAGCAACGAAAATAATAGAATAATTTACATTGATATAATATAATTATTCTCGTCCCAAGTCTCGCGACCATTACTAGCATAATACATAACTTAAATCCAAATATAACTTAACACATAATACTATTAAGTCTTATGTAAACATAACAATAAATAAGCTTCTAACATAGGGAACTAAAGATATTATGTAGCCTTGCCCATTCCTTTATCTTTTCCTGAGGTACTGCCATGTTCTGCCTTAACTGAAATGTTTAAGGAAAGCAAGAATGTGCAACAAATTTTCCCAACAAGTATATAACAATAAGGGTGAACAAGTATAACTATCAAGATAATTGATGGCTCGGGAATTTAAAGAATTAATGTTGTAAGCAAAGAAGCATTAATAGTTCCAAATCCGTCCTTTGAATTGTAAACAACATTTCCAATAAAAAAGATTTAATATTGAGCAGTCCTTATGGACAAAGAACTCTTGCCAGAATTAACAGTATTTAACTGATAATCCAAAAAAAAAAGTACAATAGGTGATCAGCCCATAGTACCCTACGTTATGCATAATATTTAAACATGTTCACGCGTGTGTTGGTTTCCCAACATAATATAAATATATCCCCTTTTGAAGGGTTGTTCATCTCAGTAGATTATAAGAGTCCGCACAAAGGTAATTGGTTTGGATAGCTTTCTAAATCATAGACATTGGCCCAGTCGAAACAAATGGCGTAGACACCTTTCTCATTGCATTTCAGGAAAATTTATAATTCCAATATTTGCAACATGTTTCAAAGAATATAATTGTGATTTAAATCAAGCTTCGGAGTATGAATAATAATTTTCATGAATTTATAATACCAGAATCATTCTAGCAATTATTTACTCGTACAATCAATAAGAGTACAAGTTTAAGTACTTACTTGAGTCGTTGACTATTCCCAACCTTGACGTCTTATCCTTTGAATAACCTATTATTATCATAACAGTTAATCTCTATCAACCCATAATATACATCTTAACTGATTTAATTCACTAGCCTTAGATAACTAAGACTCCACAAAATAATTCATCTTATTTATTATTATTTTATCTCTTTGTCTTCGTATTTATTTCATAAGGAACTATTTTTTTATCTTAATTGTTCACTTAAGGTTTCACACCTTATTGCATTCATAAAGTATTCTTACTTCATTAATTATCCTTTAAGTAATTTCCTTAATTACTCTTCATACTTTAATTAATTCGTTATTACTTTGGGTTAGGGATATCTCTATATATCATTCAAATTATTTATGTCTCACTTGACCACATTTAAATAATCTTCTAAGCATTTAATATTTTTCCATTATCATTTCATAGTTAAAGTATGTATTACTTTTAATATCATTTTAATTGTCCATAATTAAAATATTACTTAATGTCATCTTAATTGTTTATACTTCATTGATTTCACAATTAGAAATAGTCTTTACTACTATTGAAATTTATTATTTATTAAACCACATTATTATTCACAAAGCTTATAATTAAATAAGTACTGTTTTAATTGATTATTAAGTCCATAATTAAAATCATATTTAGTTTTAATTGTTTGATAATCTTTTAATTATTATTTATTTATTAAAATTTTTATTTTTTGACTCGGTTTGATCCAAACCGACCCGGTTTGTCCCAGATCCAATCAACTGTGAAAGGGGGACTGGCGCGGGGCACATCGGTTCAGGCTTTGCAGCAGCGCGGGCCATGCTGATCTGGTAGAGTCGAATCTGCTGGTCTGGCATAGGGCGCTCCGTATTTAATTCACTGGCGACGTGGGCCGTGCTAGCCCTGTAGAATTTATGGTTCCAGCCTGGCGTAGGGTGCGCCAAATTTTGTACATAGGCGGTGCGAGGCCAACTGTACTGGCAGAGTTTCTTGACAAGGTTTTTCACACTTTGATTTCCATAACTTTTGCTTTATACATCCAAATAAGTTCAAATCACTTCCATTATTTTGTAAACTTACATATATTCAATATTTGATTTCTTAAATCACTTTCCAAATTATTTAGTTGATCGAATTTATCAATTTTCCAAGTTAGGGTTCATACTTAGACATGTTTCACTACACTTTTTTTTTGCTATGAGTTTGCTTTAAGTCCAAATCTGATGATTCCACTTGGGTTATGATCGTATTTCGTATATGTTCAACATAACATTTTAGGATTATACACATAGCTTACATATGTTATGACATTAATTACAAATATCATACTTTCAACAATACTAGGTTAGGTTTCATGCTCACATGCTTATCTCTTGTTCATTTGGTTCTAAATCACATACAAGACACATATACCATATAATCTCCTTCCAATACTCATCCTTATACCTTCGGATCCATCATGATTCCACAACACAAAAATCTTCCACAACCAAGCATGCATCTCTACTTAGATTTATATATACTAACCTATTTTGACAAAAATAAAGTTAGATGATGAACCTAACTCTTAGTTGCTTTCTTCCTCTTGGCTATGAACTTCCAATAGGTCTCCACCTTGATTCTTCCTCCTTGTGCTCCACAAAAATGCAAGAGTTCTCCTAGGTTTTCCCTTTTTTCTCTCTATTCTCTCTAGCTCTCTCTATATTTGCCAACACTTGGGATTTTAACAAATGAAGAAATGAATTAGGAGGGCTCTATTTATAGAAGAATCATTGTCCAATAATTAGGTTATTATCCAAGGGTAAAAGGTAAGTTGGTGGAAAGTTCAACACTATTCACCTAAAGGACAACTAGCCATAAGGCCTGGATCATCATTATTCCCACATGGCCTTGCTTGTGAGCTCAATTAGCTAAAAAAATCAGCACTTTGCAAGGGGAAGGGGAGCTTGGGCGGCAATGGGGGGTGCTACCCACTCATGTTGCATTTTTATTTTGCCCTTTTGTACACCACGCTAGCTCATTTACTCCTTATATAAATACATACATATATAATTGACTACATTTATATAAATATGTACACCTACATATAATTTTAAGTATACTACACTTTCCATTCCAAATTACTTATTGGGCTAGTCCCAAGTTAAATTAAATTTGGGCTAGTCACCAATACCTTTACACATTGGGCTCAAATATTAATCTAGTAATCCAATTGTTTGGGCCACCTAGCTCCTAACTCATGCAAGTATATCACATTATTAATATTGGGCTCGGAAATAATCCTTAGTCCAATACCTTATTAACTCATCTCTTAAATAATCCCATTAAGTAATTAATTATAACACAAAACTTAATACTTAAGCTTAATTAATTATAACCAAGTTTATTATCATTATCAACATACTTACTTAATTCAATTTATATTGAATTATTAAGTTTCATGGCACACTCGTAATTATATGTAATCAAAATGATTTTCAATCATCTTTATTCATTACTAATATTATTTATTAAAAATTCATGGGTATTACAGTTGGTACACACAGATATATGTGGACCTATGACAACAAATGCACGATGAGGGTATTCTTATTTTATTACTTTCACTTATGATCATTCAACATTTGGATATGCGTATTTGATGAAATACAAATCTGAATCGTTTGAAAAGTTCAAAGAATTTAGAAGTGAAGTAGAGAAACAAACTTGCAAGGGTATTAAGATTCTTCAATTGGATCGAGGTGGTGAATAGTTAAGCAATGAGTTTCTTAATTGTCTAAAAAAAATGGTATAATCTCACAATGGACTCCACCAGGAACACCATAGTTGAATGGTGTATCTAAAAGGAGAAATCGAACATTGTTGGATATGGTTTCATTCCATGATGAGTTTTACCGATCTTCCAATATCCTTCTGGGGTTATGCCCTATAATCAGCTGCATACCTACTTAAGAAGGTACCTACCAAATCCGTCTCAAAGACTTCATATAAGTTATGGATATGGATGAAACCAAATCTTAAGCATGTTAAGACTTGGGGTTGTCTAGCTTATGTCAAAAAGTTTGAAAATGATAAGCTGAAGATTAGATTTGAAAAATGTAGATTAGTGGATACCCTAAAGAAACATCAGAGTATTACTTCTATCATCCAATTGATCAAAAGATGTTTGTTGCGAAATGTGCTTCCTTCTTGAAAAAGGAGTTTATCCTTGAAGGTGTCAGTGGGAGTAAGATATATCTTGAAGCAGTTCAAGAACCACAAAATGCTACCAATCAAAGTCAAGTACCTGACCAAGTGGAAGAACCTATTGTACAACACCTTATTCGTAAATCTGGAAGAGTACCAAAGATACTTGATAGGTATGGATTCGTCATAGAGGATGAAGATAAGGTACGCATCACAGATGATGATGATCCATTGACTTACGAATAGGCTATGAGTAGTAAAGACCTAAAGAAATGGCTAGAAGCCATGAAATCGGAGATGGACTCCATGTATAAAAACTAAGTATGGACTTTGGTTTAATCACCTTAAGGCATTAAGCCTATTAGGTGCAAATGGGTTTTTAAAATAAAGATTGGAGCGAACAGAAAGGTAGAGACCTATAAGGCCCGACTAGTTGCAAAAGATTTCCAACAAAGACAAGGAGTTGACTATGATGAAACCTTCTCACCAATAGCTATGCTTAAGTCCATTTGAATTTTGCTTGCGATTACAGCTTATTACGACTACGAAATCTGGCAAATGGACGTGAAAATGGTATTCATCAATAGGAAACTTGAGGAAGATGTATATATAATACTACTAGAGGGTTTTGTTTCAACGGTTGAAACAAATCAAGTCTGTAAGCTGCAATGATCCATTTATGGATTGAAGCAAGCTTCTCGAAGGTGGAACATCCGTTTTGATGAGAGAATCAAAGAGTTTGATTTTATCAAAAATGAGGATGAACCATGTGTGTACAAGAAGGTTAGTAGGAGCGCTGTATCATTCCTTGTATTATATGTTGATGATATATTACTTACAGGGAATAATATTCCTATGCTATAATCGACCAAAATATGGTTATCTAAACACTTCTCCATGAAATACTTAGGAGAAACATCCTATATTTTGGGGATAAAGATCTATAGAAATAGATCTAAAAGAATGCTTAGCTTGTCCCAAGGAACGTACGTTGACTCGATGCTAAAGAAGATTAGCATGGAAGATTCCAAGAGAGGTCTCATGCCAATGAGTCATGGAATACATATCTCCAAGAAATAGGCCCCGAAGACACCTGAGGAGAGAGAACGTATGAGTAAAATTTCTTATGCTTCAGCAATGGGATCTGTTACGTACATTATGATATGTATTAGACTGGATGTCGCTCATACACTTAATGTAACAAGCATATATCATTAGAAACAAGTAGAAGAGCTAAGGATGTATTTCTTGTCTACGGTGGGCCTAAATTGAAACTAGAGGGCTATATAAACTTACGTTTTCAAAAGGAACAAGATGACAGTAAATCTGTTTTAGGGTTTATATTTACCTTAAATGGTGACAGTGTGTAACGACCCCAAAATAGGTCCATTCCATCCAACCCATTCTGAGTCGTCAAATACATGGTACAGAAAACAACTACAACTTTATTACAACAATTGTCGTGCAAAATACAACAACACATATGCTGTGAGTTTGGATACAAATATATACCAAATGTGACATTGGACACCATCATGTATCAGCACTTCACAAAGGTACCTTACATAAAGGTATAGTCAAAAACTGTTCTAGAAATTAGAATCTTTGGGAAGTGCTCAAGGAAACCTTCGTACATGGGAGGCCACGCGTCTAGGTTATGATAGATATCATATGGCCACAGAATTATCCTTGGTTGACCCAATAGACCCCAAAGAAAAACGAGAAGATTACTATCATATTCTTCCCAATGGTGAGTCTTCTCTTGACTTATCATTATCTCCACTGTCTCTAATTGAGAATTATACTTCAAACAAACACCAAGATTATATAGGTAGTGCCCATAGATATACTCAGCAAGTGGATGAGCACAACCCTGTCCTATGATGACACGAGGTTGTATGTCATTAGACATCTTGTATGATAGTGACAAAACACCCTTCCAACGTTGGGTTCGCCTCACCCTATTTTCTTCACCAAATATAACTACTAAATGATGACCACCGTTCTATTTCCTTGTTACCCCCGCTCGACCCAGCTACACTCTTATTACCTGAAAGGAATTGTGAAGCAAAAGGGTGAGCACAACTAGCTCAGTAAAGAATATCATGACTAAAGATAATTAAATTATCAATAGCCTTCATCAATAATAAATCAGAGATTTAGAACATATGGTAAATGATAAAAATTTCAACCATAGTTGCAGCGGAACGAGCAATCCATTAGAAGAGTCAAATAGACTATAAAGTCTATTATCTTCTCCATGTTAAAAATCCACCAACAATATTTTATCCATGTAACATCACTCAACAGTTCCTTTTCACAATCATATGAATAACTCATAATGATAATTGTGACTATAAATTTTTCTTCGCACCCAGGACGAAGAATATTTTCATCACCTGTCTTTACCTGAAACATCAAAGATCATGGTTATACCAAATCACAATTCCTGTTCATAATCATACTAATAACTTCATCTTTGCACTACGGGCCAAAGATATTCATCAGCAAGTCATCTTTGCACTACAGGCCAAAGATATTCATCAACAGTTCATCTTTACATTACTGGCCAAAGATATTCATCTACAATTCATCTTTGCACTACAGGCCAAATATATTCATATCTCAAAGAAATATATAATCATTTCAGAATTTATATAAACAATAATTATAACCATGTTGATCAATTCACCTTTGCACTTAAGCTTAAGATATTCAATTATAAATTCAATGGTCATGATCATACCAGTCACAATTCAACTTTGCACTACAGGCCAAAGAGAACCCTAGTCATGATCATACCAATAATCTACCCATCTTTACACTCCAGTGAAAGAGAATTTCAACATCAGGGTTATAAAAATATTATATATGATGATAAAAATAATATGATCAACATATAGTTTTAATCTCAAGAGTAATATTCGTAACTCATGAATAGTAACCCCGACACAAAAGATAGAAATTCTACAATAAAATTCATACCAATATTTCGGTATAATGATATTGAAAGAATAACATTACTTAAATTTATAAACAATTTATTTTAATTGTTTACACTTTACTAATTAATACATTTAATCATCATAAAATGCCAACTCTTATAATTTCATCATCAATAACCAAAACTCTCATAAAAAATCTGCATATACCTCATATAGCATTCTCAAGCCATAAAATCCTATTTTTCAATTTTCTTTCTTCACAAAACATATTTAATTCATTTACTCATAACTAGACCATTTTCATGAAAAATACCAAATCAGTTCCAAAAATATTTCTTTTCTGGGATTTAGCATAATATAGTCCCATAGTGAACATATATTTTTCTCAGAATTTTTAAAAGTCATTTACTATTTTTCATATGGCCAAAATAGCCGAATATTTAGACATTTATCAAAAATTGTACTTTTGTCTAAAAATTCTGAAATTTACAGAGTATACTTCTATCATATACATGTACTCCCAATAAAAATTTCATCAATTTTGGAGTTAACCACAAGGAATTATAAGCAGTTACTTTTAAAATAGTCTTTTCCCGTAAAATTCATAACTCTTAATCTATACATCCAAAAATCACCATTTTTGGACACAATCAATAAAACTCATCAAAATATCATTTCAAATTTTTCCAGAATTTTTGAAGATCAGAAAAATTACGAAACTGAAAATCATAACAACCCTTAAAATCCCTTAATATCCCTTACTATCCCTTACTATCCCTTACCTCAAAAGAGCAGTACTTCTGATCGGTATAAGGCTGAAGAAAACTTGCACTGAATAGTAACTCTCAAAGTATCTAAATACTCACAAAATATGCTTCATAATATAGAGAGAGAAAGAGAGAAAGCTTATGTTTCTGGTGTGATTTTCAATTCTAACTTAGCCCTCTATTTATAGGAAAATTTTGGTAGGTTTGACCTGCAACCTGATGGCTTTACCTGCTACTATTCCCACCCACCACATTTGAAATATAATTCAGCACATTTCTTCACCAACCACAAGTGGGGCCCACCAATTCTAAAATTTTCCACCAAAATGATAAACTCCGAAAATTCAACAATTTCTGAACCAGTCATCTCGTAAAATTCATAATAAATCATACGTTCATTTTTAACGGTTCAAAATTTGTGGGCATATACTCAACTTATATATGTATAACATATCCAAAAATTACCACGATCCAACGGTCGGATTAAAAATTATAACCCCCGCAAAATATCTCAAAAACCCTGATTTTTAATACCTCCATTCCGACAAAAATACTGATAAAAACCTCAACATTAACTCCTTCATTTTTAACCACAAAAATATATCCCTCATTTATATCCACATAATATAAATATTTCCTTATCATATGAATCAATAATTAATTATTCACAAATAATATTACAGAATCACATTTATGACAACCAGGCCGTTCCCAGGAAAGAGGGGGCTTTCCAATAAGGATTTCTCCTTACTGGCGCGCAATTAGATAACCAAACCTCTCCTTAGACAGAACTTTCTAGACATTGCCAATAATGTTATCTAATAATATTATTCAAATAATATGAATTATTGATCTGATAAAGGAAAATACTGTGCATCAACAATTATTGAACAACAATAATATAAAATTTCAACGTAGCAATTATTGAATCAATAAAATAAAATATTGAACAGTAATTACTGTAACAATTATTGAGTAGTACCTTCTTACGTAAGAATCAATAATTTTAAAAATACTGTGCAATACCGTGTGCTACTGTGCAATAACGCGTATTACTGTATTTTAACCACCGGGTATTCCAACAGTGTTAACGGTAACAACTACGTCGTTATTTGTAAAAACTCAAATTTGTCGTTTTCTTCACCCGACAGTTATTCGTTATGGGGCCTACAAATAGCTGCGCCGTCGTACGAATATTCTCCGACAGAAAGAATATTCCACGACCAAACGAATATTCCCCGACAACAATGATTATTTTATAACCACTTGCTTATTTTGAAAAAAAATTCATATTTCACCCATAACTTTAAAATTTTATCAATTTAACCATTTACTGAATAGAAAAATTGAATACTTTTATTTTATAAAATTCGGGGTCTTACAATCTCCCCTCCTTATGAAATTTCGTCCCCGAAATTTACGTACCTGGTATTTCAAAGAGTTGAGAATACCTTCCTTTCATTTCAATTTCCATCTTCTCTGTCATCATAATTTCTCCATTGCTCATCTCCTGTATTTCAAATAACATTCTAGAATACAGCTTCAAAATAAGTGTTAATTTAACAAATTAACATATCACATAATATCCCGATATTATGACTGACCAACAAATAAGCTTAGGTAGGACACACTAGCGAAGGATTTACTCATCTCTTCCCTCCTAGTTGTATTCCCCGATCTCCGCCAGAGATCATATCCCCAAGCTCTGATACCAAATGTAACGACCCCAAAATAGGTCCATTCCATCCAACCCATTCTGAGTCGTCAAATACATGGTACAGAAAACAACTACAACTTTATTACAACAATTGTCGTGCAAAATACAACAACACATATGCTGTGAGTTTGGATACAAATATATACCAAATGTGACATTGGACACCATCATGTATCAGCACTTCACAAAGGTACCTTACATAAAGGTATAGTCAAAAACTGTTTTAGAAATTAGAATCTTTGGGAAGTGCTCAAGGAAACCTTCGTACATGGGAGGCCACGCGTCTAGGTTATGATAGATATCATATGGCCACAGAATTATCCTTGGTTGACCCAATAGACCCCAAAGAAAAACGAGAAGATTACTATCATATTCTTCCCAATGGTGAGTCTTCTCTTGACTTATCATTATCTCCACTGTCTCTAATTGAGAATTATACTTCAAACAAACACCAAGATTATATAGGTAGTGCCCATAGATATACTCAGCAAGTGGATGAGCACAACCCTGTCCTATGATGACACGAGGTTGTATGTCATTAGACATCTTGTATGATAGTGACAAAACACCCTTCCAACGTTGGGTTCGCCTCACCCTATTTTCTTCACCAAATATAACTACTAAATGATGACCACCGTTCTATTCCCTTGTTACCCCCGCTCGACCCAGCTACACTCTTATTACCTGAAAGGAATTGTGAAGCAAAAGGGTGAGCACAACTAGCTCAGTAAAGAATATCATGACTAAAGATAATTAAATTATCAATAGCCTTCATCAATAATAAATCAGAGATTTAGAACATATGGTAAATGATAAAAATTTCAACCATAGTTGCAGCGGAACGAGCAATCCATTAGAAGAGTCAAATAGACTATAAAGTCTATTATCTTCTCCATGTTAAAAATCCACCAACAATATTTTATCCATGTAACATCACTCAACAGTTCCTTTTCACAATCATATGAATAACTCATAATCATAATTGTGACTATAAATTTTTCTTCGCACCCAGGACGAAGAATATTTTCATCACCTGTCTTTACCTGAAACATCAAAGATCATGGTTATACCAAATCACAATTCCTGTTCATAATCATACTAATAACTTCATCTTTGCACTACGGGCCAAAGATATTCATCAGCAAGTCATCTTTGCACTACAGGCCAAAGATATTCATCAACAGTTCATCTTTACATTACTGGCCAAAGATATTCATCTACAATTCATCTTTGCACTACAGGCCAAATATATTCATATCTCAAAGAAATATATAATCATTTCAGAATTTATATAAACAATAATTATAACCATGTTGATCAATTCACCTTTGCACTTAAGCTTAAGATATTCAATTATAAATTCAATGGTCATGATCATACCAGTCACAATTCAACTTTGCACTACAGGCCAAAGAGAACCCTAGTCATGATCATACCAATAATCTACCCATCTTTACACTCCAGTGAAAGAGAATTTCAACATCAGGGTTATAAAAATATTATATATGATGATAAAAATAATATGATCAACATATAGTTTTAATCTCAAGAGTAATATTCGTAACTCATGAATAGTAACCCCGACACAAAAGATAGAAATTCTACAATAAAATTCATACCAATATTTCGGTATAATGATATTGAAAGAATAACATTACTTAAATTTATAAACAATTTATTTTAATTGTTTACACTTTACTAATTAATACATTTAATCATCATAAAATGCCAACTCTTATAATTTCATCATCAATAACCAAAACTCTCATCAAAAATCTGCATATACCTCATATAGGATTCTCAAGCCATAAAATCCTATTTTCCAATTTTCTTTCTTCACAAAACATATTTAATTCATTTACTCATAACTAGACCATTTTCATGAAAAATACCAAATCAGTTCCAAAAATATTTCTTTTCTGGGATTTAGCATAATATAGTCCCATAGTGAACATATATTTTTCTCAGAATTTTTAAAAGTCATTTACTATTTTTCATATGGCCAAAATAGCCGAATATTTAGACATTTATCAAAAATTGTACTTTTGTCTAAAAATTCTGAAATTTACAGAGTATACTTCTATCATATACATGTACTCCCAATAAAAATTTCATCAATTTTGGAGTTAACCACAAGGAATTATAAGCAGTTACTTTTAAAATAGTCTTTTCCCGTAAAATTCATAACTCTTAATCTATACATCCAAAAATCACCATTTTTGGACACAATCAATAAAACTCATCAAAATATCATTTCAAATTTTTCCAGAATTTTTGAAGATCAGAAAAATTACGAAACTGAAAATCATAACAACCCTTAAAATCCCTTAATATCCCTTACTATCCCTTACTATCCCTTACCTCAAAAGAGCAGTACTTCTGATCGGTATAAGGCTGAAGAAAACTTGCACTGAATAGTAACTCTCAAAGTATCTAAATACTCACAAAATATGCTTCATAATATAGAGAGAGAAAGAGAGAAAGCTTATGTTTCTGGTGTGATTTTCAATTCTAACTTAGCCCTCTATTTATAGGAAAATTTTGGTAGGTTTGACCTGCAACCTGATGGCTTTACCTGCTACTATTCCCACCCACCACATTTGAAATATAATTCAGCACATTTCTTCACCAACCACAAGTGGGGCCCACCAATTCTAAAATTTTCCACCAAAATGATAAACTCCGAAAATTCAACAATTTCTGAACCAGTCATCTCGTAAAATTCATAATAAATCATACGTTCATTTTTAACGGTTCAAAATTTGTGGGCATATACTCAACTTATATATGTATAACATATCCAAAAATTACCACGATCCAACGGTCGGATTAAAAATTATAACCCCCGCAAAATATCTCAAAAACCCTGATTTTTAATACTTCCATTCCGACAAAAATACTGATAAAAACCTCAACATTAACTCCTTCATTTTTAACCACAAAAATATATCCCTCATTTATATCCACATAATATAAATATTTCCTTATCATATGAATCAATAATTAATTATTCACAAATAATATTACAGAATCACATTTATGACAACCAGGCCGTTCCCAGGAAAGAGGGGGCTTTCCAATAAGGATTTCTCCTTACTGGCGCGCAATTAGATGACCAAACCTCTCCTTAGACAGAACTTTCTAGACATTGCGAATAATGTTATCTAATAATATTATTCAAATAATATGAATTATTGATCTGATAAAGGAAAATACTGTGCATCAACAATTATTGAACAACAATAATATAAAATTTCAACGTAGCAATTATTGAATCAATAAAATAAAATATTGAACAGTAATTACTGTAACAATTATTGAGTAGTGCCTTCTTACGTAAGAATCAATAATTTTAAAAATACTGTGCAATACCGTGTGCTACTGTGCAATAACGCGTATTACTGTATTTTAACCACCGGGTATTCCAACAGTGTTAACGGTAACAACTACGTCGTTATTTGTAAAAACTCAAATTTGTCGTTTTCTTCACCCGACAGTTATTCGTTATGGGGCCTACAAATAGCTGCGCCGTCGTACGAATATTCTCCGACAGAAAGAATATTCCACGACCAAACGAATATTCCCCGACAACAATGATTATTTTATAACCACTTGCTTATTTTGAAAAAAAATTCATATTTCACCTATAACTTTAAAATTTTATCAATTTAACCATTTACTGAATAGAAAAATTGAATACTTTTATTTTATAAAATTCGGGGTCTTACACAGTGAGTTGGAAGAGTTCCAAGCAGCAAACAGTTGTTGATTTAGTGACAGAGATAAAGTACATAGCTGGAAGTGAAGCTACAAAGGAATTTGTTTGGATAAAGAAGTTCATACCTGAACTTGGCGTGGTTCCTAGTATTAGAGGAGCAGTACCTTTATTCTGCGATAACATCGGAGCTGTTGCCTAGACCAAGGAACCCAGGTTTCAAAAGAAATCCAAACACGTGTTGCGACAGTTTCATTTGATTAAATAGATCATTGAAAGAGGAGATGTCACCCTAGAGCGTGTGGACTCTCAAGAAAACATAGCAGAGCCATTTACTAAAGTTTTAACACAACAACAGTTTGACCGTCACTTAGAGAAGATGGGTATTAGATACCATTGCAATTAGCTTTAGTACAAGTGGGAGATTGAAAGTAGTATGCACACAAGACAAATCATATTTAATATGATAAAGCATATACTTTGTAACAATCTTATTCATTTATTAATAAAAGAATTTTTTATTAAAGGCTTTTATATTATCTAAATGATACTGTTATAATAAATGTTATAAACTCATAGTTTTAAGTAATGCTTTTGGAATCATGATGATGATCATGCCAATGAGATCTAAATTCTTATAAAGCTTAAAACTAAAATAGTTCCCAATCATTGGATTATTAAATTGAGGATTATTGAATACGGATAGATTGGTACATATGTTGTTTGCTCATTGGCTGAGGATGATTGATCTAATGATTATTTGTGTAGAGACACTAAAGTAAGTATGTAGGTGCTTATTAGAGAATAAACACATTAAACGTGGCTCGCTAAGGAAAACCTAATGAAATTTTACTTGCCTATCAATAGAAATTCCTTTAGTGATAGTAGTACAAATAATCCTTAGACTTGAGATCATCATAGTATCTTGCGTATGATGAGTTATACTTTGATATGCCTTTTAAGACATTAAGGCTATATCAAAGGGTATGCTTGGGTATAATTAATTATACATGGAGATAATGAATGATTAATAAAGAATCTACCGTTTCAAGTAATAGAAAAAAATGTCCTATGTGATTCGATAAATGATAACTCAATTGTGACGCCCCCAAAATAGGTATACATCACCCATTCTGAGTCGTCAAATACATGGTACAGAAATAAATACAACTTCATTAATACAATTATCGTACAAAATACGACAACACATCTATTGTGAGTTTAAATACAAATATTGTCTAATAGACAGTATTAAAACTCAAAAGGAGTCCTCATTATAATTATTGATACACTATTTTACAAAAATAGTGAGGACTGCTAAAATAACTTTCTAAAACCATCACTCCATACCCCGGCTAGTTCCTACTATATTCTCACCTCCTGAGAAGAAAAATGAAACAAAAAGGAAAAGGGTGAGCTCAACTAGCCCAGTAAAAAATATTATGACTAAGATAATATACAACAAATTATCAATAGTCTTCAACATGGGAAAATCTGATAGAATATAATAGACAACAAGTTTTAGATCAACAACTGCAGCGGAAACAACATTTCATTAGAAGAGTTAAGTAGAGAATAAAATATACTATCATCTATGAATTTAAAAGTCCATCATCAATATTTTATCTCTGTAACATCAATCAATATACATCTTGAATCAAATATTCATCTTTACACTACGGGTCAAAGATAATCATTTGTATCACCAGTTGGTCATGTTCATCTCAACACCTGTTCATCTTTGCACTACGGGCCAAAGATATTCATCAGGTAATCATTCATCTTTACACTACAGACCAAAGATATTCATAAAGTATCACCATTAAGGACTGAGGATGATGAAAAGCATTTTAGAGAACGAATCCAGTAAGATAAAAGGACAAAGTTTAGAGATTCATACTTTAGATAATTCAAGTTTAAAAATACTCCATAATAAACCATAATGGAGTAAAATTCAAGAATGACGATCAAAATATGGATACAATCAAAGATAGTAACCATACTAAACATCTGGGACGAAAAAGAGAAAATTTTATTTTTCGGTTAATAGTGTCGTACTTGTGAATAGTGCCGTATACGTGAATAGTGCCGTATATGTGAATAGTAATCCCAACACAAAAAGATAGAAATTCTACAATAAAATTTATATCAATAATTCGGCATAATGATATTGAAGACAATAATATCATATAAGAAGAAAATAACATCTCTTATCTCAAAAGAACAGTATTTCTGAATAAAATATCGGATATGATGTTGAAAGAAACTTGCACTGAATAGCACTCTCAAAGTATCTAAATACTCACAAAATACGCTCGATAATATATATATAGAGAGAATTTATTTCTGGTCTGATAAAAAAATACTTATAAAAAAAGTAATTACAAAATTAAAAAATTAAATAGATTCTTTTTCTTTATCAAATAGAACAAATGTTAACAAGTTTGTTTTACGTAAATTTTTCGTTTTTCACTTTTTATGGGTATTAAAATTTTATTGTTATATTAGAAAAAATTATGTTTTAATGTAGATTACGGAAATTTTAATATTTTAATAAATATTTGTTATTTTTAACATTTATCGCACAAGTTCATAATTTAATTAATTAGATCAAGTTAAATGAAAATGATAATATACATATTTATATTTAGTGGATATATAAATGAAAATGATAAAAATTTGGGAAAACATTTGACTAACGAAAATTAACCAAAAATTGAGAAGGAACACTTTTGTACAACTAAAGCATATTTGAGGAATAGTTGTGCCAAAAAAAATATATAAAGAATACTTTAACAAAAATATAACAAATAAAAGGGTCAGATTTGCTAATTTAGTCGATAAAGTAACATAGAGCCAATTGATCTATGGACTTGGTAAAGCAGGAAGACTAGAAGAAGCATGTAAGGTGCTGGATGTGTTCCTGACCTCAAGACTTGGACCATTCTGATACAAGACCATTGTGCAACTAGTGAAGTTAATAAGGCCATTGCCTTCATGCCCCTTTATTTTCAATTTGAAAATTCAATGCTTGATTTGTCTCTCTTTGATGGATTTATGTTTGAAGAATCAAAAATTTCATATTTGTAACAAACATTAAGGAATAGACAGATGAGAGAGTAGATTATAGAGAGAAAATGGGTATATACCTGCATTAATTGTAAAATACTGTGAAATACATTTTAAATTATAAAATACAGTGAAATACATTACTTCCCGATGACACTTCGGCACACTCAGTCATTTTTTTTTTACCGAAAAAATTTGTGGGGTGATCACTTTTGTTTACTTAAATGTACTTGGAGTATGCTAATGTAAGGTTTTAAACATTAGGATCACAAGTATAAAATGAGTCATAATTCGAGGAGCAGAATATATTTAGCCCATCTATTTTAAAAAATAAAACTTTCTAATTTTGTTTTAGTAAAATAAAGTTTATTTTTTTGTTTTATTTTTTCTGAATTTATATTTTATAAAACTTTACTCATTTTTTTTAAAATGAAATAATAATAATATTTTTTAAAACTTTTTATTTTTAAAAAAAATGAAATACTTCTTTTTATTTATCCTTTATTGTTTTTAGTATTTTAATTTCTATTTTTTGTTTTTCTTTTAAATTCTAATATTAAGAATATATATAATAATGGTAAAAACATAAAAAAAAATTGAAAATAAAGTTTTACATAAAAAATGAAAAAAAAATCTACTTATTTTTTTTTGAAAATAAACTTTAATTTTCTTATTTTATTTATTTGAATCTATATTTTATGAAACTTTACTCATTTTATGAAGGAAAAAATGTTTCTAATAATTTTTTCCTGAAAATAATAATTTATTTTAAAATATTTAAAATAATAAATTTTTTAATATTTTAAAATAAATTATTATTTTTTAAAAAATTAACATCTTTTTAGTTTTTTTTTTAAAAAAAAATTAATTGGTGAAATTAATGTTGGGTTAAACTTGGTCGGGTTGGGTTAAAATGATTTGGGTTTGGATAAAATTGGGTAAAAGGAACGGAAACATCAAAAAATATTTCTTTAAGGACCTAATTGACGAAAAATGAATTTTATGGACGACTTTAAAAGTGAGTAACAACTTGGAGTGACAAATGTGTCATTTAGCCAAAAAACAAACATGTGACTAATAGTTTTGAGATTATAATCCTGACAAACAAACATAGTCTTAATATTTTTGTTTGAGAATTTCAAGTAAGTATTAATTGTTTAGTTTTTAATATTACTCCAAGTATTAAATATAACTTTGGTTTTCTCAATATTTTTTTGTCCAATAAATAACAACTCTTTTTTCAATAGGCAATTGATATTATATTTAATACTATATAATTACTCTTATTTCTTAATATAAGTCGTTTTATAATTGTACACAAATATTTAAGAAATGATTGTATATCATATTTAAATATAATATCAATTGTCTATATTGTTCTTGTATTAGAAAAAATTGTTATCTATTGGACAAAAAATAATGAGAGAACCAAAGTTATATGTAATACTTGGGGTAATATTAGAATTAAACAATTACTGCTTACTTGAAATTTTTAAACGATTTATGTTAAGGAACAAAAATATTTCTCTAAAATAATTTATATTAAAAGATGGAGAGAATATTTTTTTAATATTTGTGTATAACTCTAAAAAAAATTATACAATTATAATTGTATAATTATAATTATATAAATACAACTCACTTCTACTTGACTGTTGAAATGAACTGTCGTATTTAAACGACACAAAGTCCGGACCCCACTTATATGATAGTAAAGTACATGCCATAGCAAATCTGCATATTGGAATACAAGATCTTCTTCATGGTTCGTTCGGTGCGTCGCTATGGGGTGAGTAAGGTATATTATATAAAAAATGATTTTAAGATTCGGATTATATATATATATATATATATATATATATATATATATATATATATATATATATATATATATATGTATGTATGTGTGTGTGTGAACATCATTTATATGTGTGTGTGTGTGTGAACATCATTTGTATATAATTTTTACATGAATGCCTATTCCTGGCTAGTTCTAGAACTGTTGAAAGTCAAATTTCAAACAAAGGGACTCGACGGTCGTCTCAAAACAGCCAGCAAGTAAAGGCCACAACACGTTATCATCTTTTCAACGCGCAAGTGGGTAGTTATGAAGATTAGCTAGTTTTATTCAAAGGACAGACCAGCAGGCTGGGGTAGATTGTGATCGACTATTAGAATGACTTTTCTTCTTCTCGAAATGATTACATTATTGACATTTATATCCAGACCAGTCCAAGAGTTTTTTTGGGGTTTTATGCTTCAACATTCAATGCATCATTTATAATTATATTACTCAATCCGTCCCTTATTATAAATCATTTTAAAATTGTGCATAATTATTAAAAAAATTATTATATAATATTATATATAATATTAATTATCTATGTTTTTCTTAGATTGAAAAAAAGAATATTACAATAAAACCCCTATTTAGAAATATTCTATATAAGAATAACCTCTACAATATTATAAAAAAATTTGGTCCCAATTTGGGCAAGTTATAAATATAAATAACTTCTAAATCATAATATGTTATATACTTTTTAAGTTTTGTATTAAGAAATTATATCTCTATATAGTAATAATTTCATATATATATATATATATATATATATATATATATATATATACATATATATATAAGAGACAATATTAATTTTAAAAGACTACATTTTTTATAAAAGACTGCATTTCCTATAAAAAATTATATTTTCCTATAAAAGACTATATTTTCGATAAAAGACCACATTTTCTTATAAAAGATGTGGTAACAATGTAACGCCCCCAAAATAGGTTCACACGACCAATTCTGAGTCGCCAGATATCACACTTTAGAAATTAAATATAAGCTTCATTTATACAACTGTTGAACTGTCGTGCAGAGTACGACAACACATAAGATGTGAGTTTTAATACAAATATATGTAACTCTCATGGTGCCTTGACCACGACACCTTACAATGGTACTTTACATAAAAGTACAATCAATAACTGTTTTAAATATTAAAATATTTAGAAAATATTCAAGAAAACCTTCGTACATGTAATGCCCCCAAATCCAGATACTTGAAATCCGAACTCGGTGCTTTACGATACTATTTCTATGAGCGTAATAATACTAACAATAATAACAATAATATAAAAGTTAAACTTAATTTACATAATTATCAGAGTCTAGCTCCCAAGTACGTAACCTTTAAACATTCATTACAACCCATGATAGATAATATATATCATAATTGTCTTAATATTAATATCAAACTATTACATAAGATAACATTTGCATTCAATCAGTAACCTTTCCATTTCCCTTGGTCTTAGCAGAGCTCTCTGGTTGTTCACACTTAGTTGAAAATATTTAAATTAAGCAAGGATGAGCATTTGAGTGCCCAACAAATAATAACAATTATATATATAAGCTGAAAGAATTTAAATATTTTCTTTATATTACCCTTCTACAACAGATCAATAGTTGTGAAGTAATCTGTACCGATGGTAATAACATAACAATCCTCTTTCAAATTTTTGAAACTACACAATGACTATATTTAGGGTTAAGGTGACATATTATGAACATTATTTTTATTTTCGAAAAGGTTAAACAGAAATTCATCTGCAAACCGTCATAGCTTACGGGTACGGGGGTGATCAGTCCGTTGTACCCTGCGTTGATCAATACTACAAGCAAGAACGAGGGTATCGTTCACTCTGTCCGCCTTAGGCGCATAAAAATTTTTCCGTGTAGGGATGTTCATACTTGTCTGGGTTCCAAATCAAAGGTTTTATCTTGTTTCAACAATAATCTATAATTCAACATATATATATATATATATATATATATATATATATATATATATATATACATATACGGGTAATTGACAAAGATATATCAACATGTGATTAAATACAATGATTATCCAAGTGGGGACACTTGTATAACCATTTACAATAATTAACGAACAGAATATATATATCTGAATTACCATATACTAACATGTTGATAAGCAGTGAGCGTATATAATATAAGGTTAATAATTTGTACAGTAATAATATAATTCGTAAATATTCTTACTCATGTCCATTACATAAGGAAAATACAAAGGTAAGATACTTGCCTGAAGCGCTGCTTACATTTTGTAATTCAGATTTATCGCTTATCTCACGACCTATCATTAATAAGATCATTCGTTCGATTAGAACAATATACTATAACACATAACACTGCTTATTGCAGTTAGCACATACCTTAATCACATTGGCACATAGGTTTAACAACCATTGAATAACAAATAATCACTTATCTAATCACATTATCTAAGTCAAGATCAATTTCTGAAACATGTCGGTGTACCGACAACTTTATCGGGTAATTATCGAGTCTAAGACTCTGTCCTGTAACTCAATATCCGTACGTATCATTCATATTATTTTTAAATAACTTATAATAATTTTAAAACATTTATTATGATTTATCATGAATTTTCAAACATCAGAATCATTTTTAAATGATTTAAATATTAAACAATTCTATTATCATTAATATTTAATTAATATTAAACTATTAATAAAACCATTGTCAAAATATTAAAGTTATTTATAATAACTCAAAATATTTTTAAAACATTAATATTACCCTTAAATGATTTTTACAACATTTAAAATTATTTTTAAATAATTATCATTAATATTAAAGTATTAATGTTTTATTTATCAAACTATTAAAAGTCATTAAGTATAGCTTAAAATATTTTTAATTCATTTATATCCTTCTTAAATAATTTTTAAATTAATAAAATTATTTTTTAAACTATTTATTTAATATAATTATTAAATAAATTTAATATCATTTAATAATAAGTTAATAATCATTAATATTAAACTATTAATGAAATTATTCTTTAAATATTAAAAGTTATGTTTTATAACTTAAAATATCTTTAAACACTTTATATTCATTTAAAATGATTATTATAATAAAAAAATCATTTTTAAACTAAATTATTTAATATAATTATTAAATAACTTTAATATCATTAATAATAATTAATTAATGAAATTTATCTTTAAATATTAAAAGTTATATTTTATAACTTAAAATATTTTTAAATACCTTATTATTATTTAAAATAATTTTTAATATAATAAAATCATTTTTAATTAATTTATTTAATTCATTTAGTAAATAACTTAATTATCATTAATATTAATTTATTAATGAAATTTATCACAAAATATTAAAAGTCATTAAAAATAACTTAAAATATTTTCTTATATCATAATATAATTTTAAATGATTTTTTAAGTATAAAAATCATTTTTAAATAATTTATTTAATATTATAATTAAATAAATTAAATACTTTTAATATTCCAAAAATATTAAATATTTATGAAATATAATAAAAATAATTAAAAACTAATTTTTAGAATTTTAAATAATTTTTAATAATTTACTTTGTATTTTTAATAATAAAAAACTATTTTTTTCTATTTTTTTTATTAATTTCCGAAAAAATAAATAATATCTGTCGCCAAAGCCCACTTATAGAGACAGAACCGTCGCTATAGGTGTTCTTGGTGTTCTTCAAGCAAAACCCAGAAATTAAATCAGTAACCGAGTTGATATGTTTGACCACGAATCTTTCATCACAAAAAGTGTTTCTGGACTAACTATGAACTAGATCTTGTAGTACTAGTGCACGTATACATGACACAACAACAAAAATAATCATAACACCTATAACCAAGGAGATTTGAGCCTCCAAAAGTGTTGTCAGAGGCTGTTCTTCATTTCTGGGTTACCCAGAAATGAAGAACAGTTCGAGCATACACTTTTGGGCTTCCACAATTAGAAATCCGTGCAATCTTTTAGTGATTTAAGAGTCCTAGATTGTAGCTAGTATGCAAGAGAGTAGATCTATTACATAAAATACAAATAACATCAACTTAATCAACCGTTATGATATGGTCAAACCATATCAGTCGACATGTTCATATGTTTTCTGGGTTACCCAGAAAACATAGATCATGCTCGACTCGACTAGTTTGACCAGCCACTGTGTTCAATCCATTTGATTATTTAGTGATTTTAAAGCATGGATCCATATTACACATACCCAACTACAACTTAGTTACAAAAACAGAATTAAAACAACAACACACTTACAGATCCAAGACCAACAAAAACTTGTCAGACACGGTTAAAGGATTTCTGGGTTACCCAGAAATCACTTGGTCATGGTCGGTCAACCGACTTTGACCAAGTATAACTTTCAATCCATATATTATTTGGTCTTGATTCTTTTTGCATATCAAAGAACTCATACCAGACTACAAGTACCAGGCTTTAAACTACTAAAAAACATAACAGGTAACGATTAAAGAGGCCTGACATTCGGTTGTCAGACATTAAATAAAATTTTTCCAGATTTCTAAGATCTTCAAATCTGAGCTTCAAGAAGCTAAGGATCTAACATCTAGCAACCCAGATCATCATTAAACACCTTGTATAACATATTTAACACAAAAAAATAACATCAAACATCCGATTTTTGGACAAATTATAGCTAGAGTTTTTATACTTTGATGATCAATCTTTTGATTTCTGGCTTCTGTTATGTTATGGTTGATCGTGGGGCTTTGATGTGACAACCCCAAAATAGGTCCATTCCACCCAACCCATTCTGAGTCGTTAAATACATGGTACAGAAAACAACTACAACTTTATTACAACAATTGTCGTGCAAAATACAACAACACATATGCTGTGAGTTTGGATACAAATATATACCAAATGTGACATTAGACACCATCATGTATCAGCACCTCACAAAGGTACCTTACATAAAGGTACAGTCAAAAACTGTTTTAGAAACTAGAATCTTTGGGAAGTGCTCAAGGAAACCTTCGTACATGGGAGGCCACGCGTCTAGGTTATGATAGATATCATATGGCCACAGAATTATCCTTGGTTGACCCAATAGACCCCAAAGAAAAACGAGAAGATTACTATCATATTTTTTCCAATGGTGAGTCTTCTCTTGACTTATCATTATCTCCACTGTCTCTAATTGAGAATTATACTTCAAACAAACACCAAGATTATATAGGTAGTGCCCATAGATATACTCAGCAAGTGGATGAGCACAACCCTGTCTTATGATGACACGAGGTTGTATGTCATTAGACATCTTGTATGATAGTGACAAAACACCCTTCCAACGTTGGGTTCGCCTCACCCTATTTTCTTCACCAAATATAACTACTAAATGATGACCACCGTTCTATTCCCTTGTTACCCCCGCTCGACCCAGCTACACTCTTATTACCTGAAAGGAATTGTGAAGCAAAAGGGTGAGCACAACTAGCTCAGTAAAGAATATCATGACTAAAGATAATTCAATTATTAATAGCCTTCATCAACAATAAATCAGAGATTTAGAACATATGGTAAATGATAAAAATTTTAACCATAGTTGCAGCGGAACGAGCAATCCATTAGAAGAGTCAAATAGACTATAAAGTCTATTATCTTCTCCATGTTAAAAATCCACCAACAATGTTTTATCCCTGTAACATCAATCAACAATTCTGGTCCACAATCATATGAATAACTCATAATCATAACTGTAGTTCTAAATTTCTCTTCTTATCCAGGACGATGATAATTTTCATCACCTATCTTTACCTGAAACATCAAAGATCATGGTTACACCAAATCACATTTCCTGTTCATAATCATACTAATAACTTCATCTTTGCACTACGTCCAAAGATATTCATCAACAAACCATCTTTGCACTACGGGCCAAAGATATTCATCAACAAACCATCTTTGCACTACGGGCCAAAGATATTCAACAACAGTTCATCTTTGCACTACAGGCCAAAGATATTCATCAACAAGCCATCTTTGCACTACATGCCAAAGATATTCATCAGCAGGCCATCTTTGCACTACATGCCAAAGATATTCATCAACAATTTATATTTGCACTACAGGCCAAATATATTCATATCTCAAAGAAATATATAATCATTTCAGAATTTATATAAACAATAATTATAACCATGTTGATCAATTCACCTTTGCACTTAAGCTTAAGATATTCAATTATAAATTCAATGGTCATGATCATACCAGTCACAATTCAACTTTGCACTACAGGCCAAAGAGAACCCTAGTCATGATCATACCAATAATCTACCCATCTTTACACTCCAGTGAAAGAGAATTTTAACATCAGGGTTATAAAAATGTTATATATGATGATAAAAATAATATGATCAACATATAGTTTTAATCTCAAGAGTAATATTCGTAACTCATGAATAGTAAATCGTGAATAGTAACTCATGAATAGTAACCCCGACACAAAAGATAGAAATTCTACAATAAAATCCATACAAATATTTCGGTATAATGATATTGAAAGAATAACATTACTTAAATTTATAAACAATTTATTTTAATTGTTTACACTTTACTAATTAATGCATTTAATCATCATAAAATGCCAACTCTTACAATTTCATCATCAATAACCAAAACCCTCATCAAAAATCTGCATATACCTCATATAGGATTCTCAAGCCATAAAATCCTATTTTCCAATTTTCTTTCTTCACAAAACATATTTAATTCATTTACTCATAACTAGACCATTTTTATGAAAAATACCAAATCAGTTCCAAAAATATTTCTTTTCTGGGATTTAGCATAATATAGTCCCATAGTGAACATATATTTTTCTCAGAATTTTTAAAAGTCATTTACTATTTTTCATATGGCCAAAATAGCCGAATATTTAGACATTTATCAAAAATTATACTTTTGTCTAAAAATTCTGAAATTTACAGAGTATACTTCTATCATATACATGTACTCCCAATAAAAATTTCATCAATTTTGGAGTTAACCACAAGGAATTATAAGCTGTTACTTTTAAAATAGTCTTTTCTCATAAAATTCATAACTCTCAATCTATACATCCAAAAATCACCATTTTTGGACACAATCAAGAAAACTCATCAAAATATCATTTCAAATTTTTCCAGAATTTTTGAAGATCAGAAAAATTACGAAACTGAAAATCATAACAACCCTTAAAATCCCTTACTATCCCTTACTATCCCTTACAATCCCTTACTATCCCTTACTATCCCTTACCTCAAAAGAGCAGTACTTCTGACTGGATATCCGATATGATGTTGAAGAAAACTTGCACTGATGAATAGCAACTCACCAAGTATCTAAAAACTCACAAAATATGCTTCATAATATAGAGAGAGAAAGAGAGAAAGCTTATGTTTTTGGTGTGATTTTCAATTCTAACTTAGCCCTCTATTTATAGGAAAATTTTGGTAGGTTTGACCTGCAACCTGATGGCTTTACCTGCTACTATTCCCACCTACCACATTTGAAATATAATTCAGCACATTTCTTCACCAACCACAAGTGGGGCCCACCAATTCTAGAATTTTCCACCAAAATGATAAACTCCGAAAATTCAATAATTTCTGAACCAGTCATCTCGTAAAATTCATAATAAAGCATACGTTCATTTTTAACGGTTCAAAATTTGTGGGCATATACTCAACTTATATATGTATAACATATCCAAAAATTACCACGATCCAACGGTCGGATTAAAAATTATAACCCCCGCAAAATATCTCAAAAACCCTAATTTTTAATACCTCTATTCCGATAAAAATACTGATAAAAACCTCAACATTAACTCCTTCATTTTTTAACCACAAAAATATATCCCTCATTTATATCCACATAAAATAAATATTTTCTTATCATATGAATCAATAATTAATTATTCACAAATAATATTACAGAATCACATTTATGACAACCAGGCCGTTCCCAGGAAAGAGGGGGCTTTCCAATAAGGATTTCTCCTTACTGGCGCGCAATTAGATAACCAAACCTTTCCTTAGACAGAACTTTCTAGACATTGCCAATAATGCTATCTAATAATACTATTCAAATAATATGAATTATTGATCTGATAATGAGAAATACTGTGCAGCAACAATTATTGAACAACAATAATACAAAATTTCAACGTAGCAATTATTGAATCAATAAAATAAAATATTGAACAGTAATTACTGTAACAATTATTGAGTAGTGCCTTCTTACGTAAGAATCAATAATTTCAAAAATACTATGCAATACCGTGTGCTACTGTGCAATAACGCGTATTACTGTATTTTAACCACCGGGTATTTCAACAGTATTAACGGTAACAACTTCGCCGTTATTTGTAAAAACTCAAATTTGTCGTTTTCTTCACCCGACAGTTATTCGTTATGGGGCCCACAAATAGCTGCGCCGTCGTACGAATATTCCCCGACAGAAAGAATATTCCACGACCAAACGAATATTCCCCGACAACAATGATTATTTTATAACCACTTGTGTATTTTGAAAAATTTTCACATTTCACCCATAACTTTAACTTTTTATCAATTTAACCATTTACTGAATTGTAATTATAAGAAAAATTGAATACTTTTATTTCATAAAATTCGGGGTCTTACATTTGATTTGGGACTAATATAGCTTATATTTTCGGAGGTTTGGAGCTTGAGAGAGAAGGTTTGGGTGTTGGACAAAATAAGTGAACAAAATAATTTTTTTCTTTCTCTCCAATCTATTATATAATGCTAGATGCAATGTAATGGCTGATTGAGTGGCTGAGTTCAGTGTTTCTAAGTCACGTTTGTCAAACAAGTTGGTCACCAACCCATCCTATTGTCAAAATCTACATGTTAGCCAAAATAATGCATTTAGGGGTATAATGGTCATTTGGTTTGGATTTTTAAGGACAAAATGGAACTTGGCAAACCCTTAGGGTTTAACCCTTAGGTTTAGCACAAAATAATAATAGGATTTAGCAATTAGAGTTTGCACAAAAATAAATAAAATCAAATAGAAATTAAATAAATTTTAGTTTCTAAAATTTTGAAATTAGGGTTTCCTAATTATGATTAATTATTTAATTACCTTATACAGTAACATTAGGGTTTAGATCATATAATTATCATTAACCTTGCTAAAATAGCAATTAAGGTTTAAGATTTTGATAATTAGTGTTACCGATTATAATTAGTTTTTTTCTAATTATCAAATTAGGGTTTCCAAAATTAGCAATTGAAATTATAAAACTTGCTAATTAATCACATTAACACAATTACAACCAATCACTTGCTAATTAATCACATTAACACAATTACAACCAATCTCGAACTCTAATTTAAATTTCAAATTAGGGTTCCTCATTTTCAAAAATTATTTAGGGTTTCTAGATTATAATTAGGGTTTACCTAATTAATCAAATCATTATATAATACACATCATAAAACATATAACACCGTTATAACAGTCTTAAACTCACAGTTGATTTTCAAATTAGGGTTTTCCCCTGTAAAATTAGGGTTTAACCAATTAATATTAGGGTTTTGAAATTAAACACCATAATTGACCAATCATCATCAATACGTACCTACAGTACATATTTATAACATTGAAAAATTAAAATATAATTAATATTATATTATTATTCTCATACCTTGACAATAATCCAAAATTAGGGTTTGGATTCCATATCTGATTTATTCTTCTTATTTAACCTTAATAATTAAGGTAAAATAATTAACTTAATAGCTTGTACTAAAATTCATATAATAAAATAATTATTATAATTATTATAAAAATCACTCCATATATTATTTAAATAATATATGATTATATTTAAAATAATTAATAAAACTATTTCTACTATAAAATTAATTATTATAAGAATGTACTTTATAATAATCAATAATTATAAAATAAAATTATTTGTAAATATTTATGTAATAAATATATTTTTATTTACCACATAAATACACATACACATTATCTTGTACAAATCCTCATCCTTAAATAAAAAAAAAATTTATACGCAAAATTTCTTATTTATTTATGTAGAAAATATCGGGTTGTTACATTTACCCTCCCTTATAAAGATTCCGTCCCCGGAATCACCGTTTAAAAACCTATACATACACGGTTACATAGCATACACAATCATCGCAAGTAGATCTTGATCAACGTTGATCGAACTGATCTTTAACTATTCACATAAAGCTTGTCTTTCTGATTAAACGAAAAAATTGGTTTCTAAAAGAACTCAAATTCCTCCTCAAAATTTCTTTATAAAATAATTTAATATATATAGGAAAATCATGCATAATAAAATAAAAGGCATACGAATAATACCTGGAGTTCCAGTGCCAGCTGCTGCCGTATCTTGAACTGTCATGTTGTAGACTCTTGCTGTTGATATTGTTGGTTTGTTTGACGAAGTCGGTCCGGTGATTGCTAAAGTTCCGCTTCCAGTGCCCGTGTTTACACTACCTGCCTCTGTCCTCCTCTTCGGACAATCTTTCACCTTGTGCTCAGTCGATCCGCACAGAAAACATCCACTGTTCATCCTAGGATTGGGGCAGTTGGGAGAGATATGGCCTTCCTGCCCGCACTTGTAGCACACGAACTTTCCCTTCAGACATTCCCCTGAGTGGTTCTTTCCACATGTCTTACACGACACCACCTGCTTCTTAACACCTTCTTGCTTTATCTGCACACTTCCAAAACTGCTCACCTTTCTCTTGTCATCTCCACTCCTGCTCCCACTATTCATTCCTACCTTCCCTGCTCCTTCTACCTTGCCTTTGTTCTTTCTCTCCTTGTTGTAGAGGCTCATGGCCTCACTTCCCTCCTCAGTTATGATCGCCTTCTCCATGAGTGCTGCAAATGTAGGAATCTGCAACACCGCCACCTTGTTGTAGAGCCAGGATTTCAATCCCAGCTCAAACCTTCTAGCTTTCCTAGCCTCCGTATCAACTTGATGCGGAGCAAACCTAGCTAAACTCATTGAATTTCGCGGCGTATTCTGACACCGTCATGTTTTCCTGCTTTAATTTTAAAAATTTCACCTCCATCCTTGCCTGCATACTAGGTGAAAAATAATTTTCGAAAAATAGTGTTTTGAACCTATCCCATGTAATTACACCTTCTCCTGCCCTTGCCTGATTCGCTTCCCACCAAAAGTTTGCCTCACCCTTCATCATGTAGATGGCAAAAGCAGTCTTTTGCCCCTCAGCTACCCTAGCTATCACGAACGCCTTCTCAATCTCTTTGACCCAAGTTTGGGCTTCAACAGGGTCAGTGGTACCTTTGAATTCCGGTGGTCCAACAAATTTGAAATCTTTAAAGTTCGCCAAGCGGTTGTCTGGTTGGTTCCCTGCGGCTGGAAATCCTTGATGCATAGCCTGAGCTATCATGTTCACAAATTACTGCATTGGGTCTGCTTGTTGTTGTCTTTCTACGTTGTTGACAGATTCTTCTGCCCTTTGATTTCAAGTTCGACGTCTTGGCGGCATTATTTGATTAAATAAAATCATAAATTTAACATACATTCTAAACCTTATCATATAAGTTTAATATTCTAAACTTGTTTTATTTCTCAAACTTAGATTCATATTCATTCAACGAATATTTTACATAGCATAGCACATAATGCTTTAAACATCATTCATCCCTTTGTGACTACAAAAGTTGGGATTTACAGTCTTAACTTAATACGAAAGTTGAAAACATTACATTACACAGACATACTTATCATATATATATATATATATATTACATTAAACACACCTACACAACAAAACCTATACTACCTATTTATTACACCTCTTCCTTGGACAACCTTTCGCTCGATGACCTTCCATCCCACATATAAAACATGCTCCTAGTTTAAAGTCGGGACAATTATGAGAGGTATGCCGGCCCCTCATGTCCGCAAATGTAACATATTCTTTTCCCTATCTTCTTATCAGGTTTTCCTAAGTCATGCTCCTCTATCTTTCTTTTCCCCTTTTTGCTTGGAGCTGCACACGAAGTGTTGCTTGTGGCTCCCATCTGATCAATTTGGATTTTAAGCTTATCTTGTTCTTCCATTGTTTCTATTAACGCCTGACGCAATTGACACTTCAACAACTTTTCCATTTCCCACAGCCTTTCTAGAGAAGAAACCTTGCTCCTCAGATCCTGCACCTCCGTTGATGCTTGGTCAGCTTCAACTTTAGTATCCGTATCACTATCTATCAGCTCTACCATCTCCGGATGTTGTACGACATTTTCTACGATAACCACATCGTCTGAGTTGTTTTCATCGTGAGCCTCTATTTCAGCTATTGGCTTCGATATCAGCTCGGGTGTATGGGCTTGATTCTTCTTCATGCTATATGCATATAACAAGCCTTTTCCACTAGACATTTACACACATAAATTATCCTGAGTAGCATATAGTATATACACACAGCAAATAAGAGTTTTATATAAGATATCTTTTATTTTTTTGACGATGAATTTATTCAATTCATCTCCTTTTTAAACTCTATATGAGTTATTTATATTTTCAACGTTTCCCTCTATTCTAAGGTTATAGCCTAAGGTCTAACCCACCTAAGGTTTTTAACCCCAAGCTCTGATACCAACCTGTAATGCCCCCAAATTCAGGTACTTAAAACCCGAACTCGGTGCTTTACGATACCATTTCTATGAGCGGAATAATACTAACAATAATAACAATAATATAAAAGTCAAACTTAATTTACATAATTATCAGAGTCTAGCTCCCAAGTACGTAACCTTTAAACATTCATTACAACCCATGATAGATAATATATATCATAATTGTCTTAATATTAATATCAAACTATTACATAAGATAACATTTGCATTCAATCAGCAACCTTTCCCTTTCCCTTGGTCTTAACAGAGCTCTCTGGTCGTTCACACTTAGCTAAAAACATTTAAATGAAGCAAGGATGAGCATTTGAGTGCCCAGCAAGCAATAACAATTATTATATATAAGCTGAAAGAATTTAAATATTTTTTTATATTACCCTTCTACAACAGATCAATAGTTGTGAAGTAATTTGTACCGATAGTAATAACATAACAATCCTCTTTCAAATTTTTGAAACTACGCAATGACTATATTTAGGGTTAAGGTGACATATTATGAACATTGTTTTCATTTTCGAAAAGGTTAAACAGAAATTCATCTGCAAACCGTCATAGCTTACGGGCACGGGGGTGATCAGCTCATTGTACCCTGCATTGATCAATACTACATGTAAGAACGAGGGTATCGTTCACTCTGTCCGCCTTGGGCGCATAAAAGTTTTCCTGTGTAGGGATGTTCATACTTGTCTGGGTTCCAAATCAAAGGTTTTATCTTGTTTCAATAATAATCTATAATTCAACATATATATATATATATATATATACGGGTAATTGACAAAGGTATATCAACATGTGATTAAATACAATGATTATCCAAGTGGGGACACTTGTATAACCATTTACAGAAATTAACGAACAGAATATATATATCTGAATTACCATATACTAACATGTTGATAAGCAGTGCGCGTATATAATATAAGGTTAATAATTTGTACAGTAATAATATAATTCGTAAATATTCTTACTCATGTCCATTGCATAAGGAAAATGCAAAGGTAAGATACTTGCCTGAAGCGCTGCTTACATTTTGTAATTCAGATTTATCGCTTATCTCACGACCTATCATTAATAAGATCGTTCGTTCGATTAGAACAATATACTATAACACATAACACTGCTTATTGCAGTTGACACATACCTTAATCACATTGGCACATAGGTTTAACAACCATTGAATAACAAATAATCACTTATCTAATCACATTATCTAAGTCAAGATCAATTTCTGAAATATATCGGTGTACCGACAACTTTATCGGGTAATTATCGAGTCTAAGACTCTGTCCTGTAACTCAATATCCGTACGTATCATTCATATTATTTTTAAATGACTTATAATAATTTTAAAACATTTATTATGATTTATCATGAATTTTCAAACATCAGAATCATTTTTAAATGATTTAAATATTAAACAATTCTATTATCATTACTATTTAATTAATATTAAACTATTAATAAAACCATTGTCAAAATATTAAAGTTATTTATAATAACTCAAAATATTTTTAAAACATTAATATTACCCTTAAATGATTTTTACAACATTTAAAATCATTTTTAAATAATTATCATTAATATTAAAGTATTAATATTTTATTTATCAAACTATTAAAAGTCATTAAGTATAACTTAAAATATTTTTAATTCATTTATATCCTTCTTAAATGATTTTTAAATTAATAAAATCATTTTTTAAACTATTTATTTAATATAATTATTAAATAAATTTAATATCATTTAATAATAAGTTAATAATCATTAATATTAAACTATTAATGAAATTATTCTTTAAATATTAAAAGTTATGTTTTATAACTTAAAATATCTTTAAACACTTTATTTTCATTTAAAATGATTATTATAATAAAAAAAAATCATTTTTAAACTAAATTATTTAATATAATTATTAAATAACTTTAATATCATTAATAATAATTAATTAATAAAATTTATCTTTAAATATTAAAAGTTATATTTTATAGCTTAAAATATTTTTAAATACCTTATTATTATTTAAAATGATTTTTAATATAATAAAATCATTTTTAATTTATTTATTTAATTCATTTAGTAAATAACTTAATTATCATTAATATAAATTTATTAATGAAATTTATCACAAAATATTAAAAGTCATTAAAAATAACTTAAAATATTTTCTTATATCATAATATAATTTTAAATGATTTTTTAAGTATAAAAATCATTTTTAAATAATTTATTTAATATTATAATTAAATAAATTAAATACTTTTAATATTCCAAAAATATTAAATATTTATGAAATATAATAAAAATAATTAAAAACTAATTTTTAGAATTTTAAATAATTTTTAATAATTTACTTTGTATTTTTAATAATAAAAAACTATTTTTTTCTATTTTTTTTATTAATTTCTGAAAAAATAAATAATATCTGTCGCCAAAGACCACCTATAGAGACAGAACCGTCGCTATAGGTGTTCTTGGTGTTCTTCAAGCAAAACCCAGAAATTAAGTTAGTAACCGAGTTGATATGTTTGACCACGAATCTTTCATCACAAAAAGTGTTTCTGGACTAACTATGAACTAGATCTTGTACTACTACTGCACGTATACATGATACAACAACAAAAATAATCATAACACATATAACCAAGGAGATCTGAGCCTCCAAAAGTGTTGTCAGAGGCTGTTCTTCATTTCTGGGTTATCCAGAAATGAAGAACAGTTCGAGCATACACTTTTGGGCTTCCACAACTTGAAATCCGTGCAATCTTTTAGTGATTTAAGAGTCCTTGATTGTAGCTAGCATGCAAGAGAGTAGATCTATTACATAAAATACAAATAACATCAACTTAATCAACCGTTATGATCTGGTCAAACCATGTCAGTCGACATGTTCATATGTTTTCTGGGTTACCCAGAAAACATAGATCATGCTCGACTCGGCTAGTTTGACCAGCCACTGTGTTCAATCCACTTGATTATTTAGTGATATTAAAGCATGGATCCATATTACACATACTCAACTACAACTTAGTTACAAAAACAGAATTAAAACAACACACTTACAGATCCAAGACCAACAAAAACTTGTCAAACACGGTTAAAGGATTTCTGGGTTACCCAGAAATCACTTGATCATGGTTGGTCAACCGACTTTGACCAAGTATAACTTTCAATCCATATATTATTTGGTCCTGATTCTTTTTGCATATCAAAGACCTCATACCAGACTACAAGTACAAGGCTTTAAACTACTAAAAAACATAAAAGGTAACGATTAAAGAGGCCTGGCATTCGGTTGTCATACATCAAATAAAATTTTTCCAGATTTCTAAGATCTTCAAATCTGAGCTTCTAGATGTTAAGGATCTAACATCTAGCAACCTAGATCATCATTAGACACCTTATATAACATATTTAACACAAAAAATAACATCAAACATCCGATTTTTGGACATATTATAGCTAGGGTTTTTATACCTTGATGATCAATCTTTTGATTTCTGGCTTCTGTTATGTTATGGTTGATCGTGGGGCTTTGATTTGGGACTAATATAGCTTATATTTTCGGAGGTTTGGAGCTTGAGAGAGAAGGTTTGGGTGTTAGACAAAATAAGTGAATAAAATGATTTTTTTTCTTTCTCTCTAATCTATTATATAATGCTAGATGCAATGTAATGGCTGATTGAGTGGATGAGTTCAGTGTTTCTAAGTCACATTTGTCAAACAAGTTGGTCACCAACCCATCCTATTGTCAAAACCTACATGTTAGCCAAAATAATGCATTTAGGGGTATAATGGTCATTTGGTTTGGATTTTTAAGGGCAAAATGGAACTTGGCAAACCCTTAGGGTTTAACCCTTAGGTTTAGTACAAAATAATAATAGGATTAACAATTAGTGTTTGCACAAAAATAAATAAAATCAAATAAAAATTAAATAAATTTTAGTTTCTAAAATTTTGAAATTAGGGTTTCCTAATTATGATTAATTATTTAATTACCTTATACAGTAATATTAGGGTTTAGATCATATAATTATCATTAACCTTGCTAAAATAACAATTAAGGTTTAAGATTTTGATAATTAGGGTTACCGATTATAATTAAGTTTTTTTTCTAATTATCAAATTAGGGTTTAAAATTTTAGGGTTTCCAAAATTAGCAATTAAAATTATAAAACTTGCTAATTAATCACATTAACACAATTACAACCAATCTCGAACTCTAATTTAAATTTCAAATTAGGGTTCCTCATTTCTAAAAATTATTTAGGGTTTCTAGATTATAATTAGGGTTTACCTAATTAATCAAATCATTATATAATACACATCATAAAACATATAACACCGTTATAACAGTCTTAAACTCACAGTTGATTTTCAAATTAGGGTTTCCCCCAATAAAATTAGGGTTTAACCAATTAATATTAGGGTTTTGAAATTAAACACCATAATTGACCAATCATCATCAATACGTACCTACAGTACATATTTATAACACTGAAAAATCAAAAAATAATTAATATTATATTATTATTCTCATACCTTGACAATAATCCAAAATTAGGGTTTGGATTCCATATCTGATTTATTCTTCCTATTTAACCTTAATAATTAAGGTAAAATAATTAACTTAATAGCATGTACTAAAATTCATATAATAAAATAATTATTATAATTATTCTAAAAATCACTCCATATATTATTTAAATAATATATGATTATTTTTTTTTATGAAAAATAATTAATAAAAATATTTCTACTATAAAATTAATTATTATAAGAATGTACCTTATAATAATCAATAATTCTAAAATAAAATTATTTGTAAATATTTATGTAATAAATATATTTTTATTTACCACATATATACACATACACATTATATTGTACAAATCCTTATCCTTAAATAAAAAAAAATTTATACACAAAATTTCTTATTTGTTTATATAGAAAATATCGGGTTGTTACAGTACATGGGAGGTCATGCATCTAAGTTATGATAGATATCATATGACTCGAGAATTATCCTTGGTTGACCCAATAGACCCCAAAGAAAAATGAGAAGATTACTATCATGTTCTTTCGAATGGTGAGTCTTCTCTTGACATATAATTATCTCCATTGTCTCTAATTGAGAATTATATTTTAATCAAACCCCAAGATTATATAGGTGGTGCTCATAAATATAATCAGCAAGTTCATGTGCACAACCCTGTCTTATGATAACACGAAGTCGTTTGTCATTAGGCATCTTGTATGATAGTGACAAAACACATTTCTAAAGTTGGGTTCACCTCACCCTATTCGGTTCACCAAAATCAACGGTTAAAATGACGTATAAAATACGACACACTTATCTAAAATTCTCAATAAAACTATTTTTATACTGTTTTAGGGAAAACCTCAACAGCTATAGACCATCGTTTTATTCCACTGTTATCCCCGCTCGACCTAGCTACACTCTTATTACCTGAAAAGAATTGTGAAGCAAAAGGATGAGCACAACTAGCTCAGTAAAAAATATCATGACTAAAGATTATTAAATTATAAATAGCCTTCATCAATCAGTAATAAATCAGAGATTTAGAACATATAGTAGATGATACAACTTTTCAACCATAGTGGCAGCGGAACGAGCAATCTATTAGAAGAGTCAAATAGACCATAAAGTCTATTATCTTCTCCATGTTAAAAGTCCACAAACAATGTTTTCAACAGTTCCTGTCCACAATCATGTGAATAACTCATAATCATAATTGTGATTCTAAATTTCTCTTCGCACCCAGGACGAACATAATTTTTATGACCTGTCTTTACCTGAAACATCAAAGATCATGGTTATACCAAATTACAGTTCCTGTTCATAATCATACTAATAAATTCATCTTTGCACTACGTGCCAAATATATTCATTAACAGTTCATCTTTATATTACAGGCCAAAGACATACAAATATATTTTAGAAAAGTCAAGTAGAGCATGATATCTACTATCTTCTACGAATTAAAAATTTATTTCAATATTTTATCGCTGAGACTTAACTCAATGAATAATACACATCACCGAATTATCCATGCACTACAGCCAAGGATATTCGTTAGTATCACATCCACGAATTATCCATGCACTACGGCTAAGGATATTCATTAGTATCACGACCACGAATTATCCATGCACTACGGGTCAAGGATATTTGTGTTTGCACCAATGATCATGATTATACTGAATAATCCATAGTCATAATCATACCAACGACTGTCCATCAGTGCACTACGGGCCAATGAAGACTTTTATCACATCATTTGTAACATTACAGTCATGATTATACCGAATAATTCCTAGTCATAATCATACCAATCCACAGTACATCTATGCACGTAGGCCACAGATAACTTTCATTACAATATAAGCATATGGATGATGACAATGATATAAGCATTAATCAAACGAAGTCAATGATAAATATTAAAGACTTTAAATTTATTAAGAGTTTAAAAATATTCAAATTGTCAACATGATACTGTTTTGTGGAGTAAAATTCAAGAATAATATTCATGTATCAAAACTGATTTGAACAGGAAAAAATATATTTTTCAGGCGAATAGTATCCCCTGAATAGTAACTCGTGAATAGTAACTCATTAATAGTATTTTGTATTCGTAAATAGTATCGTATTCATGAATAGTGTCGTATACGTGAATAGTAACCCGTGAATAGTACTCATAAAAGAAAAATACAAAAAAAAACGATATTTCATGATGAGTACAAAAGAAATGATATCTCGTACGAGTATAATAGAATATACGAAACTGTAAATGAATTTTTATCCGCCATGCGGTAATCCACGTAGACAGATCTTTTTCACAATTTAATAAAGAATGAATACGAAGGGTCATTCATCATGCTTGCGGTAATCCGCGTAGACAGGTTACTCCCACAGATTAATAAAAATAAATTCGAAGGGTCATTCACCATGCATGCGGTAGTCCGTGTAGATAGGTTATTCCAACAGAATAATAAAGAATGGAATAACAAAAGGATTTCACCATGCATGCGGTAGTCCGCGTAGACAGGTTATTCCAACAGAATAATAAAGAATGGAATAACAAAAGATTTCACCATGCATGCGGTAGTCCGCATAGACAGGTTATTCCAACAGAATAATAAAGAATGGAATAACAACCCTTACGAGTATTGAAAGAAAATAACTCTCTTCATAAATACGAAAGAAATACTACCCCTTACGAGTATTGAACGAAGATAATATTTCTTACGAATACGAAAATTAATATCGTAAGCGAATATGAAATAAATAACACCCTTACCTTAGTAGAAGATTGAATACTGAAGTAGGGTAGTAGCAGAATACTATTCTTCTTGCTCTCTATAGTTTCTCTTTCTAAAGTTTCAGTGAATTCGTAAGAAATAATGAATGAATGAGCTTCTATTTATAGGAAAAAGGACTGAATTGTAACTAATTCATGAAAGGCCCATATTAATTTACTTTTAAACGGACGGTCCATATTGATTTACTATTAAAACTTAAATCAACGGTCCATACTGATTTACTATTAAAACTTTAAAACAACGATCCATATTGATTTACTATTATAACTTTCCACCAGCGGTCCATATTGATTTACTAGTATATCTTCAACCAACGATCCATATTGATTTACTATTATAACATCAACCAACGGTCTAAAAAATTAGCACATCTTCTCATGGAATAATAAGTCAAACTTATAACAAACATCTCATAACAAACCCCTCTATTTATATCAAAAATTAAATAAATAATTATCACAAATCATTTATCTTTAATCAACACATTTTCAATCTATTTACAATTATTCATAATTAATTTTATAACTCTCAATATTTAACAACCAAATCATTCCCATGAAAGATGATACTTTTCGATAAGGATTTCTTCCTATTAGTGCGCAATTAGGTGACCAAATCTCTCCTCGACATAACTTTCTCGTCAATATTACAAATAATAATTTGAATAACTTTGTCGTCTCAATTATTGATTTAGTAATATAAAATATTATACAGATGATATTGTGATAATAATTGAATCAAATAACGTGAGATACTATGTAGAAATTACTGTAGGAATAATTGAGTATAACTGAGTGACTTCTCACGTAAATATCAATAATCAAAGATATTATACAATACCGTATTTTACTATGCAACCACACGTATTACTGTACTTTTACCACCGGGTATTTCAATAGTTTAACGGTAAAAACTTTTGCCGTTAGTTTTTATAAAAAGTTATTTCTGTTGTTTTCTAACTCCGACAGTTATTCCGTTGTGGAGTCCACCAATGATGGTGTCGTCGTACAAATATTCTCCGACAAAAAGAATATTTCCCGATCAAACGAATATTTCCTGACACAACGAATATTTTATAACGACTTGCTTACTTTGCAAAATTTTCAAATATCATCCTTAACTTTAAACTTTTATCAATTTAACTATTTATCAAAATAAAAATTTGAATACTTTTATTTCATAAAATTCAGAGTCTTACAATCTCCTCTCCCTATGAAATTTCGCCCTCGAAATTTACATACCTGGTATTTTGAAGAATTGAGAATACCTTGCTTTCATTTCAGATTCCATCTTCCCTGTCATCCTGATTTCTCCATTGCTCATCTCCTGTATTTCAGATATCATTCTAGAATACAGCTTCAAAATAAGGGTTAATTGACATATCACGATTTGTAAATTTATCAAGTAAAAAATTTCAGCTTAGGTAAGTCACATACTAGCGAAGTATATTACTCGTCTCTCCCCTCTTAGTTCTAGACTCAGATCTCCGCCAACGACCATATCCCTAAGCTCTGATACCATTTGTGACACCCCCAAAATAGGTCCACACGACCCATTCTGAGTCGTCAGATATCACACTACAAAAATCAAATACAAACTTCATTTATACAACTATTGAATTGTCGTGCAGAGTACGACAACACATAAGTTGTGAGTTTTAATACAAATATATGTAACTCTCATGGTGCCTTGACCACGACACCTTACAATGGTATTTTACATAAAAATACTGTCAATAACTGTTTTAGAAATTAAAATCTTTGGAAAATGCTCAAGAAAACCTTCGTACATGGGAGGCCATGCATCTAAGTTATGATAGATATCATATGACTCGAGAATTATCCTTGGTTGACCCAATAGACCCCAAAGAAAAACGAGAAGATTACTATCATATTTTTTCCAATGGTGAGTCTTCTCTTGACATATAATTTTCTCCATTGTCTCCAATTGAGAATTATATTTCACCCAAACCCCAAGATTATATAGGTAGTGCTCATAGATATAATCAGTAAGTGCATGTGCACAATCCTGTCTTATGATAACACGAAGTCGTCTGTCATTAGGCATCTTGTATGATAGTGGCAAAACACCCTTCTAAAGTTGGGTTAACCTCACCCTATTCGGTTCACCAAAATCAACGGTTAAAATGACGTATAAAATACGACACACTTATCTAAAATTCTCAATAAAATTATTTTCATACTGTTTTAGGGGAAACCTCAACAGCTATAGACCATCATTTTATTCCCCTGTTACCCCCGCTCGACCCAGCTACACTCTTATTACCTGAAATGAATTATGAAGCAAAAGGGTGAACACAACTAGCCCAGTAAAGAATATCATGACTAAAGATAATTAAATTATAAATAGCCTTCGTCAGTAATAAATCAGAGATTTAGAACATATGGTAGATGATAAAACTTTTCAACCATAGTGGCAGCGGAACGAGAAATCCATTAGAAGAGTCAAATAGACCATAAAGTCTATTATCTTCTCCATGTTAAAAGTCCACCAATAATGTTTTATCCCTGTAACATCAATCAACAGTTCCTGTCCACAATCATATGAATAACTCATAATCATAATTGTGATTCTAAATTTCTCTTTGCACCCAGGACGAAGATAATTTTTATCACTTGTCTTTACCTGAAACATCAAAGATCATGGTTATAACAAATCACAGTTCCTGTTCATAATCATACTAATAAATTCATCTTTGCACTACGGGCCAAAGATTTAACAGTTCATCTTTATATTACAGGCCAAAGACATACAACTGTATTTTAGAAGAATCAAGTAGAGCATGATATCTAACTATCTTCTACGAATTAAAAGTATATTATCAATATTTTATCGCTGAGACTTAACTCAGTGAATAATCCACATCACTGAATTATCCATGCACTACGGCCAATGAAATTCGTTAGTATCACATCCATGAATTATCCATGCACTACGGCTAAGGATATCCATTAGTATCACGACCACGAATTATCAATGCACTATGGGCCAAGGATATTCGTGTTTTCACCAATGGTTATGATTATACCGAATAATTCATGGTCATAATCATACCAACAACTGTCCATCAATGCACTATGGGCCAATGAAGACTTTTACTAGATTATTTGTAACATTACGGACATGATTATACCGAATAATCCCTGGTCATAATCATACCAATCTACAGTCCATCTATGCACGTAAGCCACAGATAACTTTCATTACAATATAAGCATAAGGATGATGACAATGATATAAACATTAATCAAATGAAGTCAATGATAAATATTAAAGACTTTAAATTTATCTAGAGTTTAAAAATATCCAAATTGTCAACATGATACTGCTTTGTGGAGTAAAATTCAAGAATAATATTCATGTATCAAAAATAATTTGAACAGAAAAGAAATATATTTTTCGGGTGAATAGTAACTCGTGAATTACTACTCATGAATAGTACTCCGTATTCGTAAATAGTATCGTATACGTGAATAGTGACGTATACGTGAATAGTAACCCGTGAATAGTACTCATAAAAGGAAAATACAAAAGAAAACGATATTCCATGACGAGTACAAAAGAAATGATATCTCATACGAGTATAATAGAATATACGAAACTGCAAATGGATTTTCACCCGCCATGCGGTAATCCACGTAGACAGATCATTTTCATAATTTAATAAAGAATGAATACGAAGGGTCATTCACCATGCATGTGGTAATCCGCGTAGACATGTTACTCCCGCAGATTAATAAAAATGAATACGAATGGTCATTCACCATGCATGTGGTACTCCGCGTAGACAGGTTATTCTAACAAAATAATAAAGAATGGAATAACAAAAGGATTTCATCATGCATGCGGTAGTCTGCGTAGACAGGTTATTCCAACAGAATAATAAAGAATGGAATAACAAAAGATTTCACCATGCATGCGGTAGTCCGCATAGACAGATTATTCCAACAGAATAATAAAGAATGGAATAACAACCCTTACGAGTATTGAAAGAAAATAACTCTCTTCATGAATATGAAAGAAATAATACCCCTTACGAGTATTGAACGAAGATAATATTCCTTACGAATATGAAAAATAATATCGTAAGCGAATATGAAATAAATAACACCCCTTACCTTAGTAGAAGATTGAATACTGAAGTAGGGTAGTAGCAGAATATTCTTCTTCTTACTCTCTATAGTTTCTAACTCTAGAGTTTTAGTGAATTCGTAAGAAATAATGAAGGAATGAGCTTCTATTTATAGGAAAAAGGATTGAATATTAACTAATTAATGAACGACCCAGATTAATTTACTTTTAAACAGACGGTCCATATTGATTTACTATTAAAACTTAAAGTAGCGGTCCATACTGATTTATTATTAAAACTTTAAATCAACGATCCATTTCGATTTACTATTATAATTTTCCACCAGCGGTCCATATTGATTTACTATTATATCTTCAACCAACGATCCATATTGATTTACTATTATAACTTCAACTAACGGTCTAAAATATTAGCACATCTCCTCATGGAATAATAAGTCAAACTTATAACAAACACCTCATAACAAACTCCTCTATTTATATCAAAAATTAAATAAATAATTATCACAAATCATTTATCTTTAATCAACACATTTTTTATCTATTAACAATTATTCATCATTAATCTTATAACTCACAATATTTAACAACTAGATCATTCCCAGGAAATATGGTATTTTTCGATAAGGATTTCTCCCTATTGGTGCACAATTAGGTAACCAAACCTCTTCTCGACAAAACTTTCTAGACATCGTCAATATTACAAATAATAATATGAATAACTTTTTCGTCTCAATTATTGATTTAGTAATATAAAATATTATGCAGATGATACTGTGATAATTATTAAATCAAATAGCGTGATATACTATGTAACAATTACTGTAGCAATAATTGAGTATAACTGAGTGACTTCTCACGTAAATATCAATAATCAAAGAAATTGTACAATACCCTGTGCTACTATACAACCACGTGTATTACTGTACTTTTACCACAGGGTATTTCAACAGTTTAACGATAAAAACTTTCGCCGTTATTTTTTATAAAAAGTTATTTCTGTTGTTTTCTAACTCCGACAGTTATTCCGTTGTGGAGTCCACCAATGATGGTGTCGTCGTACAAATATTCTCTAACAAAAAGAATATTCCCCGACCAAACGAATATTTCCTGACACAACGAATATTTTATAACAACTTGCTTACTTTGCAAAATTTTCAAATATATCCTTAACTGTAAACTTTTATCAATTTATCTATTTACCAAAATAGAAAATTGAATACTTTTATTTCATAAAATTCGGGGTCTTACAAACAACTCTAAAGAGTAAATCATTGTGCCAAACAACTTTGCATAAAAATTTTTTGAATAATAATTATTAGAGAGTTCTTATTGATATTTTTGTTAAAGTGGTTATTTTTGGGTGTTCAGAAAATATTTTATACCAATACCTCTATTTAGTAATAACCTCTAAATTATAATACAAATAGTTTGATCCCAAGTCTATTCTTAAATAGAAGTTTTACTGTATTTATTTGATAAAAAATAGTGAGAGAACCAAAATTATATTTAATACTTAGGATAATATTGAAAACTAAGCAATTAATACTTATTTGAAATTCTCAAACGATTATATTAAAGGACAAAAATAATTCTCCAAAATGACTTATATTAAGAGACAAAGAGAGTATTACATTTGCTTTTTAACTTACCAAAAATATAGTCATAGTTTGACGTTTAATTTTTGTGATTTATTTACGTAATTAATACTACATAAAGCTATCTCATTATAACAACAAGAGTAAAATGCATTGACACCTCTTGTAGATAATCATAATAACACTCACCACTATTCTAGTTTTTAAAGTAACTGTCAATATCTCTCTAGTCTATAATATGTAACATTTACTAACACTAGTGTGGTTGACTAGCTAATATTTAAAATATTTTTAATATAATGTCTAATATACCCTTCAAATTATAATGTTTAATGTTGGGCCATAATACTTTCACTATTGGGCCAGACCGAATGGGCTTCTCCCTTAGACCTTGATATCTTTTACGTTGGACCGGATTGATTGAGCCCATTTCTTGTGTTACACTTATTGTGTCTTAAAATGCATTGGGCCTAAGATTTGGGCTGACCCATTGGACTAATAATATCTACTTTTTGGATTTCGACCGGTAATGATGAAAGAATATGACAGTTGACTGTCTTATCTGTAAATCATTAATGTGGATGGGATGATAGTCGGCCGGCGGTAGAGAACAGTGGCCAAAGGTAGTGGGTGAGTTACATGCAGTCGACTGAGATCATCAGAGAGAGAGGGTTGTGTCATACAGTAGTGGGTGGCACGGTAAACCGGGCTTGGGGTATATGGGGTGAGAATCACACAATCTAAAGGTAACGACACTTAATTGATAATTTTATCTCTCTCTAGACACTAGATATTTTTCCTCCATTATTAACCTTGTGATTGCCAGTACTGACTCTCACGCCGGAGCTATCTCCCGACGGTCATGCCGTCAAGCTTTGGGTGTTGATCGTGTTTACTGTACAGGATCAGAACGTCTTATGTGATTGGGGCGTGGCAGGAGATCTTGGCGTTAACATTGGCGCTAGAAGGAGGGCTGAGTTCTAGTTTCCTTGAAGTTTTCAATCACAAACTATACTTGTTCTACATTACAATCCATGGTGAAGAGTAGAGCATGTACTCTGGAGGGACAACCGATGGCTGTAAGCACGTCTACACCACGAATATCAGTCAAGGATCGTCTAGGTCTTGCTAACAGTGCTCATGCCAGTACAGCCTTCAAACGTGCATCAGAAGGTTTTCGTTCGAGAGCCATAGGGAATGTTAAGAGAATATTGGTTTTCACTATCGAAAAAGGGCCTGATCATGGTCGGAAACAGGTAGAAGGCACACTGCCTAGAACCCGACACCGAAATGATCAGGACGATAAGATCTCCACATTGGCCAAGATGGCAGACGAAGCAGACAGGGCTATGGAGGTACTTATAAAGCAGAGACAAGATATAGCCGAACAGATACTTCGGATGGCGGAGTTTAGAGACGAAGCGTCTAGTTATGTTCAATTCGAAGAGCATGGGCACAGGAGAGGAAAGGAGCTTGCCCATTCGGGTCGTAAATCTCGGGGCCAACCTCGTGATTGAAAAAGGTCAAGAAGCCCTACTCCCCGAAGATCGAAAAGGGCACACCTCCCTGTCGGTTCTAAGGAGCAGGGTCGAAGCAGCTAGAGAGGTAGGTCCAGAGAATATACTCCCGAGAATACAAAGAAGGCACTCTGCCTTGTTCATTCTCGTCACAGCGACAGAACACAGAGACGAAGCAGGTCCAGAAGTCGCACATCCGAGGGTCCCCTGAGGGCACACCGCTCTGGGGACGCTCATCGTCAAAAAAGTCCCTCGAAGATGGGGAGTTCTATTGAAAAAGGCCGGTCTACTCAGAAGATGAGGGAGTCGCCCGAGAAAGAAGTTTTGACACAACCAGAAGGAGTAGAATTTCTGGTCATGGAAGTAAAAGAGCTTCAGAAATAGCTTGCCAAAGTCCAACAGGTGAAAGATACTTTGGGAAAGAAGGCTTCTCCTTTTTTCGAGGAGATTCTTAAGGAGAAAGCTGACCCCACCAAAAAGTTGCCCCACATGGAAAGCTATGATGGATCTAGAGATCCTTATGACCACAGTCAGGCGTTTGACAGACTGATGGACTACTATGACTTTAGCGATGCAGCTAAGTGTCACACCTTTATTACGACACTCCGGAGAGAAGCCAGGCAGTGGATGGGGACGTTGCCTTCAGATTCTGTTTCATCGTGGACAGATTTATGCAGTAAATTCCATGTTCATTTCGGGAACAACAAGAGGAGGGGTAAACCAATCGGCTCATTGGCTCAGGTTCAACAATATTCGAATGAGTCTTTGAGCCATTACGTCAAGAGATTCCAAGAAGCAGTTGGCCAAGTGACCGACCTTAATGATCTTCAAGCAGTGGGTTTATTTCAGAACGGGTTGGACTTGGTGAAGTCATAACAGTTAGTGAAGAAACTGATGTTTTACCACCCGAAGAGTCTTGCTAAAGCGTTCGATAAAGCGGAAGGCTATATAGTGGTGGATGAGGCTATGAATAGCCTAAAATGTCCTTTTTCAGACAGGCTGAAGAAGACAGATCACCATAAAATGGATGGCGATCAGAAGAAGAATGAGGGGAGTGATGACCGCTACGATGGAGGGTAAAAGAAGTACAACAATAACTGGAGACAGGGAGGAGATCGTTCGTCCGCTCTGGCCCAAAAGGTGAATAGGACGTACACTTAACTGAACACTGATAGGGCTGTTATTCTTGATCAGATAAAAAATAAACCCATTTTTGAACCGCCCAGGGACAACTTTAAGCCTGAAGCAGGTAATTCTCGCAAGTACTGTGACTATCATCAAGCTTCGGGTCACGATACAAATGATTGTGCTAGTTTGAAGGACTTTATTGATAGGAAAGTTCAAGGGGGTGCCCTAGTTCAGTATGTCGCAGCAAGAACAACTCAACAAGCTCAACAGAGGGAAAGAGAACCTATTCAGGTTGCTCCGTCAGCTCAGCCTGCAGCGCCAGCCCCTGGACAACCAGCAAGGCATGTGGTCGATGTTATCACTGGAGGGACTTCTGGAAAACTTGTGGGGAAGAAGCATCGAGGATACCTGGATTCGATCATGTCAGTGGCGGGTACACTCCCGAAGACTGATAGACCTTATCCAGGCACGATAATTGCTTTTACAGACGAAGATTACCCTTCGGAGCCCATCGAACCCCATGAAGGAGCGTTGGTGATAACGACACAGGTGGGTTCGGTCGACATGAAGAGAATGATGATCGATAACGGGTCTTCTGTGGATATTCTCTATGCCCACGCTTATCAGAGGATGCATCTAGATGGGCGGAAGATGGAGGTCGGGCAGGAGGCTCCCTTATATGGCTTCAGTAACGATCCAATCAAGGTGGCTGGAACTATTGAGCTGCAGGTCATCTTCAGAATGGCTCCCTAACAGGTAGAAATTACTTGTAAATTTTATATTGTGCATGTAGATTCTGCCTACAACGCTATTCTGGGGAGGCCTACTTTGACTACTTTACAAGCTGTGACTTCAATCCCCCATTTCAAAATTAAATTTCCTACGGCCCATGGAGTTGGGGAGGTCGCTGGGGATTTGGATTTGGCCAGACGGTGCTATAGGAACGCCATGATCGCTTCGGGAGTAGGGGTGTCGAAACAGAAACAGACAATGGCAATAGAGATCGAGCCTTTCACTGAAAGCAGTTCAGAACCATTAGTCATGCCGGCTGGGGAGATAGAGGAGTTCGAGCTAATTTCAGGAAAGAAAGACAAGACTGTAAAGATAGGTTCGGGTCTGCCGGAACCTCTCCGGATGAACCTTATGGAGCTTCTACGCTGTTACGCAGACATCTTTGCGTGGAAGCCTAACGACATGCCAGGGGTGAGTCGAAAGATTATAGAGTATCGGTTAGAGGTGGACCCATCAAAGATGCCAGTTCGGCAGAAGAGGCGGATTTTTGCACCAGAACGCCAGCGGATCATTGATGAGGAAATTACAAAGCTATTGGCTGCGGATTTCGTCTTTGAGATCGACTACCCGGAGTGGATGGAAAATGTGGAACTGGTCCAGAAGCAGAATGGAAAGTGGCGAGTTGCATCGACTACACAGATTTGAACAAAGCCTGGCCAAAGGACTTCTATCCTTTACCCCACATCGATCAGCTCATCGATGCGACTTCGGGATATGCATTATTGAGCTTCATGGATGCTTTCTCTGGTTACCATCAAATCTCCATGTGTAAAGAGGATATACTGAAGATGGCGTTCATTACGCATCGTTCGGTATATGCCTACAAGAAGATGACCTTCGGCCTGATCAATGCGGGAGTGACGTACCAGAGGATGATGAACTTTATCTTCAGACGCCAGTAGGGTAAGAATATAGAGGTGTACGTCGATGACATGATTGTCAAGAGCATGCTTGTATAGAAGCACTTAGACGATTTGGAAGAATGTTTTCAGACAGTTCGTCATCACAATTTGAGGCTAAATTCGACCAAGTGCACTTTCGGTCTCGGCGCTGGCAAGTTTCTGGGTTATCTTGTCAGTAAGAGAAGTATTGAAGCCAATCCAGAAAAGATCCAGGCAATCTTGAGCATGAAGACTCCTCAGTCATTTAAAGATGTTCAACATCTGACAGGGAGGATTGCAGCTTTGAGGAGGTTCATGTCCAAGTAGGTAGAAAGGTGTTTGCCATTTTTTGATACGTTGAAAGGGCCGAAGAATGCGAAAACGTTCTAGTGGACTTCGGAATGCAAAGACGCCTTCCAGAGTATAAAGACCTACTTGTCTTCGGCGCCTTTGTTGGTGAAGCCCGCTCCTACTGAGCCCTTGTATTTGTACTTAGCAGCTAGTTCGTTGGCAGTAGGAGCAGTTTTGGTGCGAAAAATAGGGGGTAAGCAGCACCCGATTTACTACGTAAGCCATGTCCTTCGGGATGCTGAGACAAGGTACCCAAATATTGAAAAGTTTGCCTTTGCTTTGATGATTGCTAGTCGAAAGCTTAGGCAATACTTCCAGGGTAGGTTGTTAGTGGTATACACAGATCACCCTTTGAAGAAAATTATGGGCAAACCTGAAGTTTCGGGGAGATTAACTGCATGGACGATGGAGTTGTCCCAATTTTTTATTGAATATCATCCCCGAACGGCTATTAAGGGACAGGCCTTGGCCGATTTTGTGGTCGAATGTTCGTTTTTTAAAGCGGATGAAGCTGTGGTAGAGGCTGAAGGGTCTGACAGAGCAGTTACAGTTCTTCAGCAGAAGCAGAGCTTGTGGACGTTGTATGCAGATGGGTCTTCTACTGCGGACATCAGTGGAGCAGGAATCATTTTGACAAGTCCGGAGGGATGCAAAGTGCAGCAGGCCATCAGATTCGGGTTCAGAGAAACGAATAACGAGGCAGAGTATGAGGCGGTGCTAGTAGGGTTACGATTGGCTAAGAGTCTCAAAGTATAGAGAATAGTCATATTCAGTGATTCTCAGTTGGTCATCAAGCAAGTCTTAGGGGAATTTGAAGCTCGAGGTCAGAGAATGGTCAAGTACTTGGCAGAATTAAAAGATCGGCTTCAGTATTTCCAATCGTATGAGTTTCAAGGAGTAGGGCATGACGATAATTCCATTGTCGATTCACTCTCAAAGTTAGCCACTACGGATGCTAACATTTTTGATGGGTCCATTTACTTGGAAATTTTACAGCATCTTAGTGTTCAACATGAATCGATAATGTGCATTGATCGCTCCAACTGCTGGTTGACTCCATATCTGGAGTATCTGGCGGATGACGTCTTACCTTCGGATCAGATACTGGCCAAGAAAATCAAATATAAAAGTGCTAACTTCGTTCTGATAGATGGAGATGTTTTTTGAAGGGCCTTTTCGTCTCCGTTGCTGAAATGTTTGACTCCGTCCGAAGCTGAATATGCTCTTCGAGAAGTTCACGAGGGCATCTATGGCGACCATATGGCTGCTGAGTCATTAGCCTACAAAGTACTTCGTCAGGGGTACTACTAGCCTACAATCTTCAAGGAAGCTACGGAGTACGTCAAGAAGTGCGACAAATGTCAACTTAACAGTCCGATCTCACATCAGCCACCAGAAGAGCTATACTCGATCTTATCTCCTATACCCTTTGCTGTCTGGGGGGTTGATATACTGGGTCCATTACCGAAAGCTAAATGTCAGGTAAGTTTTGTTATAGTTGCCATCGATTATATGACTAAGTGGGTAGAGGCGAAGCCACTTACGTTGATAACGGAACATGAATTCTTGAAGTTCATGAAGGAGTCAGTAGTATTTCGTTTTGGGATTCCTAAGGTAGTGATATCGGACAACGGACGCCAGTTTGTGGGATCGAAGTTTGAAGCATTTTTGAAGGAACTGGGGGTTCAGCACAGAAAGTCTTCGGTAGCTCATCCACAGTCGAACGGGCAGGTCGAGGTGACCAACAAAACGCTGCTGAATGGGATCAAGGGTAGATTGGATGAGGCCAAGGAAAGATGGCCGGATGAGCTGCTCAGCGTATTATGGGCCTACCGGACTACACCAAGGACTACAATAGGGGATTCACCTTTCAGGCTGGCCTATGGTACTGATCCCTTAGTCCTAGTTGAAATTGGATCTCCAAGTCTTCGGGTGAGCTAATTCAAGGATATATACAATGAAGAGGGGCTGAAAGTTAATCTGGATTTGCTCGAAGAGGTCAAAGAAACATCTTTGGTTAGACTGGCAGCGTATCAGCGAAGAGTAGCTAAACATTACAATAAAGGGGTAAAGCTTCGTAGATTTGAAGTAGGAGATTTCGTTCTCTGGGAAGTCGAAGCATATAAGCCTCAGGAATTGGGAAAGCTGATACCGAACTGGGAAGGACCGTATGAAGTTGTTGAAGTACCGAAGCCAGGGACTTATCATTTCAGGGCATTGGACGGATCAGAGATCAAGAACAATTGGCTTGCCGGCAGACTTCGGAAGTACTTTCAGTAGATACAGTGTCAGTATACCGAAAGTCTGTAAATATTTGACACATCATCAATAAAAGATTCTTTTCTCCAAAAAGTATTATGTTCGTTGCTGTTCACTTCATCGGTGTAAGGAGGTTCGGGTGGACTCTCTGACCATTCGATGGTAGCCTTTTTGGCAGGTGGTCCTTATAAATTTGTCAGGCCCTTCGTGGTAGGCAAATGTCATCGGTGTAAGGAGGTTCGGGTGGACTCGCTGACCATTCGATGGTAGCCTTTTTGGCAGGTGGTCCTTATGAATTTGTCAGGTCCTTCGTGGTAGGCAAATGTCATCGGTGTAAGGAGGTTCGGGTGGACTCGCTGACCATTCGATGGTAGCCTTTTTGGCATATGGTCCTTATGAATTTGTCAGGGCCTTTGTGGTAGATAAATTTCATCGGTGTAAGGAGGTTCAAGTGGACTCGCTGACCACTCGATGTTAGCCTTATCAGCAGGTGCTTCCTTATGGATTTGTTATAACCCTGCGTGGTAAACAAATCCCATGGCCCTTAAATACTTGTTATACCCCGTGTGGTAAACAAGATCCCGATGGTGCAAGGAGGATCGGCTGGATTCACCTTGTACATGATCTGTCTCACACTTCGGTAGCGATAAGTATGCATTACTTTACTTTGTTCAAGTGTTGAGTTCGGTTCATTAAGTTCGGTTTATGTCCTTCTTTAACTTAACTGTTATATGATTTACCCGATTCGGAATTTAAGTTAAGCGCAAGAGAAACTTATAACAATTTTCAAGTTAATTGATGATTAATTATTGACAAGAAATAAATTATACTGAAGTCATAAGGAACAAAATTGAAATTTCATTAATATTTAAACGATTACATAAAAAGATAGAAATTTTTACATAAAATCCTAACACTAAGAAGCAATAAGATCTTGTTCAGGCATTGTCTTCGCCTTCGGAGGAGTCCAGCAGAGTTGGATTTAGTCGGGTCGCGGTAAGCTTCTCCTTCCCTCGACTTCGACAGACTTCATAACTTTCAGAATACACCCGAAGTATTTCTGCATTCAACTCATTGGATGCCCGATATTCAGTCTGTATCTGCTTACGCAGTTCTTCAATCAAAGGAGGACCTAGCTTCTCCAAGGCCTTCAGCTTATTTTGAAGCTTGCGACGTCTGACCGAGTACCTTTCTTTATCAACTCGGGCTTTAACCTGGACTTCGTCAATTTGCCTTGCCAGACTTAAATTGGCAGAGGCCAGGTCTTCATTTTTAGTCCTCAGAATCTCATTCTTAAGGACCAAATCTGCATTCGTGCTGACAATTTCATGCTGTTTAACCTTGGTCGTCTGCATCTCTTCTTTGGTAGTCTCCAGCTCTTCTTTTGTCTGATTCAAATCTTTCTGAAGGCATTCATTGTTGAATAGCGCAATGTCAAGCTCACTTCTTGACTTCGCCAAGGTCGACTTCAGTATGGCATTTTCCTTTCGTGTAAATTCCTCTTCAGCTTCAGCTTCAATATGCCTTGGACGTAAACGCCCGAAGACAGCAATGGCCTGCATATGTTCAACAACATTCAATAAATTTCAGATATCCAAACAAGAGGAGAGGTGTAGAATTTAAAAAGATAATTATTTACCTTTGCTTGATAGCTCATGCCTTCATCGATCAGATCCCTGATTGAACTGTTGCCGAATCGGTGATCGTCAGTTTCTCGGACGAAGGCGTTGAACAGTGGGAAGGGGAAGTTGGCATTGAACTGGGGCCATAAGGTCGGCAATGCCCTAGCCTCATTATGAAATTCGTAATCTGAAGGCCTTGAGGGTGATGGCCTTAATCGTTTAGGAGATGGTACAGGATCCGTGTATATGTTTTCGGGGGATGGAGAACGAACCGGAGTGGGTTCACGAGCTAGTGAAGGGACAAATGCTGAACTTGGATGACTAGTGGATGGTTGTTTTCTCTTTTGGGATGATGCTGGAGTGGATTCAATTTATTCTTCGTCATCAAAAACTTGAATCTCAACTGGAATTATTGGGGGGAGATCTGTTGAAGAAGGAGGCACTCTGAGTTCATCGATGGTCAAGGGGGTGATCTTGGTTCTCAGTTTCTTGATTCGAAGGAGCTGTTTTCGATCGTCTATAGGTAGATCGAGTAAACTTCCTCGAGTAGGTGCTGGGTTGGTGGTTGGTTCAGGTTCTGGGGTGGGTTCAGGATCTGTTGGTGTGGGAATTGATCGGGGTTTTCGGATGGCTCTCCTTTATCGACGTGGTTAGAGGGACTCTTCCGGTGGAATGGGGTCATCAGCTTCTGATTCATGGATTTGGGGTTCAGCAGTATGTGTTTCATTGGTTGGGTTATTTTCGGGTGGGACTTCCAGTTGTGGAGGTTCGGCAGTGGCTTCTGCAGACTTTCTAGCCAAGAAATCTTCCAAATCTCTTACGTCTATAGAAGACGGTTTAATCAAGGATACTACAAAAAGTAGAAAGTAACCTGGCAAGATCCATATCACTAAAAATTTTAAATGATTGTGCAATCAAATAATTCAGAACTTACATTTGTGCTCATACAACCAGGCTTGCTTAGTAAGAAGTAAGTAGTTCCATTCTTTCTATGGGAAGTTTTTAAACAACTCTATCATCTCACTCACACGTTCTTCCGGGATGTCACCGAAGTCGGCAGAAACTACGTCATCAGTGGCCCAATTCGGTAAAGAAGCAATTTTTGGTCCCTTGATAAAAAACCATCCTTTGTACCATCCTTTGTTGCTTGACAGAGTGGAGACTAAGGGACGTCTGTCAAACTTCTCACCCGCCTTCGACGACTGCTTGCTTATGGCTTTGAATCCCTTTTTGCGGGATTGACCAACTTTATAGACGGTGAAGAAGTCAAGAGTGAGTTCGACTCCAACTTCATGGCAGAACGCGATAAAGGCTAGGATATGAATGTAGGAGTTCGGCACCAATTGGGCGAACCCAACGCCGATAAACCCTAAAAGGGTAATCATGAAAATATGCAAAGGGAATCGAACCCCCTTCTCCAGAAGGGTCACTAGAACGACCGTCCAACCTTCCAGTCGTTGATACATACGCTTTTTAGACCGTGGAGTTCTCACTTGATGGGTATCAGGGATTTGATATCGAGTACGGATCTTCCATAAACCAATTTATGTTATATCAGAGGGGGTATTGGCGTGGAAAAAACGATCCTTACTTCTGAAGAATTCAGAGGGAGTAGGAAGGGTTCTTGGAGGTGGATTCGTGCTTGAATTCACGGATTTGGGATTAGAACTCGAGGCTTCTTTGTTGGGACTTGGGTTAGGTAGAATGGTGGTAATCGGAGTCACAAGAATGGGTGAACCTTGATCAGAATCCTGGGAAGCCATTGATAGCGAGTTGCAGAGAAAAGAAGAAAGCTCGAGAGAAAAGAAGAAGGTCAAGAGTCGTATGAATTTCAAATTGACAGGTAAAATTGTCAAATTTGGGAAAAATTATCTTTTATACTGACGGTTTCACAGACCACGAGGGCGGCTAATTAAATGCTGGTAATGATGTAGAATTTGAATGGATAGCGTCCGGGTTGGGTCTTTCATTTGGACTTCCGGTTTTCAGTTTGCCTTATTATTTTAATTCTTTACGGATTGGGCCTTGATGGGTTTCAGTTTGGGCCTCTTTCTATCCTATCATTTTAACATCATGGACTATTTACAATTTTCTATTAAATAGTTTGTTTAATAAAAAACTGGGGGGCAATGTTGGGCCATAATACTTTCACTATTGGGCCAGACCGAATGAGCTTCTCCCTTAGACCTTGATATCTTTTACGTTGGACCGGATTGATTGGGCCCATTTCTTGTGTTACACTTATTGTGTATTAAAATGCATTGGGCCTATGATTTGGGCTGACCCATTGGACCAATAATATCTACTTTTTGGATTTTGACCGGTAATGATGAAAGAATATGACAGTTGACTGTCTCATCTGCAAATCATTAATGTGGATGGGGTGATAGTCGGCTGGCGGTAGAGAACAGTGGCCAAAGGTAGTGGGTGGGTTACATGCAGTCGGCTGAGATCATCAGAGAGAGGGGGTTGTGTCAGACAGTAGTGGGTGGCACGGTAAACCGGGCTTGGGGTATATGGGGCGAGAATCACACAATCTAAAGGTAACGACACTTAACTGATAATTTTATCTCTCTCTAGACACTAGATATTTTTTCTCCATTATTAACCTTGTGATCGCCTATACTGACTCTCACGCCGGAGCTATCCCCCGACGTTTCGGCTGTCAAGCTTTGAGTGTAGATCGTGTTTACTGTGCAGGATCAGAACGTCTTATGTGATTGGAGCGTGGCAGGAGATCTTGGCGTTAACATTTAATATATCCACTAAATATAAATTTGTATGTTATAATTTTTACTCAACTTGATCTAATTAATTAAATTATGAATTTGTACATTAATAAATAACATATTTCTCAAAAATAATAAATATTTATTTTATCAAGAAAATAAAGGCATACACTTTTTGTTAATTAAATTTCTTAAATATTAAAATTTACGTAATATACATTCAAATTTATTTTTTGTAATTAAAAAAGTAAAATTTTAATATGCATAAAAGTACAAATTAATGCAAATATAATAATTTTTTCCAAATATTAAAATTTACGTAAAATAAACTTATTATTACATAACAAATCTTGTTATTCATATAAAAAAGTATTAAAAATTATATTAAATATTTTTCTCAAATATTAAGCTAAACATAAATACTCTTAAACAAAATTATTTACAATATAAATGACACATGTTATTACTCAAAAAAAGAAACAATACATTAAAAAAAATTATTTTAATAAGATAGAGGTAGTAATAAATATTATTATATTTTCTTTTTTTCAATATTGTATAAAAATAACCCCAACTACATACTAAAAAATGTAATTAAAATTACAAACATCCCAAATTTTAACATATACTTAAGAAAATTTAACATATAAAAATTTTAATATGAAACTAAGAATTCAAATAATAATTTTTGTTGTTAAACACCAAAAACTAAACTATCAACATACTAAAAAATATGTGTATTTCCGAGGGAATATTCCGTCAGAAATTCAGTTGTATATACACGCGTCAGAGATAAGGTCCGTCGAAAATTTCGTCGAAACACTAAAGTTTTCGATTGATTTATTTCCGACGGAGTTCCGTCGAAATTATCTTATTTTCGAGGGAGTACTTACGACATAATTAATAAGTCGAGTATAAAACGAGTTTATTTCCGATGGAACTTCCCTCGAAAATAATATAATTCCGACGAAAAATTGGTGTTTTAAAAACTATTTTATTGATAATTTCGACTGAAAATTCCCACATAAATAAGATATGTTCAACGAAAAAAATGTTTTTTTTCGTAATGTTGGGAAAAACTATTTTTGACAGATATTCTGTCAGAAATACCTTATTCTGTCGAAAATAATATATATATATATATATATATATATATATATATATATATATATATATATATATTTTAATAATTTTTCAAAAATCGCAATTTTCAAGTGTTTAAACCCATTTTTCCTGTACCTGCAACCTGTTTTATCCCAATAACGGTAATATATTTCACATTCATTCAACATAGCGCTAAAAACATGTATCATCTCATCATCAATTACTAAGCTAACAATTACATATATAAGCTAATAATTACAAACGATCTACTAACTCATCAACAATTACAAATATAATCTAACGTTCCAGAAATTATAGGCAGACGCAACTAGACTACAATATGTACAAATGATCTACAATTTAATGAATAAAATGAATACAAATGAACTATAAACTAGTAGGAGGATTATCATCGGGCGGAGGTGGACGATGATGCTGTTCTAGTGTATGAAAATCAGCGTTATCGCCCCCCTACTCGCTCTCGCTATCGCCATCGCCAGTCCCCTCGCCATCGCCACCCTATTGATATAATTAAAAATAAAAATCATTAGTCCGTATATATGTGAGAATTAAAAAGATACTGTAAAATGAAAATAACATAAACATGCAGAATGCCTGAGTAGGCGGGGGCTGACGAAAAGTTTGCTTTAGGAGGGTAAACACCATCCGGAGAATCTCGCCGCTCAACGCGTCGAACTGCTCCTGCGGTAAGCCTGTACACTCTACGGACGCCCCAACTAGAACCTCCTGAACGAGCTTGTGAAGACGAGATCTTCCAAGCAGCTGCTGACGAAAAAAAACTGGATCGGCATGGAACCTATCCGACACTGCCGCTATAAGCCTATGGAATAACTCTTCGTCCAATCCAGCGCCCGTATGAGATGGTCTAATGGGTGCTCTCGGACACTGGCGCTGGCTAGATCTTGCAAAAATTTATATAACATGGCTAGCATCAATAATTTATAAGTTCTGATAAGTTATGAGAATTTCGTGACACATAAAAAATATTATTACCTCCAGGTAGTGTATATTCGGGTATCCTTGACAGACCTAACATCTCCACGACATCATAGTCATCGACCTATGACTCCCGTTGAATTGGTTGGTCTACATTACTTTCTATCAATTCTCTCAACTCAGTTGATTCCCCGTGATGAATCCATACGGAGTACCCATCCACAAAGCCACGAAAAAATAGGTCGAATTTAATCTCGTCCCCTTTCTTCTAGATCAGGTTTTTACACTTGACACATAGAAATCTCATCTTTCTGTTCGGATCATCAACACGTTATATTGCTTTATTCAAAAAGTTAGACACCCCATCTGAAAGTAGTATGCATACAAGTCAATCATGTGTGATGATAAAGCATATACTTTGTAAACAATCTTATTCATTTATTAATAAAATTATTCATTTATTAAAGGCATTTAATTATGTACATGGTGTTGTTTTTATAAAATATGATAAACCCATAGTTTTAAGCAATGCTTTTAGAATCATGATGAGATTATGCTAATGAGATCTAAATTCTTAAATAGCTTAAAATTAAAATTGTTCCCAATCGTTGGATTACTAAAAAGAGGATTAATGAATCCGGATAGATTGGTACATACATTGCTTACTCATTGGATGATGATGATTAATCTCATGATCATTTGTGTGAAGACACTAAAGTAAGTATGTAGGTACTTATTGGAGAATAAGTTTACTGAACGTGACTCGCTAAAGAATACCTAATGAAATTTTACTTGTCTGTCAATAGAAATTCCTGTAGTGAAAGTAGTACAAGTGATCCTTAGACTTGAGATCATCATAGTATCTTCTATATAATAAGTTATACTTTGCCATGTCCCTTAAGACCCGTAGGGTATATCAAAGGGTATGCTTGGGTGTAATAAGTTATATATGGAGATAATGAATGATCAATAAAAAATCTATCGTTTCTAGTAAAAAAAGAGACATGTCCTATGTGATTCGATAAATAATAACCCAAGAATCCTTGACCAAGGTGGAATGAAATTAGAAAGGAGTTCCTAATTTGTATTCATTCAGAGTTGTGCGTTTGGGAATCGGAATACATTGTATGGTGGAGAGATTGAATTATGCGGTAACTATTTACTCAAAGGTTCTTTTATGATTAATGTTGAAATCTATATTTTATCTGGAAAGTTGTTGATCTCTAAGGGGGCTTAGCCTTATTATAGAATAAATATTATTTATTTAAATAAATTAATATTTTAATTTATTTATTTAAATAAGATTAGAATTATTCTAATTGATTTATTCACAACCGGTTTAATACGGAGAACCTAATGGGTCACACTGCAAAATGAAGAATAATTATTTAAGAAGTTAATGGCATAATCGTAATAATAAGTTAAGTGTATTTAAGTTAATATATGGTGATAGAATAAATTAAATAACTTAAAATTTATTATTTAATATTTTGAAAATATTAAATATAAATTAATAAGAGGAGTCTTATTATTATTATTATTAGTACTATTATTATTATTATTTTAATTCTTAAAGGAGTTTGGGAATTAATTTAATATGTGTACTATCCAAATATTCCTAATTAGATTAAGAGGCTAAATTAATTAAAAGAGTTTAATTAATTATTCCTAATAGAGATTAGGAAGCCTAATTAATTAAAAAAGTTTAATTAATTAAACAAAACCCTATTCCTAATTAGGTTAATTAGAAGGGTTGATTAATATCTATATAAGATGAGTCTTATGTAAGATATTAATATAACATGTTTTTCCAATTGTTGGGAGAGTATAGAGTTTTCTGTAGAGACAGAAACTAGGGTTTAGCCACACACCTTTCTTCTTGACTTTCTCTTCTTCCCTTGGTGGATCACCTCTAGAGGCCAAACGCTTGGGTGGCTAACGTTGATCAAAGGCAGGAATCAATCTCATTGAATTCAAGTTGATCGTGCGAAGGATTTGGAGTTAAACTCGTACCTGTGGAAGCTTAGATATACAAGGGTATGATTCTATAACTTCCTCTCTTTCATTAATTAATAACTATGCATAAAGGCTGATCCGGGTAATTGGTTTGTAAAAATTTTAAAACTGATTTTGTCATACTTCCACTGTTTTATGCAATTTGATTGTGTTAATGCATCTTATAAACCTAACACCGTCATGATAAGCTGAGACTAATCCCCTCCCATCAATGAGTATCCTACGCTACATCCAACTCCGGTCGGCTGGCATATTTAACTGAACAAAAGACACATTCAGTACATGGATATTCATATAGGTGGTTCATGCATGGATTATACTAGTATCTCAACTCTACAACATAGGGTTAAGACTTCTATCCCGTTCTTAGATGCGTCTCCTCACTAGTGCCAACACGTTGAGCACATTTCATCTGTTTCAAGTAAATTTCGACAACACCTCCCCATGGTTTGCAAGTACACGAAATAAATTAAGACAACTTAATTTAAGTATGCAATCGAAGAACATGTAGGGATAACAGCCGAAAAATTCTCAATACAAAAAACGTACCATTTTGTATTGGTACCGGCCTAAGTGAGAGACATACCATCTATTAACAGTCTCAAACTGGGGACTATTCGACATTCACTCCTAATGAGTGAATGTCAAACGCACTTCTAAGTTTCAAAATATAGTACATATATAATCCTTTCATTAACCTATAAATATGTTAACCGCCTCATTCGAGCTGACAAAGGGTTGTTCGACAATAGTTGTAAAGTGCAAAAACAATTTAAGTTGACATCAACATGGTATTATGCAACTTAACACCCAACTCATTGTGAAGAAAACATTAGGTGCCTTGGCTTTCTTCACAATCCGTCCCCAAAACCACTTTTTGGGACATTTATAAGTTCTCTTTATCCACTTAATCTTTCTAAGTGAAGGTATTACAACAATTATCCTTTTAAAACAGAAAGCTAGTAAATTACAATTAACTATATATGAATGAGCAAAGTTGAGCAATTAATTAATCGATCAATTCTAGAACTTTAGATTAGGATTGTTGGCTATTCCAGAGGTCTTGAGCAGGCAATAATACCGCAACAAGGACAAAGAATGGAAGGTGGAGAATACTCTAAATTCGAATACGAATAATATTAACTTTTTTCGAATACGGATGCGGACGAAAACAAATTTTTCGGTTACCATTTACAACCCTAACTATAACTAGAACAAAAACAATGAGTTTTAAAATATAGTTTATTAATGAATGAATGTTAATTTATTTATTTTTAATAAATATTTAAATACAATAATCAATGTTCTAAATTACAATTCAAATAAGTTTTCATCATTTTTGAAATCCTAAATTTCAAAATATATGCTCTACTTATTAATGTTTAGATGTCTATTTTATGTGTGTAGAGTAATACTGTAGTGTGCATAAATATTTATAATTAGATTCAAAAGTTTACATTGAATATTTAATTATTTTTTCTCAAATACTTTATTAAACTTTAATAATATGTTTATAGAAACTTTTATTTATAATTTATCCTCAATACATAAATTACAATTCACATAGTTATAAAAAATTTATTTTATTTTATTATATTTATAGAGAATGCGAGTTATAATGTATATGTGACAACTGATAACTAGTTAATTCAACTTGATCCAAAATTTACCATGGACTTACTTTAAATATTTGGACTTCTAATTTTTAAATAATTGAACAAATGAAAGTGATAATTAGTCCCTCCACCCGAAAATTTATAAACGTGAATTAATTATTTAACCCTCTTTTAGATTAATTCTAAATTAATCCGGGCTTAACACATTTTAACAATAAAATTATATTTGTTCATTGTTCCGACCTCTCAAAATTGCAAGTAAGTTATAAAAGTAAAAAACTTATAACAAGCTAATAACTATAATTTTGTTCTTCTAGTATATAACTTTCTTAATAAATAATACATTTTGGATATTTTAACTTTATAATAGTAAAAATATATTAACTATACGTAAATCAATTTATTTCAGTTTATTAATATTAGAATAAAAGTCTTATTTCTTACTTTATAGAAGTGAAATGATATATTTTTAAAATAATTTTTGTATTATAGTGAAAACTAATAATTCTATAAGGAATGTCACTTTAAAAAAATTATTTTGCTTATTACTCCCTCCTATTCAAATTAAACGTCTTTTTAGAGAGTTTTATTTTATTCTATATAAGTGTCGTTTTGAAATCCTTATGCAATATTGCACTATTTTTTCCTAATTTACCCATCTATTTAATATGCTTAGTAAATGCAATTCCATGGACCATTATAGAGAGAGAAATAATTAATTAGGGATACAAAAGATATTTTGTGTTATTTCTTAATAAGTGTGCTTAACTCTAAAAAGACATTTAATCTGAATAGGAGGGAGTATATATATATATATATATATATATATATATATATATATATATATATATATATGCATTTATCCGTATCCGTATTCGTTTATTTGCGAATACCTTTAAATCGAATACGGATATATCTATTTTTTTCGAATACGAGTAATATCCATTTTTTTTTCTATACGGATGCGGACGAATACAAATTTTTTAGTTACTATTTACAGCCCTAAGCATATGCTACTTAGTTTATTTCAATTATTATATTTTATTTTAGTTAGCCATAATTTATTTTATATTATATTATATTTTTTTATTTTAGTTTAGTTTAATTTTTTTTATTTTCTATTATATTAAATTATATAATTTTTTTTAAAAAATTCATTTTATTAAATTAAATTATATATTTTAATATTGGCAACTAATTAAAATTCATAAATAAAATATAGCAGGACCCACATATATTGTAATCGAAGAATTCTGATAGAAATTTCGTTAGGAATTCCGTCGAAAATAACAAATATACCATGATTTCACAATATCAATCAACAAATTCGATGAACAACCAATTAACAAATGTATATAATTCAACAATAAAACTCAATACATGACTAACATCAGCCTCAATATCAAATTATGAATATGAAAATTGCACAAATTAAACCCAACTTGGATCAACTATTAGATTCATTAGTAACATAAAAAAGTTTCAGCCAACGTGACAAATTGAATGAAAAGGCTCCAATTTCAGCTAACATTCAACTCAATATGCACATTCCTAATTTCAGTAAAAAAAATTAATGACAAAGCTCCAATTTCAGCTAGCATTCAACTCAATATGCAGATTCCCAATTTCAGAAGAAAACAAATTGAATGACAAGGCTCTAATTTCAATATGCAATATTCAACAAATTGAATTGAACTCAATATGCAGATTCCACTATTGTCGACGTCCTAATTTCAGATTCAACAATTATTCAGAATTATCAATTTCGGTACATTACAAATTAGGGCACAAAATTATCAAAATTTCAGTTGACATGTATATTGAATGAAATATTTACTAAATTTTTTACGAATTCTTGCATTAACCTTGAATATTAACTGATAATTAGGGGAATTCAAAATTAGGGCAGAAAAAATTTAATTTACTAAATTAGGGCATATATATATTGATCATTCACTAACATGAGAAGAAGAAATTTTTAGCTAACGGTGGAAGAGCCGGCGGAACAGGGAGGAGGAGGAGGAGGAGCTGGTGGAACACTGCTTAACATCCAAACAAGGTGGAGGAGGAGGAACCGATGGAAGGAGGAGGAGAAGGTACAGCTAACGGTGGCGAGGATGAGGAGAAGGGTCTGTTAACGGTGGCGAGGAGGAGGAGGGTGCTGCCAGAGAGAAGAGAGAGGTGAGAGGTGAGAGGTGAGAGGTGAGAGAGAATTAAAGAAAAAGGAAAATGACATCGGCAACTGGGAACTGATATGTTATTAGGTTTTTTGTTAATTCCGATGGGATTTCCATCCGCAATAAGTCCCTCAAAATTACACTATTTTCGACGGACTATCGGTCAGAAATAACTCAAATTTCGTCAATCATATTATTGGTTATGGCGGGAAGATTGGCGCCAAGGAATGATTTATAACTCCGACGAAATTCCGTCGAATTAATATTATTTTTGAGAGAATTATTTTCGATGGATCATTCCATCGAAATTATATTAATTCTGAGGAAATACATTCCGTCAAAGATAATTTCGTCAAAAATAACCATTTTTCTTGTAGTGATACTATACATGTAATTTTATCTATTTAGTCAACTCTAAAAATTTACAGAGGTATTAACTGTTATTTAAAAAATTAGATAGGTGAGTATTATTATAATTATCTAGAGGGAGTGTCATTGTATTTTAGTCTAACAACAAACTAGCATGAATGTTAAAATTATACGTAGTGTTTTGCATAGAGAAAGATGATCAATAAATCATTTCAAAGATTACTGGACAGGTAGTCAGGCTTGTTGGTCTTATAACAGAGGTGAGTATAAATTACAATAGATGTTGGTTAAGTCACCAAACATCCGTTAATCCCAATTTAAGTGAGATAATGAAGTAATAATTTTTATTTAGGGTGATGTTAGGGGTCTTAAATTTTTTGTTTAAAAAAGTGTCTCAAATGATGTGCAACCATAACATTAGTTTGGTAGATCTCATGTAATTGACTATATCATAAATTATTATTAAAATATTTTGTGTCATGTCATTTGAGACCAAAAATTTGAGACTTCTAACATTATTCTATTATTTAATACTCTGTCCTTTATAATAAAACAATATTATTTACATCTTTCTCTTTTTTTACTAATTATCTTTTATTTTTCTAATATTAGGGTTTGCATTTGTTACTCTACTAAAATTTCTATTACATAAAAATTGCTGAAAAGGTTTATCCTACAGACCGTCTTATGCAAACTTTAATATGGAGAAAAGAACAAAATCAACAAAAGAAGTAATCAGAATCTTTCTTGAGGGTGAAGGGAAAGTTTTATATCCCCCTGCTATCAACTTGACTTCTTGATGGATGAGTAATGCTTTCTTAAAAATTAATAAATTCCTAATAGACTAAATCAAAAATTGAACTCTATAGTTTAGTCCCAAATTCAACTTTTACTCTAAACTTTATAATTTTAATTAAAAGCACTCTAAACTTTGAGCGCTTAAACAATTTGCATGTTCGTATCCTCTATATCAAAACAATTTGTACCCCAAACTTTACTGTGGAGAGTGTAAGTTGTTGAGACACTCAAAATTTAGAGTACTTTTAATTGAAAATTTTGGAGTGTAAATCAATTTTAAGCCAAAACTATATAGAGGGCGCAATTTGTAATTTAGTTTTCTTTATAACTTTGTTTTATTATATTTAGTATTATATTACTAACAGTTAGAGAAAAGAAAACTAGCAGTAAAATACATTAAAGGGGAAGGCAATTAATAAAAAAATCATTTTTTGTTTTGAACTCATGCATTTGTCCATACAGGTATATCATACTCCAATGTACTGTTGGGTGTAATCTAATTAAACACGGCACGCAAGTATACGCGATCAACAAGTAATATAATGATAAGTTGAGTATCGTTCCTACGGAGACAGAAATCAATTTTAATCTAACAATTACTAGCTTTGTATTATTTCAATTTTATTAAACTAACTGAATTAATGATTGAAATTAATGAAAAACTAATAAACAAAAATCAAAACAAATCAACTCAACTAACCACCACAAATTTTAATCAAATAATGAAGAATTAAGCCTACAACTTCACTTTATGTTTAACTCAGATTATCACACTTCTTTCCAATCCAATTAACTATTCTAGTTCATTAATCAAGAACGCGAAAGTAGAATTAGCCATATCTCAATGCACTATAACCATATTAACTTAAATCCACAGATGATAAAATTAAGTCAAACACCCTAACTAAGTAATTCACTATATCCCTATGTGAATTAAAATTAAAGAAGGTTTAAATTCCAAGTTCTCTTACAATTACATGCGATGCATATGTATATATCTCTATCCTAAGCATACATCATGAATTCCATCAAAATACAAAAATCACAAACACATGCTATTATGACTAAGTCTAAACTCATATCTCATCTCTCGAATCCATACAAGTCCACATAGAATTAGTGATTAAACAATTCAAAAATTACGCACAAATCATAATAGATGAACTGAAAAATAGCTTCATTGAATTAAAATTAAAGCATAATAATCCTTTTTACACTTAAAGATACATTGTAAGCTTAATAAGATGAATTAGTTCATAACTAATGAATTAAAAACTAGATAGATTAAAGAAAACAACATCCCAATTACAGAAACTGAAATTAAAGAACAATAATAGTAATAGAACCACCCTTCTCTTCACTCAATTATGCAATCTTCGTGTTCCTTGCTCCTTTGCTCTACTCTAAGATCTTCATAAATTAGGGCTTGAAAGTTGTAATTGATTGGTTGATTGATGAATGTCAGAATAGAGTTGCTTAAGTCTCTAGAATTGCAGCTAAATACGTCCTCTTTCCAGTCCCAATCGCATCCAAAGTTCATCAGTCCACGCCACCAGAGTAATACAATTGCAACATAACTCCTCTTTCTTATCCGCGTACCCCATCCCCGGCGGGCTATTTAGGCTTGGGAACCCCCGCCCCGACGGGGTGTTAAGTCTCTGCCACTGGGAGCTGTCGTTGATACTCCTAAATTAACCTCACTTTCGCTTCTCAATTTATAATAATTAGCACAGTAGCAAGTAAGGATCGATCCCACAGAGAGTGATTTGTTTTATATTTATTCTATTATTTTGACAGAAAATAAAGATGAGGGTTTTTTTAAAATTATTTTTAAACTAAGAGAACAAGAATTAATGATGAAGTTAACCAAATATGTAAAAACTTCAGTTCTGCAGTTTAGTTTCACCAAGTACAACAATCAATTAATCAAGTTATTATTATTTTTCCTTCAATGAAACTATTATCCCTAGATAACAATAAGCTCTGCTATCCGAAATTCTCCTTAGATTTTCACTATATGAAATAAGCTCTTCACCAGATTCTAACTAGCATACAACCTAGAACAAACTCTCTAGATTTAATATGATAGAAGCATTAAAAATAGAGAATTAGGCTAATCCAAGCAACAAACACATAAGCTCGATTTGTTTAACTTATTTTCTGATAATCTTTGCAATAAACAAAAGCTTGTTCACAATTATTATTACTAAGTTGCTACTTATGATGAAGACAGATATCAATTACACGAAATACCAATCTTAATCTAGAATATGATAACGATCAAACTAATTCAATTGGCCATATCAAATTAATTAGATCAATTAACATGCAATCAATGAAAACAGATTATCAGAAGAAATTTCACACAAGAAGGAATAAATAATAATACTCAATTAATTAATTATTTGTAACAAGGATTCACCTCCCTTTAGAACTGAATAAAAAAAACTAGCCTGCCATGCTCTTGAGTCTGCACTCCAATAGATGATAGTTGATAATTGAATGAATAAAACCCTGACTCTTATCCTCTATTTATAATGTTAGATAAAGTCCTAAATCCTATAGGAAGTAAAAATTCAAATCCTAAAAGGAATTACAGATTACACTAATTTTCATAAAGAAATAGAATTCAATATGGAAATAAATCTTAGTTTAAAAGAAATCCAAATTACAATAGAATTGTAAAAACTATTTTTCTAGAATCCAAAATTCAGATTTGAAATTGGAATTAAAACCCACAATTGCCATGTGCTTAAACTCATTGCCGCGTAAATTCAAATCCATTTATGATACTAATTGTTGAATCCTTGATTTGCTAGGAATCCTTGATTTGCTTGGAATCCCGTAAATCTCCTCCATTTTTTTTTTCAAAATCATGAAACCCCTTCAATTGTACCTAAAATAAAAATATAAGAATAATGAGTTTATTTAGCCACAAAATAAATACAAAAGATTAAGTATTAAAGAATAAAACTATAACATATTTCATTCTCATCAAATTCCCCCACACTTATCTTTTTACACGTTCTCGTGTAAACCAAAAATTTGATTTCCAGAAAATTTCTATTCAACCATAATGTCAAAAGATTTCAAGGTACAATTCATGACTATCAACACTAAATTTGCAAAAATCTAATCAATGCCTTATCAGTTAACTCACAATGAACAACCTTACTATTTCACTAATGAATTTCATTAAACCAAATTGTAACCACATAAGAAACTTTTCCAAAATCTACATACTTACTCAACTTAGTTATCATGGAGCAAAAACCGTACACACTGACTCACAACCAAGAACAAATTTTTCTTGCTTTTTAAATTTTTTCATAGAACCTTATTTTTAGCACAGATTAATGTATTTTCATGCTTTTCTCGTATTTTTTTTTCTTGACATGTGCAATGTCTCCTTTTCTTAGGCTTTTCAGAGTTACCCATTAGCGAACTTTCCACCAACGACTCCCAAACCAGATGATCTTAGGGCGCTAGGTGTACGTAGAGACACCCCTAAGGCTTACTTATTCAAGTAACAAAGGCCACAAAAGTCGACTAGTCAAGCTGTTTTTATCCATCGTACTTTTCAGCGTGAATACCGATGCTTCCCGAGGCTTAGATACCCAGTTATTTCGCATAATGGACATTGAAGCAAATTTTTAATTTTCATTTTTTTCTGTTTTTTTTTCATTCATCATTTTTTTTCACATGGTTCTACAACAACATAAGCAAGTTAAATAGTTATAAGTCATGAAATCACTGCACAAAGATAACTCCACAAATAACTTAGCCAAATAAACATGTTTCTCATATTCAAGTACTCATGTATCACAAATTCAATTCAAATCAATTACTATGGATCATGGTTTAGTTGTCATCATTCATTAACAAATTAAGCATCAAACAGATTCTGAATTTTAGCATCAATTTTCAATATTTGACTTTAACCTTCGAACACATAGGCAAATAGAATCATGGAACCCAAGTTTTCAGATTTTTTTTTCTTTCAATTTTTTCAACTTCCCATCAAAATTGGATTATTATTCCTACATAAAATAAAATAAAACCTAAATCTCCCCCCACACTCAAACCTTACATTGTCCCCAATGTAAGAAAATCATGCAAAGAAGAAAATACTACTTGCTAACATGCAATAAAAAAAACCAACAAGTAAAGGGATAGAAAAATAAAATCTGAGATCTTGGGTTGCCTCCCAAGCAGCTGCCCGTGTTTATCGTCTTTGGCTCGACGTCATGCCTCTCTTTTCAGCTTTCATAGATCAGATCGTCTAGCTCCACCATCTCAATATTTTCCACCTGATGCCCCTCATAAAAAGGCTTTAATCTATGTCCATTCACCTTAAGGATCTTTTTGTGCTCGGGCTTTGAATCTCAACTGCACCATGAGGAAACACATTAATGATAACAAAAGGACCAACCCATCTAGATCTCAATTTACCTAAAAATAACTTAAGCTGAGAATGATATAACAAAACTTTTTGTCCCACAATAAAGGTTTTCCGCACAATCTGCTTATCATGAAAAGCTTTGGTCTTTTCCTTGTAAATCTTTGAACTTTTATAAGCTTCATTCCTCAATTCTTCTAACTCTTGTAACTGCAATTTCATGTGTACTCCAGCTGCCTCCAAACTCATGTTGCACTGCTTGATTGCCCAAAAAGCCCTATGCTCCAACTCAACAGGTAAGTGGCATGGTTTTCCAAATACAATCCTTTATGGTGACATCCCAATAGGTGTTTTGTACGCCGTTCTATAGGCCCAAAGTGCATCATCTAATCTCAGACTCCAATCCTTTCTTCTCGGGTTGACTACCTTCTCCAAAATGGATTTGATCTCTTGGTTAGACACCTCAGCTTGACCATTACTCTGTGGATGGTAGGATGTAGAAACCTTGTGCAGAACATTGTATTTTTTGAACAAAGTCGCTAACACCCTGTTGGAAAAGTGGGTTCCGCGATCACTAAGGATGGCTTATGGTGTTCCAAACCTGACAAATATGTTAGTCCTAACAAAATCTGCAACAACTTTAGAATCGTCAGTCCTAGTGGCTTTAGCTTCCACCCATTTTGAGACATAATCAACTGCCAAAAGAATATATAAATTCCCAAAGGATGAAGGAAAAGGTCCCATAAAATCTATACCCCAAAACTCAAAAATTTCAATAACTAATATAGGAGTTTGGGGCATTTGATTTTGTTGAGAAATATTCCCCATCCTTTGGCAATTAACACATGTTTTACAAAACAGATAGGAATCTTTAAAAAGCGATGGCCAATAAAAACCACTTTCTAAAACTTTATTAGCAGTTCTTTTTGGACCAAAATGTCCTCCACAAGCATGAGAATGACAAAAGGAAAGAATAGATTAAAATTCACTGTTAGGCACACACCGTCTAACTATCTGGTCAGCACAAAATTTCTATAAGTATGGATCATCCCAAACATAGTGTCTAGCATCACTTTTTAACTTTTCCTTTTGGGGTTTGGAAAATTCTTTAGGAAAATATGCACCTACCAAATAATTCACTATATCTGCATACCAGGGAATCTCAGCATGGATGGAAAGTAACTGCTCATCCGGGAAAGAATCATGTAATGGTAGCTTCTCGTCGTCTCTCAATAACCTACTCAAGTGATCTGCTACTAAGTTGTCCGCACCTTTCTTATCCTTGATCTCTAAGTCGAATTCTTGTAGGAGCAGAATCCATCGAATAATCCTTGGTTTAGAATCCTTCTTGGTGAGCAAATACCTGAGAGCAGCATGGTCAGAATAAACTATAACTTTAGTACCAAACAAATATGATCGAAATTTATCTAAAGCAAAAACCACAAATAAAAGTTCTTTTTCAGTTGTGGAATAGTTTATCTAAGCCTCATTCAAAGTCCTCGAAGCATAGTAGATGGCATGAACGGCTTTGTCAATCCTTTGTCCCAAAACAGCCCCCACTGCATAGTTGTTTGCTTCACACATGATCTCAAATGCAACTTCTAATTTGGCGGTTGAATGACAGGAGCAGAAGTTAATAATTTCTTTAAAGTGTCAAAAGCCTCCTTGCATTCATCATCAAATTGAAAGTCGACATCTGTTTGCAGCAACTTACATAAGGGTAATGCAATCTTCGAGAAGTCCTTGATAAATCTTAGATAAAATCCTGCATGACCAAGAAAAGAGCGAATCTCCCACACGCTGACGGGGTAAGGCAAAGCAGATATAACATCCAGCTTAGCTTTATCAACTTCAAGGCCTTTAGATGACATAACATGACCAAGTACTAGTCCTTGTTCTACCATAAAATGACATTTTTCCCAATTTAAAACAAGATTAGTATCCATGCATCTATCTAGAACACGATTTAAATTATCTAAGCATACATCTAAAGAATCACCATGAATTGTGAAATCATCCATAAAAACCTCGATACATTCTTCTAAAAGATCCAAAAAAATGCTTACCATGCATCGCTGAAAAGTACCTGGGGCATTACACAGTCCAAAAGATATTCGTCGATAGGCAAAAGTACCAAAGGGACATGTGAATGTGGTCTTCTCTTGGTCCTCGGATGCAATCACAATCTGGTTATATCCTGAAAAACCTTCTAGAAAACAATAATAAGTGTGCTCAACTAATCTCTCCAACATTTGATCAATAAAAGGAAGAGGAAAGTGATCTTTTCTTGTTACAGCATTCAATTTTCTATAATCTATACATATTCTCCACCCTGTTTGCATTAGTGTGGTCACCAACTCATTATCATCGTTCTTGACAATGGTGATTCCAAATTTCTTTGGGACTACCTGTACTGGACTCACCCATTGACTATTAGAGATGGGATATATGATACTGGCATCAAGCAGTTTGAGCACCTCTTTTTTCACCACCTCCATCATGGGTGGATTCAATCTCCTTTGTGCATCTCTTGTAGGCTTAGCTTAATCCTCTAACAATATCAGATGCATGCACATGGCAGGACTAATACCCTTGATATCCGCTATTATCCAACCAAAAACTGTAACATGGTCCCTTAGGACTCTCAGCAATTTTTCTTCCTGCACCTTGGTTAGATTACTAGAAATAATTACAGACAAAGTGTCATTAGTCCCCAAATATGCATATTTTAAATGAGCAGGTAATTGTTTCAATTCTAAAATTGGGGCTTGTACAATAGAAGGAAATAACTTTTGATGAGAAATAGGAAATTGAATAGAATATACTGTTGACTTATTGGAGAATTTTGGCAATGAATGTAATGCAGCTAGATTCTCTTTCAATTCTTGGGTTTGCGCAATCTCTTCTTCCCTGTCCATGTCCAAACTGTTGGTGATTGCAATCTCCAAACTGTCCCTATGTAGTTGTTCAAAAGCTTTATGCACCAAGGAGTCTCTCACATCGATAGCAAAAACATGTCCTATATCACTAGGGTACCTCATGGCATCATAGATGTTAAACTGAATCTTCTCGCCATTAAACTCCATAGTCAATGTCCCATTATGCACATCGATCATGGTTCTTGCTGTTTTCAGGAAGGGTCTTCCTAACAAGATGTGGGAAGGGTTTGGTGATGTATCATTTTCCATATCCATAATGTAAAAATCTGAAGGAAAGATTAGTTCGTTCACCTGCACTAAGACATCTTCAATTACCCCTCGGGGGTAGGTGTTAGTATGATCTGCCAATTGGATAATCACACTAGTATTTTTCAAAGGGCCTAGATTTAAGGAAGCATAAACAGATAAAGGCATAACATTAATTGAAGCTCCTAAATCTAGCATGACTTTTTCAAATCTGGTGTTTCCTATTTTGCACAGGATTGTGAACATTCCTGGATCTTTACATTTAAGAGGCATTTTTCTTTGAAGAATAACAGATACATTTTCTCCAACTGTGACTCTTTCATCATTTTGTAATTTTCTTTTATTAGTGCATAATTCTTTTAAAAATTTAGCATACCGTGGCAGTTGATTAATTGCATCAAGGAGAGGGATGTTCACTTCTACTTTTCTAAAAGTTTCTAAATTTTTTTTTCTTTTTCATCTTTCTTTGAGGTTTTAGAATTTCTGAGAAGAAAGGGAAGAGGAATGTTTTTAAGCTTATTAGAAGGGTTAGGTTGTACCTTGGATTTTTCTGTTTCCTCCTTAGCTGTTTCCTCCTCAAACTCTACGGGGGTCGGTGGTGTATCCAACTATGTTCCATTCCGTAAAGTTATGGCACTTGCATTCTCCCTTGGGTTGACTACTGTTTGAGATGGTAATTTTCCTGAGCCCCTGGATTCCAATATCCCCACAGTTGTAGCCAGTTGTCCTACTTGGTACCTCAAATCTTGTACCGAACTGCTGTGTCTGATTCATGAACTGTTGTGTTTGTCCCATAAATTGTTGTGTCTATCCCATGAATGTTTTGAACATATCCTCCAATGATGTTCCAGTAGGTGCAGGGAATGCTTGCTTTGGTTGATATTGAGGTTAGGCTGGTTGGAAGCCCTGCTGCCTAGGTGGAAATGCAGGTGGTGCCGCTTGCTTGCTCCCATAATTTAGATTTAGATGATCCCTCTATCCCGAGTTATACGTGTTTGAGTACGAATCATACTTTCTCTGAGGTTGTTACTGATAATTTCCCATTGCATTATCTTATTGCACAGCCTCATTATCTTGTAATGTTGGGCATTCATCTGTAATGTGATTTGGTTATAGGCATATTCCACAAACCTTTACAACTGGTAGTTGACCTGTAGCTAATTGTCTAACCATAGCAGTTAATTCAGAAATTTGTTGTCCATAATCACAAGTGCTTACTTCGTTTACCCTTAATGGTGCATGATTTGTTTTAGTGCCATATTGTTGCGAGTTTGCTGCCATGTTTGCAATTAAATTCCTTACAGCCTCTGGGGTCTTGTCAACTAGTGCTCCTCCGCTAGCTATATCGATTATGCTTCTATCCATCGGTACCAACCCTTCGTAGAAATACTGGATCAGGTGTTGTTCATCTATTTGATGTGGTGGACAGCAGGAACAAAGCTTTTTGAATCTTTCCTAATACTCGTATAGTGTCTCCCTACTGAATTTTCTAATCCCACATATCTCCTTCCATATGTTGGCTAATTTTGAGGCTGGAAAGTATCTCTCCAAGAACAATTGCTTCATGTCATTCCAAGACTGTACTGAACCTGAGGGTAGGTAGTACAACCAATCCTTTGCCAAATCTGCTAGGGAGAATGGGAATGCTCTCAGCTTGATTTGCTCTTTGGTGATTCCGTGTGGTATCATAGTAGAGCACACCACATGAAATTTCTTTAGATGTTTATAGGGGTCCTCACCTGTAAGGCCACGAAAAGTAGGCAATAAATGGATTAGTCTGGATTTAAGTTCAAATGCAGCATCTAAATTAGGATATTCAATGCATAGAGGTTGTTGATTTAAATTAGGAGTTGCCAACTCCCTGAGAGTTCTATTGTTATTTTGAATCGCCATCTCTTCTTCTTTATCAGATGCGGTGGATGATTCGTTGGATATTAATTCCAAAGCTAAGTTGAGGCCTGGTGATGATGTGACGCCCCCAAATTCGGGTCTCTTCCAACCCGACATATGGTGCTCCACGGTACTACAGTTCACACAAATATTCAATTGAAATGCCTCAAAAGAACGAATACGTCTTATGTATATTCCTAAATAATACTACCATTCCCCAGGTTCTTTATAACCGTTACTTTTGTTCTTGTCATAATATCAAATATTATCATTACAAACCTATACTATTACATAGGTAATTTACAAGTTCGCTTTAGCCTTCCCTTTATCCTTGTCGAATCCTTCGGTCCATTCGGTCTAAGCTGCATTCATATAGTTCAAGCAAGAGTGAGCATAACAAGCTCAGCAAGTACAACAATTTCATTTTAAAAGCATGCTTGAAACATAGGAATCGTATATCTTCAGTAACTGGATAATAGTTACGAAGTACTATCAATAACTTAAAATAGCATTCATTTTCCTTAAAAACGTTTCACCATAACAATATTCAGTAAAACACCAAATCTGGTCCAAGACCATGAGCGTTTCATAATTTCTTTGAAAAGGACAACCCGGCACGAAGTCCGTAAGTCCGGCATATCTTACGAGCACTTCTAGGTGATTAGCCTATAGTACTCTATGTTGATCAACACTACATCCATTAAACGTATGTACGTTTAAGTTTTGGCAACCTCGCGTGCCCATCGAATAATCGATGAAAAATACATTTGTATATTCATACCCAAGCTTACCTTGAATCCGTACCAAATACTTGGCATATGATAGCGTTAGCAATTCTATATTGAAAGACTTGTAAATAAATCAATCAACTTTTCAAGATTAGTCTAGCCGAGGTAAAACTGGCATCGACCCTTGGCTAACACCGGAAACTTGGCTAACACGAAGGTTAGACAAGCGTTTAAGAAAAACTTGTCTTCAGCGTCTGCTACAGTATAATTACTTTTCCTTTTGAGTCTTTATGGTCTCTACAACATATAATCAGATAACATACCACATTAGGTCATGAATGAACATACATGGTTCCTAATGAATCCTACCCTTCTTCTCAATCTAATTACGTATTAGATTTGTTATTATTGGTTCCGGCTTGCCGTTATTCTTTTAGATCGTTCTTACCAACTTCTTTCTCTTATATAACTTAATTGAAATTATTTCAATAATACAACTCGTTTCGAGTTAATCATCCTTACTTACGGCTTACTAATGTCCTTACATTATTAATTGAAACTTGATTGCCATTGGTGAAGTACCAACGTTGAATACCATTCATGGTTTACTTAATTACCCTTCACGTTCTTCTTTTAAATTATTCTTTCTTTCAACCTCTAGTGCATTGCTTAAGGTTATACATCCTAAATGATGTTACATTAAGTTGATTAAGAATTTAATTCAATCTTTATTCGTTTATCCTTCCCTTTATAATCAAAACCTTTCTTCTCCATCTCTATTCTAGTGCTGGCGCTGAGGCGCCAGCTATTGCTCTATAACTCGCGTTGCGGCGCGGCTGTTCTGTACCTAAAACTCGATCACGGCGCTACGGCGCCATACCCTTCACTATTTGTCACGCTGCGGCGCCAAACTTCAGTAGCTCATAGCCCTTTTTGGCACTGCGACGTGATTTCTTTGGCCTTGGCCTGGCATCGCGGCGCCAGATCTGTGCACCAGACAATTTTGACAAACTTTTTCATTTGTGAGATTTCCGGACTCGTAACTTCTTCGTTATAAGTCCGAATTGGCTCGTTCAAAAGCCTACGGTTCACAAATCACATAGTCTACGTGTTTATGCAAGAAGTTTATCTGTTTGACTTTGTTTACTAAAAATTCACCTATTAGTTGATTTTTAACGAAAATAATAAACGTTCGTGTACGTTCAACGCTCGTTTCTTCGTTCTAAGTCGGAATTAGGTCATTCTCAAGTTCGCAACTCTATAATGCCAAATAAGACTTATCTCCATTGAAAACCAATGTTTCCAAGCTCAATATCAAAATTCAACTTCCATTCTGAGAATTTCACGAATTCGACGATTATCGTCCAATCGTGTGAATTCCGGCAAAACTTCGTTACTTAAGATTTGTTCTTCGTTTCAAATGGATTCATTCCATCATACCAACTTCTTAATATATATACTTCATTAACTTATTTGCATAATAAGTTATTACTTGTTCTTTGTGATCTTATAACTTATTAAAGTATAAAATACTTATGTTTCCATTTCTCATGACTTATGTCTTCTTTTCATATGACTTATTATGATTCAAGACTTCTAACCATTATTCTTGCTTCATCTTATCATACCAATTTCATTAATGCAAACATGTTACAAGTTCTTACAAGTTCTTCTTAAGTTCATAACTTATTTATGTTTGAATTACTTATTCATGACTTATACGGCTTATTAAGACTTTAGCCCTTTGATTCATCATTCCAACTCCTTCTTAGCATACATGTTCTATCACTACCCACTTCTCTAATAAGGGAAGAGAAAGAAAATCATGGTTCAAGATTTGCTTACCCTTTGATGATCACTTGCTAAACCTTAATCTTCTTCTTGCTTCTTGAAAATCTAAACTCTAGCTTTTTCTCTCAAGCAATTAAACTCTCAACTTATAAGTTATTGGATGAAAATTTAACAACCAACAAATGAATGCAAAGCTTGCTATTTATAGGAGTTGCTAGGTTAGGGTATAATGGTAATTAGGACCTTCCACCTCCTTAGTAACCTCCTTACTATTCCATACTTTGTCCCTAAGTAAACTTGCTCCCTATACAAAATACTTGGCCACCAAAAAAAATCCTTGGTCATCACATCATTTGCTTAGCCATTAAGTTATCTTGCTCATCACTTAAGTACTTTGTTTGCTCACCACACTTACTTAGCCTTTAAGTTTGCTTGTTAATTACATATCTTATCCTTTACTTAGCCACCAAGTACTTTACTTGGCCACCACTTTGGGTTATCCATGTGATCATGGGTTGCCCCATGGATCATCCTTGCTTATGGGCCTTTAACTTAATTAATCTTAACTTATTCGTTGGGCTTGCAATAAAACAATTACTTTAGAACTTTACCTTAACAACCTCTTGGGCTTCAATACCACAAACACTTGGGCTTGCACCTTAATTCTCTTGGACTTTCCTATTAAATCATATTGGACTTATACATCCTACATAATCTACAAATCCATCACAAATGGCTTAAAGCCTTATAATATATACTCTACGTATAATTCTCGTATTCTAACTCGTATACTAATTCATGATATACGATATACCCTCATTCATATCTACTCGTATAATACCTCGTATCATACTCGTATTCATTATTTCATATAATACCTACGTATTATATGATAATCATTTAATTCATTAATCTCATTACCTTCCCTTCTCGTAAATCACTTTCCCTAAACGTTAGGTTTTAAGTCCGCAGGCAAAAAACTGCATTTTTCATAACTGAAATATTATTGGATATTCTATCTTATCTCGATATTCTATCGTTACGTATTTCTCGGAAGTTAAAAAATAATTCCCGAGCAGAAATGTGTGAATAGTGTTTTTCAAAAAAAATTCTCGGAAATCTTTTATTTTCATCTTGGAAATTCAAACACTTTAATTCTATCATGTAACCAAAATACTATGACATTCCGATATGTCTAGGTCATAGAACGACCTTCAATTAGCTTACTCCATAATTAATCAATTAAATTCATTTAATCCTTATAATAAAAAAAAATTAATTCTCCTAAAAATCGAATTTTCTCAGGCGTTACAGATGATGCAGAAGCCTTGTCTATATCTGCAGAAGACTGTTGAACTTTAAGTTTTTCCTTCCCTAGTCTCCTTGCAGTTTTCTCAATCTCTGGATCAAAATCTAATATAGTAGCCTGAGAAGATCGAGTCATAAAACAAGAACAAAACAAATAATAGAATAAAAATAAAGCGCCAAATTACTCCCCGGCAACGGCACCAAAATTTGGGAGCTGTCGTTGATACTACTAAATTAACCTCACTTTCACTTCACAATTTATAATAATTAGCACAGTAGCAAGTAAGGGTCGATCCCATAGAGAGTAATTTGTTTTATATTTATTCTATTATTTTGACAGAAAATAAAGATGGAGGTTTTTAAAAATTATTTTTAAACTAAGAGAACAAGAATTAATGATGAAGTTAACCAAATATGTAAAAAATTTAGTTCTGCAATTCAGTTTAACCAAGTACAACAATCAATTAATCAAGTTATTATTATTTTTTCTTCAATGAAACTATTATTCCTAGATAACAATAAGCTCTGCTATCCGAAATTCTCCTTAGATTTTCACTGTATGAAATAAGCTCTTCACCAAATTCTAACTAACATACAACCTAGAACAAACTCTCTAGATTTAATATGATAGAAGCATTAAGAAATAGAGAATTAGGCTAATCCAAGCAACAAACACATAAGCTCGATTTGTTTAACTTGTTTTCTGATAATCTTAGCAATAAACAAAAGCTTGTCCACAATTATTATTACTAAGTTGCTACTTATGATGAAGACATATATCAATCACACGTAATACTAATCTTAATCTAGCATATGATAACAATCAAACTAATTCAATTTGCCATATCAAATTAATTAGATCAATTAGCATGCAATCAATGAAAACAGATTATCAGAAGAAATTCCACATAAGAAGGAATAAATAATAATACTCAATTAATTAATTACTTGTAACAAGGATTCACCTCCCTTTAGAACTGAATAAAAAGAACTAGCCTGACATGCTCTTGAGTCTGCACTCCAATAGATGAGAGTTGATAATTGAATGAATAAAATCCTGACTCTCATCCTCTATTTATAGTGCTAGACAAAGTCTCAAATCCCATAGGAAGTAGAAATTCAAATCCTAAAAGGAATTACAGATTACACTAATTTCCATAAAGAAATAGAATTCAATATGAAAATAAATCTTAGTCTAAAAGAAATCCTAATTACAATAGAATTGTAAAAACTATTCTTCTAGAATCAAAAATTCAGATTTGAAATTGGAATTAAATTCCACAATTGCCATGTGCTTAAACTCATTACCGCGTGAATCCAAATCCATTTATGATACTAATTGTTGAATTCTTGATTTGCTAGGAATCCCGTAAACCTCCTCCAATTTATTTTCAAAATCATGAAACCTCTTCAATTGTGCCTAAAATAAAAATATAAGAATAATGAGTTTATTTAGGCACAAAATAAATACAAAAGATTAAGTATAAAAGAATAAAAATATAACATATTTCATACTCATCAGCCACATGTACACCCCCGTCTCGGCGGGGTATTTGCTATATAAAAGGCCCACCTCGATGGGGTATACTATGTATCTTGCTAAACTTTCTTGCTTTTCATGCTGATTACTGCCACATTGCCACCATCATGCCTTAGCTAACACATACTTAAACCTGTACACAAAACAAGCATAAACACATAAAACAATACTAAAATAAACGGATTAAACACTGTTTAAGTCCGAATAGGCATCCGATTCGTAGGTATAAAACCACTCATCAAATTCCCCCAAACTTAACCCGTGCTTGTCCTCGAGCACAACAACAAGCAATGCAATGCAGCTAACTACATGCCTACGAATCCAGCTATCAGACATAACAAAGTCTATTCAAATTGCCTTAGAGAAACTACAATAGACATGAAAGTACATCTTTCCAAGACAAATCAATAACTCCACATCGATCACCAAATCTTTCCCTGTTATGACTGATATAGTATGTGTGTGCTTAACAACCATACTAACTGACATAAAGTTAAATAAAACACATAATCCTCTTTAAAGGAGTCAAACAGCTGAAAGTCAAGAAATCAAAAAACAAGCAAGATCCGACTAAAACAAAACAATTACCAAATTTAGAAGTCAAAATGAGATACTTTTGCTTTATTTATTCACATATGGGGGCTTTTCGCTCTTTTTCCCGTTTTCACCTTTTATTTTATTCATGATTGTGCAATGTCTAGTCCTCTTAGGCTTTTCAGTGCTACCCATTAGCGAGCTTTCAACCAAAAGCTCCCAAACCATAAGGTTTTAGGGCGCTGGGTGTAGAGACATCCCTCGGACTTACTTACTCAAGTAACAAATGCCACATAACTAAGACTAGCCACAATATTTATTCATACTTTTTTTTCATTCTTTTTTTCTTTTTTTTATATACCAAATCTTTCCCCAAACTTAGGTTTCTGTCTAAACTTAGCCATTACCACTTATTCATGACTTTCTTTCATTCAAACTAGTATTATCTTTAAGAGTTCAATTATGTGTCAATTTAAATCCAATCAGTCAACATAGTCATTTTTAAGGTGCTATCCTGAATATACCAGTTTCAAACAAAAAAAGATTTAGATCATAATAAGAAATTACATCAAAGCCTTGACAGTCAATACTATTCTTGTCTATACAATTCCAATATCATCATTGGCCCAAACAAACTGTACCCATCTAAAAGCTGGAATCATGCAAATATGAACTAAATGTAACACAAAAACAGTAAACTAACTAATATTTTTGAGATTTTCAATTTTTCAGTTTTTTTTTTCAAAAACAGAAATCAACAAAAATAGAAATTAATATTTACACAACTAACTACTAAACTGCAAAACATAATTAAACTAAACTATTAAACTAAATTAATGATGCAACTAACATGAATGCAAATATGAACTAATAGTAACACAAGCAAATTAACAAATGACATATTTAACATAAACAGAACTAAACAGTAAACATATAACTAAGACTCCTCCAAACTTAACATACACAATGTCCTCATTGTTAAAATAAAGCATAAGAGGACTTCCCTGTATCGTGCTAAGCCGGAGGTGGTGGCATCTCCTCAACGTCAGAATCGGATGGTGGATATCCAGGAAGTTGCTGTGGCACTGGGAACTGGAATTGGTCAGCAGCAGCTGTATTCATTCTGGCAAATGCCTCTGCCAATGAAGCATTGAAGGCATTTTGCATGGCCAAGGCATGATCTTGTCTTGCTGCTATTCTTTTCAACTTCCTATCCTCCTGTCTGTCCCTCTCATCAATATGTCACTACATACTTCAGAACTGAGTGCTGAACATATATTTTATAGACCGACTACCCCTTGTAGCCTCCTCAATACCCTCAGATATCTTGTCAGCTTTAAAGCCATCATCCTTAGAGGTATCTTCTGCTTCCTTCTCCTCAGGAGCATCAAAAAATATGAATCCTAACCCTCTAGGATGTGACTCTCCTCCAGCCCAGACTGAGTATCGAACAATCATACGCGAGTCAAGTAACTGGAGTGGCTGCTGAACGGGCTTATCTGCTGACCATCGAACTCCTGAATGTCTACACAGTCCACAAATAAGTGAGGGGTGTGGTAACCACCCAGAGAATAGCCCGCGCAAGCAGCGTTTGATCGAGAAATTGATGATGGCCCTAATGTCAATATCAAAATCCTTCACAATGGCATACAGAGTAGAACCTTTTCTTTAGTCACCTCACTTGTGTGTGTGTGGATGGAAACAATTTCGAGCAAAGGAAAGCATACCAGATCTGGCCATACAGAGTTAGATCCTTACTCATGAAAAGGGTTCCTCCTTTTTTCCCTTTTGCCCACATTTTTCCCAACTTTGTTATTTCAGTGAGTATTTGATCATAATTGGGGTTACTGTCTCAAAGCTGAGCATATTGACAGACAGTTGGGGCTCGCACATTGTAAAACTCGTTTGTAAGACCCCAAATTTTATGAAATAAAAGTATTCAATTTTCTATTTTGGTAAATAGTTAAATTGATAAAAGTTTAAAGTTAAGGATGATATTTGAAAATTTCATAAAGTAAGCAAGTTGTTATAAAATATTCGTTGTGACGGGAAATATTCGTTTGGTCGGAGAATATTCTTTTTGTCGTAAAATATTTGTACGACAACACCATCATTGGTGGACCACACAACGGAATAACTGTTGAAGTTTTTATAAAAATAACGACGAAAGTTTTACCGTTAAACTGTTAAAATACCCGGTGGTAAAAGTACAGTAATACGCATGGTTGTATAGTAGCACACGATATTGATTATTGATGCTTACGTGAGAAGTCACTCAGTTATACTCAATTATTGCTACTATAATTGCTGCATAGTATCTCACGTTATTTGATTCAATTATTGTCATAGTATCATCTACATAATATTTTATATTACTAAATTAATAATTGAGACGACAAAGTTATTTATATTATTATTTGTAATATTGACGATGTCTAGAAAGTTCTGTCGAGAAGAGGTTTGGTTACCTAATTGCACGCCAATAGGGAGAAAAAATCCTTATCGAAAAGCCCCCTCTTTCCTGAGAATGATCTGGTTGTTAAATATTATGAGTTACAATATTAATGATGAATAATTATTAATAGATTAAAAATGTGTTTATTAAAGATAAATGATTTGTGGTAATTATTTATTTAATTTTTAATATAAATAGAGGGGTTTGTTATGAGGTGTTTGTTATAAGTTTAACTTATTATTCCATGAGGAGATGTGCTAATTTTTTAGACCGTTGGTTGAAGTTATAATAGTAAATCAATAAGGATCGTTGGTTGAAGATATAATAGTAAATCAATATGGATCGCTGGTGTAACGACCCCAAAATCCATACAAGTTAAATCTCAACTTTGGTCGTTAACCATACATTAAATCTCAAATTTTACATCATTATTCGATATTAAAAACACTAAAATTTGCGGAATATTTAAAACGTTTATACATTTCCTTCTTTCTTGCCCTGAATCGCAACCTTTACATTACATCTCTTTGATTCAATCTTATATCATGAATCGTTACAACAAAATGACTATACAAAGTCTTACATCATAACTAAATATCCATATACATTGGATAACTCAACTTACAATTCAACAACATTTTACGTTCAAAATATGAAATACATTTCTCATAAAACATAAGTAATATTCGTGAATATAGATCTCTATAACTCACTTAGCACATATCTTTACCTTAAAATCTTGACCTATAAAAATGGTTATTTGCAAGAGTGAGCTCGACAGCTCAGCAAAGTCTAACAGTTTTCATGCATCACATAGCACATAATAACATGCTAAACATACATATCATAATAATGGACTAAGCTAACTAGTGGCGCTGAGGCGCGAATTTCAGCACCGCGGCGTGGATTTCTGGCGCTGGGGCTCTATTTTTGGCGCTGGGGCGCCGTTTTTGGCGTTGGAGCGCCGAAACTTGGAGAACGCAACCCACGAAGAACAGAACATCTAAATTTCTGTCAATAACTTGATTTCTAACACTAATTAACATGTATAACCTAATCCAATTACACATATACACATTACCCAACATGTATATACTAATTTAAACTACTAAACAATAATTTTAGAAACTTAAATTATTGTACGCACTGTTTTAAAAACCAAAACTCCATTATCGATGTTTGTTTACACAGTGAACATGGTAACCAAAATTTATACATTAATTTGATTCCTTGAGACTATGATTCTCTGAATTTCAAACCCAATTAACATAATCACACTTCAATTTCATAACTTCATAATTAACATATACTAATTTTGATATTTCTACAAACCACTTTCATACATGAATGTTTACTGTAAAAACTAATTTCTCTTTCTCTATGAACGTAATTTAGCATACCACACATATATACATATATACATGTTAGTTATTACCAGAACACATGATTTCATAATCATTTAGTAAAACATAGTTTACAGACAACCTTTGTAAAACTTATATACAATGAAGTTGAGTTTCATGTGTAAGACCCCAACTTTTATAAATAAAGCTGAATTTTCTATAATTATCATTTTTGAATATTATGGAGTTAATTTGATATAATGTTATAATTGTGGGTAATATTTATAAATTTTGCAAAGTACGCAAGTTGTTATATAATATTCGATTGGTCGGGGAATATTAGTTTTAACAGGGAATATTCGTATAACGGCACAATCATTGGTGGACCCCACAACGGAATTATTGTCTGATTGAAAAAATGACAAAAATATTTTATTAAAAATAACGGCGGAAGTTTTACCATTGATACTGTTGAACTACTCGGTAGTAAAAGTACAGTAATACGTGTGGTTGCATAGTAGCACACGGTATTGATTATTAATGCTTATGTGAGAAGTCACTCAGTTTGATTCAATTATTGTCAGTTAATAATATGAATTATTTAGCGATAATGAAGTTTTATTTTATTCGTATTATTAACGTAATAAAACAGAAACATCTTTTTATATAAAACAAAATACTTTATTAAAGTTATTCTATAAATAGAATATATTATATTTTATTTAAAAGATTTTTCTTTAAATATAGACCGTCAGATTAAAGTAAATCAATCTGGACCGTTCATGGATTAGTTACTATGTAGTCCATTCTTCTATAAATAGCAGCTCATTCCTTCATTATTTCTTACGAATTCACTGAACTCTAGAGAGAGAAACTATAGAGAGAAACTACAGAGAGAGAAGAAAAGTATTCTGCTACTTAACTACTTCCTTATTTCAGTTCTTCTTTAAAACGGTAAGGGGTGTTATTCTTTCTTATTCATGAAGAGAACTGTTGTTATTCCATTTCTTATTATTCTGTTAGAATAACCTGTATACGCGGTCTACCCTATACTTGGTGACATTCTTCTATTATTCTGTTGGAACATCCTGTCTGTGTGTTTTACACCGGACCTGGTTCCGTTTTTATTATTATTCTGTTGGAACACCCTGTCTGTGTGTTTTACACCGGACCTGGTTCCGTCTTGTTATTATTCTGTTGGAACATCCTGTCTGTGTGTTTTACGCCGGACCTGGTTCCATTATTTATTATTCTGTCGGAATATCCTGTCTGTGCATTTACGTCGGACCTGGTTCCATTATTTATTATTCTGTCGGAATATCCTGTCTGTGCGTTTACGCCGGACCTGATTCTATTATTTATTATTCTGTTGGAGTAACCTGTCGGTGCGGTCTATCGCATGTCGGGTGATTTCTTTTGTTATTCCATTCTTTATTATACTCAGTTGGTTAAGTTTTAACTTCTATACTCCATGAAATTAGTGGAATATCCTTGATAATTGCGGTTCATCCAATATCTTTTCTTGAAAATATTCTTCTAAGCATTCTTGAATTTTACTCCACAAAGCAGTATCATGTTGACAATTTGGACGTTGTTAATTCTTGGATAAATTAATTCTTGAACTTGTTTTATTGAATTCGTATATCATTGTTATCATCCTCATGTTTATAAAATGTGAAAAATCATCTGTGGCCTGTAGTGCATAGATGGACTTTGTATGATTATGACTAGGGATTATTCGGTATAATCATGACCGTAATGTCACAAATGATGTGGTAAAAGTCCTCATTGGTCGGTAGTGCATTGATGGACAGTTGTTGGCATGATCATGACCATTAATGAGTACACAAATATTCTTGGCCCGTAGTGCATAGATAATTGTGGTCGTGATACTAAAGAATATCCTTGGCCGTAGTGCAGAGGTGATTCGATGATGTGGATTATTTTATTAAGCTGAGTCTCAGCGATAACAGTGTTGAAAAACCTTTTAAATCATAAAAGATAGTAGATTTTATTCTCTACTTGACTCTTTTAATGGATTGCTTGTTCCGCTGCAGTTAAACTTGATGTTCGTTATATTTTATCAACAATGTTGAAGGCTAATAATAATTTATTATGCACTATTTTAGTCATAATATTTTTTATTGGGCTAGTTGAGCTCACCCTTTCTTTCACTGTTCTCTTCAGAAAATGAGAATATAACTGGGACAAGTCAGGGAACGGAGTGATGGACCAGATGATAGTAATAGTAGTCCTCATTATTCTATTAAATAGTGTGACAATAATTGTAATGAGAACTCCTTTTGAGTTTGTATAGTCTCTAGTAGACAATAATTGTATTCAAACTCGCAGTTATGTTTTGTCGTATTGTACACGACAGTTGTATTAGTAAGTTGTATTTGTATTCTGTACCATGTATCTGACGACCCAAGATGGGTGATGTATACCTAATTTTGGGGGCGTCACATCATGAAACACAGAGGCTAAATAATTATATTATAAAACATATTTGTTAAGAGTACAAACATACCTTTTTATTGCTCAGACAATCTTTGCTTAATCACTGATAATAGTTTGAAGAATACATAATTTTCTCTTGTTTCTCTCTCTAAGACCTCTGACAATTTCTCTCATAACTCTTTGGTCTCTCACTTTTCTTTTCTTTTTCCTTTCTTAGTCTTAAGCCAAAACACACTGTACGTAAAACTACACTGATAACAATTATGCGTAAACTAAAAACTGACATGGCCTTAATAATCACCATAACTATTATCAGTTACCAAAATAATAAGCGTATATTCATTATACATATATTTTATTATATATTATTTATAAAAATTCAAAATTTAAAAACCAAAAGCCATAGGGCTTTGTTTGGTAAAATAATTTAAAACTAAAGACTTAATATATTTAAGCCTTGTTTGACAAAATAAATTAAAACTACTTTAATTTATTTTAATAACCACTTATAATATAATTATTTGTCACACTTCTATCTAATTAAGTTTTCATACTTAATTTAATTAATTCTAATAACAATCCATTGCATAATATAATAATTTATTTAATCATTATAACTCTCTAACTTAATTATTAAATTAAATTAGAATACTAACTCATTAATTATTTATTAAACAAATAAATAATCAAATCACATCAAATCAATTAAACAAATACTTATTCAACGATAAACACATCCATTAAATATTTATATAATTCAATAAATATTTAAATATTATAATTCAAAATCTGGATTGTTACATCATTCCCTACTTACAAGGATTCTATCCTCAGAATCACAACTAAAACCACTCATTCGTTACAATCTTCCCTACTTACAAAGATTCTGTCCCCAGAATCGAAGACAAATTAAACAAATAACTCAGAGTAATCTTTCATCATTTTATCTAAATATATGTTTTATATTTCCTACTACATTCATTACTTCAACAAATTCTAGGTTTCATTTCATAACTTTAACTTGAACTCAATTATATTCTGAGTATTATAAATCTTTTAACCCATTCATTTCCTTTTCTAAGGATCGTTAACATCAACACTCGGGATATTACATTCACCCTTTCTTCTAAGAATTTCGTCATCGAAATTTTATTTATTAATTTTTATTCATTCATTCTATCAAAGTAGATTTTACGTCACTACTTCATTCATTCATTGGTTTCTATAACCACTTTCTTTCCACAAAGATCATTCTACAATTATTAACTTTTCTATTAAAAGTTTCACATTATTCTTTGATAATTCATATCCTTCTCACTTCAAAATCTCTTTTCTCACTTATTCAACATACTCATCATTCAGTGTTGCATTCTATGACTTACTTCTTTCTAAAGAATATTTTCCTTTTTCACTTCCATCTTGCAGAATAACAAGAATCTTCCACAATTGTTCAATAATTGGGAAGTAGTTTGAATAACTCAGAAATTTAAAAGATTTCAAATCATGCTGAGGGTCATAAGACCACGAACTATGTCAACAGTTGCAAGTAATCTTTCAACTTCAACTTTAACAGTCATAAGACTATAAGGACCTTCATATTTAGGGTGTTAAGCCCTTCATACGATGTATTGTGCACAAACATTTAAACGCTATGCGTATGTCCATAGTTATAAGTAATCTTTTAACTTAAACTTTAATAGTCATAAGACTATAGGGACTCCTCGTACTTAGGGTGATCATCCCTTCGTATAATGTATTGTGCACAAACATCTCAACGCCTCCGCGTAATTCCCTATAAAAGGGTTGTTCATCTCAGCTTTTCAACATCTGAATCCGCACCAAAACAATTTGGTTTGGCATAACTTCTCAAGAAACGCATGCATTTTATGAACATCTTTCAATATTTGTCTAGCTGAATCAAATAGCATAGACCTCTATAACAATTCGAACATCAATTGAAATATACATATGTATTCTCATATCTTAAAGAAATCTCAAAAATCTTTTTATGACATCATGACACCGCACTGTATTTACAGTCCATTGAGGATTCCGTCGTTTGGTGATTTTATCATACTACATCATACCATAGTGGGCTGACGATCCTTAGATCACATCCAACACTAGGTAATACTGCATTGATGACTCTATCATTTTTATCATCTTTGCACCAGGTTACATGATGCATTAATGATATAAAATACATTTTGATATATTACAAATCATTTTTGTCTAGCCGAAGCAATTAGCATAGACATACGAATAACAGTATTGTTGTTAAAACTTATTGGTTCCATCATTTGATCCAATATTTTTCAAGAAAATAAAAGTGTAAACATCAGCACGAGGTCAATAAATTTTGAAAGTCTAGCATATCTAGTAGATTTAGAATACATATGCTTCTACCATCAACTCCACTTTCTATAATGATCTATTGCTTAATAGGTCTATCTATTCCTATCATCTTCAATACTCCATTCACAATTATCTATATCCAGTTCGTCAAACTTACCACACGTTATGAGTTCAGGAACTTGCCACAATCATATGAGTTTAAGAATTATCCAAGTCAGACCATATGCGTCCATTCGCTGAGGGGTTCAAAAACATACCATATAATTATGAGTCACGAACCTACCACAAGTATGAGTTTTAAGAACTCGCACTTAACCTTATATTATTCTCTAACTATACTCTACCTATCTGTTATACACATGAGAAAAGAATCACCTTCTCAACAGGCATATAGCAAATAGCGCGACACAAACATTCCAATGATTATCAACGTGATAAATTGAGTACAAGCACAAAACCCTCGCCCATACAAGGGGTTGTACAACTCAGCCACCACCTGAGTCCTCAATTGAAATCCCACCTAACTCTATCTTACTCTTAATTTGCTCTTTGCTCGATACGAATTCCTCGTATCACATTATCTCTAACTCCTCGCGAGTTTATCTCGTACTATATCATAGTACAATATCTTCATAGCATCAAGCTATAATTATTCAAACATTACATACCATCTTTCAGATCACTTAAACAGACCACGTCGTAATCTTATTCTATAATCTTCTCCCTTAAAATTCTTTTCTTAACTCGTGATCGTTTTGTTTTACGATCCTCATTCTTTCTCTTTTTCATCATTTATGACATTATTTGTTATCTTGGCTTTTGGAGTTAGAAAACTCCCATTTCTTATCTTTATATCTCTTCAAGATTCTTCTTTGAATCTTATTGTTTATATAACAATTCTTACTTTAAGAATTCCTAACTTCAGTTTCATCGCTCAAAATTTCATTCGAGTTCTACACTTTCATCATACGTATCTAAATATCCATATACATTGGATAACTCAACTTATAATTCAACAACATTTACGTTCAAAATATGAAATACATTTCTCATAAAACATAAGAAATCTTCGTGAATATAGATCTCTATAACTCTTTTTTCTTAACATCTTTATCATTCTCTTTTTATAGACATTGTCTATTTATTAACACCTTACATCCTTATTATTGGAGTTGGGTAACCCCACATTCATATTCCTGATAACTTTGCGAGATTCTTCTTTGAATCCTTTCACGCAAGTTTAAATCCCCTCTTTATAAATTGCTTAAATTACTTCTTATTGTTCAAACTCTATTTGAGCTTATTCTTTCATTATCTTCACCTCTCTTCTCTAAGGTTATAGCGTACGGTACTCCTACCTAAGGTTTATAACCTACAGCTTTGATACCAACTGTAACGACCCCAAAATCCATACAAGTTAAATCTCAACTTTGGTCGTTAACCATACATTAAATCTCAAATTTTACATCATTATTCGATATTAAAAACACTAAAATTTGCGGAATATTTAAAACGTTTATACATTTCCTTCTTTCTTGCCCTAAATTGTAACCTTTACATTACATCTCTTTGATTCAATCTTATATCATGAATCGTTACAACAAAATGACTATACAAAGTCTTACATCATAACTAAATATCCATATACATTGGATAACTCAACTTACAATTCAACAACATTTTACGTTCAAAATATGAAATACATTTCTCATAAAACATAAGTAATATTCGTGAATATAGATCTCTATAACTCACATAGCACATATCTTTACCTTAAAATCTTGACCTATAAAAATGGTTATTTGCAAGAGTGAGCTCGACAGCTCAGCAAAGTCTAACAGTTTTTATGCATCACATAGCACATAATAACATGCTAAACATACATATCATAATAATTAAAGTAACATGACATACATGCTTTTAATTCACATAGTAAATATAAAGATTGAGTTTCTTACTCAATCCTCCTTGTTTAACCAAAACAATACAGTCATAAATTGACTTTAATATTTCACGATTTCAACATGTATAACATATCATGTAATTTAAAACAGTTCATCAAGTCCACGTAGAAAATAGAAACTGAAAGACTTGCCTTGATCGTTGTTTACCAATAACAGTTTAACAGCTTACAGATATCTGCACTTCACGTGCCCTACACATTTATATAATTATTTACATTAACTATTAGTAACATAACAACATATAGTAATTGTAATACAAACTCTACTCTACAACTCATAATCTTTCCTATTAATTAGCACACAATGTCCAATTAGATTGTGTTAACTTTTCGACTTATTTCTCACTGTATTTCATATTCGCAGTTCATTCAAGTGCTTAAGTCTTGCTAGGACTACTTATTGGTTTTATATTATACCCATTTCATATCTTATAATATCCATTTCAATTGAATTGAAACACTTTTTAAGTTCATTAACACTTGGCACGGCGTTTCGACGTTCATTCGTCACATGCCCGATTTGCCTCTCTTGTGTATGCTTACTATGCGTCTATAACTCATTTAATACATCACGTATTAATGTTAAGCATCATTATAATTACTAATATTCATGTTTTAGAACTTAGGACATCATCTTTTATGGTATGGAGCACTACACATGCATATGTGCATGCCCGACACCCTCCGATTGCCTCCGAAAACATAATAGTCCTAAAGATGATCATTTTGACCCATCCTAATGATCTCAAATTAAAAAACTTAAAGAACGAAAGTTGTAGGTCTACTCGTCCTCGTTCCGGATCATCTTGAATCACCTCAATTGGAGTTCGTATGAGGACGTTATGGACATACATATGTATTCTCATATCTTAAAGAAATCTCAAAAATCTTTTTATGACGTCATGATACCACACTGTATTTACAGTCCGTTGAGGATTCTGTCATTTGGTGATTTTATCATACTACATCATACTATAGTGGGCTGACGATCCTTAGATCACATCCAACACTAGGTAATACTGCATTGATGACTCTATCGTTTTTATCATCTTTGCACCAGGTTATATGATGCATTAATGATATAAAATACATTTTGATATATTGTAAATCATTTTTGTCTAGCCGAAGCAATTAGCATAGACATACGAATAACAGTATTGTTGTTAAAACTCATTGGTTCCATCATTTGATCCAATATTTTTCAAGAAAATAAAAGTGTAAACATCAGCATGAAGTCAATAAATTTCGAAAGTCTAGCATAGCTAGTAGATTTAGAATACCTATACTTCTATCATCAACTCCACTTTCTATAATGATCCATTGCGTATATCCATTATAAATATATTTTATTATATATTATTTATAAAAATTCAAAATTTAAAAACCAAAAGCCATAGGGCTTTGTTTGGCAAAATAATTTAAAACTAAAGACTTAATATATTTAAGCCTTGTTTGACAAAATAAATTAAAACTACTTTAATTTATTTTAATAACCACTTATAATATAATTATTTGTCACACTTCTATCTAATTAAGTTTTCATACTTAATTTAATTAATTCTAATAATAATTCATTGCATAATATAATAATTTATTTAATCATTATAACTCTCTAACTTAATTATTAAATTAAATTAGAATACTAACTCATTATTATTTATTAAACAAATAAATAATCAAATCACATCAAATCAATTAAACAAATACTTATTCAACGATAAACACATGCATTAAATATATATATAATTCAATAAATATTTAAATATTATAATTAAAAATATGGATTGTTACAGCTGGTTTAAAGTTTTAATTATAAATCAGTATGGACCGTTGTTTTAAGTTTTAATAGTAAATCAATATGGACCGTTCGTTTAAAAATAAATTAATCTGGGCCGTTCATGAATTAGTTACTATTCAGTCTTTTTTTTATAAATAGAAGCTCATTTCTTAATTATTTTTGACGAATTTACTGAAACTCTAGAGAGAGAAACTATAGAAAGAAAGAAGATAAGTATTCTGTTACTACCTTACTTCAGTATTCAATCTTCTACTAAGGTACGGGGTGTTATTTATTTTGTATTCGTAAGGGATATTATTTGTTGTATTCGTAAGGGGTATTATTTCTTTCGTATTCATGAAGAGAGTTATTTTCTTTCAATACTCGTAAGGGTTGTTATTCCATTCTTTATTATTCCGTTGGAATAACCTGTCTACGCGGACTACCGCATGCATGGTGAAATCCTTTTGTTATTCCATTCTTTATTATTCTGTTGGAATAACCTGTCTACGCGGAATACCGCATGCATGGTGAAATCCATTTGTTATTCCATTCTTTATTATTCTGTTGGAATAACCTGTCTACGCGAACTACCGCATGCATGGTGAATGACTATTCGTATTTATTTTTATTAATATGCGGGAGTAACCTGCCTACGCGGATTATCGCATACATAGTGAATGACTCTTAGTATTCATTCTTTATTAAATTGTGAAAATGATCTGTCTACGTGGATTACTGCATGATGGGTGAAAATCCATTTACAGTTCGTATATTTTTTATACTCGTATGAGATATCATTTCTTTTGTACTCGTCATGGAATATCGTTGTCTTTTATATTTTCCTTTTATGAGTACTATCATGGGTTACTATTCATAGGTTACTATTCACATATACGACACTATTCACGTATACGGCATTATTCACGGGTTATTATTCACGGGTTACTATTCACAAGTTACTATTCATGAGTTACTATTTATGAGTAACTATTCATAGGATACTATTCACGACCAAATTGGTTTCTTTTTCTGACCAAATTATCGTTGATTTATGAATCTTACTCTTGAAATTAAATTCATGTTTTGACTATATTATTTTGTTATCATATATAACATTTTTATAACCCTGGTGTTGAAATTTCTCTTTCACTTGAGTGTAAAGATGGGTTGATTATTGGTATGATCGTGACTATGGGCTCTCTTTGGCCAGTAGTGCAAAGATAAATTGTTGACTGGTATGATCATGACCACGGAATTTATAATTGCATATCTTTAGCTTAAGTGCAAAGGTGAATTGATTAACATGATTATAATTATTATTTATATAAATTCTGAAATGATTATATATTTCATTGAAATATGAATATCTTTGGCCCATAGTACAAAGATGATCTGTTATTGAATATCTTTGGCCCGTAGTGCAAAGATGACCTATTGTTGAATATCTTTGGCCCGTAGTGCAAAGATGCCATGTTGTTGAATATCTTTGGCCCGTAGTGCAAAGATGACCTGTTGTTAAATATCTTTGGACTGTAGTGCAAAGGTTAACTGTTAACGAATATCTTTGGCCCGTAGTGCAAAGATGAGTTTATTATTATGATTATGAACATGAACTGTGATTTGGTATAACAATAATATTTGATGTTTCGGATAAAGACAGGTGATGAAAATTATCTTCGTCCTGAGTGCGAAGAGGAATTTACAATCATAATTATGATTATGAGTTATTCACATGATTGTGGACAGAAACTGTTGATTGATGTTACAGGGATAAAACATTGTTGGTGGACTTTTAACATGGAGTAGATAATAGACTTTATGGTTTATTTGACTCTTCTAATGGATTACTCGTTCCGCTGCAACTATGGTTGAAAAGTTTTATCATCTACCATATGTTTTAAATCTTTGATTTATTACTGACGAAGGCTATTGATAATGTAATTATCTTTAGTCATGATATTCTTTACTGGGCTAGTTGTGCTCACCCTTTTGCTTCACAATTCCTTTCAGGTAATAAGAGTGTAGCTGGGTCGAGCGGGGGTAACAGGAGAATAAAACGATGGTCTATAGCTGTTGAGGTTTCCCTTAAAACAGTATGGAAATAATTTTATTGAGAATTTTAGATAAGTGTGTTGTATTTTATACATCATTTTAACCGTTGATTTTGGCGAACCGAATAGGGTTAGGTGAACCCAACTTTGGAATGGTGTTTTTCCATTATCACAAAAGATGCCTAATGACAGACGACTTCGTGCTATCATAAGATAGGGTTATGTACAAGCACTTGCTGATTATATCTATGAGCACTACCTATATAATCTTGAGGTTTGGTTGAAATATAATTCTCAATTGGAGATAATGGAGATAATTATATGTCAAGAGAAGACTCACCATTGGAAAGAACATGATAGTAATCTTCTCGTTTTTCTTTGGGGTCTATTGGGTCAACCAAGGATAATTCTCGAGTCATATGATATCTATCATAACTTAGATGCACCTCCCATGTAAGAAGGTTTCCTTGGGTATTTTCCAAAGATTTTAATTTCTAAAATAATTATTGACTGTACTTTTATGTAAAGTACCATTGTAAGGTGTCGTGGTCGAGGCACCATGAGAGTTACATATATTTGTAGTAAAACTCACAGTTTATGTGTTGTCGTACTCTGCACGACAGTTCAACAGTTATATAAATGAAGTTTGTATTTGATTTTTGTAGTGTGATATCTGGCGACTCAGAATGGGTCGTGTGGACCTATTTTGGGGGCGTCACATCATTGATCACCTCCATACTGAATGGGACTTCCTTAGCACATACAAATGCAATAAAAAAAATGCTTTTCACGGTCTCATACACTCCATTGTTAACGTTCTCAGCTGTCATTCTCAAATACTGCCATAAAACAATGGTTAATTAAATAAATTAACATATTACACAATATTCCTACATTATGATCTACCAACAAATAAGCTTAGGTAGGACACACTAGCGAATAATTTACTCATCTCTCCCCTCCTAGTTCTATTCTCTGATATCCGCCAGAGACCATATCCCTAAGCTCTGATACCAACTGTGACGCTCCCAAAATAGGTATACATCACCCATTCTGAGTCGCTAAATACATGGTACAGAAAATAACTATAACTTTATTATTACAATTGTCGTGCAAAATACGACAACACATACTGTGAGTTTAAATATAAATATTATCTTCTAGACAATATTCAAACTCAAATAAGTCCTTTACAATTATTGATACACTATTTTACAAAATAGTGAGGACTACTAAAACAACTATCTTAAATCATCACTCCAAACCCCGGCTAGTTCCTGCTAAATTGTCACCTCCTGAGAAGAAAAATAGAACAAAAAGGAAAAGGGTGAGCTCAACTAGCCCAGTAAAGAATATTATGACAAAGATAATAGATAACAAATTATCATTAGTCTTCAATAGGGAAAAATTTGATAAAATATAATAGACAACAAGTTTTAGATCAACAACTGCAGCGGAAACAACAATCCATTAGAAGAGTCAACTAAAGAATGAATTCTACTATCTTCTAAGATTTAAAAGTCCATCATCAATATTTTATCCCTGTAATATAAATCAATATACATCTTGAATCAAATATTCATCTTTGCACTACAGGCCAAAGATATTCATTTATATCACCAGTTGGTCATGTTAATCGAAACACCTATTCATCTTTACACTACGGGCCAAAGATATTCATTAGTTAATCATTCATCTTTGCACTATAAGCCAAAGATATCAAGTAATATCATCATTTAGGACTGAGGATGATGAAAAATATCTTAAAAAAAACGAATCCAGTGAGACAAAAGGACAAATATTAGGGATTCGTACTACAACTTATCCAAGTTCAGAAATACTCCATAATAATTAATTCTGGATCAGAATTCAAAAATAAAGATCAAAATATGGATACAATTAAAGATAGTAACCATAATAGACATCTTAGACAAAGAAGAGAAAATTTTATTTTTCTGTGAATAGTGCGTATTCATGAATAGTGCCGTATACGTGAATAGTGTCATATACGTGAATACTAATCTCGACACAAAAAGGTAGAAATTCCATAATAAAATTCATATCAATATTTTGGCATAATGATATTGAAGAAAATAATATCATTTACGAAGAAAATAACATCCCTTACCTCAAAAGAATAGTACTTCCGGCTGAAATATCAGGTATAAGGCTGAAGAAAATTTTTACTGAATAGAAACTCTCAAAGCATCTAAATACTCACAAAAATACGCTCGATAATATAGAGAGAAAAAGCTTATGATTCTGGTGTGATTTTCAATTCCAATTAAGCTCCCTATTTATAGAAAAATACTTAGAACGCTAAAGCAGACTAACCTGCTACCTGATGACTTTACCTGCTACTATTCACGCCCACCACTTTTTAAATAAAATTTCAGCACATTTCTCACCAACCAAAAGTGGGGCCCACTCATTCTAGAAAATTTTCAAAATATTTTAAATAATCAGCAACTTCAATAATTCATAATAAATAACCCTTTTATCAGAAAAATTTAAATCTCATGTCTATTTTATAGGAAATTTAATTTTCTACAACTTTGTAGAAGAAAGATTTTGCAAATTCTAATAAAAAATGTCTAAAATTCACATGCAGATGATTTTTAATACCTTCATTTCGACAAAATACTGATAAAATACCTCAGCATTAATTCTTTTATTTATATCCACATAAAATAAATATTTTCCTATCTACTGCATAGAATAAATATTTTCTTATCATATAAATCAATAATTAATTATTCACAAATAATATTACAGAATCACAATTATGACAACCAAGTCGTTCCCAGGAAATAGGGGGCTTTTCGATAAGGATTTCTCCTTACTAGCGCGTAATTAAGTGACCAAACCTCTCCTTAGACAGAACTTCCTTAGACATTACCAATAATGCTATCTAATAATATTATTCAAATAATATGAACTATTGATTTGATAATAGAGATACTATGCAGTGACAATTATTGAAACAACAATAATATAAAATATTAACGTAGCAATTATTGAATCAATAAAATAAAAATTGAACAGTAATTACTGTAACAATTATTGAGTAGTGCCTTTTTACGTAAGGATCAATAATTCAACAATACTATGCAATATTATGTGCTACTGTGCACCCACACGTATTACTGTATTTTAACCACCGGATATTCCAACAGTGTTAACGGTAATAATTACGCCGTTATTTATAAAAACTCAAACTTGTCGTTTTCTTCATCCGACCGTTTTCCATTATGGGGCCCATAAATGACTGCGCCATCGTATGAATATTTCCCGACAGCAAGAATATTCCACGACTAAACGAATATTCCCCTACAACAATGAATATTTTATAACCACTTGCTTATTTTACAAAATTTGCACATTTCACCCATAACCAAAGCATTATATCAAATTAACACCTTATTATTCAAAATAATAATTAGAGAAAATTTGATTTTATTTATGAATAAGTTGGGGTCTTACACTTATAATAAGAATACAACAACGAAATACTATAATTTCAATATCTAATCACTTTCTCGATCTAGCCGGAATAACTGGCATCGATCTGTCAATAATAATTGAGTCCTCTTCTCGAACCTATCAAGTTCTAACAAATGTTCGTCTAGCCATAATAATTAGCTAAGACATTTCTCAACACAATTCGATAATAGACATGAATTATATGTACTATCAATAATAGCTTCTACGGATGTAAGTATCCAACAACAAATATTCTCCAAGTATATTCTCAGAATCACTAATTCAATTTAAATTAATAAACATGCACTAACTGCGAATAATTAACAATAATTCTCAGACGTGGTCTAACCGATAATAATTTACCACCATAATATTTAAAAAGCATTAACTCAAGTTTGAGTTAAGAAAACTTGCCTTCTCCGTTGATTACTGCTACACAATATATTTATCTGCTTTTGAAAAACCTATAATCACAATATTGGTCTCACAATTAGAATAATAAATCATAACACGTATCACTGTAATTTTCAGTCAATCTTTCTCCTAGACACATTACCACATAGTTACATCAGTGTTTATAACCTATATAAACACTTATCAAGTCTAACTAGTTCGGTCTGGTTGAACTTCAGTCTATTCTCGGTGTCCTGGTCACCCTATTCGACAATTAACACACTTATTGTCAATTAAACTCGATCTCTAAGCTTTAATATTATTTTAGGTAAGTCGAATATCGTTTTTAATATTTTTCAGAAGCTTTTAATAAATTTTAAACAATTATTATAATTTATAATAATTCTTTAAACACTGGAATCATTTTTAAATGATTTAAATATCAAATAATCTTATCATAATTAATATTTAATAATATTAAAATATTAATGACATACTTGTCAAAATATTAAAGTTATTATTAATAACTTAAAATATTTTTAAATTATCAATATTCTACTTAAATAATTTTTAAAATAATTAAAATTATTTTTAAACCATCACCATTAATATTTAAATATTAATGAAATTCTCATCAAAATATTAAAAGTCATTAATTATAACTTAAAATATTTTTAAATTATTTTTCTCATTTTTAAATCAATAAAATCATTTTTTCATCATTTATTTAATATACTAATTAAATAAATCTAATATCATTAATATTAATTTATTAATGAGAATTGTTCAAAAACATTGAAAATTATATTTTATAATTTAAAATATTTTTAAACACTTTATTCTTATTTAAAATAATTTTTATAATATAAAAATTATTTTTCTCTAATTTATTTAATACACTAATTAAATAAATTAAATATCATTAATATTCAAATAATTACAAATATTAATGAAAAATATTCCAAATTATCAAAAGTTATTTTTCATAATTTAAAATAATTTTTAAAACTATTTTTGTAATTTTTAGAAATTTATTTCTATTTTTAATCATTTTTCGAAAAATCAGAAAATAAAAATATTAAAACCGTCGCTATAGCCTATAGCGACACTAAGCGTCGTTGTTGGTGTTCTTGGGGCTCAAGATCATTGACAGTCACTGTTCAAGGGGTCACGTTTGACCAGCTTTAAATCTCAATACAATCATGTTATAGGCTAACTTGAACTTTGATCTTGTAATATACATGTAGTACTACAATTATCAACCACTATCTTGGTCATACAACAACTTAGATGCACGATGTGAACCTTTGAAGTCGCTATCAGACAGCTCCTGGGTTTTCTGGGTAACCCAGAAACCCAGGCAGGTTCATGCTACCACTTTCCAGCCCAATTAAGTTTATGTTCTGGTCATTAGTTTGCAGTTTTTATGGTTCACGTATGTAGTTCTCATGTCAAGGAACAGATAGAAATCAACAGATCAGTCTAACAACATTAACATCACCAGATTCAGTCCCGTCAAAGTCTGTCAGAAAATTTGTTCATACGGTTTCTGGGTTTCCAGAAATGCTAAATCAGTGACGAGTGGCCAACTTTGACCATTCACTACGTTCGATCTATTGATGTTTTGGTGGTTCTAAAGACATGGATCTAGAGTCCATCTAACAAGCTACAACTTCGTTACAAACACATCAACAAACAACATCATACCTGACAGATCAAAGCGATGCAAAATCTTTTCAGACTCGGATATATGATTTCTGGGTTACCCAGAAATCATCCAGTCAAGCTCGGTTAACGGGTTTTGACCCTGAATAACTTACAATCAGGACATGGAATGGCTGTGATTTCACTTCCAAATCAAAGACCTGATGACAAACTACAGATTTAAAACTTAAAACAACAAAAATAATAAACAGAGAAGAATCTAGGGCCACTAACATTTGGTTGTCAGACCACTTTTTGTGTTCTTGGACAATTTTTGAAAAAGTTCACTTTTAAAGCCATTTGATGCTATAGATCTATGATGGATCATCATAGATCTTCTCAAAACATATTCTAGCATGATTCTAAACACATAAACACATACCTAGACTAAGCATACAAGATCAAAGTAGGTTTAGGAATTTATACCTTGTAGTTCTAATCCTTGATCTTAGCTCTCCAAATCTGATCTTGGTAATCTGGGAGGTTGTTTAAGGACTAATATACCTAGATATTTCGGATATGTAGAGAGAGAAGGAGTTGGTTGTGAGCTAGAGAGCAAATGAGAAAATACATGAACTTTCTCTCTCTTTAATCTATATATAATATGATATAATGTATAGATCTGATGTGTTGGCTGATTTGCTGGAGTTTTTTAAAGTCACAATGTCAATATTAGTTGGTGAACAACTAAAGTTGTCAGTAAACCTTACAAGTTAACTAATAAAGAATGTGAAAAGGGCATTTTGATCATTTGTAATGTAATTTTAATGGCATTCTTGACCTTTGATCGATCCAACCCTTAGGGTTTAACCCTAAGGTTCTAACCCTTAGGTTTTACAACTCTAATTTTTAAGATTTTTCTAATTAGGATTTTAAAATAGAAAATTAAGATAACAAAAATATAATTAGTGTTTCCTAATTATATTAAAGTTTACTAATCACATTAGGGCTTACTAATTAGGATTAGGATTTCCAAATTAGGGCTTAGGGTTCCCGAATTTAAAATTAGGTTTTTCCGATTTTCAATTAGGGTTCCTAACAGTACGCTAGAATTTCTAATCCCTTATTAGGGTTTACTAATATTATACCCTACTCGATCAATCATTGATTAAAATTTCTATACAAAAGGACTAAGTTCTCACAGTTATGTTTATTATAACCGTAATTTTTATCGAATTCCTATCCGGACTTAGGGTTAGGATTTCTATTCGCAGTTAAGCACAACTCTACTCTTATTTTCTCAGTCAATACACAAATTGACCACATCCCAAGACTCGTATCACAGATACTCGGCACATAATTGATAATCAATATTAATATTAAATAAAAAAAAATTATTCGTAAAATTCGGATTATTCGAAATCCCAGGTTATCACGTTCTACCCTCCTTATAAGGATTTCGTCCTCGGAATCACCGCTTTCTTATTCTTTACAATCTTTTAAAATTGTATCATCAATTCATTCTTGTTAACACAATACAAATTTGTGTCTCATATTCTAACCTGTGACTTGGATCTATAAAAGAAAACATTTCCCAGTAATTATATAACTCATAATACTCGCGTAATAAAATTTCTAAACGAAATTATTACCTGTCTCCACCTCCTGGACAGCCACTGCATCTTGCACCGTCATGTTGAATGCACAGGTCATTGGTCTTCCTGGCTGTGCAGGTCCTCGAACCGCCAAGGTTTTGCTACCAGGTCCCTTATTGACACTTTCCTTCTCCATATTTCTCTTCGGACAGTTCCGAACTAGATGATCTGTCGATCCACACGCAAAACAACCTTGTATCTTCTTCGGAATTGGGACAATTAGGTGACATGTGTCCCTCTTGACCGCAGTTATATCAAACTCCTTTTTTCTTCAGACAAACTCCTGAATGGTTCTTTCCACAAGTCACACATGTCTCCCTCCCTTTCCTATTCTCTTCTGTCTTATTACCTGACTGGGTATTCTCGCTGTACTTTCTCTTGTTCGGATTACTACCACCACTGCTTCGTCTATCATTAGTCTTCTTATTCTTCTCTTGATGAAATCGAGATGCAGCTTCGCTCCCTCCTTCAGCAATTAACGCTTTTTCCATTAAAGCCGCAAATGTTTTGATCTGTAATACTGCTACCTTGTTGAATATCCCTGGCTTCAGTCCATTCTCAAATTTTCTCTCTTTTCTCGCCTCTGTGTCCACCTGATGAGGTGCAATTCTCGCTAACTCGTTGAATTTAGCAGCGTATTCTAATACCGACATGTTCTCCTGCTTCAGTTCTAAAAATTTGACTTCCATCCTGGATTGCATACTCGGCGAAAAAGTAGTTCTCAAAGAATAACTCCTTGAATCTTGTCCAAGTCACCACAGCGGTACCAGCTCTCGCCTGATTAGTCTCCCACCAGTAATTAGCTTCTCCTTTCATCAAGTATGTTGCAAAAGCTGTCTTTTTCTCTTCTGCCACCCTCACAATAATGAATGCTTTCTCCATCTCCTTCACCCAAGTTTGGGCTTCAATCAGATCTGTAGTCCCCTTAAACTCTGGCGGTCCTATCGTTTTAAAGTCCTTGAAATTCGCCAATCTGTTGGCTGGCTATTCTCTCGCTCTTGTTGCTGGCGCTCTATTCCCCATAGCTTCGGCTATGATATTTGTAAAGTTTTGCATCGGGTCTGCTTGACCTCCCTCATTATTCACTGACTGCTCTTCTCTCTGATTTCGATTCTGTCGTCTAGGCGATATGATCCGATTTAAATAAAAATCTTACATTAATTCTCTTTATTCAGACAAATTCTTATTAATAGCACAATAAAAATTTAACACAATTTCTCATATATTCACATATTTATTCAAATAGCACATAGTACATTTAACATTTAATACATATTACTATCCCTTTTTAAATAAATTTTAGGATTAACCCACACAAATTTACACAAAAAATTGCAATTCTCCAACTTTACACAAAAGTTGCAATTCTCCTTTCACACATAACTATTCCCAGTTCGTCAAACTTTCCACAGTTATGAGTTCACGAACTTGCCATAATTATATGAGTGCATGAACTTATCCTAGTCAGACCATTGACGTCCATTCCTTGAGGGGCTCAGAACATTTCATATAATTATGAGTCATGAACTTACCATAAGTATGTGTTTTAAGAACACACAAATTAATCTTAATCTTATATTCATATAGACAATAAAGATTTCATTCATACAAATATATATATATATATATATATATATGTATATATATATATATATATATACACACACACACACACACACATATGCGTACACATCGTTCTCGATATTACAACTTTTAATATCACATCCTACTACCAAAAGATTCTACCACTTATATCTAAGCTATCTACCGTCCACTCCCTTCACCAGTCTTCTTCTTGCTGGGACACTTGTTGAATCCGTGACCCATTCTCCCACATGAAAAACACTTCCTCATATTCGGCTTAGGAAAATGTAAAGAAATATGTCCTTCCTGCTTACAGTTGAAACACACGTTCTTCCACGTCATGCATTCTCCCACGTGAGTCTTTCCACACTTGCTACAGACTTATTTCTTCTTCGGGTTTGAATTTTCAGAATTATCACTGTCGTTGTCCCTCTTTCTCTTATTCTTGCCCTTTTGCTTGATTGTTCCTTCAGACGATCCACCACCTTCAGTCTTCATCCTTTCCACTTGCGCCTTCAACTCATTCCGTTCTTCGGTCATCTCGTGTAATGGTCGCTCTGTCTTCCACAACTCCTCCAAGAGAAATACTTTACTCCTGAGTTCTTGAACTTCTGTAGATTCTTGATCTTTTTCTCCAACTTTGGTCTTATTCTCTTTCTCCACCTTAACTTCCTCGGACTCTGCCTCCTCATCTCCACTCAGATACATCTCGGGATAATTATCATGATCACTCCCCAGATTGATCAAAGGTTCATCTTTTCCAACCTACTCAGCTGATTCGCTTTGCGCTGGCACCTCGGCTATTGCCACTGGTGCAACAGCCGCTAGTATCTCCACATTCATTTTATCTTCTCCTAACATCCTACAATCAGTTTAAATAACTTGATTAGTACTTCATTAGTACAAACTTAATACACATGATGTGTCCACACATCTTTCTATTGATGTGCTTCGTCAATCCCTCACTTAGAACTCTAAATGAGTTTTCTCTATCTCACTTATGGTTATAATCCTAGGGTTTTCCCCATCCCACTTAAGGTTTATAACCTATAGCTTTGATACCAACCTGTGATGCCCCCAAATTCGGGTTACCTGACCCCCAAGTTTGGTGCTCACGATCCACAATATAATAACCTTTAACTACCCATTCATTTATAAATAGCAATACATATATTATTAACAGATGTTGTTAATACATTCGTCTCAGTTTATCTAACCTTAACATTACAAACATACCCTTTAGATTTACAAAAAAGGTTTACAAATATAACATAATAATAATGTTCATTATGTACTATTCCAGCATTATGCATTTGCCTTTGTTCTTCTTAGACCCGCTGGCCTCTTCGTTCCTAGCTGAAATATTTTATTTAGCAAGGGTGAGCAACAAGTTTGCCCTGCAAGTTAAGACATACAATTAATGCATAAGAATCAAAAATAACAGACTATCTATTTTGATAGAATGACACCAAAGTTCGGGGAACTTTGAAATAGCTGAATAATTCGTTATCTCTAATAAGTCTTCTCGCATTCTATGCAACATAATAATATAATAATGAAAGAGTACAATACTTTCAAAGTTTCTACGATATTCTAATGAATAATCAAGAATCAATTCTACGCAATAACAAAGTGGAATATTTTTCCAGATTTATGCTGAGCGATACATTGGATCTTGAACTTCTCTTCTCGAGTAACTATCAAAGATTTACCTTTAATATACTCAGGTGTATCAGATAACCATATAGATTAAATTATACCCCTCTGCAAGTACTTAGAGTGGCCAACTCCTTGTACCCTATATTATGCATAATACTTACACGCGCGCACCGACCGAATATACGACAAAAAATATTTCCTTTATATAAAAGGTTGTTCTTGTCAGTCTTATAATAAGAATACAACAACGAAATACTATGATTTCAATATCTAATCACTTTCTCGATCTAGCCGGAATAACTGGCATCGATTTGTCAATAATAGTTGAGTCCTCTTCTTGAACCTATCAACTTCTAACAAATATTTGTCTAGCCAGAATAATTAGCTAAGACATTTTTCAACACAATTCGATAATAGACAGGAATTATATGTACTATCAATAATAGCTTCTATGGATGTAAGTATCCAACAATAAATATTCTCCAAGTATATTCTCAAAATCACTAATTCAATTTGAATTAATAAACATGCACTAACTGCGAATAATCAACAATAATTCTTAGACGTGGTCTAATCAATAATAATTTACCACCATAATATTTAAAAAGTATTAGCTCAAGGTTGAGTTAAGAAAACTTGCCTTCTCCGTTGATTACTGCTACACAATATATTTATCTGCGTTTGAAAGACCTATAATCACAATATCGGTCTCACAATTAGAATAATAAATCATAACACATATTACTGTAATTTATAGTCAACCTTTCTCCTAGACACATTATCACATAGTCACATCAGTGTTTATAACCAATAAAAACACTTATCAGGTCTAACTAGTTCGGTCTGGTTGGACTTCGGTCTATTATTAAATATTAATGACATATTTGTCAAAATATTAAAGTTATTATTAATAACTTAAAATATTTTTAAATCATCAATATTATACTTAAATGATTTTTAAAATAAATAAAATTATTTTTAAATCATCATCATTAATATTTAAATATTAATGAAATTCTTATCAAAATATTAAAAGTCATTAATTATAACTTAAAATATATTTAAAATATTTTCCTCATTTTTAAATCAATAAAATTATTTTTTCATCATTTATTTAATATACTAATTAAATAAATCTAATATCATTAATATTAATTTATTACTGAGAATTCTCCAAAAATATTAAAAATTACATTTTATAATTCAAAATATTTTTAAACACTTTATTCTTATTTAAAATAATTTTTATAATATAAAAATTATTTTTCTCTAATTTATTTAATACACTAATTAAATAAATTAAATGTTATTAATATTCAAATAATTACAAATATTAATGACAAATATTCCAAATTATCAAAAGTTATTTTCATAATTTAAAATAATTTTTAAAACTATTTTTGTAATTTTTAGAAATTTATTTCTATTTTAATCATTTTCTGGAAAATCAAAAAATAAAAATATTAAAACCGTCGCTATAGCCTATAGCGACACTAAGCGTCGCTGTTGGTGTTCTTGGGGCTCAAGATCCCTGACAGTCAGTGTTCAAGGGTCACGTTTGACCAGCTATAAATCTCAGTCCAATCATGTTCTGGGTAAGCTTGAACTTTGATCTTGTAGTATACATGTAATACTACAAATATCAACCACTATCTTGGTCATACAACAACTCAGCTGCACGATCTGAACCTTTGAAGTCGCTGTTAGACAGCTCCTGGGTTTTCTGGGTAACCCAGAAACCCAGACAGGTTCATGCTACCACTTTCCAGCCCAATTAAGTTTATGTTCTGGTCATTAGTTTGCAGTTTTTATGGTTCACGTATGTAGTTCTCATGTCAAGGAACACATAGAAATCAACAGATCAGTCTAACAACATTAACATCACCAGATTCAGTCCGATCAAAGTCTGTCAGAAAATTTGTTCATACGGTTTCTGGGTTTTCCAGAAACGCTAAATCAATGACGAGTGGCCTACTTTAACCATTCACTACGTTCGATCTATTGATGTTTTGAAGGGTTTAAAGACATGGATCTAGAGTCCATCTAACAAGATATAACTTGGTTACCAACACATCAACAAACAACATCATACTTGACAGATCAAAGTGATGCAAAATCTTGTCAGACTCGAATATATGATTTCTAGGCTACCTAGAAATCATCCGGTCAAGCTAGGTCAACGGGTTTTGACCATGAATAACTTACAATCTGGACATAGAATGGTTGTAATTCCACTTCCAGATCAAAGATGTAAGACCCAAACTTTCATAAATAAAGATTAATTTTTCTCGAAATATATTTTTAAATATTATGGTATAGTTTTGATATAATGTTATAGTTGTGGGTAATATTTATAAATTTTACAAAGTATGCAAGTTGTTGTAAAATATTCGATTGGTCGGGGAATATTCGTTTTAAACATAAAATATTCGTACGACGGCACAATCATTGGTGGACCCCACAACAAAATTATTGTCGGAGTTACAAAACGACAGGAATATCTTTTTATAAAAATAATAGCGAGAGTTTTACCGTTAACTGTTGAACTACCCGGTGGTAAAAGTACAGTAATACGCGTGGTTGCATAGTAGCACACGGTATTGATTATTGATGCTTACGTGAGAAGTCACTCAGATATACTCAATTATTGCTACAGTAATTGCTGCATAATATCTCTCATATTTTTTATTCACAGTGTCACCTGCATAATATTTTATATTATTAAATCAATAATTGAGACAATAAAGTTATTCATATTATTATTTGCAATATTGACGATGTCTAGAAAGTTCTGTCGAGGAGAGGTTTGGTCACCTAATTGCTCGTCAATAGGGAGAAATCCTTATCGGAAAGCCCCCTCTTTCCTGAAAATGATCTGGTTGTTAAATATTGTAAGTTATAATATTAATGATGAATAATTGTTGAAGTATTAAGAATGTGTTTGTTGAAGATAAGTGAATTACAAAAGTTAGAGGGGAATAATGCAAACTTGGAAAACTTTATGGGTACTAAAGTGTAATAAGTTAAATAAATCTGGACCATTGGTGGTGGTTTTAATAGTAAATTAATCTGGACCATTGGTAGTGGTTTTAATAGTAAATCAATTTGGACCGTCGATGGTGGTTTTAATAGTAAATCAATCTGGACCGTCGGTGGTGGTTTTAATAGTAAATCAATCTGGACCGTCGGTGGTAGTTTTAAAAGTACATCAATCTGGACCGTCGATGGTGGTTTTAAAAGTAAATCAATCTGGACCGTTAATTGTGATTTTAATAGTAATCAATCTGGACCGTTCGTGAATTAGTTACTATTTAGGCATTTCTCCTATAAATAGAAGCTTAATTCTTCTTTCATTCTCACCAATTCACTGAGACTCACAAGAGAAACTATAGGGAGAGAAACTATAGAGAGCAAAAAGAAGAGTATTCTGCTACTTAACTATTGCAGTATCCAGTCTTCTACTAAGGTAAGAGATATTATTTGTTGTATTCGTAAGGGGTATTATTTCTTTCGTATTCATAAGGAATACTATTTTTTTTCGTATTCATCCTTTAATATGTCGGAATAACCTGTCTACGCGGATTATGTACCGTATGACAGTTGAAAATTCATTTACAGTTTCGTATGTTATTTCTTTTCATATTCTTTAATCTAAACTTACTATGATAAGTATTGCTTCTATAATCCTTGAAATTAATGGAATATCCTTGAGTTTTGCGCTTCATCTAGTATCGTTTCGTTGGAATATTGATATGAACTTTCTTATTAAATATCAATATTTTCACCGGGGTAGTATTCACGGGTTACTATTCTCTCAGTTACTATTCACTAAAATATTATTCACTCGGGTATTCGGGACACTTTTCATGTCGGGATACTATTCACGAGTTACTATTCCCTCAAATATTATTCACTCGGGTATTCGGGGTACTTTTGATGCCGGGATACTATTCACGAAGTAATATTCACGTGGTACTACTCACAAAAAATTGATTTCTTTTCTGTCCAAAATATTTTTGATGCATGGATATTATTCTTGAATTTTACTCCACAAAGCAGTATCATATTGACAATTTGGACATTATTAAATTCTGGATAAATTAAATTATAAATCTTTAAAATTTATCATTTACTTTTATTTAATTGAATTCTTATATCATTGTCATCATCCTCATGCTGATATTGTGATGAAAGTCATCTTTGGCCCGTAGTGCATAGATGGACTGTTGATTGGTATGATTATGACCAGGGATAATTCGGTATAGTCATGACCATTGATGATTACACGAATATCCTTAGCCCGTAGTGCATGGATAATTTGTGGATGTGATACTAATGAATATCCTTGGCTCGTAGTGCAGGAATGATTCGATGATGTGGTTTATTTATTAAGTTGAGTCTCAGTGATAAAGTTGATGAAAACCTTTTTAAATCAGAGAAGATAGTAGATATCATGCTCTACTTGACTCTTCTAATGGATTGATTATTCTGCTGCAGTTAAACTTGTTGTCTATTATATTCTATCAGTTTAACATTGTTGAAGGCTAATGATAACTTATTCTGCATTATCTTAGTCATAATATTTCTTACTGGGCTAGTTGAGCTCACCCTTTTCCTTTCATTATTCTCTTCAGGAAATGAGAACATAGCCGGGACTAGTCGGGGAACGGAGTGATGGTCCGAGATGGCTGTTTTAGTAATCCTCACTATTTAGTGTGATAATAAATGTAATAAGGATTGAATTTGAGTTTGGATATTGTCTATGAGACAATATTCGTGTAAAAACTCTCAGCACTTGTTGTATAATTAAGTTTATATTTGTATTTTGTACCATGTGTTTGGCGACCCAAGATGGGTGATTTATACCTATTTTGGGGGCGTCACAGTTGGTATCAAAGCTTAGGGATATGATCCCTGGCTGAGATGTGAGACAAGAACTAGGAGGGGAGAGACGGGGAATTCTTTCGCTAGTATGACCTACCTAAGTTTATTTGGTATTTAATTGGTTGGTCAGAGTATAGGGATAATATGTGACATGTCAATTAACCCTTATTTTGTGGCAGTGTTTAAAAATGGCATCTAAAAATGTTGAGATCAACAATGAAGCACATGAGACCGTTGAGTCACCAACGATCAATGGTTTTTTTGCCCATTGGCCACCGGTCGGGTGCACGTTCGTACAATTTGTTGACACGGTTGTTGGATGGTTATCGACCAGTAGGTCCTAGTAGGGGGTGCTTCGGCGTCGTCGAAAGGTCCGAAAGTCGGTGGCTTCCAAATTCGTGTTGGCTTGATGGAAATGCGAGCACCCGGTTAAGGGCCGTTCTTGACATTTTGTTGACATGATGACGCAAGATGGTTGTCGGCAAGTAGGTCTCAGTAAGTGGTGCTTTGAGTGCTGCTGAAAGGTCCGAACGTTGGTGGCCTATGTTTAGTGTCGGCTTAATGGAAAGAGGGGCGGGGGTTCTAAAAAATGGTTTTTTTGCCCATTGGCCATCGGTCGGTTGCACGTTCGTACAATTTGTTGACACGGTTGTTGGATGGTTACCGATCAGTAGGTCCTAGTAGAGGGTGCTTCGGCGCCGTCGAAAGGTCCGAAAGTCGCTGGCTTCCAAAATCGTGTTGGCTTGATGGAAATGCGAGCACCCGGTTGAGGGCCATTGTTGACATTTTGTTGGCATGATGATGCAAGATGGTTGTCGGCAAGTAGGTCTCAGTAAGTGGTGCTTTGAGTGCTGCTGAAAGGTCCGAACGTTGGTGGCCTATGTTGAGTGTCACCTTAATGGAAAGATGGGCGGGCGTTCCAAAAGCCCTATATCGAATAACTCCTGTTGAACTTCAGGAGTTAAAGACTCAGCTACAGGAATTATTAGACATCGGCTTCATTCGTCCTAGTACGTCTCCTTGGGTGTGCTCCTGTTCTATTCGTAAAGAAGAAAGATGGGAGTATGCGAGTTTGTATTGATTATCGGGAGTTGAATCATGTCACCATAAAAAATAGGTACCCATTACCACGCATTGATGACCACGTCGCTTTCTTGGTTTAGCTGGTTATTATCGGAGATTCGTGGAAGGATTTTCTTGAATCGCAACTCTATTAACTCAGCTGACTCGAAAAGATACAAAATTCAGTTGAAGCGAGGAATGTGACAAGAGTTTTCAAGAACTCTAGAGGAGACTCATTTCAGCACCTGTTCTGAGAATACTATCTGGGTCGGAGGGATTTGTCATCTACAGCGATGCTTCAGGCAGAGGGTTAGGATGTGTTCTCATGCAATATGGGAAAGTTATAGCCTATGCCTCACGACAACTCACAGAATATGAGAGGAATTACCCTACTCATGATCTAAAGTTGGCAGCTGTCATTTTCGTACTAAAGATCTGCAGGCATTACCTGTATGGAGAGAAAGTGGAGATCTATACGGATGATAAAAATCTTAAATATTTCTTCACCCAAAAGGAACTCAACATGCGACAACGACGTTGGCTTGAGTTGTTGAAAGATTATGATCATACAATTCAATACCATCCTGGAAAAGCTAACGTGGTAGCTGACACATTGAGTAGAAGGTCATATGCGGGTACGAGTGCGATATTGTCAACGCAAAGACCCATTTTGTATGACTCACAGAGGATGGAGATAGAGATAAAGACTCCAGTAACCCACGTAATGATAGCAAATATACGAGTAGAACCTACTTTAATCGATAAAGTTAAAGCTGTTCAAGCTATGGACCTGGAGCTGATGCGTATGAAGAAGAAAGTGTAAGAATGTGCTATTTCGGAAGCAAGAATCGATGAAGAAGGAATACTACGAGTCAACTCCAGACTTTGTGTTCCAAACGACCATGTTTTAAAGTATAAGATCATGATGGAGGTGCACAACACACCGTTTGTAATCCATCCTGGGAGTACCAAAATGTATCGTGATCTTCGACATACATTTTAGTGGAGCAATATGAAGAGAGAGGTAGCGGAGTTTATCTCAAGGTGTCTAACTTGCCAACGAGTCAAGGCGGAGCATCAAGTGCCAAAAAGGACATTGCAATCACTTGAAATTCTAAAATGGAAGTGGGAGCACATTACCATGGATTTCGTTACTGGTCTTCCCAAGGTTTCTCACGGCATAGATGCGATTTGGGTCATTGTTGATAGATTGACCAAGTCTGATCATTTCTTACCTAAACGAGAAACTTATTCACTTGAACGTCTTGCTCGTATGTACATAAATGAGATTGTAAGACTGTATGGCATTCTAGTATCCATAGTTTCTGATCGAGACACAAGATTCACTTCACGATTTTGGGTTAGTTTGCAAAAAGCTATGGGCACGGATTTACGATTTAGTTCGGCATATCATCCTCAAACGGACGGGCAGTCGGAGAGGACTATTCAAACTCTTGAGGATTTATTAAGACTCTGTGTCCTTGACTTCAAAGGAAGTTAGGACAAGTTCTTGCCATTAGTAGAATTCTCCTACAACAATAGTTATCAAGCAAGTGTTGGCATGGCTCCATTTGAGGCGTTGTATGGACGCAAGTGTCGTTCTCTAGTATGTTGGGACGAGGTGGGTGAAGCAACGTTGTTAGGACCGGAGTTGGTACGTATGACTACAGAAAAGATTCAAATGATCCGGCAACGTATAAAAACCTTACAAGATCGACAAAAGAGTTATGTTGATCTTCGTCAGAAGGATGTGGAATTTAATGTTGGAGAACATGTGTTGTTACGTGTTGCTCCATGGAAAGGAGTTACAAGATTTGGAAAGAGAGGAAAGCTCAATCCTCGATTCATTGGGACATTCAAAATCCTCTATCGAATAGGAACTGTGGCTTATAGACTCGCCTTACAGGCAAGTATGTCTCGTGTTCATAATATTTTTCACATATCTATGTTACGTAAATATGTGAAAGACCCGAACCATATTATTGAATTAGAACCGGACGAGATAGCGAAAGATTTAACGTATGAAGAGGTACCTGTTAAAAGCTTGGATAAGAAGGAGCATATTCTACGCTCCAAGGTTATACCTCAAGTCAAAGTTTTGTGGAGAAACCACGATGTTGAGGAAATGACCTGGGAGTTAGAATCTGAAATGAAATCAAAGTATCCTCACCTTTTCAACATACCAGGTATGTACCCTAATTTCGAGGATAAAATTTCATAAGAAGGGGAGGTTGTATGATCCCAACTTTCATAAATAAATATTAATTTTTCTCGAAATATATTTTTGAATATTATGGTGTGGTTTTGATATAATATTATAGTTGTGGATAATATTTATAAATTTTACAAAGTATACAAGTTGTTATAAAATATTCGATTGGTCGGGGACTATTCGTTTTAAACAAAAAATATCTGTATGACGGCACAATCATTAGTGGACCCCACAACGAAATTATTATCGGAGTTAGAAAATGACATAAATATCTTTTTATAAAAATAACGACGAAAGTTTTACCATTAACTGTTGAACTACCCGGTGGTAAAAGTACAGTAATACGCGTGGTTGCGTAGTAGCACACAGTATTGATTATTGATGATTACGTAAGAAGTCACTCAGTTATACTCAATTATTGCTACAATAATTGCTGCATAATATCTCTCATATTTTTTATTCACAGTATCATCAGCATAATATTTTATATTATTAAATCAATAATTGGGACAATAAAGTTATTAATATTATTATTTGCCATATTGACTATGTCTAGAAAGTTTTGTTGAGGAGAGGTTTGGTCACCTAATTGCGCGCCAATAGGGAGAAATCCCTATCGGAAAGCCCCCTCTTTCCTGGAAATGATCTGGTTGTTAAATATTGTGAGTTATAATATTAATGATGAATAATTGTTGAAGTATTAAGAATGTATTTATTGAAGATAAGTGAATTACAAAAGTTAGAGGGGAATAATGCAAACTTGGAAAACTTTATGGGTACTAAAGTGTAATAAGTTAAAAAAAATCTGGACCATTGGTGGTGGTTTTAATAGTAAATTAATCTGGACCATTGGTGGTGGTTTTAATAGTAAATCAATCTGGATCGTCGATGGCAATTTTAATAATAGTAAATCAATTTGGACCGTCGGTGGCAGTTTTAATAGTAAATCAATCTGGGCCATCGGTGGTGGTTTTAAAAGTAAATCAATATGGACCGTCGATGATGGTTTTAAAAGTAAATCAATCTGGACCGTCGATTGTGATTTTAATAGTAATCAATTTGGACCGTTCGTGAATTAGTTACTATTTAGTCATTTCTCCTATAAATAGAAGCTTAATTCTTCTTTCATTCTCACCAATTTACTGAGACTCACAAGAGAAACTATAGAGAGCAAGAAGAAAAGTATTCTGCTACTTAACTATTGCAGTATCCAGTCTTCTACTAAGGTAAGGGATATTATTTGTTGTATTCGTAAGGGGTATTATTTCTTTCGTATTCATAAGGAATACTATTTTTTTTCGTATTCATCTTTTAATATGTCGGAATAACCTGTCTACGCGAATTACGTACCGTATGGCAGTTGAAAATCCATTTACAAGTTTCGTATGTTATTTCTTTTCATATTCTTAAATCTAAACTTACTATGGTAAGTATTGTTTCTATAATCCTTGAAATTAATAGAATATCCTTGAGTTTTGTGCTTCATCCAGTATGGTTTCGTTGGAATATTGATCTGAACTTTCTTATTAAATATCAATATTTTTACCGGGATACTATTCACAGGTTACTATTCATTCGATTACTATTTAATAAATATTATTCACTCAAATATTCGGGACACTTTTCATGCCGTGTTACGATTCACGAGTTACTATTCACGGGTTACTATTCACTTAAATATTATTCACTCGGGTATTCGGGGCACTTTTCTAGAATGATAAACTCGTGGAGCCTACCAATTCTAGAATTTTCCACCAAAATGATAAACTCCGAAAATTCAACAATTTCTGAACCAGTCATCTCGTAAAATTCATAATAAATCATACGTTCATTTTTAACGGTTCAAAATTTGTGGGCATATACTCAACTTATATATGTATAACATATCCAAAAATTACCACGATCCAACTGTCGGATTAAAAATTATAACCCCCGCAAAATATCTCAAAAACCCTGATTTTTAATACCTCCATTCCGACAAAAATACGCATAAAAACCTCAACATTAACTCCTTCATTTTTTAACCACAAAAATATATCCCTCATTTATATCCACATAAAATAAATATTTTCTTATCATATGAATCAATAATTAATTATTCACAAATAATATTACAGAATCACATTTATGACAACCAGGCCGTTCCCAGGAAAGAGGGGGCTTTCCAATAAGGATTTCTCCTTACTGGCGCGCAATTAGATGACCAAACCTCTCCTTAGACAGAACTTTCTAGACATTGCCAATAATGCTATCTAATAATACTATTCAAATAATATGAATTATTGATCTGATAATGGAAAATACTGTGCAGCAACAATTATTGAACAACAATAATATAAAATTTCAACGTAGCAATTATTGAATCAATAAAATAAAATATTGAACAGTAATTACTGTAACAATTATTGAGTAGTGCATTCTTACGTAAGAATCAATAATTTCAAAAATACTGTGCAATACTGTGTGCTACTGTGCAATAACGCGTATTACTGTATTTTAATCACCAGGTATTCCAACAGTGTTAACGGTAACAACTACGCCGTTATTTGTAAAAACTCAAATTTGTCGTTTTCTTCACCCGACAGTTATTCGTTATGGGGCCCACAAATAGCTGCGCCGTCGTACGAATATTTCTCGACAGAAAGAATATTTCACGACCAAACGAATATTCCCCGACAACAATGATTATTTTATAACCACTTGCTTATTTTGAAAAAAATTCATATTTCACCCATAACTTTAAACTTTTATCAATTTAACCATTTACTGAATAGTAATTATAAGAAAAATTGAATACTTTTATTTCATAAAATTCGGGGTCTTACAATCTCCCCTCCTTATGAAATTTCGTCCCCGAAATTTACGTACCTGGTATTTCGAAGAGTTGAGAATACCTTCCTTTCATTTCAGATTCCATCTTCTCTGTCATCATAATTTCTCCATTGCTCATCTCCTGTATTTCAAATATCATTCTAGAATACAGCTTCAAAACAAGGTTAGTTGAACAAATTAACATATCACATAATATCCCGATATTATGACTGACCAACAAATAAGCTTAGGTAGGACACACTAGCGAAGAATTTACTCATCTCTCCCCTCCTAGTTCTATTTCCCAATCTCCGCCAGAGATCATATCCCTAAGCTCTGATACCACCTGTGACAACCCCAAAATAGGTTCATTCTACCCAACCCATTCTGAGTCGTCAAATACATGGTACAGAAAATAACTACAACTTTATTACAACAATTGTCGTGCAAAATACAACAACATATATGTTGTGAGTTTGGATACAAATATATACCAAATGTGACTCATGTTCCAACCGTGGACATCACCTCACAATAACACCTTACATAAAGGTATAGTCAAAAACTGTTTTAAAAATTAGAATCTTTGGGAAGTACTCAAGGAAACCTTCGTACATGGGAGGCCACGCGTCTAGGTTATGATAGATATCATATGGCCACAGAATTATCCTTGGTTGACCCAATAGACCCCAAAGAAAAACGAGAAGATTACTATCATATTCTTCCCAATGGTGAGTCTTCTCTTGACTTATCATTATCTTCACTGTCTCTAATTGAGAATTATACTTCAAACAAACACCAAGATTATATAGGTAGTGCCCATAGATATACTCAGCAAGTGGATGAGCACAACCCTGTCTTATGATGACACGAGGTTGTATGTCATTAGACATCTTGTATGATAGTGACAAAACACCCTTCCAACGTTGGGTTCGCCTCACCCTATTTTCTTCACCAAATATAACTACTAAATGATGACCACCGTTCTATTCCCTTGTTACCCCCGCTCGACCCAGCTACACTCTTATTACCTGAAAGGAATTGTGAAGCAAAAGGGTGAGCACAACTAGCTCAGTAAAGAATATCATGACTAAAGATAATTCAATTATCAATAGCCTTCATCAACAATAAATCAGAGATTTAGAACATATGGTAAATGATAAAAATTTCAACCATAGTTGCAGCGGAACGAGCAATCCATTAGAAGAGTCAAATAGACTATAAAGTCTATTATCTTCTCCATGTTAAAAATCCACCAATAATATTTTATCCATGTAACATCACTCAACAGTTCCTTTCCACAATCATATGAATAACTCATAATCATAATTGTGACTATAAATTTTTCTTCGCACCCAGGACGAAGAATATTTTCATCACCTGTCTTTACCTGAAACATCAAAGATCATGGTTATACCAAATCACAGTTCCTGTTTATAATCATACTAACAAATTCATCTTTGCACTACAGGCCAAAGATATTCATCAACAAACCATCTTTGCACTACGGGCCAAAGATATTCAACAACAGTTCATCTTTGCACTACAGGCCAAAGATATTCAACAACAGTTCATCTTTGCACTACAGGCCAAAGATATTCATCAACAGGCCATCTTTGCACTACATGCCAAAGATATTCATCAACAATTCATATTTGCACTACAGGCCAAATATATTCATATCTCAAAGAAATATATAATCATTTCAGAATTTATATAAACAATAATTATAACCATGTTGATCAATTCACCTTTGCACTTAAGCTTAAGATATTCAATTATAAATTCAATGGTCATGATCATACCAGTCACAATTCAACTTTGCACTACAGGCCAAAGAGAACCCTAGTCATGATCATACCAATAATCTACCCATCTTTACACTCCAGTGAAAGAGAATTTCAACATCAGGGTTATAAAAATGTTATATATGATGATAAAATCAATATAATCAATACATAGTTTTAATCTCAAGAGTAATATTCATAACTCAACTATAATTTGGTTAGAAAAAGAAACCAATTTTTATCGTGAATAGTAACTCGTGAATAGTAACTCATGAATAGTAACTCGACACAAAAAGATAGAAATTCCACAATAAAATCCATACCAGTATTTCGGTATAATGATATTGAAAGAATAATATTTCTTAAGCTTATAAACAATTTATTTAAATTGTTTACACTTTACTAAATAATGCATTTAATCATTCTAAAATACCAAACTCATAAGATTTTATCACCAATAATCAAAACCCTCATCAAAAATCTGCATATACCTCATATAGGATTCTCAAGCCATAAAATCCTATTTTCCAATTTTCTTACTTCACATAACATATTTAATTCATTTACTCATAACTAGTCCATTTTCATGAAAAATACCAAATCAGTTCCAAAAATATTTCTTTTCTGGGATTTAGCATAATATAGTCCCATATTGAACATATATTTTTCTCAGAATTTTTAAAACTCATTTACTATTTTTCATATGGCCAAAACCACCGAATATTTAGACATTTATCAAAAATTGTACTTTTGTCCAAAAATTCTGAAATTTACAGAGTATACTTCTATCATATACATGTACTCCCAATAAAAATTTCATCAATTTTGGAGTTAACCACAAGGAATTATAAGCGGTTACTTTTAAAATAGTCTTTTCTCATAAAATTCATAACTCTCAATCTATACATCCAAAAATCACCATTTTTGGACACAATCAAGAAAACTCATCAAAATATCATTTCAAATTTTTCCAGAATTTTTGAAGCTCAGAAAAATTACGAAACTGAAAATCATAACAACCCTTAAAATCCCTTAATATCCCTTACAATCCCTTACCTCAAAAGAGCAGTACTTCTGACTGGATATCGGATATGATGCTGAAGGAAACTTGCACTGATGAATAGAAACTCACCCAGTATCTAAAAACTCACAAAATATGCTTCATAATATAGAGAGAGAAAGAGAGAAAGCTTATGTTTCTGGTGTGATTTTCAATTCTAACTTAGCCCTCTATTTATAGGAAAATTTTGGTAGGTTTGACCTGCAACCTGATGGCTTTACCTGCTACTATTCCCACCCACCACATTTAAAATATAATTCAGCACATTTCTTCACCAACCACAAGTGGGGCCCACCAATTCTAGAATTTTCCACCAAAATGATAAACTCCGAAAATTCAACAATTTCTGAACCAGTCATCTCGTAAAATTCATAATAAATCATACGTTCATTTTTAACGGTTCAAAATTTGTGGGCATATACTCAACTTATATATGTATAACATATCCAAAAATTACCACGATCCAACGGTCGGATTAAAAATTATAACCCCCGCAAAATATCTCAAAAACCCTGATTTTTAATACCTCCATTCCGACAAAAATACGGATAAAAACCTCAACATTAACTCCTTCATTTTTAACCACAAAAATATATCCCTCATTTATATCCACATAAAATAAATATTTTCTTATCATATGAATCAATAATTAATTATTCACAAATAATATTACAGAATCACATTTATGACAACCAGGCCGTTCCCAGGAAAGAGGGGGCTTTCCAATAAGGATTTCTCCTTACTGGCGCGCAATTAGATGACCAAACCTCTCCTTAGACAGAACTTTCTAGACATTGCCAATAATGCTATCTAATAATACTATTCAAATAATATGAATTATTGATCTGATAATGGGAAATACTGTGCAGCAACAATTATTGAACAACAATAATATAAAATTTCAACGTAGCAATTATTGAATCAATAAAATAAAATATTGAACAGTAATTACTGTAACAATTATTGAGTAGTGCCTTCTTACGTAAGAATCAATAATTTCAAAAATACTGTGCAATACCGTGTGCTACTGTGCAATAACGCGTATTACTGTATTTTAACCACCAGGTATTCCAACAGTGTTAACGGTAACAACTACGCCGTTATTTGTAAAAACTCAAATTTGTCGTTTTCTTCACCCGACAGTTATTCGTTATGGGGCCCACAAATAGCTGCGCCGTCGTACGAATATTCCCGACAGAAAGAATATTCCACGACCAAACGAATATTCCCCGACAACAATGATTATTTTATAACCACTTGCTTATTTTGAAAAAAAATTCATATTTCACCCATAACTTTAAACTTTTATCAATTTAACCATTTACTGAATAGTAATTATAAGAAAAATTGAATACTTTTATTTCATAAAATTCGGGGTCTTACAATCTCCCCTCCTTATGAAATTTTGTCCCCGAAATTTACGTACCTGGTATTTCGAAAAGTTGAGAATACCTTCCTTTCATTTCAGATTCCATCTTCTCTGTCATCATAATTTCTCCATTGCTCATCTCCTGTATTTCAAATATCATTCTAGAATACAGCTTCAAAACAAGGTTAATTGAACAAATTAACATATCACATAATATCCCGATATTATGACTGACCAACAAATAAGCTTAGGTAGGACACACTAGCGAAGGATTTACTCATCTCTCCCCTCCTAGTTCTATTTCCCAATCTCCGCCAGAGATCATATCCCTAAGCTCTGATACCACCTGTGACAACCCCAAAATAGGTTCATTCCACCCAACCCATTCTGAGTCGTCAAATACATGGTACAGAAAATAACTACAACTTTATTACAACAATTGTCGTGCAAAATACAACAACACATATGCTGTGAGTTTGGATACAAATATATACCAAATGTGACTCATGTTCCAACCGTGGACATCACCTCACAATAACACCTTACATAAAGGTATAGTCAAAAACTGTTTTAGAAATTAGAATCTTTGGGAAGTACTCAAGGAAACCTTCGTACATGGGAGGCCACGCGTCTAGGTTATGATAGATATCATATGGCCACAGAATTATCCTTGGTTGACCCAATAGACCCCAAAGAAAAACGAGAAGATTACTATCATATTCTTCCCAATGGTGAGTCTTCTCTTGACTTATCATTATCTCCACTGTCTCTAATTGAGAATTATACTTCAAACAAACACCAAGATTATATAGGTAGTGCCCATAGATATACTCAGCAAGTGGATGAGCACAACCCTGTCTTATGATGACACGAGGTTGTATGTCATTAGACATCTTGTATGATAGTGACAAAACACCCTTCCAACGTTGGGTTCGCCTCACCCTATTTTCTTCACCAAATATAACTACTAAATGATGACCACCGTTCTATTCCCTTGTTACCCCCGCTCGACCCAGCTACACTCTTATTACCTGAAAGGAATTGTGAAGCAAAAGGGTGAGCACAACTAGCTCAGTAAAGAATATCATGACTAAAGATAATTCAATTATCAATAGCCTTCATCAACAATAAATCAGAGATTTAGAACATATGGTAAATGATAAAAATTTCAACCATAGTTGCAGCGGAACGAGCAATCCATTAGAAGAGTCAAATAGACTATAAAGTCTATTATCTTCTCCATGTTAAAAATCCACCAACAATATTTTATCCATGTAACATCACTCAACAGTTCCTTTCCACAATCATATGAATAACTCATAATCATAATTGTGACTATAAATTTTTCTTCGCACCCAGGACGAAGAATATTTTCATCACCTGTCTTTACCTGAAACATCAAAGATCATGGTTATACCAAATCACAGTTCCTGTTTATAATCATACTAACAAATCCATCTTTGCACTACAGGCCAAAGATATTCATCAACAAACCATCTTTGCACTACGGGCCAAAGATATTCAACAACAGTTCATCTTTGCACTACAGGCCAAAGATATTCAACAACAGTTCATCTTTGCACTACAGGCCAAAGATATTCAACAACAGTTCATCTTTGCACTACAGGCCAAAGATATTCATCAACAGGCCATCTTTGCACTACATGCCAAAGATATTCATCAACAATTCATATTTGCACTACAGGCCAAATATATTCATATCTCAAAGAAATATATAATCATTTCAGAATTTATATAAACAATAATTATAACCATGTTGATCAATTCACCTTTGCACTTAAGCTTAAGATATTCAATTATAAATTCAATGGTCATGATCATACCAGTCACAATTCAACTTTGCACTACAGGCCAAAGAGAACCCTAGTCATGATCATACCAATAATCTACCCATCTTTACACTCCAGTGAAAGAGAATTTCAACATCAGGGTTATAAAAATGTTATATATGATGATAAAATCAATATAATCAATACATAGTTTTAATCTCAAGAGTAATATTCATAACTCAACTATAATTTGGTTAGAAAAAGAAACCAATTTTTATCGTGAATAGTAACTCGTGAATAGTAACTCATGAATAGTAACTCGACACAAAAAGATAGAAATTCCACAATAAAATCCATACCAATATTTCGGTATAATGATATTGAAAGAATAATATTTCTTAAGCTTATAAACAATTTATTTAAATTGTTTACACTTTACTAAATAATGCATTTAATCATTCTAAAATACCAAACTCATAAGATTTTATCACCAATAATCAAAACCCTCATCAAAAATCTGCATATACCTCATATAGGATTCTCAAGCCATAAAATCCTATTTTCCAATTTTCTTACTTCACATAACATATTTAATTCATTTACTCATAACTAGTCTATTTTCATGAAAAATACCAAATCAGTTCCAAAAATATTTCTTTTCTGGGATTTAGCATAATATAGTCCCATATTGAACATATATTTTTCTCAGAATTTTTAAAACTCATTTACTATTTTTCATATGGCCAAAACCACCGAATATTTAGACATTTATCAAAAATTGTACTTTTGTCCAAAAATTCTGAAATTTACAGAGTATACTTCTATCATACACATGTACTCCCAATAAAAATTTCATCAATTTTGGAGTTAACCACAAGGAATTATAAGCGGTTACTTTTAAAATAGTCTTTTCTCATAAAATTCATAACTCTCAATCTATACATCCAAAAATCACCATTTTTGGACACAATCAAGAAAACTCATCAAAATATCATTTCAAATTTTTCCAGAATTTTTGAAGCTCAGAAAAATTACGAAACTGAAAATCATAACAACCCTTAAAATCCCTTAATATCCCTTACAATCCCTTACCTCAAAAGAGCAGTACTTCTGACTGGATATCGGATATGATGCTGAAGGAAACTTGCACTGATGAATAGAAACTCACCAAGTATCTAAAAACTCACAAAATATGCTTCATAATATAGAGAGAGAAAGAGAGAAAGCTTATGTTTCTGGTGTGATTTTCAATTCTAACTTAGCCCTCTATTTATAGGAAAATTTTGGTAGGTTTGACCTGCAACCTGATGGCTTTACCTGCTACTATTCCCACCCACCACATTTAAAATATAATTCAGCACATTTCTTCACCAACCACAAGTGGAGCCCACCAATTCTAGAATTTTCCACCAAAATGATAAACTCCGAAAATTCAACAATTTCTGAACCAGTCATCTCGTAAAATTCATAATAAATCATACGTTCATTTTTAACGGTTCAAAATTTGTGGGCATATACTCAACTTATATATGTATAACATATCCAAAAATTACCACGATCCAACGGTCGGATTAAAAATTATAACCCCCGCAAAATATCTCAAAAACCTGATTTTTAATACCTCCATTCCGACAAAAATACGGATAAAAACCTCAACATTAACTCCTTCATTTTTTAACCACAAAAATATATCCCTCATTTATATCCACATAAAATAAATATTTTCTTATCATATGAATCAATAATTAATTATTCACAAATAATATTACAGAATCACATTTATGACAACCAGGCCGTTCCCAGGAAAGAGGGGGCTTTCCAATAAGGATTTCTCCTTACTGGCGCGCAATTAGATGACCAAACCTCTCCTTAGACAGAACTTTCTAGACATTGCCAATAATGCTATCTAATAATACTATTCAAATAATATGAATTATTGATCTGATAATGGAAAATACTGTGCAGCAACAATTATTGAACAACAATAATACAAAATTTCAACGTAGCAATTATTGAATCAATAAAATAAAATATTGAACAGTAATTACTGTAACAATTATTGAGTAGTGCCTTCTTACGTAAGAATCAATAATTTCAAAAATACTGTGCAATACCGTGTGCTACTGTGCAATAACGCGTATTACTGTATTTTAACCACCAGGTATTCCAACAGTGTTAACGGTAACAACTACGCCGTTATTTGTAAAAACTCAAATTTGTCGTTTTCTTCACCCGACAGTTATTCGTTATGGGGCCCACAAATAGCTGCGCCGTCGTACGAATATTCCTCGACAGAAAGAATATTCCACGACCAAACGAATATTCCCCGACAACAATGATTATTTTATAACCACTTGCTTATTTTGAAAAAAATTCATATTTCACCCATAACTTTAAACTTTTATCAATTTAACCATTTACTGAATAGTAATTATAAGAAAAATTGAATACTTTTATTTCATAAAATTCGGGGTCTTACAGATATTATGCCTTAATCAAATTCGTCATTTTCTCAGTCAAGAGTTCTTATCATATCAATTTAATAAGAACAGCTTTTTAAAACACATTTGATTTAAAAAAATTTAAAAATGCTTGATCTAGCTGATATAATTAGCATAGACATATCTCATAAACAGTTCATGAATGAAGAACTTTAATTTAATTCACAGTTCAATACTAATTGAACATGAATTCAATTGCACAAAGTGCGAATTTTAATAATCATTATAGATGTAAATAATCATCAATAATTATTCAATAACATGCTTTGAAATTAATAACTCGAGTTTGAGTTAGGAGACTTGCCTCGTCTGTAGATTACGGCTACGCAATTAATTTATATCCACTATGCAGTTAAATTATCTTCCTTTGAGAGACCTATAGTTAATCTTTCAATTATTCATTGCATAACCTTAGATTATGTAATCACATAAATATTATACATTACATTTAGTTCTTATAAACATTATCCTGTCTCGATAATGTTACTATTAAATAACAACGTAATATTATTAATCTTGATAATATTTAATTCACCTCTTAGTATTATTAGTTCTCTAATAATACTTTCATTTGGTTACTAATATTATTAATATCTTAATAATATTTTAATATCTTACTAATATTATTAATCTTTTTAATAATATTTTAATTATGCATTAATATTATTACCTTAATAATATCTTACTTATGCTTTAGTATCATTAATCATTTACTAATATTATTATTATTTAATAATTTCTTATTCATTTAATAATATCTTATTCCATTACTAATATTATTAATCATTTAATAATACTTTAATCATTTATCAATGCTTAAATCAAATATTATTAACTATTTAATAATATTTTAAAGAAATTTTAATCTTAAATATTTTTATTTACTTATCAATATCAAATTCTAATATTATTAATATCATAATAATATTCTAATAATTTATTGGATTAATAAACAATTTATTCTAATCGTTCATCCTTATTAAATCTCTTATTTAGTATCCATAAAAGGTCATAAATAATATTTCTTATCATAAATTACCAAAGTGCTCTAAGATAGTCATGATATGATATAGTATGAGTATTCAAGCATAAAAATCACCTTTTTCTTATTAAAGACATCATTTAACTATTTATTTCCTTTTATTCATAACTTAATCATTTTTAGGAAAAATAGTAAACTTATTCCAAAAATTCTCAGCTTCTGTATTTTGACAGAATATGAACCCACAAGGATCCCCAAATTTTTCTGGAATCTTATAAAATGATCTACTATATTTAAATTCCCAAAACACTCGGATCTTGCTTCATTTTTAATAAATCGGATTTTGCTCAGAAAAATTTGAAATTTTCAGGATATGCTCTCCTAACATATATGAACCTATTGTAAAATTTTTGGAATTTTTTAGTGTATACACAGTGAGATATTCGATGGTAAAGTTTTATGAGTCCTTTACGGAAATAGTCATTACGCATAATCTATAACTCGAAACGTGTCCCTTCTTTTTCCTACATGTAGATAACTTCTCAAGGTACCTTCTGTTAATTTTCCCAGATTTTTAAGGGACATGAAACTGTCTGAAACAGACCCAAGAAAAAAGTGACTGAAACTAATTTAGGGTTTTTGAACCCTTAACATTCCAAGTGAGCTGTTTTGGGGAAATTAGTTCCAAAGGTTTCAAAACTTGCTAGATTTATGTTCTATCACTTGGGTTTACTAGATAACTCATGTATCTAGCACCCCCTTCGACGGATCACAAATCTAAGTTGGAAAACTTGAGTTACACAAGATTTAGTGGAATAAAACAAGAGTTTTCACCTTGGAGAACATATGCTCATATTTTCCTCTTAGCCTTCGATCTAACACTCAAAATACTTAGTTCCATACAGGATGATATGTGGGACTAGGGTATCTTGAGTATTTGTTTATAACCCCAACAAAACTCAAGCTAAAAAAAACAAAGTAGAAGAAGAAGATGAAGGTTAGGTTATACCTTGATTTAATGGCAACCTTCCTTGATTTACCAAAGTAAGTGATGAACTTTGGATGCATTAACAAACTAGCACTCCTCTCTCTCTATATATATGGCCGAACCTCTCTCTCCTTTCTCTCTCTAGAAGTGGCTAGCTTGGGAGAAATTATAAGAGAAAAAATGAGAGAAGAAATGAAATGAAATGAAAAGATGAAGTATAAGGATACTTACAAAAAATATAGATACACTTAGTGTATCTAGCTATTATCCCTCATACTTTCTTTAACCCATGGATAGAAGCTTTGCCTTATCACTTTAATTAGTCTAATCATGATTAAGGATGCTTAATAAAGTGGCAACCGATGGGAGCTTGACAACCATGTCCTTTTGTGCAAGAGTTACTACAAATGGACCTTGCTTAGCTTAATTAGTTGCCTTAAAAGGCCTAATATGGCCGGTCATTCTAGCCCCATCACCTCATCTATTTTGCTTTTATTTTAATGCACAATTTGATTAATCAAAAGTCTCAAATACCCTTAATCAAATGGGCTAAGTATTGGTGTGCATGTTATTTCATTTGGGCTTCCTCCTTAATTGTTTTGGGCTATGCAATAAACATAGTATAGCAATTTTAATATATGTTACCCAATTTGATTATTTAGGGTTTCCATTCCTAATCTTATGAAATTTAATTATCTATACATGTTACTTTAGCTCATAACCTAATTAGGTTCACAAGAATTAGGTTTAAAATTATTAGTCACTTGAAATAATAAGATTATCCACTTAAGTTAGTATACATATTAAATACTAACCTCTCATTATCACCATAACCCTTAGGTTATTTAATTGTCTCACCTAATGTATAATTAAGTTACGAAGCTTTCATTTTTAATAAAATCTATAAATGTATATATCCATAACTATAGCATACATGTTAATTGACCCATGCACCACTTCACATATGTTGTCACATATTAAATCACTGTATAACACAAAGTTTTTAATATTAATAATGTACATACATATATAGTGACTTAAAATTCACGGTTATTACATCCTCCCCCTTATAAGAATTCTGTCCCCGGAATTACTTATAGGGTTACTCAAAAAGATGTGAATAATTTTCTCTCATCCTTTCTTCGAGTTCTCACATAGCTTCTTCAGCATTGTGGTTCCTCCAAAGAACCTTTACAGAATGTATAACCTTAATTCACAATTTGTGTTCTTTTATATCTAAAATTTTAACTAGAATTTCTTCGTACGACAAATCCTTTTCGATCTGAATTGGTTCGTACGATATCACGTGCTTGTAATCAAGCTTGTATGGTCGTAGCACTGACACATGAAACACATTATGAATATGTTCCAGTTCAGGAGGTAGAGCTACCTCGTACTGTGCGCTTCGTAAGACGATCTACAATCACCCATATGGCGTCGTGTCCTTTTTGCGTTGCTGAAAGTCCTACCACAAAATTCATCATGATGTGCTCCCACTTCCACTATGGAATCTCTAAAGGCTATAGTAATCCACTCGGTCATTGATGCTCTGCCTTGACTCTCTGATAAGTTAGACATCTGCTGACGTATTCTACAACCTCTCTCTTCATGATTGGTCACCAAAAGTGTTGACGCAAATCTTGATACATTTTTGTGCTTCCTGGGTGTATCGAGTACCTCGTACTGTACACTTCTTGCAAAATTTCTTCTCTTAGTTTTGGTACTAGCGGTACCCAAATTTGCCCTTCAAATCTCAACAGTCCGGTGCCATCAATCTTGTATTTCAATTCATCACCTTGAGCTAACCTCTTCTTGATGCTGTCGCAATCTTCGTCCTTCTCTAGAGCCTCTTTAACCTTATCTAATAGAGTTGGGCTCGCTATCACTGTAAATAATTTCTCATTAGTCTCCATCGGATACTTAACCTCTAAGTCGAGTCGTTCGAAATCTTTCACCAATTCTTCTTGCATGGTCAACTTCAGTAACTTATCCTTGTCTTTTCTGCTCAGGGCATCTGTCACTACATTTGCTTTTCCTAGATGGTACATAATCTCACAATTATAATCATTGATCAATTCTAGCCATCGACGCTGCCTCATATTTAGCTCTTTCTGCGTGAAGATATACTTCAGACTCTTGTGATCCGTATATATTTCACACTTCTCGCTATACAAATAGTGCCTCAAAATCTTCAAGGCAAAAACAACTACTGCTAATTCCAGGTCATGAGTCGGATAACCCTTCTCATAGTCCTTCAGCTGACGTGAAGCGTACGCAATGACCTTGCCATGCTGCTTCAGTACACAGCCAAGACCCTTGTGTGACGCATCACTATACACTACAAATCCTCCCGTGTTGTTGGGTAAAGTCAACACAAGTGCCTGACTGAGCATCTTCTTCAATTCCATGAAACTATCTTCACATTTCTCCGTCCAAACGAACTTCACTGTCTTTCTGGTAAGGTTGGTCAACGGTGATGCTATCTTTGAAAAATCTTGGATGAATCTTCGATAGTAACCTGCTAATCCCAAAAAACTCCTAATTTTTGTCGGCGTCTTTGGCTGTTCCCAGTTGATGAACGCTTCTATCTTTGCTGGATCCACTGAAGCACCATCCTTGTCGATAACGTGACCCAAAAACTGCACTCTCCGCAACCAAAACTCATACTTGGAGAACTTTGCATACAACTTCTCCCTCCTTAACGTCTCCAACACTATCCTTAGATGTTCAGCGTGCTCTTCCTCTGTCTTTGAATATACCAGAATGTCATCGATGAACACGACAACAAACTTATCCAAATACTGTTTAAACACTCTGTTCATCAAGTCCATGAATGCTGCTGGCGCATTCGTCAACCCAAAAGACATTACCAGAAACTCAAAGTGTCCATACCGAGTTCTAAATATCGTCTTTGGAACATCCTACTGCCTCACCTTCAGTTGGTGATAACCGGTCCTCAAGTCGATTTTTGAAAAATATTTCTCCCCCTTCAACTGATCAAACAAATTGTCGATCCTGGGCAACGGGTACTTGTTCTTAATGGTGACCTTGTTCAACTCCCGGTAGTCAATACAAGGCCTTAATGACCTATCCTTCTTCTTTACGAATAAGACTGGTGCTCTCCAGGGTGATATGCTCGGTCAAATGTATCCCTTATCTAACAATTCTTGTAGTTGAATCATTAATTCCTTCATTTCTATCGGAGCCATACGATACGGCGCTTTGTATACCGGTGATGTCCATGTTGCCAAATCGATAACAAACTCTATCTATCTATCTGGTGGCAATCCCAGAATCTCATCTGGAAAGACGTCAACGAATTCCCTTATAATAGGTATCTGACCCAGTTCACCCTCGACTCTGCGGGTATCCACAACGTGAGCCAAATAACCTATACAACCTTTCCTAAGCAACTTCTTTGCTTGCATCATCGTCAGACAACAAGATTGTCTCGGCGATTTACTGTCATGAAATATCACCTTTGACTTATTCGGAGTCTTTAGGTGTACGCACTTTTTCTTACAGTCAATTACCGCTCTGTGACTTGATAACCAATCCATCTCGAGGATTACATCAAACTCTCCAAGACGAATCGGTATCAAATCCACGTTAAGTTTAAACCCTCGTACATCAGCACAACAGTTCCTATGTATGTAATCTACAGGAATAATTTCTTTGTTTGCTACTTCTACATTCATTGGATGTTCTAATAGTTCACAAGGTAAACTTAATCTTTGAGGAAATTCATTAGATACAAAAGAACATGAAGCTCTCGAATCGAATAACACATAAGCATTTATATCGTTGATCGGAATTATACCTGACACCACCTCCCTGGATGCCACAGCATCTTGCACTATCATAACGAATGTCCTCGCTGTCGGCTTGTTTGGCTGGACTGGTCCTCCACTGGTTGTCTTAGTGTTATTGCCCCTATTGCCGTTTTCGCCATCTGCGCTTTTCTTCTTTGGGCAATCCTTGATCCGATGTCCCAATTCACCACAATTAAAACAACCTCCCTTCTTCACCTTAGAACAATTGGGTGAGGTATGCCCTTCTTGTCCACAGGTATAACATACCGTTTTTCCTTTTAAGCACTCTCTCGAGTGACCCTTTCCACAGTTTCCACACACTGACTTCTTTTGTTGGACACTTCCTTGCTAAATCTCCAAATTACTACCCCCACTGCTCCACTTTCGCTTCTTGTTATTGCTACCGCCATCGCTAACATTCTGATTCCCACCTTCTACTTTCTTCTTATTCTTCTCCCGATTGTACTTTGATACTGCTTCGCTTCCACCTTCCGCTATGAGAGCTTTCTCTAACAGAGTTGAGAATGACGTGATTTGTAAAACCACTACCTTACAGTAAATCCACGGCTTTAGTCCATTTTCGAACCTTCTTGCTATCCTCACCTCTGTGTCTACCTGATGTTGAGCGAATCTGGCCAATTCATTAAACTTTGCGGCGTACTCTGACACTGACATATTCTCATGTTTCAATTCCAAAAACTTAATCTCCATTCTTGTTTGTGTACTCTCAGGGAAGTAGTTCTCAAAGAATAACTTCTTGAACGCTTCCCAAGTCACGGGTTACTATTCACCTGGTTACTATTCACTCAAATATTATTCATTCGGGTATTTGGGACACTTTTCATGCCGTGGTACTATTCACGGGTTACTATTCTCGAAGTACTATTCACAGGGTACTATTCACCAAAAAATTTATTTCTTTTTTGTCCAAATTATTTTTGATACATGGATATTATTCTTGAATTTTACTCCACAAAGCAGTATCATGTTGACAATTTGGACATTATTGAATTTTGGATAAATTAAATTATAAATCTTTAAAATTTATCCTTTGCTTTCATTTAATTGAATTCTTATATCATTGTCATCATCCTCATGCTGATATTGTGATGAAAGTCATCTTTGGCCCGTAGTGCATAGATGGACTGTTGATTGGTATGATTATGACCAGGGATAATTCGGTATAGTCATGACCATTGATGATTACACGAATATCCTTGGCCCGTAGTGCAGGGATAATTCGTGGACGTGATACTAATGAATATCCTTGGCCCGCAGCGATAAAGTTGATGAAAACCTTTTTAAACCATAGAAGATTGTAGATATTATGCTCTACTTGACTCTTCTAATGGATTGCTTGTTTTGCTGCAGTTAAACATGTTGTCTATTATATTCTATCAGTTTAACATTATTGAAGGCTAACGATAACTTATTCTGCATTATCTTAGTCATAATATTTCTTACTGGGCTAGTTGAGCTCACCTTTTTGCTTTTATTATTCTCTTTAGGAAATGAGAACATAGCCAGGACTAGTCGGGGAACGGAGTGATGGTCCGAGATGGCTGTTTTAGTAATCCTCACTATTTAGTGTGATAATAAATGTAATGAGGATTGAATTTGAGTTTGGATATTGTCTATGAGACAATATTCGTGTAAAAACTCTCAGCACTTGTTGTATAATTAAGTTTATATTTGTATTCTGTACCATGTATTTGGCGACCCAAGATAGGTGATGTAAACCTATTTTGGGGGCGTCACAAAAGACCTCATGACAAACTACAGATTTAAAACTTAAAACAACAAAAATCATAAACAGAGAAGAATCTAGGGCCATTGACATTTGGTTGTCAGAACACTTTTTGTGTTCTTGGACAGTTTTTGAAAAACTTCACTTTTAAAGCCATTTGATGCTATAGATCTATGATGGATCATCATAGATCATCACAAAACATATTCTAGCATGAGACTAAACACATAAACACATACCTAGACTAAGCATATGAGATCAAAGTAGGTTTAGGGTTTATACCTTCTAGTTCTAATCCTTGATCTTAGCTCTCCAAATCTGATCTTGGTGATTTGGGAGGTTGTTCAAGGGCTGATATAACTAGATATTTCGGATATGTAGAGAGAGAAGGAGTTGGTTGTGAGCTAGAGAGCAAATGAGCAAAATATATGAATTTTCTCTCTCTTTAATCTATAAATAATATGATATAATGTATAGATCTAATGTGTTGGCTGATTTGCTGGAGTTTTTTAAAGTCACAATGTCAATATTAGTTGGTGAACAACTAAAGTTGTTGGTAAACCTTACACGTTAACTAATAAAGAATGTGAAAAGGGCATTTTGGTCATTTGCAATGTAATTTTAATGGCATTCTTGACCTTTGATTGATCCAACCCTTAGGTTTTACAACTCTAATTTCTAGGATATTTCTAATTAGGGTTTTAAAATAGAAAATTAAGATAACAAAAATATAATTAGTATTTCCTAATTATATTAAAGTTTACTAATCACATTAGGGCTTACTAATTAAGATTAGTGTTTCCTAATTAGGGCTTAGGGTTTCTGAATTTAAAATTAGGGTTTCTCAGCTTTCAATTATGGTTCCTAACAGTATGCTAGGGTTTCTAATCCCTTATTAGGGTTTACTAATATTGTACCCTACCCGATCAATCATTGATCAAAATTTCTATAAAGAAGGACTAAGTTCTCACAGTTATGTTTATTATAAGCGTAATTTCTATCGAATCCCTATCCGGACTTAGGGTTAGGGTTTCTATTCTCAGTTAAATACAACTCTACTCTTATTTTCTTAGTCAATACATAAATTGACCACATCCTAAGAATTGTATCACAGATACTCGGCACAAAATTGATAATCAATATTAATATCAAATAAATAAAAAAATATATTCGTAAAATTTGGATTATTCGAAATCCCGGGTTATCACATCTCGTGTGCATGGGGTCAGTTAAAGCTACGGCTCAAACATGGGGGAGGGGGGGAATGAGTTACTTTGCAACTTCCAGACAGTATTTACTGATTGAACATCATTATCGACGGCTGATTAGACAATTCAATCGAAAAATAGAGAAAAGTTAAGTACCTTAACGTCTTTCTGGGATATCAGTGTTGAGTTGGATTAGTTATTTGAATTTTTCACCTCCAAAGAAGAATCATAGATTAGAGCGAGCTTATAGTTACGATAAGTTATACAACTGGACACACCGTTCCATGTTCTTTGACCTGCCTTATTGGGCTACACTCTGCATCCGTCATTGTTTAGATTCGATGCATACTTAGAAGAACACATTTGATAAGATTTTTTATATAGTCCTAGATGTCAGTGGTAGAACAAAGGATAACAACAAGTCGAGGCTTGATTTGATAGAAATGAACATTAGGGAACATTTGTGGTTGTATCAGGAGGGTAGTAAGACGATAACGCCAAAAGTTGATTATACTTTGACCAAGAATAATTGATATTGATATGTAATTGGATCACTGGACTAAAGTTCCTAGATGGATATTCTTCAATTATAGCAAGGTGTTGTAAAGTTTAAGAGCTGAAGTTTCGGGGTCTAAAAAGTCATGTTTGTCATGTATTTATGTAGAAATTGATCCCCGTGGCATTTATCGACTTGTTACCGAAACGTGTGGTTGAAGTATTGACAAAGCTTTCTAGTTTCTTTGGAGATCTATGCTTGATGGAGCTCCAGCTCAGAGACATAGATAAAATGGAGATATAGATAGTGGATATAATGTGCAAGTTAGAAATGATCTTCCCTCCATCATTTTTTAATTCAATGGAGCATTTGCCTATTCACCTACCATACGAAGCTAAGTTTGGCGGTCCCGTGCAATATAGATGGATGTATCCATTCGAGAGGTAATGACATTAATATTTTTAATACGCTAAAATGTTTTTTTTCTTGTTTACTAATGTATAAATGCATACATTGTGACACCCTTAAAATAGGTATACACAACCCATTCTAAGTCGCCAAATACATGGTACATAACTTAAATACAAACTTAATTTATACAACTGTCGTGCAAAATACGACAACACAATAGCTAAGTTTCAATACAAATATTGTCTCGTAGACAATATCTAAACTCAAATAAAGTCCTCATTACAATTATTTTTACACTATTTTATAGAATAGTGAAGACTACTATAGCAACCATCTTGAATCGTCACTACATTCCCTGACTAGTCTCAGCTATATTCTCATTTTCAGAAGAGAACAATAAAAGAAAAGGTTGAGCTCAACTAGCCCAGTAAAGAATATTATGACTAAGATAATATATAATAAATTATCCTTAGTCTTCAACAGCTGATAGAATACAATAGACAACAAGTTTAGATCAACATCTGTAGCGGAATAAACAATTCATTAGAAGAGTCAAGTAGAGCATGATGTCTACTATCTTTTATGATTTAAAAGTTCATTACAATATTTTATCTCTGTAACATAACTCAATAAATAATCTACGTCACCGAATTATCCATACACTACGGGCCAATGATATTCGTTAGTATCACCAGTGGTCATGATCATGCCAAACAATTGTCCATCTATGCACTACGGGCTAAAGAGGACTTTTACCACATCATTTGTAACATTATAGGTCATGATTATACCGATACATAATTCCTGGTCATAATCATACCAATTAACAATCCATCTATGCACTACAGGTCAAAGATGACTTTCACCACAATATAAGCATGAGGATGATGACAATGATATAAGAAATCAATCAAGTGAGATTAAGGATAAATATTAAAGATTTATAATTCAATTTATCCAGAGTTTAAGAATGTCCAAATTGTCAACATGATAACTGCTTTGTGGAGTAAAATTCAAAAATAATATTCATGTATCAAAAATAATTTAGACAGAAAAAAAAATCAATTTTTATCGTAAATAGTATCCCATGAATAGTACCGTATGAATAGTACCGTATGTATGAATAGTATCCCATGAATAGTACCCCAACATGAAAGGATTAAAATTTAATAAAAATGTTCAGAAAAATATTTCAGTGAAACGATAATAGATGAAGCACAAATTTTGAAGATATTCTACTAATTTCAAGGAGTATAGATGCAATACTTATCAAAATAAGTGTACAAAATAATATTACTTACATACTAGAGAGTATATAAGAAAATATTATTTCTTACAAATATTGAACAAAAATAATATCCCTTACCTTAGTAGGAGAGTAATTCTGACTGGTATAATAGAGATATTCTTGATGAAAACTTGCACTATTTGCTACACTCAAAGTATCCTTAAACTCAAAAGAAATACGCTTAATATTATAGAAGAAGAATTCTCTGATTCTGGTGTGATTTTTATTTCTAAACTAAGCATCCTATTTATAGGAGAATGACAGGATACTATTTAAGAAAATAATCACGGACTGCACAAGAAAAAAATCACGGGCACAATTCATCAACATACCATTTGAAACAACCAATATGGGACTACCCTCCTGTGAAGGTAACTAGCAATATTAAAAGAAAAGAAAGGTTAGCCAATCAGAGGCTACCCCTCTATGAAGGGAATACTAATATTAAAAGAAAAAAAAAGTTTTGCAAATCAAAAACTACCCCTTTATTTATATAAAAAATTGAATAAATATTTATCACAAATCACTTATCTTCAATAAACACATTTTTAATCCTTTAACAATTATTCATCATTAATATTATAACTTACAATATTAACAACAAGATCATTCCCAGGAAATAGGGAACTTTCAGATAAGGACTTCTCCTTATTGGCGCGCAATTAGATAATCTAACCCCTTTCCTTGACAGAACTTTTTAGACATTGTCAATAATGTAAATAATAATATGAATAACTTTGTCATCTCAATTATTGATTTAATAATATAAAATAGTGTGCAGATGATACTGTGACAATAATTGAATCAATAATATGAGATACTATACAGAAACTACTGTGGCAATTGTTAAATGAACTGAGTGACTTCTTACATTAGTATCAATAATCAGAGATACTGTGCAATACCGTGTGCTACTGTGCAACCACTCATATTACTGTACTTTTATCACCGGGTATTTCAACAATTAACGGTAAAAGTTTTGCCGTTATTTTTGTAAAAAGTTATTTCTGTCACTTTCTAAATCAGACAGTAATTCTGTTGTGGGGTCCACCAATGATTGTGTTGTCGTACGAATATTTCCCGACCAAACGAATATTTTATGACAACTTGCTTACTTTGCAAAATTTATAAATATTACCCACAACTATAATATTATATCAAATCCACACCTTATTATTCAAAATAACATTTAGAGAAAATTAAACCTTTATTCATAAAAAATTGGGGTTTTACATACATAACACATAGGTATATGCTACGTCTAAAGAAAAAGATGAAGAACAAAGCCCGTGTAGAGGGGTGAGTTGCTGAGAGTTATGTTATGGAGGAACTTGTTAATTTTGAGCCGAATGTTCAGACAAGGCACAATCGATTACGTCGGAATGAGGCTGTTGCACACGAGGAAAATGGAGAATTAACTGCCTTTAGTCATCCTGTACAACCATTCGACGGGAAAAAAAAGGAGATTCTTGACCGATGGTGAGTATGTAGCTGCCATACTGTTTGCTGTTGTAAACATAAATGAAGTAGTGCCATACATTAAGTAAGTAACCATAACTATATATGTCTTGTGTTACTGCTATAAGTTCCTTCCATACACATTAAGTATATAACTGTATTGTAGTCTATATGATGTTGAGATATGTGAAGCGAATTCGATTAAATTGGACAGGGATTTGCAAAATTTGAGAAATAGAGAATTTGTGCAATGGTTTAAAGATCATGTAAGTCTAACTAATTAGTAGCTAAATGCATTTACCCTCATGAATGAATCTTATGGTATAATTAACTTTAGAATATGTTGTGTTACTGTACATTAGGTCCTCACAAATGATAAATTTGATATTCGGCTAAAGCTTATAGCCAACGACCCTGAAAGATCTGTAGATACTTATAGATGCTACATTGTCTACGGTTACAGATTTAAGTGTTGCAATATTAAGGAAGTCACTTCATCTGATTCTAATGTTGTGGTTAAAGGTAGCTGCTACGATAATCTTTGGGATGACTGGTATGGACGATTGCTAAAAGTAGTTGTTCTCAAATATTGGGGTCAGAAATAGTTAGGTTACTTCAATTATCATTAGTTTGATGTTGAAAATGAAGTTAAAGTAGATAAAAATTTAGGACTGGTGATGTGACACCCCTCAAATCTCGGTACTTCATTACCTTAAGATTCAGTGTTCACTTAATCAAATCATTCATAGTTAACCACCCAATCATAATAAAAGTTGAATAATAAACCTTCCCTTAAGGGATTACATAAACAAAATCTCCCAGGTTATCTAACCTTTAATTACAATCATTCAAATACGAAAATTAAATAATTACTTCATTACATCAATCAAATTAAAGTCTGGTTAATAACTGTCAACATATTACAAGTCTTCAGTACTTGTTCATCTTTCCCTTTCCTTTACTGGTGCTAGGTACATCTACCTTCTCATCTTTAACTGTAATAGTTATATAAGCAAGAGTGAGCAAACAAAGCTCACTTGAAATAATAATAAAGAAAATCTTACAGAATTTGCCAACTAATAGGCTCAATAGAACTGAACAATATGTTCTATTAACATTCTAAAATATACAACTGAGGGTCTAATGACCACGAACCAGGTCTACAGTTATAAGTAATCTTTCAATTTTAACTTTAACAGTCATAAGACTATAAGGACTCCATGTACTTAGGGGGATCAGCCCTTCGTACAATGTATTGCGCACAACCATTTCAACGCTAAGCGTAAACCTCTTATAAAAGAGTTGTTCATCTCAGTATTTGAATACAAGTCCGCACCAAAGTAGGTTTGGTTTGGATACATTACAAGGTAATTTAGAATTCAACGGTCATCAACTAAGGATTAGTTGAATACAAAAGAACTAACTGTACGTTATGGAATAATCATAACTGAATCGATATTTGTAACTTAATATCATGCTTTAGGAATAATCTAATAGCATAAACACTGAATAATCATAACATAATTTGCTTGAAACATATAAAGTCAAGGTTATTGAGAATTGGACACTAAGCATGCAAAGTGAATAGTAATTTGAACGATAAGGTTGTTCAACACTAGAATATTAAAATATAGCGATTCGCATGCTAAATAACAAGTTATATATTAAAGAAACTTGCTCAATATTAAAGTATAAGATTTAGAATACTTGTATCCTCATGAACAACTAGATACAAGGACTTTCTCAATAATAAACAATCTAGCTCTACGAAAGTGTAGAGTTAGCAACTTGCGTAATTGTAATTGAATTAAAAGCAATAACGTATTCAACGAAATTAAACTTGCACAACGAAGTGTTAGAGTTAGAAAACTTGCCTTGAGCACAAGCTAAACCTTACAACTTGAATCTCAATACCCTATATATATGTCATCATGACATAATTAGTCTTTACCAACACTTTATATATATATAAACAAGGTATATACATCATAAAGGTTTGATTTTCAATTCACATAATCGAAGTACGTTAATACTAGTTAACCCTTGATAACATGCTCATTTTTTTTAGTACTACTGAAATCATCATTTAACAGTCCTACTATTAGCACATAACAATTCCTTCAAATTTTGAATACAAAAAGTACACTGTCAGACCATTCTGCTAACTCGCGCTGCGACACCACAGTTTATACTGTGGGTTGGCGCTTCGACGCAAAACTCAGGCTACCAATTGGCGCTGCGGCGTGATACCGGCGCTGCGGCGCGAGAATAATACTGCTGGGCCGCTCTGCGGCGCCAAACTCTAGATTTCGGCGACAGCCTCGGCAACAACATAAATAAAAAGCCAAATTGGCCTACAAGCTCCAATCTAACAAACTAATTAACATGTAATACACATATAGACTTCATATAAACATAATTTCAATACTCTTAACATATTTTTACACATATAATAACATAAACATCAACTTTATAACACCCAATTTTAATGTTTTTGACAAAAACTCCATTTTTGACATTTTTAATGAAACTCATCATTGTAACTTTATTTTTCAACCAAAACCATTAATTCAAACTATCATGTTTATGTTTATTCATCTACTTTCAAAATCAATAGTCAATATATATATATATATATATATATATATATATATATATATATATATATATATATATATATTAACAACTAATCAAACCTTAATTTTATTTTAAACTAAGCCATATTCATAAATTTTCATATAAACACTCTGTAATATAGTTTTCTTCACAAATTACATGCATACATGAATTGATTGATTATAACCACACATAACTTATGAAAAATAGTTTTACAACAATTAATTATCATATAAAACTATATACACCAACAATTCATCTTTTATAATTATTTTACAGAGAACTTTTTGAAGAAGAGTATAACCATAGTTTTTAGAAAATAGGAGCAAGACGATACCTTAATTTAGAAGAAGATGATGGCTATCTTGGATTCTCAAGCTTCTTTTCCCAATTTCTTTCTCAAATCCTCTCTAGAATCCCTCAAGCTCTCTATCACTTTTCTCCTTTTCTTCTTTTTCTTCCTTCTGAGTCTTTCTTCTCTATTCTATCTTATATAGTACAATATAACGTATAATAGTAATAACATATATTAATTATATAATATAACTCTAGATATAACTGATATCAGTTATCTAAGTTTTGAAAATCAAAAGCCATAAGGCTTGTTTGGCTAGGCTAATTAAAAATAACACATTATCTCTTACACCTTGTTTGATAAAATACTATTGGATTAAAGGCTTAATATGCATTAAGGCTTGTTTGGCAAAAAAAACTAATTAAACTCCTTTAATTTATTTTAATAACTCCTTTATAGCAAGGTTATTTGTCACACTTCTATTTAATTAAATTTTGATAATCAATTTAATTAAATTTAATACTAATTTATTAAATTACTTTAACACATATATCAATACCACATAATTATAATTTCTTTTATAATTATAACTTTATTTAATCAACTAACACATCATTTTAAATTATAAATAAAAATAAAAATATAATAATTCATTTAATTATTATAAACTCTCTAACTTAATTATTAAATTAAATTAGAATATTAACACATAACAATTAATTTCTTAACTCCTTAATTATTTAATTAACAAATATTTAATTAATCAACTCAAATCAAATTAAACACATATTTATTCGATGATAAATACATCCATTAAATATTTATATAATTCAATAAATATTTAAAATTATAATTAAAATCTGGAATGTTACATCATTCCCTCCTTACAAAGATTCTGTCCTCAGAATCACAACTCAAACAACTCATTCATTACATTATTCCTTACTTACAAAGATTCTGTCCCCAGAATCGAAGACACAGATGAAACAAATAACTCAGGGTAATCTTTCATCATTTTCTCTTCGAGTTCCCACGTCGCTTCTTCAGCATTGTGGTTCCTCCATATTACCTTCATAGAAGGTATCACTTTATTCCTGAGCACTTGTTCTTTTCTGTCAATTATCTGGATAGGAATCTCTTCATAGGACAAGTCTTTCTCAAACTGCAATGGTTCGTACTCAATCACGTGCTTGTAATCAGATTTATACGGTCGTAACAACGAAACGTGAAAAACATTGTGAATGTTTTCCAACTCTGGAGGTAGAGCTACCTCGTAAGCCACCTCTCCAACTCTTCGCAGCACCTCGAAAGGTCCAATAAATCTCGGACTTAGCTTTCCCTTCTTACCGAAGCGAATTTTCCCCTTCCAAGGAGAAACTTTTAGGAATACATAATTTCCTACGTCGAATGTACAATCTTGTCTACGTTGATCAGAATACTTCTTCTGTCAGTCTTGAGTTGTTACCAGTCTTTTCCTGATGAGTTTGATAACGTCAGCAGTTTGTTGTACCAGTTCTGGTCCTAGTAGTTGACGTTCACCGACTTCATCCCAGCACAGTGGAGTTCTGCACTTTCTGCAGTATAATGCTTCTTAAGGCGGCATGCCGATGCTTGCGTGGTAACTGTTATTGTAGGCAAATTCCACCAATGGTAATTGTTCATCCCAGCTTCCTTTGAAATCCATGACGCATGCTCTCAGCATATCTTCCAATGTCTGGATCGTTCTTTCGCTTTGGCCATCTGTTTGCGGATGATATGCCGTACTCATTCGCAACTGAGTTCCCATACATTCTTGTAGTCTCTTCCAAAAATTTGATGTGAACCTCGGATCTCTATCTCACACAATTGACACTGGAACTCCATATCTCGACACAATCTCTTTAACATATAACTTTGCCAGCTGATCATGATTGAATCTAATCTTTATTGGTAAAAAGTGTGCAAATTTTGTCACTCTGTCCACTATCACCCATATCGCATCGTATCCTTTCTGAGTCGTTGGGAGACCTACCATAAAATCCATTGTGATATGTTCCCATTTCCATTTCGGTATCTCTAACAGTTGAAGTAATTCGCTTGGCCTTTGATGCTCGGCCTTGACTCTCTGACATGTTAAGCACTTTGCAATGCATTCTACAACGTCTCTTTTCATCTTTGGCCACCAAAAATGTCGCCGCAAATCTTGATACATCTTCGTACTTCCCGGATGAATGGAATATCTCGAGTTATGAGCTTCGGTCAACATATCTTCTTTAATATCCGGTACTGTTGGAACCCAGATCAGTCCCTCAAATCTCAGCATTCCCTCGGTATCAACCTTGTACCTTACTTCTTTTCCCTCGCCCACACTCTCTTTTATTTTTTGCATTTTTCATCCTGTAGTTGCTCGTTCTTCACTTTGTCCACCAAAGTTGGACTGGCTTCCATCTGGTAACATTTTTCATCGGATTCTTTTGGAAATTTGATTTTTAGCTCTAACCTTTCCATAGCTGAAATGAGGTTCTCCTGAGTGGTTATCAGCATCAACTTTTCCCGACCTTTCCTGCTTAAAGCATGTGTAACCACATTCACATTGCCCGGATGATAAAAGATTTCATAATCGTAATCCTTTATCAATTCCATCCATCTTCTTTGACGCATGTTCAGGTCCTTCTGAGTGAAAATATACTTCAGACTCTTATGATCTATGTAGATTTCACATTTCTCTCCATAGAGATAGTGTCTCCATATCTTCAGAGCAAATACTACTGCAGCTAATTCCAAATCATGAGTCGGATACCCTTTCTCATAATCCTTCAGTTGTCTTGATGTATATATAATAACTTTGTCGTTCTACATAAGAACACAACCCAAACCTTTGTGTGAGGCATCACTATACACCACAAAGTTTCCTGTATTATCTGGTAATGCCAACACAGGTGCCATACTTAACTTCTTCTTCAAAGCTTGAAAACTTTCTTCACACTTCTCTGTCCAAACAAATTTTACTGCTTTCCTTGTCAAATTTGTCAATAGCGTAGCTATCATGGAAAAATCTTGAATAAATCTTCTACAGTAACCGGCCAATCCCAAGAAACTCCTCACATCCGACGGTGTCTTTGGTTGTTCCCAATTGATTACAACTTTCACTTTCGATGGATCCACTGAAATCCCATCTTTATCAATCACATAACCCAGAAATCGTACACGATCGAGCCAAAATTCGCATTTAGAGAATTTCGCGTACAACTTTTCCTTTCTTAGTGTGTCCAAAGTCAAACGTAAGTGTTCCACGTGTTCCTCTTGAGTTTTGGAATACACCAGAATGTCATCAATAAATACCACTACGAACTTGTCTAAGAATGGTTTAAATACCCTGTTCATCAAATCCATGAATGTAGCAGGGGCGTTTGTTAAACCAAAAGACATCACCAGAAACTCATAATGTCCATACCGAGTTCTGAATGCCGTTCTGGGTATATCCTCCTTCCTCACTTTTAATTGGTGATACCCACTTCTCAAGTCTATTTTCGAGAAGTATTTAGCACGCTTTAACTTATCAAACAAGTCATTTATTCTTGGCAACGGATACTTGTTTTTAATAGTGACTTTGTTCAATTCCCTATAATCAATGCAAAGACGCATCGATCCATCCTTCTTCTTCATGAATAATACTGGCGCTCCCCACGGTGATACGCTTGGTTGAATATACTTCTTGTCTAGCAGCTCTTGCAGTTGTACCATTAGTTCCTTCATCTCTACCGGAGCCATTCTGTACGGGGCCTTCGATATCGGGGCAGTTCTGGGCGCTAAGTCGATCACGAATTGAATCTCTCTGTCAGGCAAAAGTCCTGGAAAATCCTCCAGAAACACATCCTCAAATTCCCTCACCACTGGTATCTCTTCCAGTTTCACACCCTTTTTCTGAGTATTGACTATGTGAGCTAAATAACCCACACAATCTTGACTCAATAACTTCTTGGCCTGCATAATGGTCAGACATTTCATTTGTCTAGGCGATTTGCTACCATGGAAAACTACCTTTGACGGAGTCATAAGGTTTACGCATTTCTTTTGGCAATCAATTATCATTCTATATTTGAACAGCCAATCCATTCCTAAAATAATATCAAATTCTCCAAGTCTAATCGGGATTAAATCTACCATCATAATATTCCCCTTAATGTTCACCCTACAGTTCTTGTATACGAACCTAACAGGAATCACTTCCCTATTCGCAATTTCTATGTTCAAAGGAAAATTCAGTTCTTCTCTAGGCAATCTTAACCTCTTAGCAAATTCATCAGATATAAACGAGCAAGTAGCACCCAAATCAAATAATACATAAGCATCAATATCATTGATTAGGATAATACCTGACACCACATCTTTTGATTGCACAGCATCTTGCACAGTCATGTTGAAGGTTCTGGTTGTGGGTTTGTTTGACGATGTAGGTCCAGCAATGGCCCATGTACCTCCACTGCTACCTCCGTTGCTTCTTGTTGTTTCCCCAACTTTCTTCTTAGGGCATTCATGAGCGAAGTGATCCTTGGAACCTCACGTGAAGCACACGTTCTTTTTCTGTTGAGTGTAATTAGGGGCGATGTGACCCTCCTAGCCACAGTTGAAGCATACACGTTTCCCCATCAAGCACGTACCCTTTTAAAACTTCCCGCATGTCGTACATGCTTTAAACTTTTTGTTTTACTGGTTATCATGCTGGTTTCTAGCACCCATTTTCCCATTCCACTTCCTCTTCAAACTGTTGTTGTTGTTGTTGTTGTTGTTGTTGTCCACCACTACCACCTCCATTCTTAATCTCTGCCTCATTCTTTTTCTTTTTCTGTTCCTGATTGAACTTTGTCACTGCCTCGCCTCCACCTTCAGCGAGTACTGCTTTCTCCATCACTACTGCAAACATCTTCAATTGGAACAGGGAAACCCTACTATATAGCCAGGGCTTCAGTCCCTGTTTAAATCTCTTCGCCTTGTGTTCATCCGTACTGACTTGATATGGCGCAAACCTCGCCAACTCGTTGAATTTAGCGGCATACTCAGATACCGTCATCATTCCCTGATTTAGTTCTAAAAACTGAACCTTCAGCTGACTCTTCGAACTCTCTAGGAAATAGGTCTCGAAGAATATCTCCTTAAACCTATCCCAGGTCATCACTCCTGGTCCTTCCCAGGTTTTATTGGCCTGCCACCAATAACTAGCTTCTGCTTTCAGCATGAATGTTGCAAAAGCAGTCTTCTGGTCATCCCCTACCCTAGCGACATCAAACACCTTTTCAATTTCTATAATCTAGGTCTGTGCTTCGACTGGATTCATAGACCCGCAGAATTCAGGTGGTCCAACCGCCTTGAAATCCTTAAATGTTATTCCTTGGTTCTGTGGTTGATTCTGTAACGCTCTTGTCAGTAATGTCACTAATTGTTGAACGGGGTTAACATCAACATTGTCGTTATTGGTTCCTTCAGTGGTTCTCTGACGTGGTGGTTGACGTCTTGGAGGCATTTTCTATTAAAAATACACTCATTAGATTATTACTCAACTCTTTTAAGTAATTTTTTTCTTAACCTGCCCCCAAAGAAGTAATAATCACATAACACATAGCACTTTGGAATAATAAGATAAATAACTTTTATTCATTCATAATTTCTTTGGAAAACATCATAACAATAGCATCACTGCTATTTACATTATTTTCCTGAACTACTAAAGCTTCAGGACATCATCATCATATCCCACAGGTTATATGACACTGGGGACTTACAAATTATTTATCATATCATATATCTTATATCAAGTACATTCCCTAGGATGTCCTACTAAGATATTGTATAGCCTTTCGACGCTCTTATTCCATAACTCGAAACATTATTCGGCGATCTAACACGTACGACGACAGAGTCTCGAACTGAATTGGATAACCCATGACCCGATCTTGAGCTCAATTGATCATGGTATTGAATACTTTATCCATCTCCTCCATCTTCATCCTCTTTGATTGCGCGTCTCTTACTGCTATCCCGGTTCGTTGATAAGCTTCTTCGTATGCGTCTTCAGCTCTTGCTCTCTTAGTAGCTTTTTCCTTCAGTTTGTTCTTCAGTTCTGCGATCACCTCGATCAATTGTTCTTTCTATCCTTCAGTTTGTACTAGCTTCTCTTTGACATTAGTCAGTCGTTCCTCACGATCCTGGATCTCGTCGTCCTTCTGTGTCATTGCAGTCTGTTGTTCAACTACTATCTCTTGCAACTCCTCGACGGTATCCTGAAGTTCCACGTTGCGGTCGTACACTTCATCACACATACGAGTGGCTATCGAGGTTAGTGGAGTCTCATCCTCGTCATCCTCGTCCTCCTGTGGCAACTCAACGGGATCCTCCTCATCCATTTCCACGTCATCATCCTCATCTTCAACCACTGTGACCAAAGGGGCTAACTCCCGTGGCAGTAGTTATTCCCAAACAACTTGAATGTCGCGAGGCACCTCCTCTATAGGCATCTGATGTCCTTCCTCCCTAGCCTGACTGGATTCTCTGACATTAGTCATCCTGATAAAAAAAATTTTAAGTTTTTTTATCATTAATCATTACTACTCGACACGCATGAGCACATAAGTTATAAACACATAAGCACATAAGTGTTTTATTACTTCTTTCTTAAAATTCGATAAGAGTTAATCACCACTATCTTTTCAAAGGTTAATTCCTAAGGCTTTTCCCCACCTAAGGTTCATAACCTAAGGCTCTGATACCAACTTGTGACACCCCCAAAATCTCGGTACTTCATTACCTCAAGATTCGATGTTCACTTAATCAAATCATTCATATCTAACTACCCAATCATAATAAAAATTGAATAATAAACCTTCCCTTAAGGGATTACATAAACAAAATCTCTCAGGTTATCTAACCTTTAATTACAATCATTCAAATGCAAAAATTAAATAATTACTTCATTACATCAATCAAATTAAAGTCTGGTAAATAACTGCCAACATATTACAAGTCTTCAGTACTTGTTCATCTTTCCCTTTCCTTTACTGGTGCTAGGTACATCTACCTTCGCATCTTTAACTGTAATAGTTATATAAGCAAGAGTGAGCAAACAAAGCTCACTTGAAATAACAATGAAGAAAATCTTACAACATTTGCCAACTAATAGCCTTAATAGAACTAAACAATATGTTCTATTAACATTCTGAAATATACAACTGAGGGTCTAATGACCACGAACCATGTCCACAGTTATAAGTAATCTTTCAACTTTAACTTTAATAGTCATAAGACTATAAGGACTCCACGTACTTATGGGGATCAGCCATTCGTACAATGTATTGTGCACAACCATATCAACGCTAAGCGTAAACCTCTTATAAAAGAGTTGTTCATCTCAGTACTTGAATACAAGTCTGCACCAAAGTAGGTTTGGTTTGGATACATTACAATGTAATTTAGAATTCAACGGTCATCAATTAAGGATTAGTTGAATACAAAAGAACTAACTGTACGTTATGGAATAATCATAACTGAATCGATATTTGTAACTTAATATCATGCTTTAGGAATAATCTAATAGCACAAACACTGAATAATCATAACATAATTTGCTTGAAACATATAAAGTCAAGGTTATTGAGAATTGGATACTAAGCATGCAAAGTGAATAGTAATTTGAACGATAAGGTTGTTCAACACTATAATATTAAAATATAGTGATTCACATGCTAATAACAAGTTATATATTAAAGAAACTTGCTCACTATTAAAGTATAAGATTTAGAATACTTGTATCCTCATGAACAACTAGATACAAGGACTTTCTCAATAATAAACAATCTAGCTCTACGAAAGTGTAGAGTTAGCAACTTGCGTAATTGTAATTGAATTAAAAGCAATAACGTACTCAACGAAATTAAACTTGCACAACGAAGTGTTAGAGTTAGAAAACTTGCCTTGAGCACAAGCTAAACCTTACAACTTGAATCTTAATACCCTATATATATGTCATCATGACATAATTAGTCTTTACCAACACTTTATATATATATATATATATATATATATATATATATATATATATATAACAAGTATATACATCATGTAGGTTTGATTTTCAATTCACATAATCGAAGTACGTTAATACTAGTTAACCCTTGATAACATGCTCATTTTTTTAGTACTACTGAAATCATCATTTAACAGTCCTACTATTAGAACATAACAATTCCTTCAAATTTTGAATACAAAAATTTCACTGTCAGACCATTCTGTTAACTCGCGTTGCGGCGCCACAGTTTATACTGTGGGTTGGCACTACGGCGCTGAGCTGGCGCTGCAGCGCAAAACTCAGGCTAGCAGTTGGCGCTGCGACGTGATACCGGCACTGCGGCGCAAGAAAAATACTGCTGGGCCGCACTGCGACGCCAAACTCCAGACTTCGGCGACAGCCTCGGCAACAGCATAAACAAAAATCCAAATTGGCCTACAAGCTCCAATCTAACAAACTAATTAACATGTAATACACATATAGACTTCATATAAACATAATTTCAATACTATTAACATGTTTTTACACATATAATAACATAAACATCAACTTTATAACACCCAATTTTAATGTTTTTGACAAAAACTCTATTTTTGACATTTTTAATGAAACTCATCACTGTAAATTTGTTGTTCAACTAAAACCATTAATTCAAACTATCATGTTTATGTTTATTCATCTACTTTCAAAATCAATAGTCAATATATATATATATATATATATATATATATATATATATATATATATATATATATATATATATATATATACAAATAATCAAACCTTAATTTTATTTTAAACTAAGCTATATTCATAAATTTTCATATAAACACTCTGTAATATAGTTTTCTTCACAAATTACATACATACATGAATTAATTGATTATAACCACACATAACCTATGAAAAATAGTTTTACAACAATCAATTTTCATATAAAATTATATACACCAACAATTCATCTTTTACAATTATTTACAGAGAACTTTTTGGAGAAGAGGATAACCATAGTTTTTAGAAAATAGGAGCAAGATGATACCTTAATTTAGAAGAAGATGATGGCTATCTTGGATTCTCAAGCTCCTTTTCTCAATTTCTTTCTCAAATCCTCTCTAGAATTCCTCAAGTTCTCTATCACTTTTCTCTTTTTCTTATTTTTCTTCCTTCTGAGTCTTTCTTCTCTATTCTATCTTACGTAGTATAATATAACGTATAATAGTAATAATATATATTAATTATATAATATAACTCTAGATATAACTGATATCAGTTATCTAAGTTTTGAAAATCAAAAGCCATAAGGCTTGTTTTGCTAGGCTAATTAAAAATAACACATTAACTCTTACACCTTGTTTGATAAAATACTATTAGATTAAAGGCTTAGTATGCATTAAGGCTTATTTGGCAAAAAAACTAATTAAACTTGTTTAATTTATTTTAATAACTCCTTTATAGCAATGTTATTTGTCACACTTCTATTTCATTAAATTTTGACAATCAATTTAATTAAATCTAGTACTAATTTATTAAATTACTTTATCACATATATCAATACCACATAATTATAATTTTCTTTATAATTATAACTTTATTTAATCAACTAACACTTCATTTTAAATTACAAATAAAAATAAAAATATAATAATTCATTTAATTATTATAGACTCTCTAACTTAATTATTAAATTAAATTAGAATATTAACCCATAACAATTAATTTCTTAACTCCTTAATTATTTAATTAACAAATAATTAATCAATAAACTCAAATCAAATTAAACACATATTTATTCGATGATAAACACATCCATTAAATATTTATATAATTCAATAAATATTTAAAATTACAATTAAAATCTGGAATGTTACAGGTGACGGTAAATGTTAAGTCAGGACTAAACTCAAACGAGCCTTTTATTTTAGCAAGTCAAGCAAAGAAGGTGTACTACACACGGAGTGTTAAAACTCCTGCAAGCTCATGGTATGCTATTATAACCATTAAAGCTCATGGTTTTCAAGGCACAATGGGGACTAGCATGTGGCTTGCTAGAGAATCCCCCCAGGCGACGCTTACATGCCGCGTCGGGACTAACCGGTAATTTCTTAATTTGTGTGTAGCATTTAACATTTTTTTTTTACATTAAATCTCGCATGTATATATTCTTTCGAATTTTCAAATGTATTACTTTCAATTACAGTATCCTTGATGCGATGCCAAGGAACACGTTACTTGGGATCGTGTGTAACCGATTCTCAAGCTCGTGGATGAGGTGGATGGATTTGGATGACCGTACACGGGAATTGATTATTGTTGAGTTTTGGGTAAGATGTCATTCATATGTTAGTTTTCTATTCCATTTGATTTTTTTTGCATGTCGGTTTATGTTGTCTACTAAGCTTGTTAATGTGTAATGTACAGAGATACTATCACTTTGAGGACAGGCAGGAAGCCCATGGCCTGATTGTTCTACAAAAATATCTTGAGATGAATCGGCACAAATGGGTCCACGACTGGAAGAAAAAGACGCAGACCAAGATGGCTGATGGACAGACAATTAAAGATGTTTAGCCAGATTTTATTTGTGCCGCAATGTGGGACCAGATGTACATCATTTGGGAGGGCGAGGCATTCAAGAAGATGTTGGCACATTGTACAGCTGTCCCATAGCAGAGTCGTCTTCCACATTGTATGGGGTCTCAGTCATACGACCTCTACAGGTAGAGACTCGAGGTTAGTCTAAAGCACCCACCTTCCCCCTTATAGTTTTGGTAGCACACCCACCAGATGAAAGATGATGGTGGCTATATCTCGCCAGAGGTAGAGTGTATTGTTGTAAGTATTTTAATCCTTTTATTTAGTCTGTATTTTAATGCATGAAATTCGTTTATATTGTTTAAACAACTATGCTTTTCATATATTTATGTGTTTTTTTCAGCGACGGTTCGAGGACCTCACAGTGGCTCGGACCAGCCAGAGAGGAGATAAAGTGTGACACCCCCAAAATAGGTATACACAACCCATTTTGAGTCGCCAAATACATGGTACATAATTTAAATACAACTTCATCTATTCAATATGACAAAAACATAGCTGAGAGTTTTAACACAAATATTATCTCATAAATAATATCCAAACTCAAATGGAGTCCTCATTACAATTATTATCACACTATTTTATAAAATAGTGAGGACTACTACAGTCACCATCTCAGACCGTCACTCCATTCCCCGACTAGTCCCGACTATGTTCTCATTTCCTGAAGAGAACAATGACAGCAAAGGGTGAGCTCAACTAGCCCAGTAAAGAATATTATAGCTAAGGTAATGCAGAATAAATTATCGTTAGCCTTCAACAGTGTTAAACTGATAAAATATAATAGATAATAAGTCTAACTGCAACGGAATAAGCAATCCATTAGAAGAGTCAAGTAGAGCATGATATCTACTATCTTCTATGATTTAAAAGTTTATCATCAATATTTTATCGCTGTAACACAGCTCAATAAATAATACATCATCGAATTATCCATGCACTACGAGCTAAGGATATTCGTAAGTATCACATCCATGAATTATCCATACACTACGGGCCAATGATATTCATTAGAATCACCAGTGGTCATGATCATGCCAACAACTGTCCACCAATGCACTACCGGCAAATGAGGACTTTTACCACATCATTTGTAATATTACAGGTTATGATTATACCGATACATAGTCATAATCATACCAATCAACAGTCCATCTATGTACTACGGGTGAAAGATGACTTTCATCACAATATAAACATGAGGATGATGACAATGATATAAGAATTCAATTAAATGAGAGCAATGATAAGTTTTAAAGATTTATAATTCAATTTATCCAGAATTCAATAATGTCTAAATTGTCAACATGATACTGCTTTGTGGAGTAAAATTCAAGAATAATATTGTATCAAAAATAATTTAGACAAAAAAGAAATCAATTTTTGTCATGAATAGTACCTCGGGTGAATAGTACTTGAGTGAATAGTATCTCGTAAATAGTACTTCGTAAATAGTACCTCATAAATAGTACCCCGGCATGAAAAGATTAAAATTTAACAAGAATGTTCAGAAAAATATTACCGTGAAAAGATACTCGATGATGCGCAAATTTCAAGAATATTTTACTAATTTCAAGGAGTATAGAAGCAATACTTAACAAAATGAGTGTAGAATTCAGAATCTGAAATAAAATAATATTACTTACATACTACAGAGTATGGAAAAAAATATTATTTCTTACGAATATTGAAAAAAAATAATATCCCTTACCTTAAAAGGAAAGTATTTATGACTGGTATAACGGAGATATTCTTCAAGAAAACTTGTACTATTTTCTACACTCAAAGCTTCCTTAAACTCTAAAGAAATATGTTCAATATTATAGAAGAAGAATTATCTGATTCTGGCGTGATTTTCAATTCTAAACTAAGTATCCTATTTATAGGAGAATGGCAGGATACTATTTGAATTTAGAAAATCATGGGTGAACAGTAAAAGATTCACAGGCGTTCGACTGAATTTTTTTTTTTTTTTTGATTTTACTATACTGCACTATGCAGCACTATGCACACACTATGCAGTACTATGCAATACTATACAGTACTATGCAAATAAAATATAATATATTCTATTTTACATAAAAAATAAAGCTTATATATATATATATATATATATATAACCACTCTATTTATCTCAACTCACTTGGCTTCATAAAATACATTTATTCATCATTAATATTATAACTCGCAATATTAACAACCAGATCATTCCCAAGAAAGAGGGGGCTTTCCGATAAGGACTTCTCCTTATTGGCGCGCAATTAGATGACCAAACCCCTTTCCTCGACAAAACTTTCTAGACATCGTCAATAATGCAAATAATAATATGAATAACTTTGTCGTTTCAATTATTGATTTAATAATATAAAATATTATAACAATAATTGAACCAATAATGTGAGATACTATGCAACAATTACCGTGACAATAATTGAATAAAACTGAGTGACTTCTCACGTAAGCATCAATAATCAAAGATACTATACAATACCGTGTGCTACTATGCAACCACGCGTATTACTATACTTTTATCATCGGGTATTTCAACAATTAACGGTAAAACTTTTGCTTTTATTTTTAAAAAAAGTTATTTCTGTCTTTTTCTAACTCCGATAGTAATTCTGTTGTGGGGTCCACCAATGATTGTGTCGTCGTACGAATATTCCCTGATAAAACGAATATTCCTCGACCAAACGAATATTTTATGACAACTTACTTACTTTGCAAAATTTGTAAATATTACCCACAACTATAACATTATATCAAATCCATACCTTATTATTTATAATAATATTTAGAGAAAATTCAATCTTTATTCATAAAAGTTGGGGTCTTACATAGAGGACTGGTTGCAAGCTATAGGGGGGCCAAAGAAGGGTAGAGTTATGGGTATTCCACGTGTTCTAGCCTAAACTATCGCCCACCCACTGGAGCAGGTGGTGTGACTTGATCGGGTGCCGGCCCTTTATTATCTGATGATTTCTTCTAGCGGATCATAGAGGGATGCATGGCTAGCAGTGTTGTGTAGTCAGGAACACTTTCATGCTAGCGGATCTAACAGCTTGCTCAGGAGGTCATCCATGGCTCCATAGATCTAACAACATCTGCCAACGAGTTCATGGGTCTAGTTCGGGTGGAAGCCGTCAGTGTATGTGCGGTTGTCTTGGCCAACCTTTTTCCTCCATATATTCAGCAGGTAAATACAATTATTGATGTATGTTTTGATTTAATTCATGTAATTTGTAATTATATTACTTATATAAACTATCAAACATATAGTTATCCGACTTATTGTCGCACTTATATAACTTATAAAAACTTTAAAAAAATAATCGAAAAAGAGACCAATGCCTATCTCGGTCGTCGAAATGACACGTAAACATAGACATAACACCTCATAGATATTAAGCACACGTTACAACTTACATGACTAAATTCTGATATACGGAGGCCAAGTTATTAGCCTTTTTGCCTACTTTATGAAAACTTAGAAAAATAGTCGAAAAAGAGACCAAAACCCATCTCGATCGTCGAAATGACACACAAACATAGACATATCACCTAATAGATATTAGGCACGCGTTAAAAATTACAGGACTCAATTCCAATATATGGAAGCCGAGTTATCAACTCGTTTTCCTAACTTACCAAAACTTAGAAAAATAGTCGAAAAAGAGACCAAGACCTGCCTCGGTGGATGAAACAAAATACAAATATAGACATAGCACCTCATAGTTATTAGGTACGCGTTACAACTTATGGGACTCAATTCTGATATACGGAGGCTAAGCTATTAGCCCGTTTGCCTAATTTATAAAAACTTAGAAAAATAGTCGAAAAAGAGACCAAAACACGCCTCGATCGTCGAAACGACACAAAAATATACATAGCACCTCATAGATATTAGGCATGCGTTACAACTTATGGGACTCGATTCTGATATACGGAGGCCGAGTTATTAGCCTGTTTGCCTAACTTAAAAAAACTTAGAAAAATAGTCAGAAGAGAGACCAAAACCTGCATTGGTCGTCGAAATGACACAAAAATGTAGACATGACACCTCATAGATATTAGGCACGTGTTATAACTTATGGGACTTGATTCCGATATACGGAGGCCGAGTTATCAGCCCGTTTGTCTAATTTACAAAAACATAGAAAAATAGTCTAAAAAGAGACCAAAACCCGCCTTGGTCGTCGAAAAGGCACACAAACATAGACATAGAATCTCATAGATATTATGCATGCATTACAACTTACAGGACTCGATTCCGATATACGGAGGCCGAGTTATCAGCTCGTTTGCCTAGTTTACAAAAATTTAGAAAAATAGTTAGAAAAAAAGATAATAACCCACTTTGGTAGTCAAAACAACACACAAACGCAGACATAGCACCTCATAGATATTAGGCACGAGTTATAACTTACGGGACTCAATTCTGATATACAGAGGCCAAATTATCAACTCGTTTGCCTACTTTATTAAAACTTGAAGAACACAAACTAAAATAATTTAAATGCCCTCTTTTCAACTTCGTTATTAATATTTTAATTTTGTAGGGTCTTGTTGATGAGACTCGTTAGGGTGGAGGCAGCGACACAGACGATGACCATTGAGGAGATGGTAATGACTGTCGAGCTGATGCTGATGAGACTATGGAGGGCGGGACCGATGGTGGGACTGGCGATAGGACTGATGGTCGTACGATAGATAACAACAATGATGGTACTGACACTCCTGATCTTGGGTTGTAGTTAGTTTATGTTTATATTTTAACTTTCATGTATGTATTTATATAACTTTTAAGTTATACAGACTAGAGTTATGTATCTAGTTAGGTTGATGGTTTATGTATCTAACTATATTGATGGTTTATGATTACATTTTATATCTACATCGTACGACTTTTATCTATATGTGATTACATTGTCTACATATTTGATGGTTGATAACAAAAGATTTGCTTGTTGTTAATATGCGTTCGTGAAGAATTATTTGTCTTTCTTTAGTTAATAACAGATACATTTATTTATATGTAAATGAACAGTGGAATTTTGCAATTTTCTAATTTCATTGGTGACGACTTGCCCATTGGGAATGACATACATCGACGGTTCTTTATATAATATAAATAAAGATCATTGGCGACGGACAAAAAGTAATTGGCGATGGCCTGCCCATCGCTAATGACCATATTAATAAAAAAAATTAAATAGCTATTAGTGACGACCTGTCCGTCGCTCGTGTCGTTGGCAATGAGTCATTAGTGACGGATGGTCGTCGTCAATAACCCCGTCGTCAATGACCTAATTCTCGACGGCGGGCGACAGGAACCAGGGGCGACGCCCTGTGGGGCGACGAGTGTTGTTGTCGCCAATGACCTCATTGCCGGTGACAGGTGTGTCATTAGCGACTGCAATTCCTGTCGACAATGACCTTTTTTTGTAGTGGGAGGTACGTATTCTAGAATTTGATACATATTCATTGGTTTCCACAGGTCAATATGCTTACTTAGCAAAACTAACATGTTCATATGAGAATGTTATGGGATTTCCTGACAAATTGTATCCTTAATTCCTATGCTTATGTGGCAAATTTGTTGTGTTTATTTTAGGAGTATTCTTATATAATGTGAGTTGTTATCTGGTTACTTGGCATGACATTGTGCTATTTAGATATAACTAATAATATCCTAGTGGACCATAGTTAGCAGATGATAATTAATGCTTCATAAAATTTGCCTAGCTTAATATGGCAAATAGTGTTCTGTTTGTGTGTGTACATGGAACTTTAGGTAACTTACACATAAAAGTCATGAATAGATTTGTTAAATGACATGTAATAATCTTACTTCTATATTGAGATAATGACTGAAACAATATTAAATATCTTTGCATTACATATATTATTTCAGGTATGAAATATGTATTGAAAAAATTATCTGTTTTATTTTTTGACCATATTACACAAATATTAGAATACTTGAATCTTATACTACATTAAACCAGATGTTTACTAATACTTTTAATGTTTGGCATAACTGGTTAGCCCATCCTGAATTAATAATGATGCGAAAAATTATTAAAAATTTATGTAGTCATACATTGAAAAACCAAAAGATTTTTCAATCTAATGATTTTTCATGTGCTGCTTGCTTCCAATGAAAATTAATTATAAGGCCATCATCAATCAAAGTTGGGTATGAAACCCTTGCATTTTTAGATTGTATTCAGGGTGATATATGTGTACCCATACATCCATCATGTGGACCATTTAGATATTTTATGATTTTGATAAATGCAACAACTAGATGGTCACATGTATGCATATTATAAACTCATAATTTGGCATTTTCAAGATTACTTCAACAAATAATTCGTTTGCGATCACATTTTCCTGATAGTGCGATCAAGACAATTCATCTTGACAGTTCTGGTGAATTTACATCTCAGGCAGGGGCGGATCTATATACGGGGTAACATAGACAGTTGCCCTTACTGGAATTTTTTATTATAGGTATATGGACAGAGCATATATGTAAATTAATAAATTTAAGGGGACAGATTAATGGAAGAGTTAAATTTGGAGGGGGCATAATTAATTTCATAAACCAATTCTAAATATAAGTACAAATATCTTCTTAATTTTAAGATTTGGTGAAATATTAGAAGTACAAAACTAGTTTATACTTTAAAATTAATTCATGGTTTTGTTTGAATATAAAAAGCAAATTTGGTTTGAGGCTTTGAGCATTTGTGAAATCATTCAAATTGAACTATGATAAGTAACCGAAATAAGTTTCTAAATTGTATCCAAATATTTTTTATTTGAAATTCCTTTTTTAGTTTGGATTATGAATATTTATTATAATTTGTAAACATTATTATGATTAGTTCAAGTTTTCTTTATTTAACTTCAAAAAAAAATTAGTTAAAATCCACTCCTGCTGGGAAAAATTTATGGATCCCTCCCTGATCTCAGGCCTTTAATGATTATTACATGTTTGTAGGAATAAATGTTGAACATCATGTTGTTCATGTTCATACATAAAATGGTCTAGCTGAATTATTAATTAAGCGCCTACAATTAATTGTAAGGCCATTGCTTATGAAATATAAACTCCCTATTTCTTCTTGGGGACATGTTATTTTACATGTAACAACATTGATACACATCAGTCCAACAAGTTATCATAAATTCTGCCATATACAATTGTTGAAAGCAGTATGCATTCAAGCCAATCACATTGGATGTCATAAAGATTTACTTTGTAATCTTATTTATTTATTAATAGAAGAATCTATTTAATACAAAAAGAATTCTTTATTCATGTTAATTAGTTGAATTAATAAATGTGATAAACTTATTGTTTTTGAGCAATACTTTTAGAATCATGATGTTGATCATGTTAATGAGATCTAAATTCTAGAAAGCTCAAAACTAAAATGTTGCTAATCGTATGGTTCACTAATGTGAGGTTACTGGGAGAGATTAGTACATACTATGCTTCCTCTATTAAAGAGGATGATTTATCTCATAATCATTTGTGTGGAGACACTAAAACAAGTATGTAGGTTATAACGACCGAAAAAATCGGATTAATTGTAAAATAATTTTATTTGATTAAATAATAAATAAAATTATAATATATGTTATTATATTGGGTAAGCAAGATGAAAGTCGTTCTATAACCTAAAAATGTCGTAATGTCGTAGTATTCTGGTTACGTGGTAGAATTAAAGTGTTTGAATTTTTAAGACGAAAATAAAAGCTTTCCGAGAAATTTTCTAAAAAATACTATTCATCAAATTCTGCTCAAAAATTATTTTTGAACTTCCGAAAATTACGTAACGATAGAATGATAAGGGAGGATAGATTATGTAATAATAATTTGGTTATGATAAACTTAGTTTTTCGCCTGCGTACTAAGTTTAAGAATGTTAAGGAACATAAGGATCTGAATAAATGATGATCGTATAATAGCAAGTATTATACGAGGCAATGAATACGAGTATGATACAAAGTATTGTACTAGTATACGAAGAATGACATAACATATTTAACAAATGATTATACGACTAAGTATACATGAAGAATACGTAGACTATACGTTAAAAGGCTTTAAGCTAATTGTAATGGACCAATAGAATTAGTGTAGGATTTGTGTAGTAATTGGGCAAGCCCAAGTGCAAACTTGTTAATGCCCAATGATATGAAATGCAAGCCCAACGTTAGGCCCAAAGTAATTAAACCTAAAGCCCAAGCTAAGAATCGGACCCGTGGATCGAACCAATGGGTAACTGGGTAAGAAAACCCATGGGGCAACCCATGAGGGCCCCATGAGTGAGTCATGGCTGGCCATGTGTGGTGGCCAAGCAAGGGATAAGATGTGTGTTACCCAAGACTTGAATAGTAAGAAGGTGGATGAAAGGAGGTGGAATGGCCTAAGTTACCTTATTGCCCTAACCTTGTAAATCCTATAAATAGAAAGGGATGTTGGTCAATTGTTGCCTTGATAAAATTGCCAACATCTTAGAACTAATATCATAGAGTGAAAAGTGAGAAAAGCTAGAGCTTTGATAATTCAAGAGAAGAAGAAGAAGGAAAGCTAGAACATCAATGGTAAGAATCCTAAACCATGATTTTCTATCTCTTCAAATGATATTTGACAGAGAAGTGAATAGTGGTGGAGCATGTATGATAAGAAGAAACAAGGATGTTTATTAGAGGACTTAAACTTTAATAAACCATGTTATAAGAAAAATTATAATCATAAAAGTTATGAACAATGAAGAACATTGAAGAATTTATCATGTATAAGATTTGTTGAAATATGTTTGGTTAGGATGTTAGAGATATGAAATAAATCCATTTTGAACGATGTAAAAATCTCAAGTAATGAAGTTATGGCGAAATTTATGAGATTAGACGATAATCGTCGAAATCGTTAAATTCTCGGAATGGAAGTCAAAAGTTACCAATGAACTCGGAAACATTGGTTTTCGATGGAGAATAGTCTAAGTTTGCATTTTAGAGTTGTGGACTCAAAAATGACCAAATTCTGACTTAGAACGAAGAAACGAGCTTTGAACTTTTATGAACGTTTGACGAGCGCTCTATAACGAACTAATCAGTGAATTCCGAGTTAAAAGGTTCAAAAATGAAATATTTTCTAATGACATCATAGTTCACATGATTTGTGAGCTAACGGCTTTTGAACGAGCCAATTCGAACTTAGAATGAATAAGTTATGAGCCCGGAAAATTCACAGAAAAAGAAGAACTGTGAAAATTTTCTCTGAGGCATGGCCAGCGCTGCAGCGCAGCCCAAGGAGACAAATTCAGTGCCGTAGCGCTAGGCCGAACCCCAACCTACTAAGAAGTGGCGTCGCAGCGTAGCCAGTAATAAAGGAATTGGCGCCGCAGCGCCAAGACCATGCCATACCTACTAAGGAGTCGCGCCGCAGTGCGAGCTTAATGAGGAAAGCTGGCGCCGCAGCGCCAGTACTAGGAAAGACAGTGAAGAATGCTTATGTATATAAAGAAGGGAGAAGTTAATTGATGATGAATTATATACTTAATTAACTTGAAGTAACATCATTAAAGATGCTTATAACCTTAAGGATTACAACTAAAAGTTTACGAACGATTACTAGAATGTAAACACAATGTAATACGATAAATCGTAACAAATATTAACCAATCTAATGAATGATTAGATTGAGAAGAAGGGTAAGATAAATTAGTGACCATACATGATTGTTTATGACCTAATGTGGTATGTTATGTGATCATGTATTGTAGAATCCTTAATGACTCAAAGGAAAAATATATTATTTGTAGAAGATGCTGGAGGCAAGTATTCTAACCCTTGTCTAAGTTCTTCCGAACAAGCTTTGTAATGTACCTTACGCATGAATTGATGTATAATGAAGTCGAAGCCAATTCCTTATGCTAGACTAATGTGTTTTATAGATTTCCTTATAATCTACCAAACTATTGTCAAGGTGGTTATCTTTTGCCAACTATTTTGGTATTAATTTCAAAGAAAGACTGAGTATGATAAACGAACGTTTTGTCGTCAAACGACATGCACATGAGGTTGCCAAAACTTAAACGTACATATGTTTAAAGAAGTAGTGTTGTACAACATAGAGTTGTAACGACCCCAAAATTCATACAATTCAATTATCGACTTCGGTCATTAATAACACGTCTAACTTTTGATTTTTACATCATTATTCGATGCTAAACTTAATAAAATGCGGAATAATTTAAACTTTTCTATCTTCTTACTTTAATTCCCTGAATAAAAACTTTTATCATCTACATGTCTATGAATCATAAATAATCCATGATTCACTTTATATGAGTTAATGTATATATACTTACATAACAAACCAATATCCTTTATACATTGGACAGCTCAAACTTTAACTTTACAACTCAACAAAAAATATACATCATAAAACATTGAGTACATCTCATGAACCTTAATCATGGTTTAAAGAAATAAAAACTTTAGCTAAAGTATCTAAATCTTCATGCATTACACCTGATCCATGTCTTTCAAGTAGCACATAGCGTTACCTTGAATCCTTAATCTGCAAAAGTGGTTATTTGCAAGGTTGAGCTCGACAGCCCAACAAAATCTAACAGTTTTCATGCATCACGTAGCACATAATAACATGCTCAACATACATCTTATAAACATTAGACTAACATAACATACATGTTGCAGTTCATATTACAAGTATAAAGATTGAGTTCCTTACTCAATCAACATTCATTACTCAATCAACGTAGTCATAAATTGACTTTAACGTTTCATACTTTCAATATATATAACATATCATGCTCTTTGCAACAAAGATTTAAAACAGTTCATCATCAAGTTCACATATCAAATAGGAACTGAAAGACTTGCCTTGATCGTTGTTTACCAATAACAGTTTAACAGTTTACAGTTTTCTGCACTTCACGTGCCCTACATAATTATATAATCATACACATCAACTATTAGTCACATAGCAATGCATAGTAGTTGCAATGTCAACTTTTATAACCCTTCCTATTATCAATACACAATGTTCAATTTTATTGTGTTAGCATTTAACTTATATCTCATTATATTTCATACTCGAAGTTTATTCAAGTGCTTAAGTCTTGCTAGGAATCATTATTGGTTTTATATTAACCCTATTTCATATCTTATAATATTTATTTCAATTGAATTGAAACACTTTTTGTAAGACCCCAACTTTTATAAATAAAGATGAATTTTCTATAAATATCATTTTTAAATATTATGGAGTTAATTTGATATAATGTTATAGTTGTGGGTAATATTTATAAATTTTGTAAAGTACGCAAGTTGTTATATAATATTCGATTGGTCGGAGAATATTCGTTTTAACAGGGAATATTCGTACAACGACACAATCATTGGTGGACCCCACAACGGAATTATTGTCGAATTGAGAAAACAACAAAAATATTTTATTAAAAATAACAGCGGAAATTTTACCATTGTTACTGTTGAACTACTCGGTAGTAAAAGTACAGTAATACGTGTGGTTGCATAGTAGCACACGGTATTGATTATTAATGCTTATGTGAGAAGTCACTCAGTTTGATTCAATTATTGTCAGTTAATAATATGAATTATTTAGCGATAATGACGTTTTGTTTTATTCGTATTATTAACGTAATAAAACAGAAACATCTTTTTATATAAAACAGAATACTTTATTAAAGTTATTCTATAAATAGAATATATTATATTTTATTTAAAAGATTTTTCTTTAAATATGGACCGTCAGATTAAAGTAATCAATCTGGACCGTTCATGGATTAGTTACTATGCATTCTATTTTTCTATAAATAGCAGCTCATTCCTTCATTATTTCTTACGAATTCACTGAACTCTAGAGAGAGAAACTATAGAGAGAACTATAGAGAGAGAGAAGAAGAGTATTCTGCTACTTAACTACTTCCTTATTTCAGCTCGTCTTTAAAACTGTAAGGGGTGTTATTCTTTCTTATTCATGAAGAGAACTGTTGTTATTCCATTTCTTATTATTCTGTTGGAATAACCTGTATACGCGGTCTACCCTATACTTGGTGACATTCTTCTATTATTCTGTTGGAACATCCTGTCTGTGTGTTTTACACCAGACCTGGTTCCGTTTTTATTATTATTCTGTTGGAACATCCTGTCTGTGTGTTTTACACCGGACCTGGTTCCGTCTTGTTATTATTCTGTTGGAATATCCTGTCTGTGTGTTTTACACCAGACCTGGTTCCGTTTTTATTATTATTCTGTTGGAACATCCTGTCTGTGTGTTTTACACCGGACCTGGTTCCATTATTTATTATTCTGTCGGAATATCCTGTCTGTGCGTTTACGCCGGACCTGGTTCCATTATTTATTATTCTGTTAGAATAACCTGTCTGTGCGGTCTATCGCATGCATGGTGATTTCTTTTGTTATTCCATTCTTTATTATACTCAGTTGGTTAAGTTTTGACTTCTATACTCCATGAAATTTGTGGAATATCCTTGACATTTGCGCTTCATCTAGTATCTATTCATGAAAATATTCTCCTGATCATTCTTGAATTTTACTCCACAAAGTAGTATCATGTTGACAATTTGGACGTTGTTAATTCTTGGATAAATTAATTCTTGAACTTGTTTTATTAAATTCTTATATCATTGTCATCATCCTCATGTTTATATTCTGTTGAAAGTCATCTGTGGCCTGTAGTGCATAGATGGACTTGGTATGATTATGACTAGGGATTATTCGGTGTAATCATGACCGTAATGTTACGAATGATATGGTAAAAGTCCTCATTGGCCCGTAGTGCATTGATGGACAGTTGTTGGCATGATCATGACCATTAATGAATATACGAATATCCTTGGCCGTAGTGCAGGGGTGATTCGATGATGTGAATTATTTTATTAAGCTGAGTCTCAGCGATCACAGTGTTGGAAAATCTTTTAAATCATAAAAGATAGTAGAGTTTATTTTCTACTTGGCTCTCTTAATGGATTGCTTGTTCCGCTACAGTTAAACTTGATGTCTATTATATTTTATCAGTTTAACATTGTTGAAGGCTAATGATAATTTATTCTGCATTATCTTAGTCATAATATTTCTTACTGGGCTAGTTGAGCTCACCCTTTCTTTCACTGTTCTCTTCAGGAAATGAGAACGTAGCTGGGGCAAGTCGGGGAACGGAGTGATGGTCCGAATGATAGTATTAGTTAGTAGTCCTCACTATTCTATGTAATGGTGTGTTAATAATGTAATGAGGACTCCTTTTGAGTATGAATACTCTCTAGAAGATAATATTTGTATTCAAACTCACAGTTTATATTTTGTCGTATTGTACACGACAGTTGTATTATTAAGTTGTATTTGTATTCTGTACTATGTATCTGACGACCCAAGATGGGTGATGTATACCTAATTTTGGGGGCGTCACAGTTGGTATCAGAGCTTAGGGATATGATCCCTGGCTAAGATGTGAGAATAGAACTAGGAGGGGAGAGACGGGGAATTCCTTCGCTAGTATGACCTACCTAAGTTTATTTGCATGGTATTTAATTGGTCGGTCATAATATAAGGATAATATATGACATATCAATTAACTTTTATTTTGTGGCAGTATCTGAAAATGGCATCTGAGAATGTTGAGAATAGCAATGGAGCACAGGCGACTATTGATTCACCACATATCAATAATCAGGATAATGTTCATCAGGAAGGTGACAATCCTCATGCAAACAACAACACTGACCAGATGATGAATGATGGAATGTTCAGAGGTTTTATGCAATTCATGCAACAACAGGTGAAAGCGGCTCCTGTCCACAACGTAGGTGGAAATACGGGAAACTCTCAGGCGGTCACCGCTAAACAGTTTAAGGAGCTGGGACCTCCGGAGTTTAAGGGAGAACCCAAACCACTTGTAGCTGAAACATGGATAAAGCAGATCACCAAGATATTTGATGTCTTGGGTTGCTCCGAGGAGCAAAAGGTTCCCTTTGCCGCCTTTATGTTGCGAGGAGAGGCAGATTACTGGTGGGAATCGATAAAGCGTACTCAACCTGCCGCACTGAAGATGTCTTGGGAGAAGTTCCAAGAGCTGTTTAACGACAAATACTTTCCCGAGAGTATTCGTCACATGAAGGAGGTGGAGTTCATCAAATTGGAGCAGAATAATATGACCGTGTCGCAGTACGAGGCAAAATTTGCGGAGTTATCCCGGTTTGCGTCCCACCTGGTGGATAATGAAGAAAGAATGACGCGGATGTTTTTAAGAGGTTTGAAGCCGGAGATACGTCAACATCTTGTTTCTCATAAACTGTGTTTGTATTCAGATGTTGTAAATAGGGCTCAGTTGGTGGAGCGCGATAACGAGACAACGCAACCAAAAGAGAGCAGCCGGCAAAATGATAATACCAGTGAAAGCAGTCATCGAAGCGGTGACAACAAGCGTGGAGGGAATCAACAGGCCAGAAATGGTAACCACTTCGGTGGTAATCAGGGCCAAAATAATAAGAATGGGCATTTCAAGAAGAGGAGATTCAACAATGATGGAAAGACGTCAGCACCAGCACCTGTCGTTAAGGAAGGAGAACGACCACCTATCATATGTTTCAAATGCGGAGGGGAGGGGCACATCAGTCCAAACTGCGCGATGCCGTCCAAAGCATGTTATAATTGTGGAAGAGAAGGTCATTTAGCCCGATTTTGTCGTTTACCGAAGACAAATTCAGCTAGGATGGAGGCACCAAAGGCCGTCCCAGAAAAGTCAAAACCGGTTGTGCAAGGGAGAGCGTTTGTTGTGAACTCCCAGAGAGCAAGGAACCCGAATGAGGTCATCACGGGTAAGCTTATCATAAACTCTAACGAAGTCTATACTTTATTTGATACCGGTTCTACCCATTCTTTTATTTCTCCTACTTGCGCTCATCGATTAAATTTGATTCCGGAGAAATTAGACTTTGACTTAGCTGTTGAAACTCCATTGGGAGAAACCTTCATTACATCCACGGTTTATAAGTCTTGTTTGGTTCAAGTTGGTACCCACACATTACCTGTCGATCTTATTTCATTAAAAATACTTGCATTTGACGTGATTCTAGGGATTGATTGGTTAACTACTCATCATGCAAAAATTGATTGTTTTCGTAAGGTTGTTAGCTTTCATATTCCTAATCGACCTATTATGCGAATTCAAGCAACCAAACCATTAAAATCAATCGCTGTCATCTCAAGCCATAAAGCTATTCGTTTATTGAAAAACGGATGTCAAGCTTTCTTAGCTCATGTCACAGATCTAAACAAAAATACGTCAGCTTTGAATGATATTTCTGTTGTTAATAAATTTCCTGACGTATTTCCCGAAGAACTTCCTGGCCTACCCCCAGAGCGTGAAATTGAATTTTGTATCGACCTTGAACCCGGTACAAAACCCATTTCCAAAGCCCCATATCGAATGGCTCCTATTGAACTTCAGGAGTTAAAGACCCAACTGCAGGAATTGTTAGACATTGGTTTTATTCGTCCTAGTACTTCTCCTTGGGGTGCTCCTGTTCTGTTCGTGAAGAAGAAAGATGGGAGTATGCGACTTTGTATTGATTATCGGGAGTTGAATCATGTCACCATCAAAAATAGGTACCCATTGCCACGTATTGATGACCTGTTTGACCAGTTGCAAGGAGCACAATTCTTTTCAAAGATCGATCTTCGTTCTGGATATCATCAGCTGAAGGTTAGAACTGAGGATATTCCAAAGACTGCCTTCAGAACTCGGTATGGGCATTATGAATTCTTAGTTATGTCTTTTGGATTGACTAATGCTCCTGCTGCCTTCATGGATATGATGAACAGGGTATTCAAGGAATATTTGGATCACTTTGTGGTCGTCTTTATCGATGACATCCTTGTTTATTCCAAAAGCCGTGAAGATCATGAGCAAGTTAAAGAAATGCGAGTTCTGGCTGGAAGAGGTAGCATTCCTTGGGAACGTAGTATCAAGTCGTGGAATATCGGTTGACCCGGCAAAGATTGAAGCTATTCAAAGCTGGGAGCAACCTAAATCAGTGACCGAGGTACGTAGCTTTCTTGGTTTAGCTGGTTATTATTGGAGATTCGTGGAAGGATTTTCTCGAATCGCTACTCCATTAACTCAGCTGACTCGGAAAGATACAAAGTTCGGTTGGAGCGAAGAATGTGAGCAGAGTTTTCAAGAACTCAAGAGGAGACTCATTTCAGCACCTGTTCTAACAATACCATCTGGCTCGGAGGGATTTGTCATCTACAGTGATGCTTCGAGCAAAGGGTTGGGATGCGTTCTCATGCAACATGGAAAAGTCATAGCCTATGCATCAAGACAACTCAAGGAATATGAGAGGAATTATCCTACTCATGATCTAGAGTTGGCAGCTGTTGTCTTTGCACTTAAAATTTGGAGGCATTACTTGTATGGGGAGAAGGTGGAGATCTTTACGGATCATAAAAGCCTCAAATATTTCTTCACTCAAAAGGAACTCAACATGCGACAACGACGTTGGCTTGAACTGTTGAAAGATTATGATCATACCATTCAATACCATCCTGGAAAAGCAAACGTGGTAGCTGACGCATTGAGTAGAAGATCATATGCAAGTACGAGTGCAATATTGTCAACACAAAGGCCCATTTTGTGTGACTTGCAAAGGATGGAGATAGAGTTAAAGACTCCAGGGACCCATGTGATGATGGCGAATATACGAGTAGAACCAACTTTAATCGATAAAGTTAAAGCTGCTCAAGCTACAGACCTGGAGCTGATGCGTATGAGGAAGAAAGTGCAAGAAGGTTCTATGCCGGAAGCAAGAATCGATGAAGAAGGAATACTTCGAGTCAACTCCAGACTTTGTGTTCCTAACAACCCTGATTTAAAGTATGAAATCATGATGGAGGCGCACAACACACCGTTTGCAATCCATCCTGGAAGTACCAAAATGTATCATGATCTTCGTCATACATTTTGGTGGAGCAATATGAAGAGAGAGATAGCGTTGTTTATCTCAAGGTGTCTAACTTGTCAACGAGTCAAAGCGGAGCATCAAGTACCAAAAGGTCCATTGCAACCACTTGAAATTCCAGAATGGAAGTGGGAGCACATTACCATGGATTTCGTTACCGGTCTTCCTAAGGTTTCTCAAGGTATAGATGCGATTTGGGTCATTGTTGATAGATTGACCAAGTCTGCTCATTTCTTACCGATACGAGAAACTTATACACTTGAACGTCTTGCTCGTATGTACATAAACGAGATTGTAAGACTGCATGGTATGCCAGTATCCATAGTTTCTGATCGAGACCCAAGATTCACTTCACGATTTTGGGTTAGTTTACAAAAAGCTATGGGCACGGAGTTACGATTTAGTTCAGCATATCATCCTCAGACGGACGGACAATCAGAGAGGACTATTCAAACTCTTGAAGATCTATTAAGACTCTGTGTCTTTGACTTCAAGGGAAGTTGGGACAAGTTCTTACCATTGGTGGAGTTTTCCTACAACAACAGTTATCAAGCAAGTATTGGCATGGCTCCATTCGAAGCATTGTATGGAAGAAAATGTCGTTCTCCAGTATGCTGGGATGAGGTGGGTGAAGCAACGTTGTTGGGACCGGAGTTGGTACGTATGACTACAGAAAAGATTCAAACGATCCGACAACGTATAAAAACCTCACAAGATCGACAAAAGAGTTATGCTGATCTTCATCGAAAGGACGTGGAATTTGATGTAGGAGATCATGTGTTCTTACGTGTTGTTCCATGGAAAGGAGTTACGAGATTTGGAAAGAGAGGAAAGCTCAATCCTCGATTCATCGGTCCATTTTTAATCCTCGATCGAGTAGGAACTGTGGCTTATAGACTCGCTTTACCGCCAAGTATGTCTCGTGTTCATAACGTTTTTCACATATCCATGTTACGCAAATATGTGGAAGACCCGAACCACATTATTGAGTTAGAACCGGACGAAATAGCGGAAGATTTGACGTATGAAGAAGTTCCTGTTCAAATCTTGGATAAGAAGGAACATATTCTACGCTCCAAGGTTATACCTCAAGTCAAAGTTTTGTGGAGAAACCACGATGTTGAGGAAATGACTTGGGAGTTAGAATCTGAAATGAAATCAAGGTATCCTTACCTCTTCGACATACCAGGTACGTACCCTAATTTCGAGGGCGAAATTTCATAAGAAGGGGAGGTTGTAAGACCCCAACTTTTATAAATAAAGATGAATTTTCTATAAATATCATTTTTGAATATTATGGAGTTAATTTGATATAATGTTATAGTTGTGGGTAATATTTATAAATTTTGTAAAGTACGCAAGTTGTTATATAATATTCGATTGGTCGGAGAATATTCGTTTTAACAGGGAATATTCGTACAACGACACAATCATTGGTGGACCCCACAACGGAATTATTGTCGGATTGAGAAAACAACAAAAATATTTTATTAAAAATTACAGCGGAAATTTTACCATTGTTACTGTTGAACTACTCGGTAGTAAAAGTACAGTAATACGTGTGGTTGCATAGTAGCACACGGTATTGATTATTAATGCTTATGTGAGAAGTCACTCAGTTTGATTCAATTATTGTCAGTTAATAATATGAATTATTTAGCGATAATGACGTTTTGTTTTATTCGTATTATTAACGTAATAAAACAGAAACATCTTTTTATATAAAACAGAATACTTTATTAAAGTTATTCTGTAAATAGAATATATTATATTTTATTTAAAAGATTTTTCTTTAAATATGGACCGTCAGATTAAAGTAATCAATCTGGACCGTTCATGGATTAGTTACTATGCATTCTATTTTTCTATAAATAGCAGCTCATTCCTTCATTATTTCTTACGAATTCACTGAACTCTAGAGAGAGAAACTATAGAGAGAACTATAGAGAGAGAGAAGAAGAGTATTCTGCTACTTAACTACTTCCTTATTTCAGCTCGTCTTTAAAACTGTAAGGGGTGTTATTCTTTCTTATTCATGAAGAGAACTGTTGTTATTCCATTTCTTATTATTCTGTTGGAATAACCTGTATACGCGGTCTACCCTATACTTGGTGACATTCTTCTATTATTTTGTTGGAACATCCTGTCTGTGTGTTTTACACCAGACCTGGTTCCGTTTTTATTATTATTCTGTTGGAACATCCTGTCTGTGTGTTTTACACCGGACCTGGTTCCGTCTTGTTATTATTCTGTTGGAATATCCTGTCTGTGTGTTTTACACCAGACCTGGTTCCGTTTTTATTATTATTCTGTTGGAACATCCTGTCTGTGTGTTTTACACCGGACCTGGTTCCATTATTTATTATTCTGTCGGAATATCCTGTCTGTGCGTTTACGCCGGACCTGGTTCCATTATTTATTATTCTGTTAGAATAACCTGTCTGTGCGGTCTATCGCATGCATGGTGATTTCTTTTGTTATTCCATTCTTTATTATACTCAGTTGGTTAAGTTTTGACTTCTATACTCCATGAAATTTGTGGAATATCCTTGACATTTGCGCTTCATCTAGTATCTATTCATGAAAATATTCTCCTGATCATTCTTGAATTTTACTCCACAAAGTAGTATCATGTTGACAATTTGGACGTTGTTAATTCTTGGATAAATTAATTCTTGAACTTGTTTTATTGAATTCTTATATCATTGTCATCATCCTCATGTTTATATTCTGTTGAAAGTCATCTGTGGCCTGTAGTGCATAGATGGACTTGGTATGATTATGACCAGGGATTATTCGGTGTAATCATGACCGTAATGTTACGAATGATATGGTAAAAGTCCTCATTGGCCCGTAGTGCATTGATGGACAGTTGTTGGCATGATCATGACCATTAATGAATATACGAATATCCTTGGCCGTAGTACAGGGGTGATTCGATGATGTGAATTATTTTATTAAGCTGAGTCTCAGCGATCACAGTGTTGGAAAATCTTTTAAATCATAAAAGATAGTAGAGTTTATTTTCTACTTGGCTCTCTTAATGGATTGCTTGTTCCGCTACAGTTAAACTTGATGTCTATTATATTTTATCAGTTTAACATTGTTGAAGGCTAATGATAATTTATTCTGCATTATCTTAGTCGTAATATTTCTTACTGGGCTAGTTGAGCTCACCCTTTCTTTCACTGTTCTCTTCAGGAAATGAGAACGTAGCTGGGGCAAGTCGGGGAAACGGAGTGATGGTCCGAATGATAGTATTAGTTAGTAGTCCTCACTATTCTATGTAATGGTGTGTTAATAATGTAATGAGGACTCCTTTTGAGTATGAATACTCTCTAGAAGATAATATTTGTATTCAAACTCATAGTTTATATTTTGTCGTATTGTACACGACAGTTGTATTATTAAGTTGTATTTGTATTCTGTACTATGTATCTGACGACCCAAGATGGGTGATGTATACCTAATTTTGGGGGCGTCACACTTTTTAAGTTCATTAACACTTGGCAAGGCGTTCGACGTTCATTCGTCACACGCCCGATTCGTCTATCTAGTGTGTGCTTAGTATGCTTATACAATTTATCTAATATATCATTTATTAATTTTAAGCATCATTATGCTTCATAATATTTATGTTTTATAACTTAGAACAACATCTTTTATCGTCAGAAGCACTACACTTGCATACGTGCATGCCCGACGCCCTCCGATTGACCCCGAAAACACAATAGTCCTAAAGATGACCATTTTTACCCCTTCTAAGTACCTCAAATTGAAAAACTTAAAGAATGAAAGTTGTAGGTATATTCGTTCTCATTCCGGATAATCTTGAGTCGCCTTAATCGGAGTTCGTATGAAAAATTTATGATCGTTTTACCAAATAGGTCAAAGTAGTCACAGTTAGCACACATTGGGCGCGCCCGCACCCCTTGTTCTCACCATTCCAGCGTGCCCGCGCCATTTACAGCACACCCGCGCCATTTCCCAGCCCCAGCTGCACGCCCACGCGCACGGGCAGGCGTGGCTTCGCACAGACTACAGTTTTTAACATAACTTTCTCATTTTAAGTCCGAATTAGTTGGTTTTCGATTCGTTGAACTCGTTAAACTCTTAGCTACTCATCTACAGAGTAATTATAAAATTTCAAAAACTTTAACAAATTAATTTAAGGGTTCCAATTTAGTGTTCATGCTATATTTTCATAATTTAACATATTTAACGAAATCTTACATCACGAATTCGTTTTAACTTCGTTTTAGTTCATTCCAATTGGGTTGTTTCTGTTTCTTCACATATTAACATAATCTAACATCAATTTACATATTATAACACATATTAAACATGAAATTTTGTACTTTCTTAAGCCATTTTTTTCATACATAACCACTGTTATTTCAATTTCTTCCTACAATCCCAATTTCACGTGTTTGATACTCAAACAACACTCATATATAATGATTAACAAATTATAAACCCTTCATACATGTATATATATCAATCCAACACAACTACAAATAGAAATTTAGAAGTTAAGATTAGAGTAGATTATACCTTGATTTAGCAAACCCTTATCTTCCTCTTGACAATCTCAGAGAGTTCTCTCAACCTCAATTTTCCTGTGTTTCCTTCTTCCTTCTCTAAAATCTCTGCAATTCTCTCTTCTCACCAAGCTCTCTCTCTAATCTTCTGTTATTTAGCCTTAGGCAAAATAGAATGCGTAAAATAAACTGACTCCCCTCTCTCTCACGTACATCAGTTACAAAACCCAATAGGCGTCAGTTAAAAAAACCAAAGGCCACAAGGCCTTGTTTAGCTACACACAATTTCCCCCATACTAGATTGTTTTAATAATATTATATTATATAATTTTTATTTGTCACACCTGTAACCAATTTACATAACTTACAATAATAATTGTAATAATTATAATTTTTATTATAATTATTTTGATGATTAATAAATAATTATATATCTAATTTAATAAATTAGACTTAAACATCACTTTATTTAATTACTTATTTTCTTTAATATTAAACAACTCATTTAATTTAATTAATTCATTAAATTAAATCTTCAAAGAATAAAATTTACCTTTGCTTTAATTTAATTATCATACACACGTAACTAAATTATTATACCACAATTTCATAAATTATTTATTTTTCTCAATAAATAAATTATTTAAAATATTTATTTAATTCAATAAATATTTAAAATTAATTACAAAATTCATTTAATTTCTTCAATAGTTAACTTAACTATTAAACCTCACTTTCCCAATATATGAATATATATTTCTCTTCACACCAGATCACATATTTTAAAATATATAGCACGTATATATACATACTCAAACTCAAAACATCTCATAATAAGAATTTTAATTATTAAATTCCTATTTTAAACTTATAAAAATTCGGGTTGTTACAAGAGTACTATAGGTTGATCACCTAGTCGTGCTCGTAAGATATACCGGACTTACGGACTTAGTGTCGAGTTGTCCTTTTCAAAGAATGAATGAAATGCTCAAAGTCTTGGACCAAAAGTTTTGTTTAACTTATGTGGTTCATTGTTAAACGTTTTAAAGAAAAGAGAAGTGCTATTTTGAATTATCGACAGTACTTCATAACTATTGATTCAGTTATTGAAGATATACGATTCATATGATTCAAAACCTATTGCTTAACTGAAATTGTCATACTGGTTGAGCTAATTATGCTCACTCTTGCTTGAACCATATGAATGCAGCTAAGACCGAATGGACTGAAGGATCCGGTAAAGATAAAGGAAAGGCTAAGGCAGACAAATAGATTGTCTTTGTAATAGTATAGTATGAATGTTGTAATTATTTGATATTATGACAAGAACACATGTAATGGTTACAAAGAATTTGGGAATGGTAATATTGTTTTGGAATATATAGAAGACATGTTCATTCTTTTGAGGTATTTCAATTGAATGTATGTGTGAATTGTAGCACCGTGTAGCACCATCTGTCAGGTTGGAGATACCTAGATTTGGGGGCGTCACATAGGTGCTTATTGGAGAATAAGTTAAATGAACGTGACTTGATTACAGGAACCTTAATGGAGTTTTACTTGCCTGTCAATAATAATTCCTATAGTGATAGTAGTACAAATGATCCTTGAACTTGAGATCATCATAGTATCTTGTACACATTGAGTTATATTTTGCCATATTCTTTAATACTCTAGGGTATGTAATAGGGTATGTTCAGATATGATAAAGTATATATGGATATAAGTGAATGATCAACAAAGGATCTATCACTTCTAGTAAAGGGAGAGAATATCCAATGTGATTTGATAAGTGACAACTCAAAAATCCCTAGTCAAGGTCAAATGAAAATTAGAAAGGATTTTCTAATTTACATTAACTAGAGTTGTGTATGTTAGAATCAAAATACATATAATCAAATAAATAAAACTTGACATTAATTTCATGTTTTATATTTGATTGAGACATTGTATGGTAAAAGGATTGAATTGTACAGTAAACTATTCACAGAATAGGTTCTTTGTATTCTTTGTGATTATTCTTTGCGATTAAACGTTGAATTTATATTATCTGGATAGTCATGATACATTATTTATAAGGTGTCACTCATGATGTAGAATAAATATTATTTATTTATAATTGAATTAAAGGAGTTTAATTCATTATAAACAATATTAGAATGGTTCTATTTTACTTATTCTACAATATTGAACCTAAAAGGTCACACTATAAAAAAGGAGAAATATATAATTGAATAAGCGATTGGCTTAATAATAATAAATTAAGTGTATTTAATATATTAGTAGAATAAATTAAATAACTTAATATTTATAGTTAAGTATATGAAGCAATACTTATTATAAATAAATAAGACGAATCTTATTAATTTAGTTCCTAATTAGATTGAGAATTAAATTAAAAGCCTAATTCCTATATAAAAGGTTTAGGAAAGAGTGTTAGTATATAAATAAGAGGGGTCCTATTTGTTGAAAAGACTAATAATTTTTTGTATCTCTCTCGCAAGTATTCTTAAAACACTACAAGAAAATGGGCCAACGTCGACCAATTGTAACTGCAACCGCAAGTTTCGATCGCTAATTGTGACACCCCCAAATCTGGGTAATTCATTCCTACAAGATTTGGTGTTCACTGTCTAAACATTCATTTCTAACTATCCAAATATAATAAAATTTAAACAATAAACTTTCCAATTAAAGGGTTACATCAATAAGTCCAATAAAATCTCCTAGATTATCTAACCTTTAAAACAAACATCAAGTGCGGAAAAGTAATTAATTACATCTCAACAATTAAAACAAAGTCTGACAATATAAAAATCAACAGATTTACAAGTCTTCAACACTCGTTCATCTTTCATTTCCCTTTACTGGTAGTAGGTTGATCGACCTTCTCAACTTTAGATGTAATGGTTATATAAGCAAGAGTGAGCAAAACAAATGCTCACTTGAAACGACAGTGAATAATAACAACATAATAACTACCAATGAATAGGCACAATAGAACTGAAAAATATTCTCTATCAATGATAATCAAGAAATGAAACCAAAATTTAAAATATATCTGAGGGTCACAAGACCACGAACTATGTCCAAGGTTATAAGTATTCTTTCAACTTAAACCTAAACAGTCATGAGACTGTAGGAACTTCCCGTACTTAGGGGGATAAGCCCTTCGTACCATGTATTGTGCACAAACATCTAAACGCTTTGCGTAAATTATCCCTTAAAATAAGGTTGTTCATCTCAGTATTTAGAATACAAGTCTGCACCAAAGTAAGTTTGGTTATGATAAGCTTTAAGGGTAATTTAGAGTTCTACGAACATCAACTAAGGATTAGTTGAATCAGAAGTGTAATAATTGTTCAAGAATTTGATAAACAACGAAGTACGAAACATCCATGGGTTATAAATGATTAAACATCATACATCAAAGTCATGCTTTAGGAATAAACTAAAAAGCATTGAAAAATAAAATAAACCTTGCTTGATTAATGATAATAAGCTAAGGTTACATTCTTTGACAATAAGGAAACAATTTAGGAACTTTATTCAATGGGATTCAAGAGCTTAATAAAAGATCAAGTAACTTGTGAAATCTTAAAAGTATGACATGATAGCGAAAAGTAAACTTTGCTGGATAATAAAATAGCAAAGGTTAAATAACTTGCATGAACGTAATCAAGTTGTGATACATAAGAGTAAGATTAATACTTGCTCAATTGTAAGTAAGATAGAACAACTCAAATAAAGATTGGGGTTTGAAAACTTGCCTTACGTGTAAGCTAAACCGTATACTTGATTCTCAATATCCTATACACATATCATCGTGACATAATTAGTTACTACATATACTTAGTACATAATTAAGTATCTATTTTATGTACGACTTGCAGTCTTAGGTTCAACTATTTAGTTAAACCATAACTCTTCAATTTATCACATAATTTATTAATCGCTAATAATATTCTCATAGTTGATACTATAACACAACAATATGTCAGAAATCATATTTTATCAGTCCTAACATTACTCTTTATCAATAATTACAGAAGTGTATAATTAAAATAAATTTTCTAGCCAATACTACTAACTGGCGCTGCATAGCCCCAGTTTACACTTGGAATGGGGCTGCGACGCTGAGCTGGCGCTGCGGCGTGAGACAAAGGTCTAAAACTGGCGCTGCAGCGTTGACCTGGCATTGCAGCGCTCCTGTTTACTCATATAACCAGCGCTGCAGCACCGATACACGTCAACAGAAGCTAAAGTGGCGCTGCAACGCTGGAATTGTACTACGGGACGACGCTGCAACACCGAAGTACAGTTCTAGGCAGACAGTGTTCGCGAAGAACAAAAAACAAAGCCAAATTGGCCTACATGCTACTTTCTAACAACCAGTTTAACACATATGAATCACATAAACCTCACAGAAACATAACTTAAGGTTTTCAACATGTTTTTAACTATATAAACAACATAACATCAATATTATAACCTTAAATTTCATTATTTTTACTATTTCTTCACCCTTTTGACATTCATAGTAAAATTCATCACTGTGAATTCATTTTTCAACCAAAACAATTAATTTAAATTACTTTGTTTTCGTTTCTTCATGTATTTTCACAATCAATAGTCAATTTATACTTTAACACATGAATTAAACATAAATTTTGATTCCAGCTAAGCCATATTCATATATATATATATATATATATATATATATATATATATATATATATATATATATATATATATATATATATATTTCACTGTAATTCAATTTCTTCATAATTATCATATTTTCATGGATTAGTTAACACTAAACCACATAAAAATAATTTATATACATAATCTAATATATACAAACTATATATTCCTCAATTATTCATAAAGCATTAATCACAGAGAACTTTTCACATAAAAGAAAACTAGAACCTTAGAAAAAAACTAGAACTTTGAAAAGTAGGGTTATACCTTTTCTAGAAGATGATTATAACTACTCCTTCTTCTAAATTCTCAACTCACAGAGAATTCTCTCTTCTTCATTCTATCTTTTCTCTCTTCTTTCTTCTCTCTTCTGTCTTTTCTCTGTTCTTTCTCTTCTATCTTTACGTAACTTAGGAAACTATAAGCGATATATAAAATATAAACATATAATATAATACGTATTAATATATAATCATAACTGATGTTAGTTTTTTTTAAATTCAAAAGCCATAAGGCCTTGTTTCGCAAAACTAATTAAAAATAATGACTTAAAATTCTTATGCCATGTTTGGTAAAACCCATTTAAATTAAAGACTCAACATTCATTAAGCCTTGTTTGGCAAAACAAAATTAAAATAAGAATTTCAAAAGCTCTAAGGCTTTGTTTAGTAAAACCAAATTAAAAATTTTTTAATTTACTTTAATAACTCATTTATAATATATTTTATTGTCCCATTTTATTTAATTAAATTCTCATATCCAAATTTAATTAAATTAAAGCTAATAACAATTTATTAAATTAATTTGCCACATAATCCAATGCAACAAAATTATAATTTTCATTATAATTTTATTCAATAAATTAATACATCACTTTAATTATTAAATTAAATTAAAACAACATTATAATTATTCATCTAATTATGCAATGACTTTGCCGTTTTGCATAAGCACACAACCTAGTCCTTTATGTGATGCATCACTATACACCACAAAGTTTTCTGTATTATCTGGTAATGACAACACATGTGCCACACTTAATTTCTTTTTCAAGTCTTGATGACTCTCTTCGCACTTCTCCGTCCAAACAAATTTTATAGCTTTTCTTGTCAAATTTGTCAACGGAGTGGCAATCTTGGAAAAATCCTGAATAAACCATCTGTAGTAGCCTGCCAATCCCAAGAAACTTCTCACCTATGATGGAGCCCTTGGTTGTTCCCAATTTATTACAGCTTCCATTTTTGATGGTTCCACTAAAATCCCATCTTTGTCAATCACATGCCCAAGAAATTGCACACATTCTAGCCAAAATTCACACTTAGAGAATTTCGCGTACAACTTTTCCTTTCGTAGCGTCTCCAACGTCAAACGCAAGTGTTCCACGTGTTCCTCTTAAGATTTGGAGTAAACCAGGATATCATCGATGAATACTACCACAAACTTATCTAAAAATGGTTTAAACACCCTGTTCATCAAATCCATAAAATCCTGCTGGGGCATTAGTCAAACCAAAATACATTACCAGAAACTTGTAATGTCCATACTGAGTTCTGAATGTCATTTTAGGCACATCCACCTTCCTTACTTTTAATTGATGATACCCACTTCTCAAATCTATTTTTGAGAAGTACTTGGCTCCTTTTAATTGATCAAACAAGTCATCTATTCTTGGCAACAGATATTTATTCTTAATAGTGACTTTGTTTAATTCTCTATAATCAATGCAAAGTCGCATTGACCCGTCCTTCTTCTTCACGTATAACATCGGCGCTCCCCATAGTGATACAATTGGCTGAATGTATTTCTTGTCTAACAGTTCTTGTAATTGTACCATCAGTTCCTTCATTTCCACCGGAGCCATCCTGTGCGGGGCCTTCGATATCAGAGTAGTCCCAGTGCTAAATCGATAACGAACTTGATCTCTCTGTCAGGCGGAAGTCCTGGCAAATCCTCCGGAAATACATCTACAAATTCCCTAACCACTGGTATCTCTTCTAGTTTCACACCCTTCTTCTGAGTATCGACTATGTAAGCTAAATATCCTACACAACATTGACTCAACAACTTCTTGGCCTGCATAATTGTCAGGCATCTTGCTTGCCTAGGCAATTTGCTACCATAAAAAACTATCTTTGACGGAGTCATAAGGTTTACACATTTCTTTTGGCAATCAATTATCGCTCCATAATTGAATATCCAATCCATTCCCAATATAATATCAAATTCTCTAAGTTTTATAGGGATTAAATCTATTGTCATAATATTCCCCTAAATATTCACCCTACAATTATTGTATACGAACCTAACAGGAATCACCTCCTTATTCGTAATTTCTATATTTAAAGGGAAATTTAACTCTTCACTGGGCAATCCTAACCTCTTAGCAAATTCGTCAGATATAAACGAGCAAGTAGCACCCGAATCAAATAATACAAAAGCATCTATATCATTAATTGGGATAATACCTGACATAACATCTTTTGATTGTACAAAGTCTTGCACAATCATGTTGAAGGTTCTGGTTGTGGGTTTGTTTGATGATGTTGGTCCAGTAATAGCCAATGTACCTCCACTTCTTCCCGTTGTCTCTCCAGCTTTCTTCTTAGGGCACTCGCGAGCAAAATGACCCTTTGACCCGCATGTGTAGCAAACATTCTTCTTTGGTTGATGGAAATTTAGGGTAATGTGACCCTTCTGGCCACAATTGAAGCATACTCGCCTACTGTTGGTTGATTTCACAATCAATGAATACGTGCAAGTATACACTGTCAACAAGTAATAAAGTGAAAGTAGAGTATCGTTCCCACGAGAAATTATTTAATAAAAATCACCAAGTACTAATTCTTAACCAAACTAATTTTATTTAAACAATCTCAAATCGTGATTTTTCTAATAAGAAAACTAAATTAACTAATTAAACTGAATTGCTTTATGACTGAATTTAGATAAATAAAGATTAAGACTACAATATCCCCAATTATGAACTATAAACTAATTATCCAATTATCCCAATTATTATGCCTACTGAATTGTTAACAGGAATTCTCAAATGTCAAAAGTCCTTTTTCAAGTGATCAATTGACTTCTATTTAATCCAGATTAATCTTGCTACATTCCTATGCAAAATAATTGAATTAAACTCTTTCAATTCTAATTCCTTATGTGTTACATACGGTGAACAGATATTTCCATTCAATTCACAAACCTAATTATTCACCATACAAATAACTAAGTCACATGTTACCATGCCTAGTTCTAACCCTAAAATTCCTCTTTCAATTTCTTCTAGAGTAACAAGGTAATTATTGATCAAATAATTAAACAATAAGCACAAGACAAGATAAACCATTCACTTAGACATAAAATAATTGAAATAAATCGAATTACTAATTTATAGACATAAAATGTTCAATTGAAATCTTAATAAAAGAGTTAGTTCATAATTAATGAATTAAAATCAAGAATCCACAACTGAATAGATATTAAAAGATAAAAGTATGATAAGAGAAGAGAATAGAACTGTTGTCAGCAAATCTGATGCTCCCCTCTTGCTCCTGCTCTTGATCTTCAATGATCTCCAAGTTGCTTCAATCTCAAAAACTAATAAGAACTAGGGTTATGTTCTAATCTAATGGAGTGTATCTCTAATCTAATCTTTGTAATCCCTCTTTATTTTATGCCTTACATCATTTATTTATAGGTTACAAGTCCAATTTTTAGCTTAGGAACAAACTCAATCCAATTTAGAGTCAAAAAGATGTCAAAATTCGCCCCAAAACGCGTCCAAGCCTAACCAGACCGTTCTCCAGCACCCCAGCGCTGGGCACGGTGCTGGGAATCTGTCCCCTAGTGCCCCGGCGCTACAAATAGGCATGAAATGGGCGCCCCGGCGCTGGAACATTTTCTGACATTTTCTGCTCTGACGTCCTTTGGGAAAATAGCCATAACGTCTTCGTTCGAACTCCGATTTTGATGATTCAAGATGTTCCGAAAAGAGGAGACGTAAATCTACAACTTTCATTCTCTGCGTTTTTTGAAATAATATCTGAAACAATACTCAAATTGGCTTTGAAGTGACTACTGTGTAAATGGCAAGCCGAAAACGCGAATCTAGCCACCCCGAATGTCGATCCAAGTAACTTTTGTCCCAATTCCTACAAAACAACATAAAACATGCATGAATAGACATAAACACTTAAAAACATCTAAAAGATTAAGTTCAAACGCACTCAATTATGAGTATAAAACTCACTCATCAAATACCCCTAAACTTAAACATTTGTTTGTCCTCAAGCAAAAACACAAAAGAACTAAAAATAAACAACGTAAATTAACTACATTAATGCATATGCATGATCTACTTCCTAATAGACCTACGAACCCAGTAATAAATCAATATGATATATAGCAATAGGCCTCAAAGATACCATTGATACTAAAACAATTTATCCGATCAAATCAAAGTCCATAACTCTAACCAGTTAGTTAATCCAAACCTGTCATCACCGATGTTGTGCGTGTGTGCTTGTTAACCATTCTAACCAACCACAATTCAAGATAATCACATAACAAACTTCTTAGAAGGAAAAATTTCAGTTCCAATTCAATTATTTTTGTGAACATGACAACTCTGGTTAAAACTAAGTAATTACCAAGTCTAAGGGTAAATACAAGATTTATTTATACTTTTATTCAACCACAAGGGCATTTTTGCTCTTTCTCGTGTTTTTTTTATTTATTTTTTCTCATGGCTGTGCAATGTCTTATTCCCTTAGGCTTTTCAATGCTACCTTAACGAGCTTTCGACCAACGACTCCCAGACCATTAAGACCTTAGGGCGGTAGGTGTAAAGATAATCCCCTCGGGCTTACTTACTCAAGTAACAAAGGCCACAAAACTAGACAAGCATGCCACGGTGTTTATTCATTTTTTTCTAGATTTTTTATTTTTTTTTCTTTTCATCATTTCTTTTTTTTTTTCATTTCTTTTATTCATTTTCATTTTTTTTTCATTTTCATTTTTTTTATTTTCATTTTGTATATATATACCCCATAGATTCCCCCAAGCTCAAGCTTTTATGTCATTCCAACCTCTACCACCAGTTCACTAATTTCCTTAAATTTTAACCAAGATTTTCCCTCAAAAACAAATTATGAAACCCTTCAACCAAGTGGATTAAAATAGTTAAACTTTAAGTGCTAACCGGTTACATAAGTTTAAGACAGGCTCAGATTATCATCATGATTAAAATTAGAACTCATCATCAATTATCAACACTGTTCAAGTTAACATGCAAAACCAATCTTATCATAGGCCGAGCTAAGACCACACCAACCGATCACACAGATTCATGCAAAAAAAATAAAAATACAATTATACTACATGAACACATACTAATGTAACACATATATGAATATGCAAATAACTACCATGTATTATATGCATCCTAAAAAAACACAATGCTAACACATAAAAAAAATGAACGGTAATGCAAATAACTAACTATATGCAATACGACACTAAAATGCCCCCAAACTTTAACTAGACATTGTCCTCAATGGCTAAAATAGAAAAAATTAAAGCAGAGGACTTTCCTGAAAATATAGCAATCTTCCTCCTTGTCCGCTAAGTTTGGAGAATAGGCTAAGCACATGGAATAAATTGGGCACCTCACTTGAATTTGACTTGAATAACCTGTAAACCATGATAGAAACAATTTTATTAAATTCTAAATAAATGAAAATTCAAAACTACTAATATAAAACCTAATAAAAACTAAAAATAAAAATTAAACTTGGGTTGCCTCTCAATAAGCGCTTGTTTTATAGTCTCAGCCTGATTTCTTCAATTCGCTATCCAATTCCCCTACGAAAATTGAGGAACCCTCCATCCATTAGTAACAATGTCTCTTTTGGGAGGTTACTAATTGTAATGGCCATTGAGTTTAAGTCACCTAGCATGATCTTTTTAGATAGGATCCCCATTAAGTACGGCAAACCACTAGGTGATTTCCCCATTATGTTTGTGATCAAATTATAGCATGGAAGCTTGTCAAACACAATGGGCTCTTCCTCTATCTTCTCCTTTTCAACCCACCATGACTCCACAGTTGTACTAGCTCTTATGTCACAAAGAGCTTTGACTATGACATGACTGCCAATTGGGCATGGTTTTGCAAAACTGCCCGGATTCTTGAACTTTGGTGGAGAAGACACATGGGATACTGATGAAATTAGCTCATCTTCGTTGAATCTTACAGTTAACTCTTCGTCGATCTCCTTTTCTTGGTTCCCAATTATTTCCTCTTTTTCAACATCTTGTGGCTCATCTAGTTGCAGATTTTGTTTGGGCTCTCCATCGGTCTTGGAATCCATGTCATAGGGCCAAGTGTATTGAGGACAAATGTTTGAGGCATTGATTAGTTGTTCCTTTGTTGCGTTGTCCCTTTTTTCTGTGTCCTTGAGAGTCTCTTGCACTTCTTTTCCGCTACGTAAAGTCACAGCCTTGCAATGCTCATCTCTGCCCGGATTTATCTCTGTATCACTAGGGAGTGTTCCAAGTGGGCGGTTATTCAATGCAAGTGCTATCTGCCCCAATTGATTTTCCAAATTCTTTATCGACGCACCTTGGCTTTTCATATTCAGCTCTACTTGATTCAATATTTTGTCTTGTTCATAGTTCCTTTTTTCAGTAGCTCTAATGAACTTTTCCAAGGCTTCTTCCAAACTTGATTTCCTTTCTGGTTGTTGTGGAGTCTGGTTTTGAAATCTGAATGTGTTTTGCTATCTAGGCGCTTGAGCTTGATTCTTACTCCAAGAAAATTTCGGATGATTTCTCCAACCCGAATTATACGCGTTTTGGTTCGGATACAGTTGAGTAGACCGACTATAGCTCCCTACAAACTGAGCTGATTCAACGTTTATGGCCCATTGATCTGTACCATGACTCCCAACACATAACTCACAAACCATAGCTACTTGCTACGTGGAAGGTGGACTCCATGTTTCCATTTTCTTAGCTATTGCGGACACTTGTGCTGCCAATTCTGAAAGTGTCGCGAGTCCATCAATCCTTGTTTCCATTGGTTGAGTCATGTTTGCCATCCTTCGCCTCTGTTGGGCTGCGATAACCTCCAACGTCTTCGAATTTGCCTCAATTTGTATTGGCTCTACAGAAAATGTATTAAGTCCATCAATCCCTATTTTCCTTGGTTGAGTCATGTTCGTGTATGGCCATTGATACGCAAAGTCATCCATGGTACCTGAAAAGAGAGAAATATAGGAAGATAATTAAAAATAAAAATAAAAATATTTAAACTAAGACTAATTTGATTGAAATTAATATTGGTAAATAATTATTAAATTAATTCCCCGGCAACGGCGCCAAAAAATTATTGGTCTATTTCGCGATCAATGAATACGTGCAAGTATACACTGTCAACAAGTAATAAAGTGAAAGTAGAGTATCGTTCCCACGAGGAATTATTTAATAAAAATCACCAAGTACTAATTCTTAACCAAACTAATTTTATTTAAACAATCTCAAATCGTGATTTTTCTAATAAGAAAACTAAATTAACTAATTAAACTGAATTGCTTTATGACTGAATTCAGATAAATAAATATTAAGACTACAATATCCCCAATTATGAACTATAAACTAATTATCCAATTATCCCAATTATTATGCCTACTGAATTGTTAACAGGAATTCTCAAATGCCAAAAGTCCTTTTCCAAGTGATCAATTGACTTCTATTTAATCTAGATTAATCATGCTATATTCCTATGCAAAATAATTAAATTAAACTCTTTCAATTCCAATTTCTTATGTGTTATATGTGGTTAACAGATATTTCTATTCAATTCACAAACCTAATTATTCATCATGCAAATAACTAAGTCACATGTTATCATGCCCAGTTCTAACCCTAAAATTCCTCTTTCAATTCCTTCTAGAGTAACAAGGTAATTATTGATCAAATAATTAAGCAATAAGCACAAGACAAGATAAACAATTCACTTAGACATAAAATAATTGAAATAAATCGAATTATTAATTTATAGACATAAAAGGTTCAATTGAAATCTTAATAAAAGAGTAAGTTCATAATTAATGAATTAAAATCAAGAATCCATAATTGAATAGATATTAAAAGATAAAAGTATGATAAGAGAAGAGAATAGAATATGTTGTCAGCAAATCTGATGCACCCCTCTTGCTCCTGCTCTTGATCTTCAATGATCTCTAAGTTGCTTCAATCTCCAAAACTAATAAGAACTAGGGTTATGTTCTAATCTAATGGAGTGTATCTCTAATCTAATCTATGTAATCCCCCTTTATTTTATGCCTTACATCATGTATTTATAGGTTACATGTCCAATTTTTAGCTTAGGAACAAACCCAATCCAATTTGGAGTCAAAAAGGTGTCAAAATTCTCCCCAAAACGCGACCAAGCCTAACCAGACCCTTCCCCAGTGCCCCAGCGCTGGGCACGGCGCTGGGAATCTGTCCCCTAGTGCCCCGGCACTGCAAATAGGCATGAAATGGGCGCCCAGGCGCTGGGACATTTTCTACTCCGACGTCCTTTGGAAAAATGGTCATAACTTCTTCGTCCGAACTCCGATTTTGATGATTCAAGATGGTCCGGAAAGAGGAGACATAGATCTACAACTTTCATTCTCTGCGTTTTTCAAAATAATATCCGGAGCAATACTCAAATTGGCTCTGAAGTTATTGATGTGTAAATGGCAAGCCAAAAACGCGAATCTAGCCACCCCGAGCGTCGATCCAAGTAACTTTTGTCCCAATTCCTACAAAACAACATAAAACATGCATGAATAGACATAAATATTTAAAAACATCCAAAAGATTAAGTTCAAACGCACTCAATTATGAGTATAAAACTCACTCATCACTTACCCCTTAAGCACATGCTAGTGTGATTCTTCCCGCATATAGCACATGCTTTAAACTTCCTTTTTTGTTGGCTACTCTGTTGGCTTCCAGCACCCACTCTTGCATTCCACTTTCTCTTTAGGTTATTACTACCATTTCCACCACTACTACCACCATTCTTAACTTCACTCTCACTCTTCTTCTTTCTTTGTTCTTGATTGTACTTTGTCACAGCCTCGCCTCCACCCTCAGCGATAATCGCCTTCTCAAGCACCGCTGCAAACATCTTTAATTGAAACATGGAGACTCTGTTGTACAACCAGGGCTTCAGTCCTTGTTCAAATCTCCTCGCCTTGCGCTCATCCGTATTGACTTGATATGGCGCAAACCTCGCCAACTCATTGAACTTTGCCGTATACTCTGACAGCGTCATTGTACCCTGCTTCAGCTCTAAAAATTACTTTTCCATCTGATTATTTGAACTCTCTGGGAAATAGGTCTCAAAAAATATTTTCTTGAACCTTTCCCAATTCATCACTCCCTGACCTCCTCTAGTTTTATTGGCTTGCCACCAATAACTAGCATCTGCTTTCAACATGAATGTTGAAAAAGTAGTCTTCTGGTTTTCACCGACTCTAGCAACATCAAATAATCTCTCTATTTCTATGATCCAGGTCTGTGCCTCAGCCAGATTCATGGTTCCACGGAATTCTGGTGGTCCAACCGCCTTGAAATCCTTAAAAGTCACAACTTGGTTCTGTGGTTGATTCTGCAGCGCTCCTGTCAGAAGTGTCACCAACTGCTGAACTGGGTTAGCAGCAACGTTGTTGTTATTAGTAGACCCTCAGGGGTTCTTTGTCGTGGTTGACGTCTTCTTGGAGGCATTTTCTGTTAACATACATTGATTAAATTATTTCTCAATCTTTTGAGTATTTTCTACTTAACTTGCACATCATAAAAATGATCACATAACACTTAACATCTTGAATAAATATTAACTTTTATTCATTCATCATCCTAAAAACATAAGAATAATAGCATCACTACTATTTACATTACTTTTCCTGAACTACAAAAGTTGCAGGATAACATCATCATCATATCCCATTGGTTACATAACACTTGGGATTTACATCTTGTTTATTATATCATTTAATCACACAGCAATCACATTCTCTACGATGACCAACTAAAATGTTGCATAGCCTTACGACGCTCCTCTTCCATGATATGGAACATTGTTCTGCAATCTAACATATACCATGGCAGCGTCTCAAACTGAATCAGATAATACATAACTCGGTCTTGAGCTCGATTTATCACGGTGTTGAAAATGTCATTCATCTCCTCCATCTTGATCTTCTTTCCTTGCACTTCCCCCTCTGTTACTTCTGCACGCTGAGAGGCTTTCTCGTACGTGTCTTCGACTTTTGCTCTCTTGGTGGATTCTTCTTTCAATTTGATCTTCTGCTCCGTGATCTCCTCCGTCAGCTGCTCATTCTCCCCCTCAGTATAAATCAGCTTCCATTCCACATTACTCAGACGCTCGTCAAGATCTCGAATCTAATCGTCCTTCTATGCCATCGAAGTCTAACGTTCAGCTGCTATCTCCTCTAACTCCTCGACTCTATCTTGAAGCTCAACATTGCGGTTGTATATCTCATCGTATATGTGAGCTGCGATAGAGTTTGGTGGAAACTCTTTCTCCTCCTCATCCTCATCCGTCTGTGGCAACTCAACGAGGTCTTCCTTATCCATCTCTACCACACCCTCTTCATCAGGTATGTCCTCCTATTCAACCACTGCGACCAACAGAGATGACTCCCTTGGCAGCAGTTGTTCCCAAACCACTTGAATATCTCGAGGTTCTTCCTCTCTAGGAATCTGAGGTCCCTCCTCCCTAGCCTGACTGGATTCTCCCACATTAGCCATCTTGACAACAAAATTTTTTAATTATTTAATTACTAATCGTCACTATTCGACACTTACGAGCACATAGGTTACGAGCACATAGGTGTTTTATTATTTCTTTCTTAAAACTCTATAAGAGTTTATCACCTCTATCTTTTCAAAGGTTAGTTCCTAAGGTTTTTCGCCCACGTAAGGTTCATAACCTAAATCTTTGATACCAACTTGTGACACCCCCAAATCTGGGTACTTCATTCCCACAAAATTTGGTGTTCACTATGTAAACATTCATTTCTAACTACCCAAATATAATAAAATTTAAACAATAAACTTTCCCATTAAAGGGTTACATCAATAAGTCCAATAAAATCTCACAGGTTATTTAACCTTTAAAACAAACATCAAGTGCGGAAAAGTAATTAATTACATCTCAGCAATTAAAACAAAGTCTGACAATATAAAAATCAATAGATTTACAAGTTTTCAATACTTGTTTATCTTTCCTTTCCCTTTACTGGTGGTAGGTTCATTAACCTTCTTAACTTTAGTTATAATGGTTATATAAGCAAGAGTGAGCAAAACAAATGCTCACTTGAAACAACAATGAATAATAACAACATAATAACTGCCAATGAATAGGCTCAATAGAACTGAAAAATATTCTCTATCAATAATAATCAAGAAATGAAACCAGAATTTAAAATATATCTGAGGGTCACAAGACCACGAACTATGTCCAAGGTTATAAGTATTCATTCAACTTAAACCTAAACAGTCATGAGACTGTAGGGACTTCCCGTACTTAGGGGGATCAGCCCTTCGTACTATGTATTGTGCACATACATCTAAACGCTTTGCGTAAATTATCCCCTATAATAGGGTTGTTCATCTCAGTATTTAGAATACAAGTATGCACCAAAGTAAGTTTGGTTTGGATAAGCTTTAAGGGTAATTTAGAGTTCTACGAACATCACCTAAGGATTAGTTGAATCAGAAATGTAATAATTGTTCAAGAATTAGATAAACAACGAAGTACGAAACATCCATGGGTTATAAGTGATTAAACATCATACATTAAAGTCATGCTTTAGGAATAAACTGAAAAACATTGAAAAATAAAATAAACCTTGCTTGATCAATGATAATAATTGAAGGTTACATTCGCTGACAATAAGGAAATAATTTAGGAACTTTATTCAATGGGATTCAAGAGCTTAATAAAAGATCAAGTAACTTGTGAAATCTTAAAAGTATGGCATGATAGCGAAAAGTAAACTTTGCTGGATAATAAAATAGCAAAGGTTAAATAACTTGAATGAATATAATCAAGTTGTGATACATAAGAGTAAGATCAAGACTTGCTCAATTGTAAGTAAGATAGAACAACTCAAATAAAGATTGGGGTTTGAAAACTTGTCTTGCGTCTAAGCTAAACCATATACTTGATTCTCAATATCCTATACACATGTCATCATGACATAATTAGTTACTACATATACTCAGTACATAATTAAGTATCTATTTTATATACGACTTGCAGTCTTAGGTTCAACTATTTGGTTAAACCATAACTCTTCAATTTATCACATAATTTATTAATCGCTAATAATATTCTCATACTTGATACTATAACACCACAATATGTCAGAAATCACATTTTATCAGTCATAACATTACTCTTTATCAATAATTATAGAAGTGTATAATTAAAATAAATTTTCTGGCCAATACTGCTAACTAGCGCTGCAGCTCCCCAGTTTGCATTGGTAATGGCGCTGCGGCGCTGAGCTGGCGCTGCGACGCGAGATAAAGGACTATAACTGGCGCTACAATGTTGACCTAGCATTGCAGCGATCCTGTTTACTCATATAACTGGCGATGTAGTGCCGGTACACGTCAACAGAAGCTAAAGTGGCACTGCGGCGCTGAAATTGTACTACGGGGTGGCGCTGCTGCGCTGCAGCGCCGAAGTACAGTTCTAGGTAGACAATGTTCGCGAAGAACATAAAATAAAGCCAAATTGGCCTACAAGCTACTTTCTAACAACCAATTTAATACATATGAATCACATAAACCTCACAGAAATATAACTTAAGGTTTTCAACATGTTTTTAATTATATAAACAACACAACATCAATATTATAACCTTAAATTTCATTGTTTCTACTATTTCTTCACCCTTTTGACATTCATAATGAAATTCATCACTATGAATTTATTTTTCAACCAAAACAGTTAATTTAAATTACGTTGTTTTCGTTTTTTCATGTATTTTCACAATCAATAGTCAATTTATACTTCAACACATGAAGTAAACATAAATTTTTATTCCAACTAAGCCATATTCATATATATATATATATATATATATATATATATATATATATATATATAATACTGTAATTCAATTTCTTCATAATTATCATGTTTTCATGGATTAGTTAACACTAAATCACATAAAAATAATTTATATACATAATCTAATATATATAAACTATATATTCCTCAATTATTTATAAAGCATTAATCACAGAGAACTTATCACATAAAAGAAAACTAGAACCTTAGAAGAAAACTAGAAACTTTGAAAATTAGGGTTATACCTTTGCTAGAAGATGATTACAACTACTCCTTCTTCTAAATTCTCAACTCACAGAGAATTCTCTCTTCTTCCTTCTCTCTTTTCTTTCTTCTTTCTTCTCTCTTCTGTCTTTTCTCTATTCTTTCTCTTCTAACTTTACGTAACTTAGAAAACTATAACTGATATATGTGACACCCCAAAAATAGGTATACATCACCCATCTTGGGTCGCCAAATACATGTTACAGAATACAAATACAAACTTAATTATACGACACGAGCTGAGAGTTTTAACACGAATATTGTCTTCTAGACAATATCCAAACTCAAATGGAGTCCTAATTACAATTATTATCATACTATTTGATAAAATAGTGAGGACTACTACAGCCACCATCTCGGACCGTTACTCCATTCGCTAACTACTCTCGGCTACATTCTCATTTCCTGAAAAGAACAATGAAAGTAAAAGGGTGAGTTCAACTAGTCCAGTAAGAAATATTATGACTAAGATAATCCAGAATAAATTATCGTTAGCCTTTAATAGTGTTAAACTGATAGAATACAATAAACAATAAGTTTAACTGCAGCGAAACTATAATCCATTAGAAGAGTCAAGTAGCACATGATATCTACTAACATCTATGATTTAAAAGTTTATCAACAATTTTATCGCTGAGACTCAGCTTAATAAATAGTCCACATCACTGAATTATCCAAGCACTACGGGCCAAGAATATTCATTAGTATCACATCCACGAATTATCCATGCACTACGGGTCAAAGATATTCGTGCTATCACCAATGGTCATGATAATGCCAACAACTGTCCATCAATGCACTACGGGCCAATGAGGAATTTTACCACATCATTTGTAACATTAATGGTCATGATTATACCGAATAATCTCTGGTCATAATCATACCAATCAACAGTCCATCTATGCACTACGGGCCAAAGATGACTTTCATCACAATATAAGCATGAGGACGATGACAATGATATAAGAATTTAATTAAACAAAAATCAAGGAAAAAATATTAAAGACCTTAAATTTATCCAGAGTTTAAAAATGTCCAAATTGTCAACATGATAACTGCTTTGTGGAGTAAAATTCAAGAATAATATTGTATCAAAAATAAATTGGACAGAAAATAAATCAATTTCTGTCATGAATAGTACCTGAGTGAATAATACTTCGTGAATAGTGTCGTATATATGAATAGTGCTGTATAAATGAATAGTATCTATGAATAGTACTCTGGCATGAAAAGTTTAAAAATAAACAAGAATGTTCACAAAAATATCCTTGTGAAACGATACTAGATGAAGCGCAAATTTCAAGGATATTCTACTAATTTCAAGGATATTCTACTAATTTCAAGAAGTATAGAAGCAATACTTAACAAAATGAGTGTAGAATTCAGAATCTGAAACGAAATAATATTACTTACATACTACAGAGTACGGAAGAAAATATTATTTCTTACTAATATTGAACAAAAATAACATCCCTTACAACTGTTGAACGAAAATAATATTCCTTACGAATATTGAACGAAGATAATATTCCTTATGAATATTAAACGAAGATAATATTCCTTGCGAATGTTGAACGAAATAAAATTTCTTACGAATTCAAAAAATAATATCGTAAGCGAATATGAAATAAATAATACCCCTTACCTTAAAAATAGAGTACTTCTGACTGGTAGGGCTGGAATATTCTTGAAGAAAACTTGTACTATTTTCTACACTCAAAGCTTTCTTAAACTCTAAAAAAATACACTCAATATTATAGAAGAAGAATTATCTGATTCTGGTGTAATATTTAATTCTAAACTAAGCATATAATATTTATAGGAGAATAGCAGGATACTATTTGAAAAGAAAAATCACGGACGCACAGTAAAACCTTCACGAATTTTTGACGAATTTTCTAATTTTACTATGCAGCACTACGCAAATACTATGTAGACGCTATGCATAATAAAATATAATAAATTCTATTTTTCAGAAAAACAAAACTTATTATAATATATATATATATATATATATATATATATATATATATATATATATATATATATATATATATATCTCTCAGCTATTTTGAAAAATAGGTAAGTGAGGGTCCAAATAATAAGCAACATTTACAACAAATACTTTATAAAAAATCCCCTCAATATTTTTAACAACATTTAATATAACTTGCAATATTAACAACCAAATCATTCCCAAGAAAGAGGGGGCTTTTTGATAAGAATTTTTCCCTATTAGCGAGCAATTAAGTGACCAAACTCTTTTCCTCGATAGAACTTTCTAGACATTGTCAATAATATAAATAATAATATGAATAACTTGTCATCTCAATTATTAATTTAATAATATAAAATATTGTGACAATAATTGAATCAATAACGTGAGATACTATGCAGCAATTACTATAGCAATAATTGAGTATAACTAAGTGACTTCTCACGTAAGTATCAATAATCAATACCGTGTGCTACTATGCAACCACGCGTATTACTGTACTTTTATCACCCGGTATTTCAGCAGTTAACGGTAAAACTTTCGCCGTTATTTTTACAAAAGTTTTTTTTGTCGTTTTCTCACTCCGACAGTAATTCTGTTGTGGGGTCCACCAATGATTGTGCCGTCGTACGAATATTCTCTGTTAAAACGAATATTTTCCGACCAATCGAATATTTTATAACAACTTGCTTACTTTGTAAAATTTATAAATATTATCCACAACTATAACATTATAATAAATTCACACCTTAATATTCAAAAATGATATTTATAGAAAAATTCATCTTTATTCATAAAAGTTGGGGTCTTACAACCTCCCCTTCTTATGAAATTTTATCCTCAAAATTGGTTTACGTACCTGGTATGTCGAAGAGGTGAGGATACCTTGATTTTATTTCAGATTCTAACTCCCAGGTCATTTCCTCAACATCGTGGTTTCTCCATAAAATTTTGACTTGAGGTATAACCTTGAAGCGTAGAATATGTTCCTTCTTATCCAAGATTTTAACAGGTACCTCTTCATACGTTAAATCTTCACCTATCTCGTCCGGTTCTAACTCAATAATGTGGTTCGAGTCTTCCACATATTCACGTAACATGGATATGTGAAAAATATTATGAACACGAGACATACTTGACGGTAAGGCGAGTTTATAAGCTACAGTTCCTACTCGATCGAAGATTTCAAATGGGTCAATGAATTGAGGATTGAGTTTTTCTCTCTTTCTAAATCTCGTAACTCCTTTTCATGGAGCAACACGTAACAACACATGATCCCCAACATTGAATTCCACGTCCCTTCGATGAAGATCAGAATAACTCTTTTGTCAATCTTGTGAGGTTTCTATACGTTATCGGATCATTTGAATCTTCTCTGTTATCATGCGTACCAAATTCGGTCCCAACAACGTTGCTTCACCCACCTCGTCCCAGCATACTGAAGAACGACACTTGCGTCCATACAACGCCTCGAATGGAGCCATGCCTATACTTGTTTGATAACTATTATTGTAGGAGAATTCTATTAATGGCAAGAATTTGTCCCAACTTCCTTTGAAGTCAAGGACACAGAGTCTTAATAGATCTTTAAGAGTTTGAATAGTCCTCTCTGACTGCCCGTCCGTCTTAGGATGATATGCCGAACTGAATCATAAATCCGTGCCCATGGATTTTTGTAAACTAACCCAAAATTGTGAAGTGAATCTCGGGTCTCGATCAGAAACTATGGATACTGGCATACCATGTAGCCTTACAATCTCATTTATATATATACGAACAAGACGTTCAAGTGAATAAGTTTCTTGTATGGGTAAGAAATGAGCAGACTTAGTTAATCTATCAATAATGGCCCAAATTGCATCTATGCCTTGAGAAACCTTGGGAAGACCAGTAATGAAATCCATGATAATGTGCTCCCACTTTTATTCTAGAATTTTAAGTGGTTGCAATAGACCTTTTGGCAATTGATGCTCCGCCTTGACACGTTGACAAGTTAAACACCTTGAGATAAACTCTGCGATCTCTCTCTTCATATTGCTCCACCAAAATGTATGTCGAAGATCATGATATATTTTGGTACTCCCAGGATGGATTATAAACGGTGTGTTATGCGCCTCTATCATGATTTTATACTTTAAATTAGGGTCGTTAGGAATACAAAGTCTGGAGTTAACTCAAAGTATTCCTTCTTCATCGATTCTTATTTCTAGAATAGCACCTTCTTGTACTTTTTTCTTCATACGCATTAGCTCCGGGTTCGTAGCTTGAGCAGCTTTAACTTTATCGATTAAAGTTGGTTCTACTCGTATATTTTCCATCATCACGTGGGTCCCTAGAGTCTTTAACTCTATCTCCATCCTTTGCAAGTCATACAAAATGAGTCTTTGTGTTGACAATATCGCACTCGTACCCACATATGATCTTCTACTCAACACGCCAGCTACCACGTTTGCTTTTTCAGGATGGTATTGAATGGAATGATCGTAATCTTTCAACAACTCAAGCCAATGTCATTGTCGCATGTTGAGTTCCTTTTTTGTAAAGAAATATTTGAGGCTTTTATGATCTGTATAGATCTCTATTTTCTCCCCATACAGGTAATGCCTCCAGATCTTTAACGCAAAAATGACTGCTACCAACTCCTAGATCATGAGTAGGATAATTCCTCTTATATTCTTTGAGTTGTCGTGAGGCATAGGCTATTACTTTTCCATGTTGCATGAGAACCATCCTAACCCTCTGCCTGAAGCATCGCTGTGGATGGCAAATCCCTCTGAACCAGATGGTATTGTCAAAACAGGTGCTGAAATGAGTCTCCTCTTGAGTTCTTGAAAATTCTTCTCACATTCCTCGCTCCAACTCAATTTTATATCTTTTTTAGTTAGTTGAGTTAATGGAGTAGCTATTCGAGAAAATCCTTCCACGAATCTTCGATAATAACCAGCTAAGCCTAGAAAGCTACATACTTCGATCACGAACTTAGGTTGCTCCCAGTCTTGAATTGCTTCAATGTTCACTGGGTCAACAGATATTCCATGATTTTATATCACGTGCCCAAGAAATGCTACTTCCTCAAGCCAGAACTCGTATTTCTTTAACTTGGCATAAAGCTTATTTTCACGAAACTTTTGGAGTATCAACCTCAAGTGTTGCTCATGATTTTCATAGTTTTTGGAGTAAATGAAGATGTCATCAATAAAGACGACCACAAAATGATCCAAATATTCCTTGAATACTCGATTCATCATATCCATGAAGGCAGTAGGAGCATATGCCCATACCGAGTTCTAAAAGCAGTCTTTGGAATGTCATCAGCTTTAATCTTTAACTAATGATATCTGGAATGAAAATCGATCTTTGAAAAGAATTTGCCGCCTTGCAACTGGTCAAACAGGTCATAAATGCGAGGCAACGGGTACCTATTTTTGATAGTTACATGATTCAACTCCCGATAGTCAATACAAAGTCGCATACTTCCATATTTCTTCTTTACGAATAGAATAGGAGCACCCCAAGGAGACGTACTAGGACGAATGAAACCGATGTCTAACAATTCCTATAGCTGGGTTTTTAACTCCTGAAGTTCAATAAGAGCCATTCGATATGAGGCTTGGGAAATGGGTTTTGTACTGGGTTCAAGGTCGATACAAAATTTAATTTCACGCTCTGGGGGTAAGCCAAGAAGTTCTTCAGGGAATATGTCATGAAATTTATTAACAATAGAAATATCATTCAAATCTGACGTATTTTTGTTTAAATTTGTGACATGGGCTAAGAAAACTTGACATCCATTTTTTAATAAACGAATAGCTTTATGGCTTGATATAACAGTGATTAACTTTAGTGGTTTGGTTGCTTGAATTCTCATAATAGGTTGGTTAGGAATATGAAAGCTACTAACCTTACGAAAACAATCAATTTTTGCATGATGAGTAGTTAACCAATCAATCCCTAAAATCACATCAAATGCAAGTATTTTCAAAGAGATAAGATCAACAGGTAATGTGGGGGTACCGATTTGAATCAAACAAGACTTATAAATAGTGTATGTAATAAAGGTTTCTCCCAACAAAGTTTCAACAGATAAGTCAAAGTCTAATTTCTCCGGAGTCAAATTTAAACGTTGACCGCAAGTAGGAGAAATAAAAGAATGGGTAGAACTGGTATCAAATAAGGTATAGACTTCGCTAGAGTTTATGATTAGCTTACCCGTGATAACCTTATTCGGGTTCCTCACTTTTTGGGAGGTCACGACAAACGCTCTCCCTTGAACTACCGGCTTTGACTTGTCTGAGACAGCATTTGGTGCCTCCATCCCAACTGGACTTGACTTCACTCCATGACAAAATCGGGCTAGGTGATCTTCTCTTCCGCAATTATAACATGCTTTAGACTTCTACGTATAATTTGGACTGTAGTGTCTCTCCCCTCCGCATTTGTAGTATACGATCGGTGGTCGTTCTCCTTCCTTAACAACGGTTGTTGGTGCTGACGTCTTTCCATTATTATTGAATCTCCTCCTCTTGAAATTTCTACTTCTATTATCTTGGCCATGATTACCACCGAAGTGGTTTCCATTTCTGGCATTTTGATTCCCTCCACGTTTGTTGTCACCGCTTTGATGACTGCTACCACTAGTATTATCGTTTTATCGGCTGCTCTCTCTTGGTTGGGTTGACTCATTATCGTTCTCCAATAACTGAGCCCTATTCACAACATCTAAATACAAGCAAAGTTTGTGAGATATGAGGTATTGACGTATTTCGAGTTTCAAACCTCTTAGAAATATCCGAGCCATGCGCTCCTCATTATCTACCAAATGGGATGCAAGCCGGGATAACTCGGCAGACTTAGCCTTGTACTGCGACACGGTCATATTGTTTTGCTCCAACTTGATGAACTCCACCTCCTTCATGTGACAAATACTTTCAAGAAAGTAGTCATTGAATAATTCTTGAAACTTCTCCCAAGACATCTTCAGTGCGGCAGGTTGAGTACGCTCTACAGATTCCCACCAATAATTTGTCTCTCTTCACAACATGAAGCTGGCAAAGGAAACCTTTTACTCCTCAGAGCATCTCAAGACATCAAATATCTTGGTGATCTGCTTTATCCATGTCTCTGCCTTAAGTGGTTCTGGTTTTCCCTAAAACTCCGGTGGTCCCAACTCCTTGAACTGCTTAGCGGTGATCGTTCGAGAGTTGCCAGTGTTTCCACCTGTATTTTGAATAGGAGTCGATCTCGCCTGATGTTGCATGAATTGTATAAAGCCTCTGAATATCTCATCGCTCATCATTTGGTCGGTGTTATTGTTTACCTGAATATTATTACCTTCCTGATGCACATTATCCTGGGTATTGATCGTTGGTGACTCAACGATCTCATATGCTCCATTGCTTATCTTAACATTCTCGGATGTCATTTTCAAACACTACCACAAAACAAGGGTTAATTGACATAGCACATATTATCCCTATATTCTGACCGACCAATTAAAAAATAAATAAACTTAGGTAGGTCATACTAGTAAAGAAATTCTCTCCTCCGAGTTCTAGTCCCATATTTCAGCCAGGGATCATATCCCTAAGCTTTGATACCAACTGTGACGCCCCCAAAATAGGTATACATCACCCATCTTGGGTGGCCAAATATATGGTACAGAATACAAATACAAACTTAATTATACAACATGAGCTGAGAGTTTTAACACGAATATTGTCTTCTAGACAATATCAAAACTCAAATGGAGTCCTCATTACAATTATTATCACACTATTTTATAAAATAGTGAGGACTACTACAGTCACCATCTCAGACCATCACTCCATTCCCCGACTAATCCCGGCTACGTTCTCATTTCCTGAAGAGAACAATGAAAGCAAAATGGTGAGCTCAACTAGCCCGGTAAGAAATATTATGATTAAGATAATGCAGAATAAATTATTGTTAGCCTCAACAGTGTTAAACTGATAAAATATAATAAACAACAAGTTTAACTACATCGGAACAATAATCCATTAAAAGAGTCAAGTAGAGTATGATATCTACTATCTTCTATGATTTAAAAGTTTATCAACTATTTTATCGCTGAGACTCGGCTTAATAAATAATCCACATCATTGAATTATCCATGCACTACGAGCTAAGGATATTCATTAGTATCACATCCACGAATTATTCATGCACTACAGGCTAAAGATATTCGTGTTATCACCAATGGTCATGATCATTCTAACAATTGTCCATCAATGCACTACGGGCCAATGAGGACTTTTATCACATCATTTGTAACATTATAGGTCATGATTATACCGAATAATCTCTTGTCATAATCATACCAATCAATAGTTCATCTATGCACTACGAGCCAAAGATGACTTTTATCACAATATAAGCATGAGGATGATGATAATGATATAAGAATTCAATTAAATGAAATCAAGGATAAAATATTAAAGACCTTAAATTTATCCAGAGTTTAAAAATGTCCAAATTGTCAACATGATAATTGCTTTGTGGAGTAAAATTCAAGAATAATATTGTATCAAAAATAAATTGTACAGAAAAGAAATCAATTTCTATCATGAATAGTATCTGAGTGAATAGTACTTTGTGAATAGTACTCTGTGAATAGTATTTTGTGAATAGTGTCGTATAAATGAATAATACCGATAAATAGTACTCCGGCATGAAAAGTTTAAAATTGAAGAAGAATATTCAAAAAAATATCCTTGTGAAACGATGCTAGATGAAGCACAAATTTCAAGGATATTCTACTAATTTCAAGGAGTATAGAAGAAATACTTAACAAAATGAGTGTAGAATTCGAATTCTGAAACGAAATAATATTACTTACATACTATAGAGTATGGAAGAAAATATTATTTCTTACGAATATTGAATAAAAATAACATCCCTTACAACTGTTGAACGAAAATAATATTCCTTACGAATATTGAACGAAGATAATATTCCTTACGAATATTAAACGAAGATAATATTTCTTGTGAATATTGAATGAAATAAAATTTCTTACGAATATGAAAAATAATATTGTAAACGAATATTAAATAAATAATACCCCTTATCTTAAAAAGAGAGTACTTATGACTGGTAGGGAGAGAATATTCTTGAAGAAAACTTGTAGTATTTTCTACACTCAAAGCTTCCTTAAACTCTAAAGAAATACGCTCAATATTATAGAAGAATAATTCTCTGATTCTTTTGTGATTTTTAATTCTAAACTAAGCATCATATTTATAGGAGAATGGCAGGATACTATTTGAAAAGAAATATCACTAACGCACAGTAAAACCTTCATGGATTTCTGACGAATTTTTTGATTTTACTATGCAGCACTATGTAGACACTATGTAAATACTATGCATAATAAAATATAATATATTCTATTTTTTATAAAAAAACAAAACTTATTATAATATATGGCAGGTTATATATATATATATATATATATATATATATATATATATATATATATATATATGAGATAACTTTCTCCCGACTATTCTGAAAAATGGGTAAGTGGGGGTCCAAATAATAAGCAACATTTACAACAAATACTTTATAAAAAATCTCCTCAATATTTTTAACAACATTTATTCATCAATAATATAACTTACAATATTAACAACCAGATCATTCCCAGGAAAGAGGGGGCTTTCCGATAAGGATTTCTCCCTATTGGCGCGCAATTAGGTGACCAAATTCATTTCATCGATAGAACTTTCTAGACTTTATTAATAATATAAATAGTAATATGAATAACTTGTCATCTCAATTATTGATTTAATAATATAAAATATTATAACAATAATTGAATCAATAACGTGAGATACTATGCAGTAATTACTGTAGCAATAATTGAGTATAAGTGAGTGACTTCTCACGTAAGCATCAATAATCAATACCGTGTGCTACTATGCAATCACGCGTATTACTGCACTTTTATCACAGGGTATTTCAACTGTTAACGGTAAAACTTTCGACGTTATTTTTATAAAAGTTATTTCTGTCGTTTTCTCACTCCGACAGTAATTTCGTTGTGGGGTCCACCAATGATTGTGCCGTTGTACGAATAATCCCTGTTAAAACGAATATTTCCCAACCAATCGAATATTTTATAACAACTTGCTTACTTTGCAAAATTTATAAATATTACCCACAACTATAACATTATAACAAATTCACACATTAATATTCAAAAATAATATTTTGCGAAAAATTAATCTTTATTCATAAAATTTGGGGTCTTACAATATATAAAATATAAACGTATAATATAATACGTATTAATATATAATCATAACTGATGTCAGTTTTTTTTAAATTCAAAAGCCATAAGGCCTTGTTTGGCAAAACCAATTAAAAATAATGACTTAAAATCCTTATGCCTTGTTTGGTAAAGCACATTTAAATTAAAGACTCAACATTCATTAAGCTTTATTTGGTAAAACAAGATTAAAATAAGAATTTCAAAATCTCTAAGGCTTTATTTGGTAAAACCAAATTAAAACTCTTTTAATTTACTTTAATAACTCATTTATAATATAGTTTATTGCCCCATTTTATTTAATTAAATTCTCATATTCAAATTTAATTAAATTAAATCTAATAACAATTTATTAAATCAATTTACTACATAATCAAATACAACAAAATTATAATTTCTATTATAATTTTATTCAATAAATTAATACATCACTTTAATTATTAAATTAAATTAAAACAACATTATTGTTATTCATCTAATCCTTAACAACTCTATAATTTAATTGAATTAGAATATTATCTCATAATAATTAATTCATCGCTCTTTTTATTTTAATTAACTTCAAAATACCCCAAATTATCAACTTAATTAAAAATCTTTCCTTAATTTAGTTAATTCTCACAACTCATAAATTAATTTAACAAATAAATAATCAAATTAAATAAATATTTATTCAACAATAATACATCAATTAAAATATTTATTTACTTTAATAAATATTTGAATTTACAATTAAAATTCTGGATTGTTACACTAATGCTATTAATAGCGACCGGTATTAGCGACCGTAGTTACAATTGCTCGTTGTTGATATTAGCGACTGACACACGGTCGCTGATGTAAATTTCCCTCCAAAATTTTGACGCAATTTTTTGCGGGGTGGCTTGTTGCAAGTAATAAAGTAGAAACCGTATGCGGTGGCAAAAAGCTGTCACTGATCATTTTTAATCTAATCAGATCAAGGCAGTCAAGCAAACCAAAAACGAAGGAAAGAAAGAGGGAAAACGAGAAAATAAATAGGGAGAAGGAAGAAAGAAAGAGGGAGAAGCCACTGCTGCCGCTACTGTCGCCCTTCAATTCAAGTAGGCATGTCATTATTACTTGCTTTTCCCAAAATTAATTTAAGCTACTCCCGCAAATTTTCATTTTTAAAAACTTGAGTTCTTGAATTGAGAGAGTAGTTCTTGTGAGGGCTTGAAAGTACTTGCTTTTTTTGTTGTAGAAGGATCAATACTGAATATAATCATGACATCAATTTCTCAATTGTTATATGTTTCAAAATTTTCATTTGCATATTATGTGGTTTGGATTCAATAGTACAATTTTAAACTGAATTTGCTTTATCCCTTAATTTCCCAATTGAATTTTCATTTTCATATTTTGGGGTTGGATGTAATAGTATACTTGTTAAAATAAATTTGGTTACTGCCTTGAGTTCCCAATTAAAATAGAAGGAAAATGATAGAGTTATGGGAAATTTTACAAGGAGTTGAATTGGTCTTGTATATCTTGGGTGTTGTATGATAGGAATGAAATGAATGTGCTGGAAATATTGAATCCAAATTTACTATAAAAATTATCCATGCGTATTTTAAATATAGAAACTAGTTGAACTAAATAAATTAAGTAGTATTTACTTAGTTTCTCAAAACTAGATAAAATAATACAAAATTAAATAAAATAAAACAAATAAAATAAAATAAAGTATAGTATGGTAAAATAAAATAATATAATGAACTAATTAGTATTACTTAGTTTTTCAATACTAAATAAAATAATAAAAATAAATTGCTATAAAACAAATAAAATAAAATAAATAATATTAAATTAAATAAAATAAAAATATAATATAATGAACTAATACTCGACAATCTAGATGAACAGATAGGTAATATTTGTACTTTTTTTAGTGTCAATCATTTGAGAGACATGACATCCATAAACAGTCTCAGATTGGGGATTATTCGGCATTCACTCTTAATGAGTGAATGTTCAAACGAGTTTCTAAGCTCATAAATACTACTTAGTTCATTACATTATTTATTTTATTTTATTTCATATTATTTATTTTTTATAGCAATTTATATTTATTATTTTATATTATTTTTTTTATTTAGCATTGAGAAACTAAATAAATACTAATTAGTTCATTATATTATTTTATTTTATTTTACTTTACTTTATTTTACTTTACTTTATTTTATTTTATTTAGTATTGAGAAACATTAATTAACTAACCTGTAGGGGGAGAGCCCAGCCATATATAGAGAGCTAGCTCTTCAACCGCTCAATGTTATTAATGCATTGTCTATTCCACCCCTTAAGTCATATGGTTAAGCTATTAATTCTTTTCATTATGGATTGAACATGTATGGATGGAGTTGTGTTATATGCTTAAATGTTCATTCTTTTCATTATGGTTTGAACATGTATGGTTGGAGCTGTTTTGTATGCTTAAATGTTAATCATATTCTTACAAGTATGCTCAAGTCATATGCTTACAAGTATGCTTAGAGAGTCTGACCATGCTAGACATTAATAAACTCATGTTGTCAAAATAGGTGACACAATTTAATAAAATAATTCTTGTAGTTATATGTACCGTGGTATCATGGACCTCTATCTAGACCGTAGTTGAATAACACGACGCAGGTCAAGTACCCAGAATATGTGCTACAGTTAAATTTAGAGCTGGTTGCCAAATATTTCTAGAGTATGCGTATAGTCACCCGGAATGTGTGAATGGTTAAAACAAGATAAGATGTCCTTGTTTGAAGTGTGAGAATATAAATTATATGGACAGAGACATAGTAAACTATCATTTACTTGTTTATGGGTTCATGAAAAATTACGAAAAATGCTGCTGGGCACATGGGTAGAGAAGAGATGGTGGCATCGCATAAGTACAAAATCTGAGTAGCAATACACATTGTATGAATGAAATGGTTCTTGATATTGCTGGACCAGATTTTGATTGGGAACAAGGCAGAGAACAACCTATGAATTCTGATGCCAAAGCGTTCTTTAGGTTGTTATACGAGGGTAGCGAGTCGTTGTGGCATGGTTTGACCAAGCACACTACATTGTCTGCAGTGGCGATATTACTTAGCATCAAGACTGATCACAACATAAGTCATGAGTGTTTTGAGTCTCTCTTGAAGGACATAAGAGTATGTTGCCTGACAGTGAAAAATTACCCGATAACTACTACTATTGTAAGAAAATGGTGAAGAAGTTTGCTCTTGGATACCAAAAGATCAATGTATGTCTGAAAGATTGCATGTTGTTTTATAAGGAAAATGAAAATAAGATAAGGTGCACGTTTTGCAGTCATGATTGGTTCAGTCCAATAAAAGAGGGTTTGACAACAAAAAAACAAATATTCCTTTTAAGATTTTAAGGTATTTTCCAATTACATATCAACTAAAAAGATTGTACATGTCATCAAGAACAACCGAACATATGACTTGGCATGCGAACTCTCTAGCTAAAGATTGAGAACTAAACTATCCCGCAGATGGGCAGGCTTAGAAAGATTTCAACATGACTCAGGCATCGATTAACAAAATAAAATGTATATATAGTATTAATTGTATTACGTACAATTATATATATATATATATATTCTTTAATTATATCATTATCATGTTTATGTATCTTTCATTTATAGTTGTCGTAGTTACCTATTTCATACAATTACTTGTCATTATTTTCATTTTATTTGTATATCTAATCAAATCTAACTCATAATAACATCATCAAATTTTTATTTATAGATGTTTTTTGAACCAGCTGCAAGAATGTGCGGCTTGGATAGGGGTCTGAATCATGTGCCGAAGGCATCGGTTAATCTGGATGACTGGATTCTCATACAGATCTGTCATCCTCCGAACTACATGTACATTAAACAACATTTATATATAAGCATTTTATATTTCCATTGTTATAGATATATACTAATGTAAATTACTTTAAATTTATAATAAAAAGATTTATCTTTAATCTAAATTATTTTATATTGTAGTGATTTTAGCGATAGCAAAATTGTGCAGTGCATTTCATAATTATGTGTATAGAACTGGCCTACGACAGTGATTATGTGGGCAAGCACACCTATCAACCATAAGGATGCAGTTTGGGCTGACTTTCAGGTATATTTTTTTTAATTTTGACAGATAATATAATTGATAAACTAATTTTGTTTAGTAGTGTTGAATTATGTTAATATAACTGTTTTAATATTATTATTGTTATTTTATTTACAGAAAAGGTATAGATGGGACGACACACAAACATCAGTTATTTAGACATTTTTCTGGTAGAAATGTGATGTTTGAACCAAAGATAATTTGAACAAAGAAAGAAAGTCATGAATAATGCAGAGATCGACCATCCAGGACAGGGTGAGCAGTTCATTCATGAGCATAGCCCCTGGTGGTGCGCACAAACCATATAAGCTGAGATGTGTGCCCAGTGGAGAGCTGAGAGGTAGGTCAAGAGACGCAAGATTGCTGCCTCGAACATATCCTCAAATGTACCTAAAGGCGAAAAGGCAAAAGACACTTATAAGGGCAACAATATATCACAGTTGTAGCATATTACTACCAGGGTACGCATTTTGCAAAGTTTCAATTTTAGTTTTAGTATATCACATGTTTACATATTAATATATGAGCATATTAATTTTTTAGGAGGTATCTTCTAAGGGTCAGCCTATCCATTGGCTGGATATATATGTGGCCACCCACGATGGTTTGCCTAACGCTATTTAGATAACGGTACTTTGATATATATATTTATAAATTTTTACGTCATTCTTAAGCATTTTATATTTATTTTTAACTATTTAATTTCTAACCTGCTGACAGGACACTTATATGAGCCTATTTAATTAGCACTATCCTGAAGGCACCCCACGGTCGCTGATTGATCAAGAATTGTGGGAGAGGGTGTCGGTTGTGAAGAAGAACTATGTCAAATGCCAAGGACAACGACGACTGACTATTAGTGGCACAGGTAGCTCTGCTAGTCAGTCTACTCAGTCCTTGTGCCATCCGACACCGCACAGTCCTATTGTTTATGTGAGAGAAATATGTCAGGATTGGAATCTTCTTCTTACACTTGGTGGGCATCTGCAGTCTCTGAGTCCTGAGGAGTTAGCAGATGCAGTGGCGAGAGCAGCACAGCAGCAGGATGAGTCTGAGGTAATCTAGTCATCGTTTAACTTTATGTACTTTATCTTTATGTACTGCTTTGCATGTTTACTTTAACTTTACATTCTCACTAATACATGTTTTATTCTTTTGTTACAGCCCCATTTGGACGATATTCATCCATGAAGACATTTGTATTCCCTCGTGTCTTGTTAATCAACATTTGAATTATTTTTTTTACCTATTGAATAATTGAATGCATGCTTATATTGTATGTTATGACATTTGTATATAAATTTTACTCGAATGATACTTGTTTATATATATGAGCACACTATGCGTGGATGTTATATTACTGTGTTGGTTTTATTAAATTGTATATATGGATGGATATATTGATGAATTTGTATGGATGTTGGTTTATTTGTATATATTGATGTGTGTTGGGATATAAAGAAGGTACAAAACACGCAAATTATTTTTAAATTAAGTATCAATGACCACATGCGGTTACTAATTCATATCAGCGACCGCAGATGACTCGAGGGTGTTAGCGACCAAGTCGGTCGGTATTATTGGTCACTGACACATGGGCCACGTCACCTCTGACATCTGACTCACGGTGACTCAGCTTAGCGATGGAATCGGTCGCAATAGTACGGTCGAAGATATATCTGTCGCTAACAGTGGTCGCTATTATCCACCTAGGGACCAGATTATATGCGACATCTATTACCGACCATTGTCGGTCGCTGATGGGCGGTCGCGGATAAGCCGTTTTCTTATAGTGAAACCCTAAGGAGTTAGGATAGAGAGAATTAAGGCTAGCCACCCAATATCTAATAGAATCTAAATTCATATCTTCAATCCATATTCTCTTGGTGGATCACCTCTTAGGCATTGCACACTATTGTAGGGAACTTTTGATCTGTTGGATTGGAGAGATATCGAAGGATCAAGCATTGAAACTTGAAGATTTGATCAAAGGGTTGCATTGTCTTTAAGGTATATCTTTTATCCTTCCTCAATTAATGATATTGCACAAGGTTATTCATGGGATTGCAGAAAATTTTTAAATTCCTTTTATGTCATGCTTCTGTTGCGCTTCAATATGAATACATGATTTAATCTTGTTTCTGTAAAATAACAATTAGTTCATGGTCAGGAACCAAATATTTCCCATCTAAGATTTTTTAGATGTGCGGTATATGTTCCAATTTCTCCACCACAATGCCCAAAGATGGGTCCTTAAAGGAGGTTAGGAATATATATAGGATATGAATCTTCATCAATAATTAAATATCTAGAACAGTTAACAGGAGATTTATTTACGGCTAGGTTTGTCGATTGCCATTTTGATGAATTAATTTTTTCGTTATTAGGGGGAGAAAATAAGCAGTTGGAAAAAAATATTTCTTGGAATGCATTATCATTATCTAGTTTCGATCCTCTCATAAAACAATGTGAACTTGAAGTTCAAAAGATATTTCATTTGCAAAATATAGCAAATCAGTTGCCAGACGAATTCACTAACTTAAAGAGAGTAACTAAATCTCATATATCAGCTACAAATGCTCCGATTAAAATTGATGTCCCTGTAGGACAACGTGTTATTGCTAACGAGTCTAATGCACTCCTTCTTGGCAGACCAATCGGTTCCAAAGATAAACAAAATCATCGAAAAAGAAAAGGAACAAATATTCAATATGGTCAGAATGAGGAAATAAAAGATCTAGAAGAGACCTTTGAGATAATTAATAAAATTTCGAAAGACATCTAGGTACCTAAAACTAATGAAAATGAAGATATCTCAAAAAATTATGTCATATTAGGAAAAAGATGGAACCGGTATGAACTAGACGTCAACAATATTTTTGCATATAATGTAGCGCTTATTATTATGAAAGAAAATGAAGATCTTGAACCTACATCTGTAGAAGAATGAAAACATAGAAATGATTGGCCAAAGTGGAGAGACGTAATCTAGGCTGAATTAAATTCACTTATAAAGTGAGAGGTTTTTGGTCATATAGTTTGTACACCAAATAATATAAAACAAGTGGGATATAAATGGGTATTTGTGAGAAAATGAAATAAGCAAAATGAGATTATGAGATATAAAGCTCAGCTTGTCGCACAAGATATTACCCAAAGACCTGATATTGATTTAGAAGAGATATATTCTCTTGTAGTGGATGTAATTAAATTTTGATATTTGATTAGTCTGTCAATACATGAAGAGCTTGAAATGCGTCTAATGGATGTCGTTACATCTTATTTATATGGTTCACTTGATTATGATATCTATATGAAAATCCTTCAAGGATTTAATTTGCCAGAAACATATAATAAAGATTCCTGAGAAATTTATTCGATCAAGTTAAATAAATTTTTATATGGATTGAAACAATTTGGTCGCATGTGGTATAATCGGTTGAGTGAATTCTTATTAAAAGAAATATATAAAAATGATCTTATATGCCCATGTGTTTTCATTCAAATATTTGAATCTAAATTTGTCATAATTGTTGTTTATGTGGATGATTTGAATATTGTTGGAACTCCTGAAGATTTATCAAAAGGTTATAAGTTTATTAAAGAAAGAATTTAAGATGAAAGACTTGAGAAAGACAAAATTTTGTTTGCGTCTTCAAATTAAACACTTAACAAATGGAATTTTTGTCCATCAATCAAATTTTATAGCAAAAGTGCTAAAACAATTTTATATGGATAAATCACATCCATGGAATACACCAATGGTTGTAAGGTCACTAGAACACCAATGGTTGTAAGGTCACTAGAAGTGAACAAAGACCCTTTCAGGCCTCATGAAGAAGATGAAAAACTTTTTGTTCCTAATTAAGTAACATATCTTAGTGCAATCGGAGCACTAATGTATCTTATTAGCAATACACAACCTGATATATCATACGCTATAAATTTATTAACAATATATAGTTCTTCTCCAACTCGAAGACATTGTAATGGAATTAAACTTATTTTTTGATATCTTCGAGGGGCAATGGATATGGTCTTATATTATTCAAATTAGATTTAATTGGATATGAAGATGCATGATATTTATATGATCCACACAAAACTAGATCCCAAACAGTTATCTATTCACAAACAGAGGCACTACTATTTCATATCCTTCTGTAAAGCAAAAATTAGTCATTACCTCTTCTAACCATGCAAAATTTTTAGTAATTCATGAGGCAAGTCGTGAAAGTGTCTGGTTAAGATCAATAACTTAACATATTCGAGAAGCGTGTGACTTTCCAATTAATAAGAAAATTTCAACAAAATTATATGAGGACAATACTGCTTGTATAGCTCAGTTAAAGGAATGATATATTAAAGGCAATATGACAAACATATTTCGCATAAATTCTTTTTCACTTATAATCTCCAAGAAAAAGGCAATATTAGTGTTCAACAAATTCATTCGAGTGAAAATCTTGCATATTTGTTCACCAAAACCCTTCCTAATGTAACATTTGAAAAGCTTATACAAAAGATTGGAATGTGGCATCTCAAAAGATGTTGACATTAGGGGGAGTAAATTACTAACTGTACTATTTTCTGTATCTAAGGTTTTTCCCATTGGATTGTTCTTAGAAAGGCTTTTAATGAGGCAGTATTCACTATAAGAAAAGGCCTAATTTCAATGAAAATATTTTCAAAGAATGGGATTCCATCGAACATAGGTTATTATCGACGAAATACTTGGTCAAAATAACTTAATGCGGGCGAAATTTTGTGGGGAATAGGCACACCCTATGTTGGCGTCAGACTTCCCTGCCAGCGCCAAAATTAAAATCGACGAATGTTGGTTATGATTGAAGGAATTTCCCTCGAAATAAAGATATTTTCAACATAATTAATCTCGACGGAATTCCAACGGCAATAAGGTTATAACCCTATCACTTTTAGTCAGCGCTGAACAAATTATTTTCACCCAAAAAATTTTCCTCTCTCTATTCAGTTGCAGAGCCCTCTCCCTCTTATTCTTCGTCTCTCTCTTGCTATCTCTCTCCTCACCCATCCTTTGCCATTATCGTCCTCCCATCGACGCCTTTCATCCAAATGGCATTGCACCTCTCTCATTCGATAACCAAAAACCCTTGATTTGCTGTTGTGTAATTTGGGTTCTCCAAAGTAAATTAAGGTTAGTTCATCTTAGCATATTCCATGTTAGATTGTTGTTGTTAGATTATTTGTCACTGTGTAATTAAGGTTATCTGAGCATCTTAGATTAATTGTTGATCACTATGTATTGTGGGTACATTGTTGTGAGTATAAATCTTCATTTTATTTTGATATTGTTGATGTTCTGGTTAATTCAGTGGGTAATTAGCAAGTATAAGGTTATTTTGTGGGTACTGAATTACTAGAAGTTTGATTATACCAAATTAGCATTTTGTTTCCTTTATTTGGGTTTGTTAATCTTAAATTTAATCAAATAGTCCATTTCTGTTATACATTATGCTACTCTATCTTCCATTCCATTTGTTTACTGTGTTAAATTGGTTTATATATATTAATATGTTAGAGAATTAATGCATTTGGGATTTTGAGTATGGGTACTGATTAAACAATTTCAATAAGTGTTTTGCTTTGATTTTGAGGTTTAATTGCAACATGTTTTGTATCCATTTTGGTTATATGTTATACATTATATGTACTTAATTACTAAATGTATTAATTTGGGTTATATCATGTTCAGTATATTTGGAATGTCATATTTGTAATTTTTAACGGAATTCCTGACAAAATTTCTGTCAGAATTATTCAATTGCAAAATTTATGGGTCCTGTATATATTTATGTATTATTTAATTAGTTTTTCAATATTAAAATAAATTAAGTAGCATTTGCTTAGTTTTTTATTACTAAAATAAAATGAAATCAACCGAGTAGCATTTACTTACTTTTGGCACTACTAAATAAAATAAAATAAAATAATATAATAACATAAACTAAATTTACACAACATAATATAAAATATTAAAATAAAATAACATTATATAATTAAGATAAAATAAAATAAAATAATTTAATTAAAATAAAATAAATAATATAATACAATGTAATACGAATAAAATAAAATAAAATAAAACTAAATGAAATAACTTAAATCATATCTAATAAATAAATAAAACAAATTATATTTAATTAATTAATATAATATAATATAATACAAAGTAAAATAAAAATTAATAATAAATTAGAATTAAATAAATTAATTTTCATAAAAAAATTAATTTAAAAAATTAGATACTATAATATAATATAATAAAAAATAAAATAAAATAAATTTAATAAAATAAATAAATTTAATTTAATTTAATTTAATAAAATAAATTTAATTTAATAAAATTGAAATTTTTAAAAATTATATAATATAATATAATACAAAATAAAAAAAAATCAAAAATTTAAAATGAAATCTAATAAAATAAAATAAATTATAACTAACTAAATTAACATAAAATAATTGAAATAAGCTAAGTCATATTTGCTTAAGTTTTCCACAATTAAAATAAAATGAATAAGTACTATATGTATATATACATATGTGTACTATACTTTAGAACTTAAAAACTTGCTTGACAAGTAGAAGTGAATATCGAATAGTAGCCCCCAAATTCAAATAATAGCTCTTATAAACTAAGTAACATTTCCTTTAGTTTTACATAGGTAAAATAAAGTAATTAGCATTGACTTAGTTTGCCACAATAAACTATATATATATATATATATATATATATATGTGTGTGTGTGTGTGTGTGTGTGTGTGTGTGTGTGTGTGTGTGTGTGTGTGTGTGTGTTATGTGTGTGCGCGCGCGCATGTAGTATATATAGGTTGGAGTTTAGAAACCCGATTAACATTCACTCATTAGGAGTGAGTGTCGAATAGTCCCCAATTTGGAACTGTTACTGAATTTTATGTCTCTAACTTAGGTCGGTGCCAATTCACATGGTACGATTTTTTTTGAGGATTTTTTAACTGATGTCCTACATGTTCTCCAAATGCATACTGTGCCGAACGAGATTTTTGTAAATAATATTAAATATTTATTGAGTTGAATAAATATTTTTATTAAATTATTTATTGAGATATATATATATATATATATATATATATATATATATATATATATATATATATATATATATTTAATGAAATTGTGGTAGATTAATTTAATTAAATGTGTTACATTAATTAAATTAATGAGAAATAATGTTATAATTCAAAGTATAAATTTAATTGAGATTATTAAATTAAAATTAAATGAGTTGTTAAATAATTTTATTATTGTTTTAATTAATTGGAGATTTATTGGGAATATAAATTATGTGCTATATTTAATAAATGAGAATTTAATCATGTGACTATGTGATTTAATGCGGAATTATTATATTTTATTTAATTGAATAAAATAAGATATTTGATTAATTGCTTAAATGGGTGTGACATTATTAAATTATATAATAAGTGTTTAATTAAATTAAGTGGGAAATAGTAATTTTGAGGCTAGCCAAACATGGCTCTAGGAGGAGTTGACCAGTTAACCCACTAAGGGATTAACTGAGCACAACGATGTCAGTTTATCTATGTGTATACTTATATATATCAGGTTATATCTTATATCATTCATCAGTTGAAAAATTAGAGAAATACAGAGAGAATTTAGAGAGAAAATTAAGAGAAAGTGTGAATTGAAGAAGAAATAGAGAAGAAATGTATCATCCTTGAGTCATATACACAAACTAGCAGGGTAATCTCTTCAACCCAAACTTTAATTTACGTTCTTATATTTTCTACTGTGATTGAAGAGATTGATAATTGATGAGTATATGATGTTATATATGTTAGTATATGTTTACAATATGTTTATATCATATATTCATGGGATTAGAGTAATCAATTTCATATAAATATGTCGTAATTGGATTTTTGAAGTTATAGAGTATAAAAGTTGTATATATGTCCCTTACGATCAATTGTATTCCATGAGTTGTTTGTTTAACTTAAACTTGACAGTAGATTATGATAATACATGTTAAAATAAAGAAAAAAAACTTAGAACAGACAAATTCGGAGTTATAACGAATCCGTGATGTCAAATTTCATGTTTTTCCTCGAAACTTTCAAAAAAATCATGAACAATGAAATTATGTTATTTGATTCAAGTAATTGCATGATTTAAGGTGTTAAAAACATGTTAGTAACATTGTATGATGTTTCTATGAAGTCTATACTTCGTAGAAATCACAGTACTAGTTTAATTTGTACTGAATTGGAATTATTTGGGCTACAAACGGTCAAAATCATGAACTGCAGAAGTTAAACTTGGGTGACCTCGCCCCGGCGGGCGTTACTCATTTTACCCCGCCCAGATGAGCATTCCTTCAGCATAAAGCCCCGGCCCGGCAGGGGGTAGCAGAGTTGGACAATTTCAGTTTTTTGTCATGAACAGTCCCTTACATGATAGTTTAACCTAGTCTAATGAACATAATAATGTGTTAACGTTGGACATGTAATAAGATGTCATATCAGATTGTTAACATATATGTGATGAAATTTCATGGTAATTTGATAAGTTGTATAAGGGCTAAACGTGATATCCATGAGAAGATGTAATGATGTTCAAAATTAAGATGTGATAACTTGATAAGTGTTTTAAACAATAAGATAACACATTGTTGACATGTTTAAGATGATTTGAAATCTCATATCGGTATATTATATGTGTACATTGATATTGTATCATATAGTATGATTTTGATAGTTTAAGTGTTATACACGTATGATACGCATATTGTGAATTCATACTCATGTTATGTGGTTAGTTAATAAGTTAACACTAAGTACCAAGTTGTAAGTTGAACTTAAATGAAAAGTTCAACAATTGAACACAGAAGTTATGAAACTAATCGACATTATATGCATAATGTAATGTGTAGGACGTTGAGGGATTGAATTATAACTATATTTGTAGCTTGCGCACAAGGCAAGTTTCTAACCTTATCGCTTTACATTGAGCAAGTTTCCTTACTCAAACTTTACTTTTATGGAATAAGTTTCTTTAAATTCTAAATTCTTCGATTGAGCAAGTCCTAAAATTCATATTCTATGACGAGTAAGCTCTTGTTATAAATTGTTCAAGTTTAAGATTTCATATTAGATGTTATCATTCTTTTAAAGCATGATTCCTGTTATACAATCCTTATTCGATTGTATACCTCTTGAGTTTTATTATTCAAATTGAATATCATTTATTATTGAACCTTGTAAGACTAGCGAACCCTTATTGATTTGAGTAGTCCATAGTTGATGAAAGTTCTAAATTCTAGAACCATTGTTGAGCTTATCCGAACCAAACTTCATTTGGTGCGGACTCTAATTTCAAACTGAGATGAATAACCCTGTTATAGAGGATTAATGATGCTTTAGCGTTAAGATATTGTGTATAGTATGGTACTAAGGGATGATCCACCTAAGTACGAGAAGAAGAGCCCATAGTCTTATGACTGTTAAAGGTTTCAAGTATAAACACATGACAACCTAAGACATAGTTCAAGGTCTTGTGACCCTTAGAAGTTCTTTTGATTCTTGTTATTCATTCTTGATTCAAAAGCCGAGTTTTCTTATTTTAGAAGTCTTTGCTTCACTCGCATGTTATTATATTATTGTTATATTATTATACTTGTGGGCAATTGTGCTCACTCTTATGTAATAATAACATTGCAGTTAAGAACGAAAGGTCTGACGAGCCTTCTACTAGCAAGGCAAGGACAAGGTCAACAAGTGGTAAAGACTTGTTGTTTATTTGATATATTTATGTTTCAGACTTACGTTATAGTTATGTAAGACTTATTGTTTGTTTATGCTTCCGCATTTAAGATTTAAGATTAGTGTGACCTGGGATTGATGTTTTAACATTCAGATGTTGTAACCCCATAAGGAGAGGATTTATTTCTATCTATTTTATGGTTTTCATTTATTATGGGTAAATAGACTTATGATGTTTGTACAGTGAACACCAAATCCCGTGGGAATTGAAGTACTCAAATTTGGGGGTGTCACACATACTTATACTAAGTTATCTTGGTCTATTTTGTATACTTGGAGACCATGCGGAGGTGATGTAGAAATGTTCTTAAAATTGAAGAAACGTGCTCAATATTGACACTAGCGATGAGATGCATCCAAGAACGGGATAGAAGTCTAACCCTTATAGAGTGGAGATAGTAGGAATATATAATTCATATATGCATGGACCACATACATGAATATCCCTATTCTGAATGTGTCATTTGTTCAGTTAAAGATGTCAGCTGACCGGATTTGGATGTATCGTAGGATACCCATTGATAGGAGGGGATTAGTCTCAACTTACAATGATAAGGTGTGTAACTTTTTAAACAAAGCAATAAATCATGTTGATGATCCATACGGAAAGATGAGATGCCCGGGTGTCAAGTGTAAAAACATGATCTGGAAAAATGCAAAAGAGATTAAATTCGACTTATATTCCTATGGGTTTGTAGATGAGTATCTATATGGATTCATCACGGTGAATTAGCTGAGTTGAGGGAACTGACCGACAGAGTTTAGCAAACTAATTACGGAGATTCATACGCCAATAACTATGATGTCGTAGAGATGTTGGTCGATGCTTATAGGCCTAACAATATAAATTAGGTTCAAAATGAGCATGCATCAGGCAACGCTCAAAAAGACCTAAATGATATAGCTGCTATATTTTACAAGATGCTAACTGAATCGATGGTCCCATTGTATCTGGAAATAATAAGCACACCAAGCAATCTGCAGTGACAAAGCTCTTACACTTCAAGAATGAGCATGGCTGCAATGAGAGAGGTTTCAATGATTTGCTTGCTATTATCAGTGGAATTTTTCCCAAGGATCATACTTTGTGAAATTTAAGTAGGCACACTTAGAAGGGGGGGGGGTTGAATAAGTATGGGAACAAACAATGTCAAATTTTTGAACAAATAAAAATTCTTTCTTTTATTCAATATAGGGTGCTGGATTTCAAATCCTTATATACCAAATTATTAAAACATGATTTTGAATTGATTTCAAAAGTTTGCAAAATGCTCAGAATACTTAATATAGATACTTAACCCTTATCAGAATATGATTACGTAAATGCATATTGCTGAATTATTTTTCTAGACTTATACATTTCGAATGCGGTCTACTGGATTGGTGATTAGCCAAATAAATGATAGGTGAATTCAACACAGTAAGCAATCACACAAACACGAGAATTTTTACGTGGTTCAACTACTACCCTCTATAATAGTAATCTAATCCATGTCCAATACCAACTAGTATTGGAAACTCACTTTTATTAATGAACTTTAATTACAATACAAGTTTCAACCACTTGAGCACCCTTGCTCCTTGTGCACCTATGCACTCTTAAGCACATATGCTTCCTCAAACTTGATTGCAACAATACCATAAACCAAACCGAATTACAACACAGATTTAGATAGTATCGATTATTTGAAAAATTGAAATACAAATAGAGGTCTATTGATCAAAGCAATTAATCACTTAACAATGCAAGACTCTAGTATGCAATGATGAACAAGAAAGATATTGTAACAACCCGATATTTTCTACATAAATAAATAAGAAATTTTGCGTATAAATTTTTATTTATTTATTTAAGGATGAGGATTTGTACAAGATAATGTGTATGTGTATTTATGTGGTAAATAAAAATATAGTTATTTACATAAATATTTACAAGTAATTTTATTTTAGAATTATTGATTATTATAGAGTATATTCTAATAATAATTAAATTATGGTAGAAATATTTTATTAATTATTTTCCATAAAAATATAATCATATATTATTTAAATAATATATGAAGTGATTTTTTTTGAATAATTATAATAATTATTTTATTATATGAATTTTAGTACAAGTTATTAAGTGAATTATTTTACCTTAATTATTAAGGTTAAATAGGAAGGATAAATCAGATATGGAATCCAAACCCTAATTTTGGATTATTGTCAATGTATGATAATAATAATATAATATTAATTATATTTTTGATTGTTCAGTGTTATAAATATGTACTGTATGTACGTATTGATGATGATTGGTCAATTATGGTGTTCAATTTCGAAACCCTAATATTATTTGGTTAAACCCTAATTTTACTAGGGGAAACCCTAATTTGAAAATCAACTGTGAGTTTAAGACTGTTATAACGGTGTTATATGTTTTATGATGTGTATTATATAATGATTTGATTAATTAGGTAAACCCTAATTATAATCTAGAAACCCTAAATAATTTTTAGAAATGAGGAACCCTAATTTGAAATTTAAATTATAGTTCGAGATTGGTTGTAATTGTGTTAATGTGATTAATTAGCAAGTTTTATAATTTCAATTGCTACTTTTGAAAACCCTAAAATTTTAAACCCTAATTTGATAATTAGAAAAAAAAATAATTATAATCGTTACCCCTAATTATCAAAATCTTAAACCCTAATTGCTATTTTAGCAAGGTTAATGATAATTATATGATCTAAACCCTAATTTTACTATATAAGGTAATTAGATAATTAATCATAATTAGGAAACCCTAATTTTAAAATTCTAGCAACTAAAATTTATTTAATTTTTATTTGATTTTATTTATTTTTGTGCAAACTCTAATTGCTAAATCCTACATTTTTTTGTGCTAAACCTTAGGGTTAAACCCTAAGGGTTTGCCAAGTTCTATTTTTCTATTTAAATGAATTATCAAAAGACTAGTTTGCCCCTTTTGCATTATTTTGTCTAGAATAGGTTTTGACTTAATAGGGAGAGTTGGTGACCAAACTCTAACCACTACCTTGACTTAAAATGGACAGCATTCAGCTCTTGTACCAACCATTCATGCATCTAGCAAGCTCTATTTATAGATTGAAGGAGAAAGAAATTCATTTGTTAGCCATTTTTACCCAACTCTCATCCTTGAGCCTCTCTCTCTAAAACCAACGAAAAACTATAGTATATCAGTCATATATTGAAGCCATACGTTTATCATAACCAAATCAGAAACATAGAATCAAGAATTACTCATTTAAAGGTATAAACAAACTCTAGAATTTCTGTCCAAAAATCTGTTGTTAGATGTTTTGTTTAAGTGTTAAAATATGTTGGTTGTAGTCCATTTTGACGATCTGGGTTGCTAAATGTTGGATCCATAACATTTAGAAGCTCGGATTTTTGTTTTTCAAAAATCTGGAAAATTTGTTCTTGGTGGTCTGACAACGAATGTCAGACCTTATATCTCTGTGATCTGTTACGAATTTTGTGTTTTGAAACTTTATAGTGGTAGTCTGATATGTGCTCTTTGATCTGAACTTGAAATCAGGCTTAGACCTGATGTTGATTGCAAGTTATGGAAGGTCAAACTGCGTTGACCGGCCATGACTTGCCAAGTTTCTGGGTAACCCAGAAACAACCCAAACCGGCCTGACAACATTTTAAACCGTCTTGATCTGTCAGTGTATTAAGGTTTTATTGTTGTTTTGTTATCCAAGTTGTAGAGTTGTATATGTACTACATGTTGATGCTTTTATATAGCTTATATCACGATCAAACAGGATTTGGAGGATGGTCAAACTAGGCAGAAAGTCCACGGATGAACTTTCTGGGTAACCCAGAAAGTTCATGAGCGTGGTTTCTGACATTGTTTGACCGGACAAGATCTTGCTATTTTGTTATTGTTATTGTGATTTTATGTAATGGATCTCTAGACTTACATGTGTTCTGCAATCTGAAAGATTTAGATCACTAATACATCACATGTACTACAAGTTATAGAAGCCCAAAAATGGACAGTCGAACTGTTCTTCATTTCTGGGTAACCCAGAAATGAAGAACAGGTCTGACAGCCATTTTAGAGGCTCAGATCTCTTGGGTTATGCAATGTTTGGTTATGTTTGTTGTTGGATCTTGTAGTCCTACACTAGCACTACAAGCTTTGACTAATATCATGCCCAGAAACACAACACCCACTAAGTTATAATTGGTTAAACCTGCCTACTCGATCACTGCCATGCATTTTCTAGGTTTGGCCAAGAACATGAAGAACACTTATAGCGAAATTTTTGTCACTATAGGTGGCCTTTAGCGACAGACAACTTATTATTTTCCAGAAATTAATTATTAAATAGAAAAAAAATTGTTTTTAATTTTTAAAAATACAAAATAAATTATTAAAAATAATTTTAAATTTTGAAAATTAGTTTTTAATTATTTTTAATATATTTTATAAATATTTAATATTTTTAGAATATTAAAAGTATTTAATTTATTTAATTATAATATTAAATAAATTATTTAAAAATAATTTTAATATTGGAAAAATCATTAAAAATTATATTATGATATAAGATAATATTTTAAGTTATTTTTAATGACTTTTAATATTTTGTGATAAAATTCATTAATAAATTGATATTAATGGTAAGTAATTTAATTACTAAATGAATTAAATAAATTAATTAAAAATAATTTTATTATTATAAAATTCCTTTAAAATAATAATAAGGCATTTAAAAATATTTTAAGTTATAAAATATAACTTTTAATATTTAAAGATAAATTTTATTAATTAATTATTATTAATGATATTAAAGTTATTTAATAATTATATTAAATAATTTAGTTTAAAAATGATTTTTATATTATAATAATCGTTTTAAATGAAAATAAAGTGTTTAAAGATATTTTAAGTTATAAAAAATTACTTTTAATATTTAAAAGATAATTTCATTAATAATTTAATATTAATGATTATTAACTTATTTTTAAATATATTAAATTTATTTAATAATTATACTAAATAAATAGTTTAAAAATAGTTTTATTAATTTAAAAATCATTTAAAAGGATATCAATGAATTAAAAATATTTTAAGTTATGAATAATGACTTTTAATATTTTGATAAATAGAACATTAATACCTTAATATTAATGATAATTATTTAGAAATAATTTTAAATGTTTTAAAAATCATTTAAGGGTAATATTAATATTTTAAAAATATTTTGAGTTATTATTGTAAGACCCCAACTTATTAATATATGAAATTAAATTTCCTCTATTTATTATTCTGAAATAGAAAGGGTTGATTTGATTAATGTGGTTCGTTATGGATAAAATGCGTAAATATTTTAAATAAACAAGTGGTTATAAAATATTTATTTTTGGTCGGTGAATATTCGTGTGGTCGTGGAATATTCTTTCTGCCGAGGAATATTCGTACGACGGCGCAACTATTTGTGGGCCCCATAATGGAAAGCGATTGGATGAAGATAACGACAAAAATTGAGTTTTTATAAATAACGGCGTAGTTGTTACCGTTAACATTGTTGGAATACCCGGTTGTTAAAATACAGTAATACGCGTGGTTGTACAGTAGCACACGGATTGCACAATATTTTAGAATTATTGATTCTTACGAAGGAAGGCACTACTCAATAATTGTTACAGTAGTTACTGTTCAATATTTTATTTTATTGATTCAATAATTGCTGCGTTGATATTTATATTATTGCTGTTTCAATAATTATTGCTGCACAGTATTTTCCTTTATCAGATCAATAATTCATATTATTTAAATAATATTATTAGATAGCATTATTGACAATGCCTAGAAAGTTCTGTCTAAGGAGAGGTTTAGTCATCTAATTGCGCGCTAGTAAGGAGAAATCCTTATTGGAAAGCCCCCTCTTTCCTGGGAACGGCCTGGTTGTCATAAATGTGATTATGTAATATTATTTGTGAATAATTAATTATTGATTCACATGATAAGGAAATATTTATTTTATGTGGATATAAATGAGGGATATATTTTTGAGGTTAAAAATGAAGGAGTTAATGTTGAGGTTTTTATCAGTATTTTTGTCGGAATGGAGGTATTAAAAATCAGGGTTTTTGAGATATTTTACGGGGGTTATAATTTTTAATCCGACCGTTGGATCGTGGTAATTTTTGGATATGTTATACATATATAAGTTGAATATATGTCCACAAATTGTGAACCGTTAAAAATGAACGTACGATTTATTATGAATTTTACGAGATGACTGGTTCAGAAATTGTTGAATTTTTGGAGTTAATCATTTTGGTAGAAAATTCTAGAATTGGTGGGCCCTACTCTTGGTTGGTGAAGAAATGTGCTGAGATTTTTATTCAAATGTGGTGGGTGGGAATAGTAGCAGGTAAAGCCATCAGGTTGCAGGTTAAGTCTGCTTCGGCGCGCTAACATTTTTCTATAAATAAAGGACTAAGTTAGAATTGAAAATCTGTGACGCCCCCAAAAAAGGTACATAACACCCATTCTGAGTCGCCAAATACATGATACAGAAAGTAAACTACAACTTCAATAATACAATTGTCGTGCAAAATACGACAACACATACTGTGAGTTTAAATACAAATATTGTCTTCTGGACAATATCCACACTCAAATAAATCCTCATTACAATTATTCAAACACTATTTTACAGAAATACTGAGGACTGCTAAAACATCTTTCTAGAACCATCACTCCGTACCCCGACTAGATCCTGCTATGTTCTCACCTCCTGAGAAAAAAAAATGGAACAAAAAGGAAAAGGGTGAGCTCAACTAGCCCAGTAAAGAATATTATGACTAAGATAATATATAACAAATTATCGTTAGTCTTCAACAGGGAAAAATCTGATAGAATATAATCGACAACAAGTTTTAGATCAACAACTGCAGCGGAATCAGCAAACCATTAGAAGAGTCAAGTAGAGAAAGAATTCTACTATCTTCTAAGATTTAAAAGTCCATCATCAATATTTTATCCCTGTAACATCAATTAATAATCATCTTTATCCAAATATTCATCTTTGCACTACAGGCCAAAGATATTCATTTGTATCACCTGTCAGTCATGTTCATCTCAACACCTGTTCATCTTTGCACTACAGGCCAAAGATATTCATCAAGTAATCATACATCTTTGCACTACAGGCCAAAGATATTCAGTAATATCATCATGTAGGACTGAGGATGATGAAAAATATCTTAAAGAGAACGAATCCAGTGAGACAGAAGGACAAATATTAGGGATTCGTATAACAGTTTATCCAAGATCAATAATACTTCATAATAATCAATTGTGAAGCAGAATTCAAAAATAAAGATCAAAACATGATACAATCAAAGATAGTAACCATAATAGACATCTTGGACAAAAAGAGAAAATATTTATTTTTCGGTGAATAGTGCCGTATTCGTGAATAGTACCATATACGTGAATAGTGCCGTATACGTGAATAGTAATCCCGACACAAAAAGTTCCAAATTTGATAAAAACTCATATCAATATTTCAGCATAATGATATTGAACAAAATAATATCATTAAGAAGAAAATAATATCCCTTACCTCAAAATATCAGTACTTCTGGTCGGAATACCGGTATAAGGCTGAAAGAAACTTGCTCTGATGAATAGAAACTCTCAAAGTATCTAAATACTCATAAAATACACTCAATAATCTAGAGAGAGAAAGAGAGAAAACTTGTTTCTGGTGTGATTTTCAATTCTAACTTAGCCCTCTATTTATAGGAAAATGTTAGTATGCCGAAGCAGACTTAACCTGCAATCTGATGGCTTTACCTGCTACTATTCCCACCCTCCACATTTGAATAAAAATCTCAGCACATTTCTTCACCAACCAAGAGTGGGGCCCATCAATTCTAGAATTTTCTACCAAAATGATTAACTCCGAAAATTTAACAATTTCTGAACCAGTCATCTCGTAAAATTCATAATAAATCATACGTTCATTTTTAACGGTTCAAAATTTGTGGACATATACTCAACTTATATATGTATAACATATCCAAAAATTACCACGATCCAACGGTCGGATTAAAAATTATAACCCCCGAAAAATATCTCAAAAACGCAGATTTTTAATACCTCCACTCTGACAAAAATACTGATAAAAACCTCAACATTAACTCCTTCATTTTTAACCACAAAAATATATCCCTCATTTATATCCACATAAAATAAATATTTTCTTATCATATGAATCAATAATTAATTATTCACAAATAATATTACAGAATCACATTTATGACAACCAGGCCGTTCTCAGGAAAGAGGGGGCTTTCCAATAAGGATTTCTCCTTAATGGCGCGCAATTAGATGACCAAACCTCTCCTTAGACAGAACTTTCTAGACATTGCCAATAATGTTATCTAATAATATTATTCAAATAATATGAATTATTGATCTGATAATGGAAAATACTGTGCAACAACAATTATTGAAACAACAATAATATAAAATATCAACGCAACAATTATTGAATCAATAAAATAAAATATTGAACAATAACTACTGTAACAATTATTGAGTAGTGCCTTCTTACGTAAGAATCAATAATTGGTGCAATACCGTGTGCTATTGTATTTTAACCACCGGGTATTCCAACAGTATTAACGGTAACAACTACGTCGTTATTTATAAATAACTTATACTTGTCGTTTTCTTCATCCAATCGATTTTCGTTATGGGGCCCACACAAGGCTGCGCCGTCGTACAAATATTCCCTGACAGCAAGAATATTCCACGACCAAACGAATATTCCCCGACAAAATGAATATTTTATAACCACTTGCTTATTTTGCAAAATTTGCACATTTCACCCATAACCAAAGTATTATATCAAATTAACCCCTTATTATTTACAATAATATTTAGAGAAAATTTGATTTTATTCATTAATAAGTTGGGGTCTTACAACCTCCCCTCCTTATGAAATTTCGTCCTCGAAATTGACGTACGTACCTGATGTTTCAAAAAGGTGAGGATACCTCGCTTTCATTTCTGATTCCAACTCCCAGGTCATTTCTTCAATAGCATGGTTTCTCCACAAAACCTTAACTTGTGGTATAACCTTCGTGCGTAGGACATGCTCTTTCCTATCCAAGATCTTAACAGGTACCTCCTCGTACGTTAAATCTTCAGCTATCTCGTCTGGTTCTAACTCAATAATGTGGTTCGGGTCTTTAACATATTTACGAAGCATAGATATGTGAAAAACATTATGAACACGAGACATGCTTGGAGGTAATGCGAGTCTATATGCCACATTTCCTATTCGCTCAAGAATCTTAAATGGACCAACAAATCTTGGATTGAGCTTTTCTCTCTTTCCAAATCTTGTAACTCCCTTCCATGGTGCAACACGTAATAATACATGATCTCCAATATTAAATTCCACGTCCTTCCGATGAAGATCCACATAACTCTTTTATCGATCCTGTGCCGTTTGTATACGTTGTCGAATCGTTTGGATCTTCTCTGTAGTAATGCGTACCAACTCTGGTCCCAACAATGTTGCTTCACCCACCTCGTCCCAGCATACTGGAGAACGACATTTTCTTCCATACAACGCCTCGAATGGAGCCACACCTATGCTCGCCTGATAACTGTTGTTGTAGGAAAATTCCACCAATGGTAGGTACTTATCCCAACTCCCTTTGAGATCTAGGACACAAAGTCTTAATAGATCTTCAAGAGTTTGAATAGTCCTCTCTGATTGTCTGTCCGTTTGAGGATGGTATGCCGAACTAAATCGTAAATCCGTGCCCATAGCTTTCTGCAAGCTAACCCAAAATCGTGAAGTGAATCTTGGGTCACGATCAGAAACTATGGATACTGGCATGCCATGCAATCTCACAATCTCGTTCACGTACATACTAGCAAGACGTTCAAGGGAATAAGTCTCACGTATCGGCAAGAAATGAGCGGACTTGGTTAATCTATCAACAATAACCCAAATCGCATCTATGCCTTGAGAAACCTTGGGAAGACCCGTAACAAAATCCATAGTAATGTGTTCCCACTTCCATTTCGGAATCTCAAGTGGTTGCAATGGACCCTTTGGTACTTGATGCTCCGCTTTTACACGTTGACAAGTTAAACATCTCGAGATAAACTCCGCGATCTCTCTTTTCATATTGCTCCACCAAAATGTATGTCGAAGATCGTGATACATTTTGGTACTCCCAGGATGGATTGCAAACGGTGTGTTGTGTGCCTCCATCATTATTCTATGCTTCAAGTCAAAATCGTTAGGAACACAAAGTCTGGAGTTGACTCGAAGTATTCCTTCTTCATCGATTCTTGCTTCTGAAATAGCACCTTCTTGCACTTTCTTCTTCATACGCATCAGCTCCATGTCCGTAGCTTGAGCAGCTTTAACTTTATCGATTAAAGTCGGTTCTACTCGTATATTTGATATCATCATGTGGGTACTTGGAGCCTTCATCTCTATCTCCATCCTTTGCAAGTCATACAAAATGGGCCTTTGTGTTAACAACATTGCACTCGTACCCGCATATGATCTTCTACTCAATGCGTCAGCTACTACGTTTGCTTTTCCAGGATGATATTGGATGGTATGATCGTAATCTTTCAACAGCTCGAGCCAACGTCGCTGCCGCATGTTGAGTTCCTTTTGGGTGAAGAAATATTTGAGGCTTTTATGATCTGTATAGATCTCCACTTTCTCCCCATACAGGTAGTGTCTCCAGATCTTCAACGCAAAAACGACTGCTGCCAACTCCAAATCATGAGTAGGATAATTCCTCTCATATTCTTTGAGTTGTCGTGAGGCATAGGCTATGACTTTCCCATGTTGCATGAGAACACATCCTGTCCCTTTGCCTGAAGCATCGCTGTAGATAACAAATCCATCCGAACCAGATGGTATTGTCAGAACAGGTGCCGAAATGAGTCTCCTCTTGAGTTCTTGGAAACTCTTCTCGCATTCCTCACTTCATACGAATTTTGTATCTTTCCGAGTCAGCTGAGTTAACGGAGTAGCGATTCGAGAAAATCCTTCCACGAATCTCCGATAATAACAAGCTAAGCCCAAAAAACTACGTACTTTGATCACCGACTTCGGTTGCTCTCAATTGTGATTCATATCCCAATCTTGGATAGCACGTCACAATGATACCTATTGTTTTACCACCACACAAATATAGAGTCCCTTACGGAGAGTCTGGCTTTGGTGCATTCCACAAAGGAAGTCACCAGATAGAGGCTCGGGTACCAACTTCTATAGTTGGGTTTTTAAGTCCTGAAGTTCAATAGGAGCTATTCAATATGAGATTTTAGAAATGGGTTTTGTATCGGGTTGAAGATCAATACAAAAATTCAATATCACGCTCTGGGTTAGGTTAGGAAATTCTTCAGGAAATACGTCAGGAAATTCACTAACAACAGAAATATCATTCAAATCTGACGTATTTTTGTTCAAGTCCATGACATGGGCTAAGAAAGCTTGACATCCATTTTTCAATAAATGAATAGCTTTGTGGCTTAATATGACAATGACTGATTTTCGTGGTTTAGTAGTTTGAATTCGTATGACTGGTTGGTTAGGAATATGAAAACTAACAACCTTACAAAAACAATCAATTTTAGCATGATGAGTGGTTAACCAATCAATTCCTAAAATCACATCAAAAGCAAGTATCTTTAAAGAGATAAGATCAACAGGTAATGTGATAGTGCCAACTTGGATCATGCAAGATTTATAAACTGTAGATGTAACGAAGGTTTCACCCAACGGAGTTTCAACAGATAAGTTAAAGTCCAATTTCTCCGGAGTCAAGTTTAAACGTTGAGCACAAGCAGGAGAGATAAAAGAATGGGTAGAACCGGTATCTAGTAAAGTATAAACTTCGCAAGAATTCAAGATTAGCTTACCCGTGATCACCTCGTTCGGGTTTCTCGTGTTTTGGCCAGTCACGACAAACGCCCTTCCAGGAACCGCTGATTTCGACTTATCCGGGACAACTTTTGGAGTCACCATCCCCGCTGAACTTGGTTTTGCTACAGAACACTCTCGAGCTATATGACCCTCCTTTCCACAGTTATAACATACCTTAGATTATTGTGGGCAGTTTGGGCTGATATGTCCCTCTTTCCCACATTTGTAACATACGACTGGTGGTCGTTCTCCTCCCCTAGAAACAGTTGATGTTTGTGCTGACGTCTTCACGTTATCATTGTTGTACCTTCTCTTCTTGAAATCTCCTCCCGACTCGCTCCTTTTATTATCACGACCACGATTACCACCAGAGTGGTTACCGCTTTTGTCCGAATATTTTTCTCCCTGCTGGTTTTCATTGCTTCGATGACTGCCGCCACCGGTATGACCCTGGTTGTGGTCCCTCGGTTGCTCATACTCATTATCTCGCTCTAATAATTGAGCCATGTTTACAACATCTGAATATAAAGAAAATTTATGAGAGATAAGATATTGTCGAATCTCGGGTTTTAGACCTCTCAGAAACATCCTTGTCATTCGTTCCTCATTTTCGACCAAATGAGGTGCAAACCTGGATAACTCTGCAAACTTCGCTTCGTACTGGGACACCGTCATGTTGTTTTGTTCCAATCTGATAAACTCCACCTCCTTCATATGACGAATACTTTCAGGAAAGTACTTGTCATTGAACAGTTTTTGAAATGTTTCCCAGGACATGTTGAGTGCGTCAGGCTGGGTACGCTTCACAGACTCCCACCAGTAGTCTGCCTCACCGCGGAACATAAAGGTGGCGAATGGAACCTTCTGTTCCTCCGTGCATCCCAAGACATCGAATATCTTGGTAATTTGCTTGACCCACGTTTCCGCCATGATCGGATCCGGCTTTCCCTTAAATTCTGGTGGTCCCAATTCTTTGAACTGCTTTGCTATGACAAACCGCGCGTTGTTATCATTTCCACCTATATTCTGCACACGAGTCTCCCTCGTCTGATTTTGCATGAACTGTAAAAAGCTCCTAAACATTCCATCATTCATCGTTTGCTCGGTAACGTTGTTTACAGGAGGAATATTGCCTTCCTGTTGCACGTTCCCCTGGGTGGTGATCAAAGGTGTCTCCACGGTCTGATTTACTCCATTATTAACGTTCTCAGCTGCCATTCTTAAATACTGCCATAAAACAAGGGTTAATATTCATGTCATATATTATCCCTATACTCTGACCGACCAAATAAACACCAAATAAACTTAGTCAGGTCATACTAGCGAAGGAATTTCCCGTCTCTCCCCTCCTAGTTCTTGTCTCACATCTCAGCCAGGGATCATATCCCTAAGCTCTGATACCAACTGTGACGCCCCCAAAATAGGTATACAACACCCATTCTGAGTCGCCAAATACATGGTACAGAAAGCAAACTACAACTTCAATAATACAATTGTCGTGCAAAATACGACAACACATACTGTGAGTTTAAATACAAATATTGTCTTCTGGACAATATCCACACTCAAATAAATTCTCATTACAATTATTCAAACACTATTTTACAGAAATAGTGAGGACTGCTAAAACATCTTTCTAGAACCATCACTCCATACCCCGACTAGATCCTGCTATGTTCTCACCTCCTGAGAAGAAAAATGGAACAAAAAGGAAAAGGGTGAGCTCAACTAGCCCAGTAAAGAATATTATGACTAAGATAATATACAACAAATTATCGTTAGTCTTCAACAGGGAAAAATCTGATAGAATATAATCGACAACAAGTTTTAGATCAACAACTGCAGCGGAAACAGCAAACCATTAGAAGAGTCAAGTAGAGAAAGAATTCTACTATCTTCTAAGATTTAAAAGTCCAAAATCAATATTTTATCCCTGTAACATCAATTAATAATCATCTTTATCCAAATATTCATCTTTGCACTACAGGCCAAAGATATTCATTTGTATCACCTGTCAGTCATGTTCATCTCAACACCTGTTCATCTTTGCACTACAGGCCAAAGATATTCATCAAGTAATCATACATCTTTGCACTACAGGCCAAATATATTCATCAAGTAATCATACATCTTTGCACTACAGGCCAAAGATATTCAGTAATATCATCATGTAGGACTGAGGATGATGAAAAATATCTTAAAGAGAACGAATCCAGTGAGACAGAGGGACAAATATTAGGGATTCGTATAACAGTTTATCTAAGATCAATAATACTTCATAATAATCAATTGTGAAGCAGAATTCAAAAATAAAGATCAAAACATGGATACAATCAAAGATAGTAACCATAATAGACATCTTGGACAAAAAAGGAAAAAATTTTATTTTTCGGTGAATAGTGCCGTATTCGTGAATAGTACCGTATACGTGAATAGTGCCGTATACGTGAATAGTAACCCCGACACAAAAAGTTCCAAATTTGATAAAAACTCATATCAATATTTCAGCATAATGATATTGAAGAAAATAATATCATTAAGAAGAAAATAATATCCCTTACCTCAAAATATCAGTACTTCTGGTCGGAATACCGGTATAAGGCTGAAAGAAACTTGTTCTGATGAATAGAAACTCTCAAAGTATCTAAATACTCACAAAATACACTCAATAATCTAGAGAGAGAAAGAGAGAACTTGTTTCTGGTGTGATTTTCAATTCTAACTTAGCCCTCTATTTATAGGAAACGGTTAGTACGCCGAAGCAGACTTAACCTGCAACCTGATGGCTTTACCTGCTACTATTTCCACCCACCACATTTGAATAAAAATCTCAGCACATTTCTTCACCAACCAAGAGTGGGGCCCACCAATTCTAGAATTTTCCACCAAAATGATTAACTCTAAAAATTCAACAAGTTCTGAACCAGTCATCTCGTAAAATTCAGAATAAATCATACGTTCATTTTTAATGGTTCAAAATTTGTGGACATATACTCAACTTACATATGTATAACATATCCAAAAATTACCACGATCTAACGGTCAGATTAAAAATTATAACCCCCGAAAAATATCTCAAAAACCCTGATTTTTAATACCTCCATTCCGACAAAAATACTGATAAAAACCTCAACATTAACTCCTTCATTTTTAACCACAAAAATGTATCCCTTATTTATATCCACATAAAATAAATATTTCCTTATCATATGAATCAATAATTAATTATTCACAAATAATATTACAGAATCACATTTATGACAACCAGGCCGTTCTTAGGAAAGAGGGGGCTTTCCAATAAGGATTTCTCCTTAATGGCGCGCAATTAGATGACCAAACCTCTCCTTAGACAGAACTTTCTAGACATTGCCAATAATGTTATCTAATAATATTATTCAAATAATATGAATTATTGATCTGATAATGGAAAATACTGTGCAACAACAATTATTGAAACAACAATAATATAAAATATCAACGCAACAATTATTGAATCAATAAAATAAAATATTGAACAATAACTACTGTAACAATTATTGAGTAGTGCCTTCTTACGTAAGAATCAATAATTGGTGCAATACCGTGTGCTACTGTATTTTAACCACCGGGTATTCCAACAGTATTAACGGTAACAACTACGTCGTTATTTATAAATAACTTATACTTGTCGTTTTCTTCATCCAATCGCTTTCCGTTATGGGGCCCACACAAGGCTGCGCCGTCGTACGAATATTCCCTGACAGCAAGAATATTCCACGACCAAACGAATGTTCCCCGACAAAATGAATATTTTATAACCACTTGCTTATTTTGCAAAATTTGCACATTTCACCCATAACCAAAGTATTATATCAAATTAACCCCTTATTATTCACAATAATATTTAGAGAAAATTTAATTTTATTCATTAATAAGTTGGGGTCTTACAAAATCACACCAGAAATAAGTTTTCTATCTTTCTCTCTCAAGATTATTGAGTGTATTTTGTGAGTATTTAGATACTTTGAGAGTTTCTATTCATCAAAGCAAGTTTCGTTCAGCTTTATACCGATATTCCGACCAGAAGTACTGATATTTTGAGGTAAGGGATATTATTTTCTTCTTAAATGATATTATTTTCTTCAATATCATTATGCTAAAATATTGATATGAGTTTTTATCAAATTTGAAACTTTTTGTGTCGGGGTTACTATTCACATATACGGCACCATTCACGTATACGGTACTATTCACGAATACGGCACTATTCACCGAAAAATAAAAATTTTCCCTTTTTGTCCAAGATGTCTATTATGGTTACTATCTTTGATTGTATCCATGTTTTGATCTTTATTTTTGAATTCTGCTTCACAATTGATTATTATGAAGTATTATTGATCTTGGATAAACTGTTATACGAATCCCTAATATTTGTCCTTCTGTCTCACTGGATTCGTTCTCTTTAAGATATTTTTTCATCATCCTCAGTCTTAAATGATGATATTACTGAATATCTTTGGATGTAGTGCAAAGATGTATGATTACTTGATGAATATCTTTGGCCTTTAGTGCAAAGATGAACAGGTGTTGAGATGAACATGACTGACATGTGATACAAATGAATATCTTTGGCCTGTAGTGCAAAGATGAATATTTAGATAAAGATGATTATTATTTGATATTACAGGGATAAAATATTGATGATGGAATTTTAAATCTTAGAAGATAGTAGAATTCATTCTCTACTTGACTCTTCTAATGGTTTGTTGTTTCCACTGCAGTTGTTGATCTAAAACTTGTTGTCGATTATATTCTATCAGATTTTTCCCTGTTGAGGACTAACGATAATTTGTTGTACATTATCTTAGTCATAATATTCTTTACTGGGCTAGTTGAGTTCACCCTTTTCCTTTTTGTTCCATTTTTCTTCTCAGGAGGTGAGAACATAGCAGGATCTAGTCGGGGTATGGAGTGATGGTTCTAGAAAGATGTTTTAGCAGTCCTCACTATTTCTGTAAAATAGTGTTTGAATAATTGTAATGAAGATTTATTTGAGTGTGGATATTGTCCAGAAGACAATATTTGTATTTAAACTCACAGTATGTGTTGTCGTATTTTGCACGACAATTGTATTATTGAAGTTGTAGTTTGCTTTCTGTACCATGTATTTGGCGACTCAGAATGGGTGTTGTATACCTATTTTGGGGGCGTCACAGTTGGTATCAGAGCTTAGGGATATGATCCCTGGCTGAGATGTGAGACAAGAACTAGGAAGGGAGAGACGGGGAATTCCTTCGCTAGTATGACCTGACTAAGTTTATTTGGTGTTTATTTGGTCGGTCAGAGTATAGGGATAATATATGACATGACTATTAACCTTTGTTTTATGGTAGTATTTAAGAATGGCAGCTGAGAACGTTAATAATGGAGTAAATCAGACCGTGGAGACACCTTTGATCACCACCCAGGGGAACGTACAACAGGAAGGCAATATTCTTCCTGTAAACAATGTTACCGAGCAAACGATGAATGATGGAATGTTTAGGAGCTTTTTGCAGTTCATGCAAAATCAGACGAGGGAGACTCGTGTGCAGAGTACGGGTGGAAATGATAACAACGCGCGGTTTGTCACAGCTAAGCAGTTCAAAGAATTGGGACCACCAGAATTTAAGGGAAAGCCGGATCCGATCATGGCGGAAACGTGGGTCAAGCAAATTACCAAGATATTCGATGTCTTGAGATGCACGGAGGAACAGAAGGTTCCATTCGCCACCTTTATGTTCCGCGGTGAGGCAGACTACTGGTGGGAGTCTGTGAAGCGTACCCAGCCTGACGCACTCAACATGTCCTGGGAAATATTTCAAAAACTGTTCAATGATAAGTACTTTTTTGAAAGTATTCATCATATGAAGGAGGTGGAGTTTATCAGACTGGAACAAAACAACATGACGGTGTCCCAGTACGGGGCGAAGTTTGTAGAGTTATCCAGGTTTGCACCTCATTTGGTCGAAAATGAGGAACGAATGACAAGGATGTTTCTGAGAGGTCTAAAACCCGAGATTCGACAATATCTTATCTCTCATATATTTTCTTTATATTCAGATGTTATAAATAGGGCTCAATTAATAGAGCGAGATAATGAGTATGTGCAACCGAGGGACCACAACCAGGGTCATACCGGTGGCGGCAGTCATCGAAGCAATGAAAACCAGCAGGGAGGAAAACATTCGGACAAAAGCGATAACCACTCTGGTGGTAATCGTGGCCGTGATAATAGAAAGAGCGAGTCAGGAGGAGATTTCAAGAAGAGAAGGTACAACAATGATAACGTGAAGACGTCAGCATAAACATCAACTATTTCTAGGGGAGGAGAACGACCACCGGTCGTATGTTACAAATGTGGGAAAGAGGGACATATCAGCCCAAACTGCCCACAACAATCCAAGGTATGCTATAACTGTGGAAAGGAGGGTCATATAGCTCGAGAGTGTTCTATAGCAAAACCAAATTCAGCGGGGATGGTGACTCCAAAAGCTGTCCCGGATAAGTCGAAATCAGCGGTTCCTGGAAGAGCGTTTGTCGTGACTGGCCAAAACGCGAGAAACCCGAACGAGGTGATCACGGATAAGCTAATCTTGAATTCTTGCGAAGTTTATACTTTACTAGATACCGGTTCTACCCATTCTTTTATCTCTCCTGCTTGTGCTCAACGTTTAAACTTGATTCCGGAGAAATTAGACTTTGACCTATCTGTGGAGACTCCGTTAGGAGAAACTTTCATTACATCTACAGTTTATAAATCTTGCTTAATCTAAGTTGGCACAATCACATTACCTGTTGACCTTATCTCTTTAAAGATACTTGCTTTTGATGTGATTTTAGGAATTGATTGGTTAACTACTCATCATGCCAAAATTGATTATTTTTGTAAGGTTGTTAGTTTTCATATTCCTAACCAACCTGTTATGCGAATTCAATCAACCATACCACAAAAATCAATCGCTGTCATACCAAGCCATAAAGCCATTCGTTTATTGAAAAACGAATGTCAAGCTTTCTTAGCCCATGTCATGGACTTGAACAAAAATACGTCAGATTTGAATGATATTTCTGTTGTTAGTGAATTTCCTGACGTATTTCCTGAAGAATTTCCTGGCCTAACCTAGAGCGTGATATTGAATTTTTGTATTGATCTTCAACTCGATACAAAACCCATTTCTAAAATCTCATATTGAATAGCTCCTATTAAACTTCAGGAGTTAAAAATCCAACTATAGAAGTTGGTACCCGAGCCTCTATCTGGTGACTTTCTTTGTAGAATGCACCAAAGCCAGACTCTTCGTAAAGGACTCTATATTTGTGTGGAGGTAAAACAATAGGTGCCATTGTGACGTGCTATCCAAGATTGGGATATGAATCATAATTGAGAGCAACCGAAGTCGGTGACCAAAGTACGTAGCTTTCTGGGCTTAACTGGTTACTATCGGAGATTCGTGGAAGGATTTTCTCGAATTGCTACTCCGTTAACTTAGCTGACTCAGAAAGATACAAAATTCGTATGGAGCGAGGAATGGGAGAAGATTTTCCAATAGCTCAAGAGGCGACTCATTCGGAACCTGTTCTGACCATACCATCCTGGAAAAGCAAACGTGGTAGTTGACGCGTTGAGTTGAAGATTGTATGGGAGTACGAGTGCGATATTATTGAACACAAAGACCTATTTTATATAATTTATAAATGATAGAGATAGAGTTAATGACTCTAGGGACCCACGTGATGATATACGAGTAAAATCGACTTTAATCGATAACGTTAAAGCCGCTCAAGCTACAGACCTGGAGCTGATGAATATAAAGAAGAAGGTGCAAGAATGTGTTATTCTAGAAGTAAGAGTCGATGAAGAGAAGAAAGCTCAAGCCTTTGATTTATTTGAAATCCTCGATCGAGTAGGAACTGTGGCCTATAGACTCGCCTTAACGCTAAGTATGTCGCGTGCTCATAACGTTTTTCACGTATCGATGTTACGTAAATATGTGGACGAACCGAATCATATTATTGCGTTAGAACCAGACGAGATAGCCGAAGATTTAACGTACGAGGAGGTACCTGTTATGATATTGGATAGGAAAGAACATGTCCTATGCACGAAGGTTATACCACAAGTTAAGGTTTTGTGGAGAAACCATGCTATTGAAGAAATGACTTGGGAGTTGGAATCAGAAATGAAAGCGAGGTATCCTCACCTTTTCGAAACACCAGGTACGCACGTCAATTTTAAGGACGAAATTTCATAAGGAGGGGAGGTTGTAAGACCCCAACTTATTAATAAATGAAATTAAATTTCCTCTATTTATTATTCTGAATTAGAAAGGGTTGATTTGATTAATGTGGTTAGTTATGGGTAAAATGCGCAAATATTTCAAATAAGTAAGTGGTTATAAAATATTCATTTTTGGTCGGTGAATATTCGTGTGGTCGTGGAATATTCTTTCTGTCGGGAAATATTCGTACGACGGCGCATCTATTTGTGGGCCCCATAACGGAAAGCGATTGGATGAAGATAACGACAAAAATTGAGTTTTTATAAATAACGGCGTAGTTGTTACCGTTAACATTGTTGGAATACCCGGTGGTTAAAATACAGTAATACGCGTGGTTGCACAGTAGCACACGGATTGCACAATATTTTAGAATTATTGATTCTTACGAAAGAAGGCACTACTCAATAATTGTTACAGTAGTTACTGGTCAATATTTTATTTTATTGATTCAATAATTGCTGCGTTGATATTTATATTATTGTTGTTTCAATAATTATTGCTGCACAGTATTTTTCTTTATCAGATCAATAATTCATATTATTTAAATAATATTATTAGATAGCATTATTGACAATGCCTAGAAAGGTCTGTCTAAGGAGAGGTTTGGTCATCTAATTGCGCGCTAGTAAGGAGAAATTCTTATTGGAAAGCCCCCTCTTTCTTGGGAACGGCCTGGTTGTCATAAATGTGATTATGTAATATTATTTGTGAATAATTAATTATTGATTCATATGATAAGAAAATATTTATTTTATATGGATATAAATGAGGGATATATTTTTGTGGTTAAAAATGAAGGAGTTAATGTTGAGGTTTTTATTAGTATTTTTGTCAGAATGGAGGTATTAAAAATTAGGGTTTTTGAGATATTTTACGGGGGTTATAATTTTTAATCCGACCGTTGGATCGTGGTAATTTTTGGATATGTTATACATATATAAGTTGAGTATATGTCCACAAATTTTGAACCGTTAAAAATGAACGTATGATTTATTATGAATTTTACGAGATGACTGGTTCAGAAATTGTTGAATTTTCGGAGTTAATCATTTTGGTAAAAAATTCTAGAATTGGTGGGCCCCACTCTTGGTTGGTGAAGAAATGTGCTGAGATTTTTATTCAAATATGGTGGGTGGGAATAGTAGCAGGTAAAGCCATCAGGTTGCAGGTTAAGTCTGCTTCGGCGTGCTAACATTTTCCTATAAATAGAGGGTTAAGTTAGAATTAAAAATCACACCAGAAACAAGTTTTCTCTCTTTCTCTCTCTAGATTATTGAGTGTATTTTGTGAGTATTTAGATACTTTGAGAGTTTCTATTCATCAGAGCAAGTTTCTTTCAGCCTTATACCGGTATTCCGACCAGAAGTACTGATATTTTGAGGTAAGGGATATTATTTTCTTCTTAATGATATTATTTTCTTCAATATCATTATGCTGAAATATTGATATGAGTTTTTATCAAATTTAAAACTTTTTGTGTCGGGGTTACTATTCACGTATACGGCACTATTCACGTATACGGTACTATTCACGAATACGGCACTATTTACCGAAAAATAAAAATTTTCCCTTTTTGTCCATGATGTCTATTATGGTTACTATCTTTGATTGTATCCATGTTTTGATCTTTATTTTTGAATTCTGCTTCACAATTGATTATTATGAAGTATTATTGATCTTGGATAAACTGTTATACGAATCCCTAATATTTGTCCTTCTGTCTCACTGGATTCGTTCTCTTTAAGATATTTTTCATCATCCTCAGTCCTACATGATGATATTACTGAATATCTTTGGCCTGTAGTGCAAAGATGTATGATTACTTGATGAATATCTTTGGCCTGTAGTGCAAAGATGTATGATTACTTGATGAATATCTTTGGCCTGTAGTGCAAAGATGAACAGGTGTTGAGATGAACATGACTGACAGGTGATACAAATGAATATCTTTGGCCTGTAGTGCAAAGATGAATATTTGGATAAAGATGATTATTAATTGATGTTACAGGGATAAAATATTGATGATGGACTTTTAAATCTTAGAAGATAGTAGAATTCATTCTCTACTTGACTCTTCTAATGGTTTGCTGTTTCCGCTGCAGTTGTTTATCTAAAACTTGTTGTCGATTATATTCTATCAAATTTTTTCCTGTTAAGAACTAACGATAATTTGTTGTATATTATCTTAGTCATAATATTCTTTACTGGGCTAGTTGAGCTCACCCTTTTCTTTTTTGTTCCATTTTTTTTCTCAGGAGGTGAGAACATAGCAGGATCTAGTCGGGGTATGGAGTGATGGTTCTAGAAAGATGTTTTAGCAGTACTCACTATTTCTATAAAATAGTGTTTGAATAATTGTAATGAGGATTTATTTGAGTGTGGATATTGTCCAGAAGACAATATTTGTATTTAAACTCACAGTATGTGTTGTTGTATTTTGCACGACAATTGTATTATTGAAGTTGTAGTTTGCTTTCTGTACCATGTATTTGGCGACTCAGAATGAGTGTTGTATACTTATTTTGGGGGCGTCACAATTATAAATAACTTTAATATTTTGGAAATGATTTCATTAATAGTTTAATATTAATTAGATATTAATGATAATAGAATTATTTAGTATTTAAATCATTTAATAATGATTCCTAGGTTTAAAAATTCATGATAAATAATATTAAATGTTTAAAAACTATTATAAGTTATTTAAAAATAATATGACTGATATTAAGTTACAGTACAGAGTCTTAGACTCGATAATTACACGATAAAGTTGTCAGTACATCAACATGTTTCAGAAAATTCATCTAGACTTAGATAATGTGATTAGATAAGTGATTATTTGTGATTCAATGGTTGTTAAATCTATGTACCAATGTGATTAGGGAATGTGCTGACTGCAATAAGCAGTATTATATGATATGATATGTTATTCTAATCAGACAAATGATCTTTTTAATGATAGGGCTTGATAGAAAAGATAAATCTAAGTTGTGTAAGCAGCAGACAAGGAAAGTATCTAACTCTTTGCATTTACTTTATGCAACAGACATGTGTAAGATAATATCTGAATTGTTTATTTCAATTGTTCAAATATTTCAACCTTTGTATATACTTATGCAATGATTCTGTATAAGTAAGTTATTAAACTATAATTGTTGTACAAGTTCCTTTATTATGTTATTATTGATCAAATTATATATTCTGATCGTTAATTTCTAAAACATGGGTATACAAGTGTCCCCACTTGGATAATCATTATATTTTATCACATGTTGATACATACTTATCGGTGTTCAGTATGTATAAGCTGAATTAAAAGTCGTCTAAGCTATTTGATCCAACTAGACATATATTTAAAGTTGTTGTTAAACAAGATAAAACTTTATCCAACTAAATTGTTTTGGTTTGGATTCAAGATTGGTATGAACATCCCAAATATGGGAAACTTTTATGCACCTAAGGCGGGAATGCTGGACGAAAATATCGTCCTTTAATGTAGTATTGATCAATACAGGGCATAACGGGCTGATCACCCCCCCCCCGTGCCCGTAAGTAATGACGGTTTACAGATGAAGTTATGTTTAACCTTTTTAAAAATAGAAAATAATGTTCATAGTTTGTCAACTGATCCTCATTTATAGTCAGTACGTAGTTTCAAAAATTTGAAATCGAAATGATATGTTGTTTATTATCAGTTCAGTTTACTTTACAACTGTTGATTCGTTGTAGAAGTATCGTTCACAAAAAATATTTAATTCGTTCAGCTAACTGTTATTGTTGCTATTACTTGCTGGGCACTTAAATGCTCATCCTTGCTTAAATTTAAATGTTTTCAGCTAAAGGTGAATAACCTGAAGGCTTTTCCAAGAACAAAGGGAAAGGGAAGGTCGCTGAATGAATGATAAGGCTATCTTTTGTAATAACTAGACTTTATTAGGGTAATGATGATATATATTAATTATCATGTAATGAAACGAATGTTTGAAAGTTTTGTACTTGGGATTTAAAACTCTGATAATATGTAAATTAAATTTGATAATCTATATTATTGTTATTATTATTAGTATTATTCCGCTCATAGAAATGGTATTGTGAAAGAACCGAGTTCGGGTTTCAAGTACCTGAGTGTGGGGTCTTCACAGATATTACCAGTTTTATGTTCCAAGAACACTGCAGCTATTAAACACAGAGTACTTCTTCAATGAGAATCACAACTAGTAGTGTAAAGAAGTAGTGGAAAAAAAGTTAATATTTTCTATGTATATTAATTAAGAACAATATGTTTTTCGTGTGTTTCTTAATGTTAGTCCATTTTCTTTTATATGCCAACTTAATATATTACCATTGCATGGCTGCGTAATTTGTGATTGAATCGTTTGAAACAGATTGCATAAATTGATGAAAGCTTTATTCTGATAATATATTCATCACGTGATTTAATCACATCCTTATATGTTCTCAGTCATATTATATATATATATATATATATATATATATATATATATATATATATATATATATATATATATATATATATATATATATATATATATATATATATACCATGTGTCTGTAGCCTAATATCGTGGAGACACACTTTCTCACGTGATTAAATAAAGTTGTTTGATTTACTACCAATATTACCGTGCAATCTTGCAGCCACTGGTATATCAATCCCTTATTACCATATATAAGCTTTAGCATTAATTAGGTCGGTGGAGAAGTCTAATTACCTTCCTTATGTGAAGCATGATTTATGGCAATTACTTTAAAAAACCATTTACTCCAAAATCTTGTAGAAGCTTTCTCATGAATTATGATAATAAATAGCGTCCTTTTTAAAACCATTTATTCCAATAGCTTTCCCACGGATTAATAAATATTTCAGAGTAATATTTTCAAGAATTATATATGTATGCAATGCAAATGTCCTAAAGCCTTGTATTGGAAAGCAATTAATGCAAATATCTTACATTTATTTCCTATGACTCAATATGACTTTCATCCTTCAATAACTTCAAGTCTTTATGTTTTCCTCCTTAATGTTCCTGTAATGCCATTTGTTTTCCTGAAATTTCATAGAGCATGATTAGAAATATAATATGGTCATCATCAAAACATTTAGGATAGAGTATGACATAAGTCAACATTCTCCCCCTTTTTGATGATGACAACTAAATACTTCTGACTCCTCCTAAATTCATGCATATCTCAAAATTTGCAAATACAGAATCAATCACTTAATTTATACTTGCTGCATATTTGCAATTTTAATGCTCATGCAATAAACCATTAGAAGAATCCATAATAATCTTCATACTACAGTAGTAGCATTAAACTATTAATCATAAATGAAATCATCCTAACAGCAGAAACTTAAAACATAGTCTTTAAACATGCATAAAGAAATCAGTCATGAAACATCATAATTCGTCTCCCCCTTTGGAATCTATCAAAAAGAGGAATTATAGAGCAAAAGGGGAAAGAGAGGGCAGAGGCCTAGGCATCCTCCTCATCAATCTGAACATTGTTGGGTTGTCAAGCAGTGAAATACGGATGGTGCAGCCGACGATGTTCAATTTCCTCCAAGGACATAATATCAGCAAAACGTGGAGGACGAGGAATAAAAGTAGGAAGAGCATAGGAAGGTTCAGAAAATTGCCTTGGTATTCAGCCATCCAGTTACATTGGGGCCACTCAGGAATTTGAGAGTTAACTGTGTCAGCATGTAGTTCTTCGCTTAGATCATTCATGCGCCGTTAAGTGAATCTGTAGAAGGACCCAATTTGGTTGCAGATGAATTTGAGTTCGGTACTCAGCTGGCAAGCGTTTCGGTTCATTTTCCTTTACAAAGCTTCCACCATGGCCTTGGTATGCAACTCAAATCCAGCCTGCAAATCAATGAATTCATCCTCAACTGTACGAAAGAGAGTATGCAGTTCAGCTCGTCTGATGGGAAGTTTACCCTTTTCTAACACAGAAAGTCTGTGTTGGATGTCCTTTACATCAACATGTAGATTGGCTTGATTAGTAACAAGGGTGTTGAGGAGGGTTAACATTTCAGGAGAGGGGAATGTGGAGCAGATGGGGAGGGAGTAGGGTCTGTAGGAGCAGGGGTAATATCAGGAACAACCTGAATGCACTTTCCATCGGCGAGTGTGATATGAGAACTTTTGAGATTCACAGAATCAATGGATTCAGTGATGGTGATTGAAGCTTCATTATCGAGTGAGATTTGAAAATGATTGAAAAGTTTTGTGAGAAAACAGCTATAGGGAAGACATTTTTTGGAAAGTTTGATGCAATTGATCATGTGTTTCAACATCATAAGAGAAAAGTTAAAAGGTTTCCCTTTTAAAAGTAGAGCAACTAATATGAAATCTTGATATGTAAAGTTAGCACCACCACCGATACGAGGTAAGAGATTATACCTCAATAATTTATGGAGGACCATAGCAGTGGGAGACACATCAATTGTTTTGGGGAGAATCACTGTAGTCAGAGTGGGGTCATCCATTATCGTTTGAAGTTGGTCAAGAGGAGGCAAGGGGAATAAACTGGTCCTTTAAGGTTAAAAGAGCAATCACCAGTAAAAGGAATAGACAGAATGCTCCCTAAGTCCATAATAGTAAAAAATAATGACTTCCATTTGACAAAAGAGGTATAATAGTCACCATTATGCTCGAGATTTGTATAAAATTGTTGGACCAACTTGGGATAAGCCATAGATGGAGGAAAAATCAAGGATGATAAACCACAGGATTCAAGGAAATGTTGTAGATGAGAGTTTTGATAATAAAACATATCAATTGTTTTCTCATAAATAAACAATTTTTGACAAATTGATGATTAAAAACGCAGTTCGAAGTTATGTCCTTTGAAAAAAAATTTAAGAACATCATGCAGAGAAAAGGATAAGGGCATTACCGATATAGGAGGGGATCCTGGTGTTGATTCTTTGATGCGATGACGTTTAGGAACTGCAGATGTATCAACCGGTGGAGGAGATGGAAGACTTGTGTTCGATTCTTCAGAGAATGAAGAATCACCGGAGATGGTGGTTATCAGTGGTTGCTTCCTTTTTGGTTTTCATGAGGAGCGTACGGGAGGCCGAGAAGGAAGAGAAGGCAGAGGTATTTCGTCGTCAGATTCATCTTTTAGGCGTTTAACAAGTCGGGTTCACATTGTGACAGAGAGGGTTTGAAAGAAAGAGAGGGTTTCTAGAACAGTTAGAGAACCGAAGAAGATATGAGATATGGAAGAGGCGAAAGAGTAAAGTAAGAATTAGATTTAAAGTGTATGCGTGTTACCGAGGCCTAGGAATACATGGAGTCGTGTTCGGTAAGAAGGATATGGATAGATTTTTATCTTATTTAAGGCAATAAATCATGCAGTGATATATATATCGTATGTCTGATTTTCTTAAAACATGCAGACCATCTATACCAGACACATACCAAGTTCTCTTCATAGAGTACATAATCTTTCTTCACCCAAAGGTTTTGTAAATATGTCTTCTAATTGGTTCTCAGTTGGGATAAAGATTAATTTGATTAAGCCTTTGGACACATTGTCTCTAAGAAAATGGTGTCAGACTTCTATATGTTTTATGCGTGAGTGTAATATTGGGTTTTTGGAAATATTAATGGTGCTCGCATTATCACAATATATAGGCACATTTTCAGACACAATATTAAAGTCACATAATGCTTGACGCATCCATAGAATTTAAGAGCAACAACTTTCTGTCGCTAAATATTCACCCTCAGTGGTGGATAGAGCGACTAATGTTTGCTTCTTACTATGCCATGAAACAAGACTTTGTCCCAGAAATGTACAGGCACCGCTTGTACTGTGACACCCCCAAATTTGGGTTACCTGACCTCCGAGTTTGGTGCTCACGATCCACAATATAAATAACATTTAACTACCCATTTAATTGAAAATAGGAACATACACTTTATTAACTGATATAGTTAATACATTACCCCAGGTTCTCTAACCTTAACATTACAAACATACCCTTTAGTTAAACAACAAGGGTTCACAAATATAACATAATAATGATGTTCATAAAACTAACCTAACACTATGCATTTGCCTTTGTTCTTCTTTGATCCGCTGACCTCTTCTTCCCTAGCTGAAATGTTTTATTTAGCAAAGGTGTTTAACAGATTTGTCCCGCAAGTTAAGATATACAATAAATGTATAATAATCAATAAGAACAGACTATCTAATTTGATAGAATAATACCAAAGTTCGGGAAATTTTGAAATAGCTGAACAATTCGTTAATCAATAACAAGTTTTCTCGCAATCTATGCAACACAGTAATTTAATAATAAAAGCGTATAACGCTTTCAAAGTTTCTAAGATATTCTATTGAATAATCAAGAATCAATTCTATGCATTAACAAAGTGGAATATTTTCCAGATTTATGCTGAGCGATCTATTGGATCTTGAACTTCTCTTCTCGAGTAACTATCAAAGATTTGACTTTAATATACCTAGGTGTATCAGATAACCATAAAGATTAAATCATACCCCTCTGTAAGTACTTAGAGCGGCCAACTCCTTGTACCCTATATTATGCATAATACTTAATCGCGCGCAAAGGCCGAATATACGACCAATAAAATGTTTCCCTTTATATAAAAGGTTGTTCTTCTCAGTCTCAGAATCAAGATTTGATTTAACAATGAAACACAACGATTTCAATATCTAATCACTTCTCTTCTCTTCCCTTCTCAAACTTGTCAAGTTTTCTTTTCCGATCTAGCTGAAACAATTGGCATCGATCTATCAATAATAATTGAATTCTCTTCTCTTCTCGAACCTATCAAGTTCTAACAAATATTCGTCTAGCCAGAATAATTAGCTAAGACATTTCTCAACTCAATGCATCAATAGACAAGAATTATCTGTACTGTCAATAATAGCTTCTACGAATTTAAATATCCAACAACAGTTATTCTACGAATATATTTTCAGAATCAGTAATTCAATTTGAATTTATAAACATGCACTAACTACGAATAATCAACAAAAAATTCTTGGACATGGTTTAATCAGCAATAATTAACCACCATAGTATTTAAACAGATATTAACTCAAGGTTGAGTTAAGGAAACTTTCCTTTCACGTTGATTACTGCTACACAATATACTTATCTACGTTTGAAAGACCTATAATCACAATATCGGTCTCACAATTAGAACAAGTAATTACAATATTCAATACTATAATTTACAGTCAATACTTCTCCTAGTCACATTATCGCATAGTCACATAAGTGTTTATAACATATATAAACACTTATCAAGTCTAACTAGTTCAGTCTGGTTGGACTTCGGTCTATTCTCGGTGTTCTGGTCACTCTATTCGATAATTTACACATTTATTGTCACTTAAACTCATTCTCAAAGCTTCAACATTATTTTAGATAAATCATATATCATTTATAATATTTTTTGGAAGCTTTTAACAATTTATAAATAATTATTATAATCTATAATAATTTTTCAAACACTGAAATCATTTTTAAATGATTTAACTACTAATTAATTCCATCATCATTAATATTTAATAATATTAATATTAAAATATTAATGACATACTTGTCAAAATATTAAAGTTAATTATAATAAGTTAAAATATTTTTAAATCATCAATATTCTACTTAAATGATTTTTAAAATAATTAAAATTATTTTTAAACTATCACCATTAATATTTAAGTATTAATGAAATTATTATCAAAATATTAAAAGTCATTAATTATAACCTAAAATATTTTTAAATTATTTTTCTCATTTTTAAATTAATAAAATTATTTTTAATTCATTTATTTAATATAATAATTAAATAAATGTATTATCATTAATATAAAATTATTAATGAAAATTACTCAAAACTATTAAAGTTACACTTTATAACTCAAAATATTCTTAAAAACTTTATTCTTATTTAAAATAATTTTAATAATATTAAAATTATTTTTCTCTAATTTATTTAATACACTAATTAAATAAATTAAATATCATTAATATTTAAATAATTACAAATATTAATAAAAAATATCTCAAATAATTAAAAGTTAATTTTTAGAATTTAAAATAATTTTTAAAAGCATTTTTGTAATTTTTAGAATTTATTTTCTATTTTTAAGTATTTTACAGAAATTTGAAAATAGAAATTAAACAAACCGTCGCTATAGCCTATAGCGACGCTTTCTGTCGTCTTAGGTGTTCTTGAGCTCAAGAACACTGACAGCCGGCAAGATCAAGGGGTCAACTTTGACCGTCAATAATTCTCAATCCAAAATATTTCTGGGCAATCTCTAACCATAATCTTATAGTGTTTATGTAACACTACAAGAATCAACCATCAACAAAGTGATAACATAACTCAGATGCAAGATCCGAGCCTTCTAAGTCGCTGTCAGAACATTTCTGGGTTTTCCAGAAACCCAGATAGTTCGACTGGTCATCTTGTAGCTCGATTATATACATGTTCTGGTCATCAAACAGGTGGGTTCTTGGTTCATACTTCAACTACATATGCCAAGGAAAAACTACATATCTTTATCTCAGTCCAACAACATCACATGTGCCAGATTTATCTAGTCAAATGATGTCAGAAAGTGTGTTCATCCGTTTCTGGGTTTTTCCCAGAAACACAAAATCAGCACGGGTGGCCTACCTTGACCACTTACTACATCGATTATGTTTACTGTTTGAATGTTCTAAAAGCATTAATCTATAGTCCAGTCAACAAGCTACAAACTAGATATCACAACATCATCAAAAAAACATAAAACCTGACAGATTAAGAAGCTTAAAAATGTTGTCAGACTCGGTTTTATACTTTCTGGGTTACCCAGAATTCTACTCGGTCATGGTCGGTCAACCGACTTTGACTGATTATAACTCGAAATCTGGACATCCAATGACTACGATTCTAGTTCCAGAATAAAGTACTCATGCCAGACTACAAATACAAAGTTTAAAACAACAAAAATAATAAACGGAGAAGAATCTGTGGCTCCGGACATTAGCTTGTCAGACCACAAAAATGTTCTTGGACATTTTTTTGAAAAACACAATTTTAAAGCACTTTGATGTTATGGATTCATGATAGATCATCGTAGATCTTCATAAAACATCCATTAGCAAGATTCTAAACACATAAACACAAAATTATTTATTAACATGAAAGATCAAAAAATAGGTTAGAGCTTTTATACCATCAAGTTCAAATCTTAATCTATGCTCTCCAATCTGATATTAGGTGTTCTAAAAGGTGTTTATATGACTGATTTACTTAAGAATTTTGGAGGTCTTGTGTGAGAGAGAGTTGGTGAGAGCTTTGGAAAGAAATGAGCAAAAATGAGTACACTTTCTCTCTCTCAATCTTATATAATCTCTTGATGCAATGAATGATCTTATGTAGCTGTCATTTAGGGGATGGTTTGCTGATATTTTATGTCACATTGGTCAAAATAGTTGGTTACCAAATCTTTGTATATATATAAAGATTTGCAAGCTACATATTAAAAATATACTAAAAGGGCATTTTGGTCATTTGAAAAATAATTTTAATGGCATACTTGACATTTATCCAAACCCTTAGGATTTAACCCTCAGGGTTTAACCCTAAGGTCCTAACCCTTAGGTTTTACATCATTAATTTCTAAAAATTTCTAATTAGGATTTTTAATTAGAAAAATTAAGATTTTAAAACTATAATTAGGGTTTCCTAATTATATTAAGGTTTTCTAATCATATTTACGTTTAATAAACACATTAGGCTTGCCAATTAGGAATAAGATTTCCTAATTAGGGTTTAGGATTCCCGAATATAAAATTAAAGTTTTCCGACTTTCGATTAGGGTTTCTAACTGTGCGTTAGGGTTTTTAATCCTGAGATTAGGGTTTCTAATCTCTTATTAGGGTTTATTAATTTTAAACCTTATCCGATCAATCATTGATCAAAAATTCTATACAGTACAAACACGTACTCATTAATATAATTATTTTAATTATAGTTTTTATTAAATCCCCATCCGAACTTAGGGTTAGGGTTTCTGAAGCTGTTAAGCACAACTCTACTCTAATTTATCAGTCAATACACAAATTGATGACTTCTCGAAACTCGTATCACAAATATATAGTACAATATTAACAGTCAATATTAATATAAAAAAAAATTATTCAAAAAATTCAGATTATTCGAAATCCCGGGTTATCACATTTACCCTTCCTTAAAAATATTCCGTCCTCGGAATCACCGCTTTCTTATTCTCTAAAATCTTTGAAAGTTATATCATCAATTCATTTTTATTAGCAAAATATTCATTTGTGTTTCATATTCTAACATGTGACTTGAATCTATAAAAGAGAATAATTCACAGCGATATTTATCCAATATTACTCGCATAATTTAAGTATTAATCGAAATCGTTACCTGTTGTCACCTCCTAAGCAGCTACTGGATCTTGCTCCGTCATATTGAATGCACGGGTCGTTGGTCTTCCTGACTGTGCAAGTCCTTTAATTGCCAAGGTTCCGCTACCAGGTCCCTTGTTGACACTTTCATTCTACACATTCCTCTTTGGACAATTCCGGACCATATGATCAGTCGATCCACAAGCAAAGCAATCTTGTATTTTCTACGGACTGAGACAATTGGCCGACATATGTCCCTCTTACCCGTAGTTATAGCAGACTCCCTTCTTCTTCAAACAAACTCCAAAATGGTTCTTTCTGCAAGTCACACATGGCTCCCGCCCTTTCCTATTCTCTTCTGTCTTGTTACCCGATAGGTATTCTCACTCCATTTTCTCTTATTTGGATTACTTACATCACTGCTTCCTCCATCGTTTGTCTTCTTCTTCTTCTCTTGATGAAATCGAGATGCAGCTTCGCTCCCTCCTTCAGTAATTAACGCTTTTTCCATTAAAGCCGCAAATGTATTGATCTGCAATACCGCTACCTTGTTGAATATCCCCAGCTTTAGTCCATTCTAAAATCTTCTTGCTTTTCTCGCCTGTGTCCACCTGATGAGGTGCAAATCTCGCCAACTCGTTGAATTTGGCAGTATATTCTGAAACCGACATATTCTCCTGCTTCAGTTCTAAAAATTTGACTTCCATCCTAGATTGCATACTCGACGAAAAGTAGTTCTCAAAGAACAACTCCCTGAATCTTGTCCAAGTTACTACAGTTGCACCAGCTCTCGCTTGAATAGTCTCCCACTAGTAATTGGCTTCTCCTTTCATCAGATATGTTGCAAAAGATGTCTTTTGCTCTTCTGCCACACGCACAATAACGAATGCTTTCTCCATCTCCTTTACCCAAGTTTGGGCTTCAATCGGGTCCGTGGTTCCCTTGAATTTTGGCGGTCCTACCGCTTTAAAGTCTTTGAAATTTGCCAATCTATCTGCTGGCTGTTCTCTCGCTCTTCCTCTTGCTGCTGGAGCTCTATTTCCCATAGCTTGGGCTAGCATATCTACGAAATTCTGCATCGGGTCCGCTTGACCTCCTTCATTATTCACTGACTGCTCTTCTCTTTGATTTTAATTCTGTCATCTTGGCGGCATGGTCTGATTTAAATAAAAATCTTACATTAATTCTCTTTCTCTACACAAATTCTTAACACAATAAGAATTCAACACATATTTCTCATGTAATTGCATATTTATTCAAATAGCACATAGTACTTTTAGTACTTAACACATATTACTATCCCTTTAAAAAATTTTAGGATTAACATACACAACTTTACATAAAAAGTTACAATTTCTCTATTCACACATAACTATTACCCGTTCATCAAACTTTCCACACTTATGAGTTCAGGAACTTGCCACAATTATATGAGTGTATGAACTTATCCTAGTCAGACCATTGGTGTCCATTCGCTGAGGGGTTCAGAAAAATTTCATATAATTATGAGTCATGAACTTACCATAAGTATGAGTTTTAAGAACTCACAAATTAATCTTAATCTTATATTCATATAGAAAATAAAGATTTCATTCTTACAAACATATATATTTACATATGTTTACACATCGTTCTCGATATTACAACTTTTAATATCATAACCTACTTCCAAAAGATACAACCGCTTATATCTAAATTATCTACCGTCCACTCCCTTCACCAGTCTTCTTCTTGTTAGGACACTTGTTGAATCCGTGACCCGTTCTCCTACATGAAAAGCACTTCCTCATATTTAGCTTAGGATAATATAAGGAAATATGTCCTTCCTGCTTACAATTGAAGCACACGTTCTTCCACATTATGCATTCTCCCATGTGAGTCTTCCCACACTTGCTACAGGCTTGCTTCTTCTTCGGGTTTGACTTTTCATAATTAGGGATGTCGTTGTCCCTCTTTCGCTTATTCTTGTCTTTCTACTACTTGATTGTTCCTTCAGACGATCCACCACCTTCAGTCTTCATCCTTTCCACCTGCGCCTTTAACTCATTTCGTTCTTCAGTCATTTTGAGTAACGCTCGCTCCGTCTTCCACAACTCCTCTAAGAGAAACACTTTACTCCGGAGTTCTTGGACTTCTGCAGATTCTTGATCTTTCTCTCCAACTTTGGTCTTATACGCTTTCTCTACATTAACTTCTTCGGACTCTGCCTCCTCATCACCACTCAGATACATTTCGAGATAATCATCATGATCACTCCCCAGATTGACCATAGGTTCATCTTTTCCCACCTCTTCAATTAACTCGCTTTGCATTGGCACCTCGGCTACTGGCACTGGTGCAACAGCCGCTGGCATCTCCGCACACATTTTATCTTCTCCAGACATCCTACAATCAGTTTAAAGAACTTGATTAGTACTTCACCAGTACAAACTTAAAACACACGATGTTCACACATCTTACTATTGTTGCACTTCGATAATCCCTCACTTATAACTCTAAATGAGTTTTCTAGATCTTGGTTATGGTTATAATCCTAGGGTTTCCCCACCCCACTTAAGGTTTATAACCTACAAGTTTGATACCAACTTGTGAAACCCCTAAATTCGGGTTACCTGACCCCCAAGTTTGGTGCTCACGATCCATAATATAAATAACAGTTAACTACCCATTTAATTAAAAATAGGAACATACACTTCACTAACTGATATAGTTAATACATTACCCCAGGTTCTCTAACCTTAACATTACAAACATACCCTTTAGTTAAACAACAAGGGTTCACAAATATAATATAATAATGATGTTCATAAAACTATGCTAACACTATGCCTTTGCCTTTATTCTTCTTTGATCCGCTGGCCTCTTCTTCCCTAGCTGAAATATTTTATTTAGCGAGGGTGAGCAACAGATTTTTCCCGCAAGTTAAAACATACAATAAATGTATAATAATCAATAAGAACAGACTATCTAATTTGATAGAATAATACCAAAGTTCGGGGAATTTTGAAATAGCTGAACAATTCTTTAATCAATAACAAGTTTTCTTGTAATCTATGCAACACAATAATTTAATAATAAAAGGGTACAACGCTTTCAAAGTTTTTAAGATATTCTATTGAATAATCAATAATCAATTCTACGCATTAACAAAGTGGAATATTTTCTAGATTTATGATGAGTGATCCATTGGATCTTGAACTTCTCTTCTCGAGTAACTATCAAAGATTTGACTTTGATATACCCAGGTGTATCAGATAACTATAAAGATTAAATCATACCCCTCTGCAAGTACTTAGAGCGGCCATCTTCTTGTACCCTATATTATGCATAATGCTTAATCGCGTGCAAAGGCCGAATATACGACCAATAAAATGTTTCCCTTTATATAAAAGGTTGTTCTTCTCAGTCTCAGAATCAAGATTTAATTTAACAACGAAATACAACGATTTCAATATCTAATCACTTCTCTTCTCTTCTCTTCTAAAACTTGTCAAGTTTTCTTTTCCGATCTAGCTGAAACAATTGGCATCGATCTATCAATAATAATTGAATTCTCTTCTCTTCTCTTTTCGAACCTATCAAGTTCTAACAAATATTCGTCTAGCCAGAATAATTAGCTAAGACATTTCTCAACTCAATGCGACAATAGACAGGAATTATATGTATTGTCAATAATAGTTTCTACAGATTTAAATATCCAACAACAGTTATTCTATGAGTATATATTCAGAATCAGTAATTTAATTTGAATTTATAAACATGCACTAACTACGAATAATCAACAATAAATTCTTGGACGTGGTTTAATCAGTAATAATTAACCACCATAGTATTTAAACAGATATTAACTCAAAGTTGAGTTAAGGAAACTTGTCTTTCACGTTGATTACTGCTACACAATATACTTATCTGCGTTTGAAAGACTTATAATCATAATATCGGCCTCACAATTAGAATAAGTAATTACAACACTCAATACTATAATTTACCGTCAATTCACATTACCACATAGTCACATAAGTGTTTATAACTTATATAAACACTTATCAAGTCTAACTAGTTCAGTCTGGTTGGACTTCGGCCTATTCTCGGTGTTCTGGTCACCCTATTTCTATAATTTACATATTTATTGTCACTTAAACTCATTCTCAAAGCTTCAATATTATTTTAGATAAATCATATATCATTTATAATATTTTTCAGAAGCTTTTAATAATTTATAAACAATTATTATAATTTATAATAATTTTTTAAACAGTGAAATCATTTTTAAATGATTTAACTACTAATTAATTCCATCATCATTAATATTTAATAATATTAAAATATTAATGACATACTTGTCAAAACATTAAAGTTATTTATAATAACTTAAAATATTTTTAATCATCAATATTCTACTTAAATGATTTTTAAAATAATTAAAATTATTTTTAAACTATCACCATTAATAATTAAGTGTTAATGAAATTATTATCAAAATATTAAAAGTCATTAATTATAACTTAAAATATTTTTAAATTATTTTTCTCATTTTTAAATTATTTTTAAATCAATAAAATTATTTTTAATTTATTTATTTAATATATTAATTAAATAAATCTATTATCATTAATATTAAATTTTTAATGAAAATTACTCAAAACTATTAAAGTTACATTTTATAACTCAAAATATTCTTAAACACTTTATTCTTATTTAAAATGATTTTTATAATATTAAAATTATTTTTCTCTAATTTATTTAATACACTAATTAAATAAATTAAATATCATTAATATTCAAATAATTATAAATATTAATGAAAAATATCTCAAATAAATAAAAGATATTTTTTAGAATTTAAAATAATTTTTAAAACCATTTTTGTAATTTTTTAGAATTTATTTTCTATTTTTAAGTATTTTCCGGAAATTCAGAAAATAGAAATTAAACAAACCGTCGTTATAGCCTATAGCGACGCTTTCTGCCGTCATAGGTGTTCTTGAGCTCAAGAACACTGACAGCAGACAATATCAAGGGGTCAACTTTGACCGTCAATAATTTTCAATCCAAAATATTTCTGGGCAATCTCTAACCTTGTAGTGTTTATGTAACACTACAAGAATCAACCATCAACAAAGTGATAACATAACTCAGATGCAAGATCCGAGCTTTCTAAGTCGCTGTCAGAACATTTTTGGGTTTTCCAGAAACCCAGATAGTTCGACTGGTCATCTTGTAGCTCGATTATATACATGTTCTGGTCATCAAACAGGTGGGTTCTTGGTTCATACTTCAACTACATATGCCAAGGAAAAACTACATATCTTTATCTCAGTCCAACAACATCACATGTGCCAGATTTATCTGGTCAAAGGATGTCAGAAAGTGTGTTCATCCGTTTCTGGGTTTTTCCCAGAAACGCGAAATCAGCGCAAGTGGCCTACCTTGACCACTTACTACATCTATTATGTTTACTGTTTGAATGTTCTAAAAGCATTAATCTATAGTCCAGTCAACAAGCTACAAACTAGATATCACAACATCATCAAAAAAACATAAAACCTGACAGATTAAGAAGCTTAAAAATGTTGTCAGACTCGGTTTTATACTTTCTGGGTTACCCAGAATTCTACTCGGTCATGGTCGGTCAACCGACTTTGACCGATTATAACTCGAAATCTGAACATCCAATGACTACGATTCCAATTTCAGAATAAAGTACTCATGCCAGACTACAAATACAAAGCTTAAAACAACAAAAATAATAAACAGAGAAGAATCTGTGGCTCCTGACATTAGCTTGTTAGACCACAAAAATGTTCTTCGACAGTTTTTTGAAAAACTCAATTTTAAAGCACTTTGATGCTATGGATCCATGATAGATCATCATAGATCTTCATAAAACATCCATTAGCAAGATTCTAAACACATAAACACAAAATTTTTTCTTAACATGAAAAATCAAAAAATAGGTTAGAGCTTTTATACCTTCAAGTTTAAATCTTGATCTATGCTCTCCAATCTAATATTAGGTGTTATAAGAGGTGTTTATGTGACTGATTTACATAAGAATTTTTGAGGTCTTGTGTGAGAGATAGTTGGTGAGAGCTTTGGAAAGAAATGAGCAAAAATGAGTACACTTTCTCTCTCTCAATCTTATATAATCTCTCGATGCAATGAATGATCTTATGTAGCTGTCATTTAAGGGCTGGTTTGCTGATATTTTAAGTCACATTGGTCAAAATAGTTGGTTACCAAATCTTTGTATATATACAAAGATTTGCAAGCTACATATTAAAAATATACTAAAAGGGCATTTTGGTCATTTGAAAAATATTTTTAATGGCATATTTGACATTTATCTAAACCCTTAGGGTTTAACCTTAAGGTCCTAACCCTTAGGTTTTACATCATTAGTTTCTAAAAATTTCTAATTAGGGTTTTTAATTAGAAAAATTAAGATTTTAAAACTATAATTAGGGTTTCCTAATTATATTAAGGTTTTCTAATCATATTTACGTTTAATAAACACATTAGGCTTGCCAATTAGGAATAAGATTTCCTAATTAGGGTTTAGGATTCCCGAATATAAAATTAAAGATTCCCGACTTTCGATTAGGGTTTCTAACTGTGCGTTAGGGTTTTTAATCCTGAGATTAGGGTTTCTAATCTCTTATTAGGGTTTATTAATTTTAAACCTTATCCGATCAATCACTGATCAAAAATTCTATACAGTACAAACACGTACTCATTAATATAATTATTTTAATTATATTTTTTATTAAATCCCCATCCGAACTTAGGGTTAGGGTTTCTGAAGCTGTTAAGCACAACTCTACTCTAATTTATCAGTCAATACACAAATTGACGACTTCTCGAAACTCGTATCACAAATACATAGTACAATATTAACAGTCAATATTAATATAAAAAAAATTATTCAAAAAATTCAGATTATTCGAAATCCCGGGTTATCATGTGTACTTTTTCTATCTATTTAACAACCTGCATAGTCAACGTCTGAGTAACCCATTAGATCAAAATTATTGCACTTTGGGTAAAATAAACCTAAATTCGTAGTACCACTCAAATATTTAAATATTCGTTTGGCAGCTTGTAAATGTGATTCTTTAGGTTTTGCTTGAAAACGAGCACATAGACATACACTGTACATTATATTAGGTCTAGATGCAGTTAAATATAATAAAGATTCGATCATACCTCTATATTTCATTATTTCTACATCCATACCTTTATCGTCTGTTGTGAGTTTTATCGATGTGCTCATTGGTGTGGCTTTTGAATTTGATTTATCAAATTCGAATCTCTTGAGTAGTCCTTTTGTATATTGGTTTAATGAATGTAGATACCTTCCTGAGTTTGCTTGATTTGGAAACCCAGAAAATTATTGAGTTCTCCCATTAAGCTCATATCAAACTCCTTGTGCATGTATTTGGAGAACCACTCACAAAGAACGTTATTAGTGGCACCAAATATTATATCATCTACATATATTTTTACAAGGATGATATCTTTATTTTGACGTTTAATAAATAATGTAGAATCGATTTTACCTCTTATGAAGTCATTTGATAGGTGGTACTTACTCAATCTCTCATACCAAGCTCTTGGAGCTTATTTGAGTCCATAGAGTGCCTTCTTTAGTTTGTATACGTAATGTGGGAACTTTTCATGCTCGAATCTAGGGGGTTGTTTTAAGTATACTTCTTCATTTATATAGCCGTTGAGGAAGGCACTTTTGACATCCATTTGGTGTAGCTTGAACTTTCTAAAGCACGCAAATGCTAACAATATCCGGATAGATTCCAATCGAGCCATAGGGGTAAATGTTTCTTTATAGTGAATCCCTTCTTGTTGGTTGTATCCTTGAGCCACTAGTCTAGCTTTGTTTCTTGTAATTGTTCCATACTCGTCAAGCTTGTTTTTGAACACCCCTTTAGTTCCAATAATAGATACATCTTTTGGAGGAGGCATCAACTCCCAGACTTGACATCTTTCGAATTTTTGTAGCTCTTCTTGCATTGCTAGTAATAAATTTTTGTCAAGAATGGCTTCTTTGACATTCTTTTGTTCAATTTGAGATAAGAATGCTGAAAACGCACAAAAATTTTGTGCTCTTCTTCTTGTGGTAACTCCTTCATTTACATTGCCAATAATGTTCTTTGGAGGATGATTTTTGATGTATCTTGCTGATTTTGGCAATTGAATGTCATGGATCGTTTCTTCTTGCTGAAGATCATTATCTTGGGTAGTTTCTATTTCATGGTCCTGTTGTTCGTCTAATCCAGCTTGCTGGATAGGTTCCTGGTTCTGCTGTTCATTTAATCCAGCTTGCTGGATAGGGTCCTTTGACTTGCTGTTTTGCTCTATATGATATGCTGGATTTGCAGCAGTCTTTAGATTCCCTGCATATTCTTCTCTATCTTTTGGAATATCATTGTTAGACTCATTAAATTTAATATGTATAGATTCTTCAATACACATCTTTTGAACATTATATATGCGATATGGTTTAGTATTTTGAGAATAGCCAATGAAGATTCCCTCATATGATCTAGCATCAAATTTACCCAAGTTGTCACTGGGGTTAAGAATTAAACATTTAGATCCAAAGACTTTGAAATAGCTTATATTTGGAATTTTATTATTTAATAGTTCATAAGGTGTTTTCAAAATAATTGGACGAATGAGTACTCTATTTAGAGCATAACACGATGTGTTCACAGTTTCGGCCCAAAATTTCTTTGGAAGTTTACTTTCTTGAATTAGAGTTCTAGCTGTCTCTTGTAAGGTGCAATTTTTTCTTTCTACCACTCCATTTTGTTGAGGAGTTCTTGGTACTGAGAACTTATGACTAATTCCTTTTTGATCACAGAATATAACAAAATCCTTTTAAAATTCAGTACCATGATCACTTCTGATTTTTAAAAGTTTAAGGCTATATTTTGTTTCTAAGTTTCTTATTAGTTTTTCAAACTCTTTAAATGCCTCATCTTTAGTTCTAAGAAATAATACCCATGTGTATCTAGGGAAATCATCAACTATCACAAATGCATAAAATTTACCATTTAGACTAGCATGCCTTTCTGGTCCAAATAAATCAAGATGGAGTAATTGTAAAAGAGAAGAAGTTGATACCATGTTATTTGTTGTGAATGATGTTCTTACTTGTTTTCTGAGTTGACATGGATCACATATACCTTTCTTTTCAAAATTTATCTTGGGTAATCCTTTCACTAAATTCTTTGAAGACAGCTTTTTGATCAAGTCCATATGAACATGTCACATTCTTTTATGCCATAGATTTACTTCATCTTGAATCAAGACAAGGCATATTTCTTCCTCCTGTTGCTCAAAATCAAGAGTATATATATTCCCTTCTCTTTGTGCAACTAACGTAGCATTGTTAGTACCATGAGAAATTGTACATTTATCTTTTTCAAATTTTGCTTGATGTCCATTGTCCATTAATTGACTAACACTTATAAAATTAAATTCTAGACCATTAACAAGATGAACATTATTAATATTAACCTTACCATTACCGATTTTACCTTTCCCGACTATTTCACATGACCGATTATCTCCAAAAGTGACAATTCCATGTTTCTTTTAGAGATTTAGCTCCACAAACTTTGATTTGTCACCCGTCATGTGGCGGGAGCATTCGCTATCGAGAATCCACTTTTGAGATGATACCCTTGCCTTGAAACATACCTGTTAAAGGAAAGTGTAATTTATCTTTTTGGTACCCATATCTTTTTGGGTCCATTTGTGTTAGTTGAAATCAAATCACTTTTCTTTACCCATAATATTTTATTTATACTGTTATTTTTCTTCTTTGAACAGTTTATCTCTAGATGACCTTTAATGCCACAATTTTTGCACGTAGTGAATGGTGAACAGTAATTCAATTTAAATGATGATTTAAACTTGAGCACTTTTACTTCCTTTCTATAGATCGGATTATATCCAATACCTTGTTTTTCATAACTAGGTCTTTGTTTTCTTAACATGACAAGTTTTCTTCACCATGTACAAATTTAGCTAGAGAGAGTTTTAGTGATTCTATTTCTTTTTGAAGTTCATTCGTTGGAGGTTTTTTACTACTAGACTTATCACTAAATGCATCAATGCATACATCTCCCATTTTTATCTCATTTGTTAATTTCTCAACTTCATCATTTAATTGTTTTACCTTGTTAAAAAGTATTTTGTTGTAGTTCTCTAAATAGTCATTTTTAGCAGTTAATACTTTTTTCTTCATTTATGTGTTTTATTTTTTCTATTTCATTCTTTTCATCTATTAGTGATTCAACTTCACCCATTAGCGTGTTTACTAGATCATTTAAGTATACATTTTTTCATTTAGCTTTTCATTTTCTTGTTTTAAAATACTGCAATCAAAAAGAGATACCTCACTGGATTCACCTTCAAGTTCCATGAAGCATAATTGAGCTATTTCATTGTTTGCATCAATCTCTACCTCGAATTCTTCATTATCACTCCATGTTAAGAAGGCTTTATACTTGTTAAACTCTTTAGAGCCTAACTTTCCTTTGTTTTTGAGCTGGAAACAATCCTTCTTGAAGTGACCTGGTCATCCGCATTCAAATCATGTTTCTTCGGTTTGCTTGCTTTTGAGTTTTTTTTGGATTGAGTGCATTCTTCCTTTTATTCTTTCTTTGAAGTAATCCTTTGAGTCTTCTTGAGATCATGGTATTTCATCGTCTGAATTATCTTCAAGTTCCTCTTCAATTCCTGCATTAAAAGCTAGCACTTTCTTTCGAGGAACTTCTTCCTCGTCGTCATATCTTTTTAATTGATGTTCATATTCTTCCAATTCACCAAAAAGAGTTAAAGTATCCATGGATGAAATATTAACAGAATCTTGAAGAGTAGTGATTTTGGATGCAAACCTTTTGGGCATAGCTCGAAGTAGCTTACGATTGATTTCACTTTGTAGAATTGACTTGTCAAGCAGCTTCAAGGAGTTTATGAGCACTAGAAATCGTGCTTGAGCCATTTTGATTGTTTCGTCTTTCTCTAGTTTAAACATTTCATAGTCATGCATGAGCATGCTTAGCTTGACTTCTCGTACTTTGGATGTACCTTCATAACTCACCACTAGGGTATCCCATATCTCCTTTGATGTGTTGCATGATGAGACTTTATCTATTTTGGATTGTACCATACCGTTGAGAAGTGTATTCATGGCCTTTGAATCATACGAAACCATATAGGTTTCAGTTGAATCCATTTCGAGTAGAGTTTTTGGAGTTCCGTCATTTTTACTTGGAATGACTTGTCCATTCTCTACCACTCACCATTCCCATGGATCTCGTTTTAGGTAGATCCTCATTCGAAATTTCCAGAAATTGTAGTTCTCCGTTCCATAGAGCAATGGAGGTCGATTTGTTGATTGTCCTGCTTGATGAGTGTTCCCGAATTGTGCCATGTCAGAATCTTTCCCTACAAGTCACCTTTAAGACCAAGATAAGTAGAGCCAATGTGACGCCCCCAAAATAGGTATACATCACCCATTCTGAGTTGCCAAATACATGGTACAAAATACAAATACAAACTTAATTATACAACATGAGCTGAGAGTTTTAACACGAATATTATCTTCTAGACAATGTCCAAACTCAAATGGAGTCCTCATTACAATTATTATCACACTATTTTAAAAAAATAGTGAGGACTACTATAGCCACCATCTCGGATCGTCACTCCATTCCCCGACTAGTCCCAGCTATATTCTCATTTCCTGAAGAGAACAGTGAAAGAAAAGGGTGAGTTCAACTAGCCCAGTAAGAAATATTATGACTAAGATAATACAGAATAAATTATCATTAGCCTTCAACAGTATAACAACTGATAGAATACAATAGACAACAAATTTTAGATCAACAATTACAGCAGAATAAGCAATCCATTAGAAGAGTCAAGTAGAGCATAATATCTACTATCTTCTGTAATTTAAAAGTTTATCATCAATTTTATCGCTGAGACTCAGCTTAATAAATAATATATATAACTGAATTATCCATGCACTACGGGCCAAGGATATTCATTAGTATCACATCCACGAATTTTCCATGCGCTACGGGCCAAGGATATTCGTGTTATCACCAATGGTCATGATCATGCCAAACAATAATTCATCTTTGCACTCTTGGCCGAAGAGAACGCATGGTCATGATTATACCAACATCTGTCCATCAATGCACTACGGGCCATTGAGAAATTTTACCACATCATTTGTAACATTACAGGTCATGATTATACCAAATAATTCATGGTCATAATCATACCAATCAGCAGTCCATCTATACACTACGAGCCAAAGATGACTTTCATCACAATATGAGCATGAGGATAATGACAATGATATAAGAATTCAATCAAACGAGATCAAAGACAAATATTAAAGACTTTAAATTTATCCAGAGTTTAAAAATATCCAAATTGTCAACATTATACTGCTTTGTGGAGTAAAATTCAAGAATATTATTCACGTATCAAAAATAATTTGGACATAAAAGAATAAATTTTTCGTCGTGAATAGTACCCAAGTGAATAGTATCTCGTGAATAGTACTTCGTGAATAGTACCCCGTAAATAGTACTTCATGAATAGTGTCGTACGTATGAATAGTACCGTACGTATGAATAATGTCGTATGTATGAATAGTACCCATGAATAGTACTCCGACATGAAAAACTTAAAATTTAACAAAAATATTCAGAAAAATATCCTTGTGAAACGATACTAGATGAAGTGCAAATTTTAAGGATATTCTACTAATTTCAAGGAGTATAGAAGCAATACTTGACAAAAAGAGTGTAGAATTCAGAATCTGAAACGAAATAATATTACTTACATACTACAAAGTATAGAAGAAAATATTATTTCTTATGAATATTAAACAAAAATAATATCTCTTACAACTGTTGAACGAAAATAATATTCCTTACGAATATTGAACGAAGATAAAATTCCTTACGAATATTAAACGAAGATAATATTTCTTGCGAATATTGAACGAAATAAAATTTCTTACGAATATGAAAAATAATATCGTAAGTGAATATGAAATAAATAATACCCCTTACCTTAAAAAGAGAGCAATTTTGACTGGTATAACGAGGATATTCTTAAAGAAAACTTTCACTACTTTTTACACTCAAAACTTTCTTAAACTCAAAAGAAATACGCTCAATATTATAGAAGAAGAATTCTCTAATTCTGGTGTGATTTTCATTTTTAAACTGAGCATCCTATTTATAGGAGAATGGCAGGATACTATTTGGATACACGGTAAAGAAAAAATCATAGACTGCACAGTAAGTTCACGTACGATTTTCTAAAATCACATGATTTTACTATATAAATACTATGCAGACACTATGCAAATACTATGCATAATAAAATATATTATATTCTATTTTTCATAAAAAAAATAAAACTTATTATAATACATACATACATATATATATATATATATATATATATATATATATATATATATATCTCCTCTATTTATCTCAATTCACTTGGCTTCACAAAACAAATTTTTAAACAAGAATTATTCATCAATAATATAACTTGCAATATTAACAACCAGATCATTCCCAAGAAAGAGGGGACTTTTCGATAAGGATTTCTCCCTATTGGCACGCAATTAGGTGACCAAACCCCTTTCCTCGACAGAACTTTCTAAACATCGTCAATAATACAAATAATAATACGAATAACTTTGTCGTCTCAATTATTGATTTAATAATATAAAATAATATGACAATAATTGAATCAATAGCGTGAGATACTATGCAACAATTACTGTGGTAATAATTGAATAAAATTGAGTGACTTCTCACGTAAAGTACTCTGTTTTATATAAAAAGCTTTTCTGTTTTATTACATTAATAATACTAATAAAACAAAACTAAGTGACTTATCACATAAGCATCAATAATTAATACCGTGTGCTACTATGCAACCACGCGTATTACTGTACTTTTAACATCGGGTGTTTTAGCATCAATAGTCAATACCGTGTGCTACTATGTAACTACGCGTATTACTGTACTTTTACCACCGGGTGTTTCAACAGTTAACGGTAAAAATTTTGCCGTTATTTTTATAAAAAGACATTTCTGTCATTTTCTAACTCCGACAATAATTTCGTTGTGGGGTCCACCAATGATTGTGTCATCATACGAATATTCCCTGATAAAACGAATATTTCCTGACCAATCAAATATTTTATGACAACTTACTTACTTTGAAAATTTTGAAAATATTACCCACAACTATAACATTATAACAAATTCACACCTTAATATTCAAAAAGATATTTAGAAAAAAATAATCTTTATTCATAAAAGTTGGGGTCTTACAGCCAAGCTCTGATTCTAAATGAAATTTAAGTAGGCACACTTAGACGTGGGGGGGGGGGGGGGGGGTTGAATAAGTGTGGGAACAAACAATGTCAAATTTTTGAACAAATAAAAATTCTTTCTTTTATTCAATGCAGGGTGTTGAATTCCAAATCCTTATATACCAAATTATTAAAACAAGATTTTGAATTGATTTCAAAAGTTTGCAAAATGCTCAGAATACTTAATATAGAAACTTAACCCTTATCAATATATGATTATGTGAATGCAAGTTACTGAATTAATTTTCTAGACTTATAGATTTTGAATGCGGGTTGCTGGATTGGTGATTAGCCAAATAAATGATGGGAGAATTCAACACAGTAAGCAATCACACAAACACGAGAATTTTTTCATGGTTCAACTACTACCCTCTATAATAGTAGCATAATCCACGTCCAATACCAACTAGTATTGGAGACTCACTTTTATTAATGAACTTTAATTACAATACAAGTTTCAACCACTTGGCCACTCTTGCTCCTTGTGCACCTATGCACTCTTAAGCACCTATGCTTCCTCAAACTTGATTGCAACAATACCGTAACCCAAACCGGATTACAACACATATTTAAATAGTATCGATTATATGAAAAATTGAAATACAAATAGAGGTCTATTGATCAAAGCAATTAATAACTTAACAATGCAAGGCTCTAGTATGGAATGATGAACAAGAAAGATATTATCAATTTTATGTTCCAAGAACACTGCAGATATTAAACACAGAGTACTTCTTCAATGAGAATCGCAGCTAGTAGTGTGAAGAAGAAGCAGTAGAAAAACAGTTACTATTTTCTATATATATTAAGCGCAGTATGTGTTTCGTGTGTTTCTCAATGTTAGTCCATTTTCTTTTATAGGCCAACTTAATATATTACCATTGCAGGACTGCTTAATTTGTGATTGGACCGTTTGAAATAGATTGTATAAATTGATGAAAGCTTTATTCTGATAATATATTCATCACGTGATTTAATCACATCCTTATACGTTCCCAGTCATATATTATATATATAAGGTACTGTTGTGAGAGAATAAAGGAATTAGCTAGAATCAAGTGTGTGTGTGTGTGTGTGTGTGTGTGTATATATATATATATTATATATATATATATATATAATATATATATATATATATATCCATGTGTCTGTAGCCTAATATCGTGGAGTCATACTATCTCACGTGATTAAATAAAGTAGTTTGATTTACTTCCCATATTACCGTGTAATCTTACAGCCACTGGTATATCAATCAATTATTGCCATATATAAGCTTTAACATTAATTAGGTCGTTGGAGAAGTCTAATTACCTTCCTTATGTGAAGCATGATTTTTGGTAGTTACTTTAAAAAACCATTTACTCCAAAATCTTGTAGAAGCTTTCTCATGAATTATGATAGTAGACAGCGTCCTTTTTAAAACCATTTATTCCAAGAGCTTTCTCACGGATTAATAAATATTTCAGAGTAATATTTTCAAGAATTATATATGTATGTAATGCAAATGTCCTAAAGCCTTGTATTGGAAAGCATTTAATGCAAATATCTTACATTTATTTCCTAGGACTCAATATGACTTTCATCCTTCAATAACTTCTAGTCTTTATGTTTTCCTCCTTAATGTTCCTGTAATGCCATTTCTTTTCCTAAAATTTCATAGAGCATGATTAGAAATATAATATGGTCATCATCAAAACATTTAGGATAGAGTATGACATAAGTCAACACTTTGACCGCGAATTATTACGAAGTAAAGAAGATTGTCAAGGGGTTGAATATGGGGTATCAAATGATCGATACTTTTGAGCATGATTGCATGTCATACTATAGGGGTAGAAAGAGATAAGGGACAGTGCGATATATGCAGCTTACCTCCGTACAAGGTGACAAAACGTGTGGGGAAGGAGAAATATGTGCCCAAGAAGATCTTACGGTACTTTCCTCTTGTGTTGAGGCTTCAACGACTATTCATGTCGTCCCACACAGCTCAACATATGACTTGGCAGAAAACACAGGACGTCGTGCCAGATCAACTGATTCACACTACAGATGGAGATGAATGGAAGAAGTTTGATGAAAATTTTCAAGAATTTACTGAAGAAGTTAGGGATGTCAAGCTTGGCATGGCTCCGGATGACTTTTGCCCATTTAATAATTTGTCGACCCTACTCTATTTGGCCAGTGATCATGGTAGCTTACAATTTTCCACTATCAATGTGCATGAGGGATCCGTATTTATTCTTAACTTTACTTATACCGGGGATAAGAGTCTTACAGAAGACATAAATGTGTCCCTTAGACTGTTAGTCGATGAACTTAAGATGTTGTGGAAGACAAGTGTTTAGACTTATAATAAATCAAAGATGGAAAATTTTGTGATGAAGGTAGCTTTGTTGTGGACTATCGCCGACTTTTTGAAACTTGGGATGGTCAGTGGTTGGTCGACCCATAGGAAGCTGTCATGTCCAGTCTATATGGGGGATGTGCAAGGTACACACTACGTCATGGGCGAAAAACTAGTTTCTTTGGAACTACTCGTAGATTCTTGCTTGTTGACCATATTTATAGAAAGATATATGCACAGTTTAACAGAAAGATAGAGAAAAAGAGGGTTGTTGGACGTTAGTCGAGCAGTGAGATATCAAGCTGGCTAAATGATCTATCATTTCCACCGCTAGGGAAGGAGCATGGTAAGTTGAGAGTAATAGGCTACATGATAATTCATAACTGGACACACTCGCCCATGTGGTTTGAGTTATCATATTGGGTCACACTATTAGTCCGCTATTGTATAGATTCCATACATACAGAAAAGAATGTATTCTAGAACTTGTTTTACACTGTGTTAGATGCGAGTGGTAAAAAAAAGACAATGATAAAGCACGTAAAGATTTGGAGGAAATGAACATCAGGCGGGAATTGTGGCTCCGACCCAATAACTCAAAACCAAAAGCTTGCCTTACAAAGTAACAGGTTGAAGAAGTTTACAAGTGGGTAAGTGCATTACAACTCCCGAATGGATATGCTTCTAACATATCTCGTTAAGCAGCTAAATATTATTGGGTTCAAAAGTCACAATTGTCATGTATTCATACAGAAGTTGATGCCAATTTCATTTCGTGAGATGTTATCTAGGAAATTTGTTGATGCATGCCTTGACCGGACTATCAAATTTCTTTTGGGATCTTTGTTCAACGGTAATAAGGTACATTGATGTAGAGCAGATGGAGAACAATATAATGCTGACAATATGTAAGCTTGAAATGATCTTACCTCCAGGGTTCTTTGACTCGATGGAGCATTTCTTTATTCATCTATCATATGAACTTAAGCTTGGAGAATCGGTGCAATATCGGTGGATGTATCCTTTTGAGAGGTAATATCATTTATATACTTAAATTTTGATGATATGTATAACTCATACTATCATTATTAATTTCATTCAATTATATTTCAGGTATATGCGTTGATTAAAGTAGAAAGTAAAAAACAAAGCTCGTGTAGAGGTTTCAATTGTTGAACACTATATGAAGGAATAGCTTGTCAACTTCTGCTCTTTGTACTTTGACGATGTAATCTCAACTAAGCACAATCGTTTAAGTAGGAATGAGGTCGTTGGTCCCCAATCTCATGCTGATGTTAAGTTAGTTATATTCACATATCCAGCTAAACCATTTGGACATGAGACTATGACTTAAGCGACATAGATTTGAAGATTGTATCTGCATACATGCTTTTAAATATGCCCAAAGTATCAGCATACATCAAGTATGTATTATTATATGTCAGTACACTAATATTATTGTCGCGTAATCAATAATTATGTTATTATTATTTCAATTTATTCGAAGAGAAAATGAATGCTTCTAACTCGGGACTAAATGCAACACAGTTGGAAACATTCACTATTGAAAATTTTTAACAGTGGTTTAAGAGAAGGGTTGAAGATGATAACGCTTATGAGCATTATCGAGATGTTATTTTAGGCTTGTACAAACTAATTAGTTCATTTTTTGGCTGTATCGTCAATGGGTACAGATTCAAGGTTGATGGCTTGAATGAAATGACATCAGTCAATTCTGGTGTTATCGTATTGGGAAGTTGTTACCAAGATTATGAGTCCAATTACTATGTAAGATTAGAGGAAGTTGTTGTGCTCAATTATCCTAGGGGAAAAAAGGTTGTCACATTTAGGTGCCGTTGGTTTGATATTGATAAGGGTGTTAAAATTGATCGTAATAGAATCGTCACGATAGATATAAAGTCAAAGCTACAATCTGATGACGTATTCGTGTTAGCCAGCCAAGCGACTCAAGTGTATTATGCCCCGAATGTCTTAAATTCTAGAAGCCCTGGTATACAGTTGTCATAACGAAGACTCGAGTTTTTGATGTTATTAATATGTCTGGAATCGATGACCCGTTACAAGAAAAAGTCAGCAATCCCAGGGATGGTTATTTAATTTAGATAAATTAACTGCAAATTAATTACTTAATGCTAGTTATTTCAGTAATACACTTATATATGGCTAGACATAGCGGGGGAGTTTGTTGTGGTGGTGGTCGTTCAAGATATGTCGACGGCACCCAAGGCGGGTCGTCATCATTGGCTAGTAAGTTTCTGAAATTAAATAATTATCCTTTTTTTAATTAATTGTTTATAACATATATGAAAATAGTATATTTACATAATGTCATCACTTCCGCTTACAGATAGTGTTCGTCGATGTCACCGAGGGACTAACCTCAGTTTATTTAGTCGTCTGTCGGTACATGTGACGCCCCCAAAATAGGTCCACATAACACATTCTGAGTCGTCAAATACATGGTACAGAAAACAACTACAAATTTCATTATTACAATTGTCGTGCAAAATACGACAACACATATGTTGTGAGTTTTAATACAAATATTGTCTTCTAAACAATATCCAAATTCAAATAAAGTTCTTATTATAATTATTGATACACTATTTTACAAAATAGTGAAGACTGCTATAATAACTGCCTTGAACTATCACTACATACCCCGACTAGTCCCCGCTATATTCTCGTATCCTGAGAAGAAAAATGGAACAAAAAAGAAAAGGGTGAGCTCAACTAGCCCAGTAAAGAGTATTATGACTAAGATAATGAAAAACAAATTATCGTTAGCCTTCAATAAATCAGATAAAATATAATAGACAACAAGTTTAAGATCAATATTCGCAGCGGAAATAACAATTCATTAGAAGAGTTAAGTAGAGAATGCAGTCTGCTATTTTCTATGATTTAAAAGCCAATCGTCAATATTTTATCCCTGTAGCATCAATCAATATACATCTTGAATTAAATATTCATCTTTGCACTACGGGCAAAAGATATTCATTTATATCACTAGTTGGTCATATTCATCTTAACACATGTTCATCTTTGTCGTACGGGCCAAAGATATTTATCAGGTAATCATTCATCTTTGCACTACAAGCAAAAGATATTCAGTTATATCAACATTTAGGATTGAGAATGATGAAAAATATTTTAAAGAAAACGAATCCAGTGAGATAAAAGGACAAAGATTAGGGATTCGTACTTTAGTTTGTCCAAGTTCAAAAATACTCCATAATAATCAATTGTGGAGCAAAATTCAAGAATGAAGATCAAAACATGGATACAATCAAAGATAGTACCCATAATAGACAACTTGGACAAAGAAAAGAAAATTTAATTTTTCTGTGAATAGTGTCGTATACGTGAATAGTAATCTCGACATGAAAAGGTAAAAATTTCACAAGAAAGTTCAGACCAATATTCTAGTGAAATAATATTAAATGAAGCGCAAAACTCAAGGAATTTCTAATTATTTCAGGAATTATAGAAGCAATACTTACCGTAGTAAGTTTAGAGTTAGGAATTTGAAATGAACAATATACGAAACTGCAAATGGATTTTCAACCGTCATGCGGTAGTCCGCGTAGACAAATCATTTTCATAATTTAATAACAAATGAATACGAAGGGTTATTCAACAGGCATGCGGTAGTCCGCGTAGACAGGTTATTCCCACAGAATAATAAAGAATGGAATAACAAAAGAATTTCACCATGCATGCGGTAGTCTGCGTAGACAGGTTATTCTAACAGAATAATAAAGAATGGAACAACAATCCTTACGAGTATTAAAAAAAATAACTCTCTTCATAAATAGAAAAGAAATAATACCCTTTACCTTAATAAAAATTTGGAGACTGCACTAGTGTAATAGTAGAATACTCTTCTTCTTTCTCTCTTATTCTCTCTATACTTTCTCTCTCTTTAGCTTTAGTAAATGGGTGAGAAATAATGAAGAAATGAGCTTCTATTTATGGGCTTGGCAAAGTAAGGGTAAAATAGTCTTTTTACCATAATTTATGACATCATCGCTTACATCATCGATCATATGACATCATTGCTTACCTCATCATTCCGATGACATCATTGCTTACCTCATCGTTCTGATGACAACATTGCTTACATCATAAGAATTCAAATTAAATTTATTCTCTTCCGCCTCATTTTACTTTTATACCATGAATTTACTATAATAATGTTACCACTCAAATTATAAAAATCATAGTATTATATAATCACATCATACTACTATAATGTAATATTATAATAATATATTTGAATGAATTATTTTATTAAAAAAGATAAAATACTAACTTTCAACAAATGTCACATGTTAAAAAATTCCTCCGTTTAAATCCACATTGAATAAATATTTCTTTATCTTATATATCAACAATTAATTATTCACGAATAATATTACAGAACTACAATATTAACAACCAGGTCGTTCGCAGGAAAAAGGGGGCTTTCCGATAAGGATTTCTCTTTACTAGCGCGCAATTAGGTGATCAAACCCTTTTTCCTAGACAGAATTTTCTTAGACATTGCCAATAATGCTATCTAATAATATTATTCAAATAATATGAATTATTGATCTGATAATAAAAAATATTGTGCAGTGACAATTATTGAATTAACAATAATATAAAATATCAACGTAGCAATTATTGAATTAATAAAATAAAATATTGAACAATAATTACTGTAACAATTATTGAGTAGTGTCTTCTTACGTAAGAATCAATAATCCAAAAATACTGTGCAATATCGTGTACTACTGTGCAACCACGCATATTATTATACTTTTTATCACCGGGTATTTCAACAGTTAACGGTAAAAGTTTTGTCGTTATTTTTAAAAAAAGTTTATCTCTGTCGCTTTCTATATCCGATAATTATTCTATTATGGGGTCCACAAATGGTTACGCCATCGTATAAATATTCCCCTACGACCAAACGAATATTCTCCGACAACAATGAATATTTTATAACCATTTGCTTATTTTGTAAAATTTGCACATTTCACCCATAACTAAAATATTATATCAAATCAATACCTTATTATTCAAAATAATAATGGAAATTCAATTTTATAAATACTTGGGGTCTTACAACCTCCCCTCCTTATGAAATTTTGTCCTCGAAATTGATGCACATACCTGGTATTTCGAAAAGGTGAGGATACCTCGCTTTTATTTTCGATTCCAACTACCAGGTCATTTCCTCAATAGCATGGTTCCTCCACAAAACTTTAACTTGTGGTATAACCTTTGTGCGTAGGACATGCTTCTTCCTATCTAAGATCTTGACAGGTACCTCCTCGTATGTTAAATATTCGGCTATCTCGCCTGGTTCTAACTTAATAATGTGGTTTGAGTCTTTCACATATTTACGAAGCATAGATATGTGAGAAACATTATGAACACGAGACATGCTTGGAGGTAATACGAGTCTATAGGCCATATTTCCTACTCGGTCAAGAATCTCAAATGGACCAATAAATCATGGATTAAGCTTTCCTCTCTTCCCGAATCTTATAACTCCCTTCTATGGAGCAACACGTAACAATGCATGATCCCCGATATTAAATTTCACATCCTTTCGATGAAGATTCGCATAACTCTTTTGTCGATCCTGTACCGTTTGTATATGTTGTCGGATCATTTGGATCTTCTCTGTAGTCATACGTACCAACTATGGTCCCAACAATGTTGTTTCACCCACCTCATCCCAACATACTGGAGAGCTACACTTTCATCCATACAATGCCACACCTATACTTGCCTGATAATTGTTGTTGTATGAAAATTCTACCAATGGTAAGTACTTATCATAAATCCCTTTGAAGTCTAGAACACAAAGTCTCAATAGATCTTCAAGAGTTTGAATAGTCCTTTCCGATTGACCGTCCGTTTGAAGATGGTATGCCGAACTGAATCGAAAATTCGTGCACATAGCTTTCTACAAGCTAACCCAAAATTGTGAAGTAAATCTTAAGTCTCGATCAGAAACTATGGATACTGGCATACCATGCAATCTCACAATCTCATTTATGTATATATGAGCAAGACGTTCAAGTGAATAAGTTTCTCGTATAGGCAAAAAATGAGTAGACTTGGTTAATCTATCGACAATGACCCAAATTGCATCTATACCTTGAGAAACCTTGGGAAGACCAGTAACGAAATCCATGTTAATGTGCTCCCACTTTCATTCTAGAATCTCAAGTGGTTGTAATGGACCTTTTGGTACTTGATGCTCCGCCTTGACACGTTGACAAGTAAAACATCTTGAGATAAACTCTGCGATCTCTCTCTTCATATTGCTCCACCAAAATGTATGTCAAAAGATCACAATACATTTTGGTACTTCTAGGATGGATTGTAAACGGTGTGTTGTGTGCCTCAATCATGATTTTATACTTCAAATCAGAGTCGTTAGGAACACAAAGTCTGGAGTTGACTCGAAGTATTCCTTCTTCATCGATTCTTACTTTTGGAATAACACCTTCTTGTACTTTCTTCTTCATACGCATTTGCTCTGGGTCTGTGGCTTGAGCAGCTTTAACTTTATCGATTAAAGTCGGATCTACTCGTATATTTGATATCATCATGTGGGTACTTGGAGCCTTTAACTCTATCTCTATCCTTTATAAGTCGTACAAAATGGGTCTTTGTGTTAACAACATCATACTCGTACCCGCGTACGATCTCCTACTCAATGCGTCAGCTACCACGTTTGCTTTTCTAGGATGATATTGAATGGTATGGTCGTAATCTTTCAATAGCTCGAGCCAACATCGTTACCGCATGTTGAGTTCCTTTTGGGTGAAGAAATATTTTAGGCTTTTATGATTTGTATAGATCTCCACTTTCTCCCCATACAAGTAGTGCCTCCAGATCTTTAGAGCAAAAATGACTGCTGCCAACTCTAGATCATGAGTAGAATAATTCCTCTTATATTCTTTGAGTTGTCTTGAGGTATAGGCTATAACTTTCCCATGTTGCATGAGAACACATCCTAAACCTTTGCCTGAAGCATCGCTGTAAATGACAAATCCCTCTGAACCTGTTGGTATTGTCAGAACAGGTGCCGAAATGAATCTCCTCTTGAGTTCTTGGAAGCTCTTCTCATATTCCTCGCTCCATTCAAATTTTGTATCTTTTTGAGTTAGCTGAGTTAATGGAGTAGCAATTCAAGAAAATCCTTCTACGAATCTCCGATAATAACTAGCTAAGTCCAGAATACTACCTATTTCGGTTACTGACTTAGGTTGCTCCCAACTTTGTATTACTTCAATCTTTGTCGGGTCAACTGATATTCCATACTTCGATACCACGTGCCCAAGGAATGCTACTTCTTCAAGCCAGAACTCGCATTTCTTTAACTTGGCTTATAGCTTGTTTTCACAAAGCTTTTGGAGTATCAGCCTCAAGTGTTGATCATGATCTTCACGACTTTTGGAATAGATGAGGATGTCATCAACAAAGACAACCACAAAATGATCCAAATATTTCTTGAATACTCGGTTCATCATATCCATGAAGGTCGCAGGAGCATTAGTCAATCCAAAAGACATGACTAGGAATTCAAAATGCTCGTACTGAGTTCAAAAAGTAGTCTTTGGAATGTCATCAGTTTTAATCTTTAACTGATGATATCCATAACGAATATCGATTTTTGAGAAGAATTTAGCACTTTACAACCGGTCAAACAGGTCATCAATTCAAGATAGTGGGTACCTATTTTTGATGGTAACATGGTTTAACTCCCGATAGTCAATACAAAGTCGCATACTCCCATCTTTCTTCTTTACGAATAAAATAGGAGCACCCCAATGAGATGTACTAGGACGAATGAAACCAATATCCAACAACTCTTGTAGTTGGGTTTTTAACTCCTGAAGTTCAATAGGAGTCATTCGATATGGAATTTTGGAAATAGGTTTTGTACTGGGTTCAAGGTCAATACAAAATTTGATATCACACTCTGGGGGTAGGTCAGGAAGTTCTTCAGGAAATACGTCAGAAAATTTACTAATAACAGAAATATTATTCAAATATGACGTATTTTTGTTCAAGTCCATGACATGGGATTAAAAAGCTTGACATCCATTTTTTAATAAATGAATAGCTTTATGGCTTGATATGACAGTGATTGACTTTAGTGGTTTGGTTACTTGAATTCGCATAACAGGTTGGTTAGGAATATGAAAACTAACGACCTTACGAAAATAATCAATTTTAGCATGATGAGTGGTTAACCAATCAATCCCTAAAATCACATCAAATGCAAGTATCTTTAAAGAGATGAGAACAACAAGAAATGTGATGGTGCCAACTTGAATTAAGCAAGATTTATAAATAGTGGATGTAATAAAAGTTTCTCCTAACGGAGTTTCAACAGATAAGTCAAAGTCTAATTTCTCAAGAGTTAACTTCAAACGTTGAGCACAAGCAGGAGAGAAAAAAGAATGGGTAGAACCGGTATCTAATAAGGTATAATCTTTGCAAGAGTTTATGATTATCATACCCGTGATCACCTTGTTTGGGTTCCTCGCATTTTGGGCAGTCGCGACAAACGTTCTTCTAGGAACCACCGACTTTGACTTGTCCAGGACAGCCTTTGGAGTCACCATCTCCGCTGAACTTGGTTTTTCTACAGGACAATCTCGAGCTATATGACCTTCCTTTCTACAGTTATAACACACCTTGAATTGTTATGGGCAGTTTGGGCTGATATGTCCCTCTTTCCCGCATTTATAACATACGACCGGTGGTCGTTCTCCTCCCCTAGGAACAGTTGATGCTGGTGCTGACATCTTCACGTTGTCATTGTTGTACCTTCTCTTTTTGAAATTTCCCCCCGCTTTTTCTACTATCATGACCACGATTACCACCAGAGTGGTTACCACTTTTATCCGAATATTTTCCTCCCCGCTGGTTATCTTTGCTCCGATGACTGCTGCCACTGATATGACCCTGGTTGTGGTCCCTCGGTTGAATAGACTCATTATCTCGCTCTAATAATTGAGCCCTGTTAACAACATCTGAATATAGAGAAAATTTGTGAGAAATGAGGTATTGACGAATTTCGGGTTTCAAACCTCTTAGAAACATCAGCGTCATACGTTCCTCATTCTCTATCAAATAAGGTGCAAACATGGATAACTCTGCGAACTTAGCCTCGTACTGGGATACATTCATGTTGTTCTGTTCCAGTCTGATAAACTCTACTTCCTTTATATGACGAATACTTTCAGGAAAGTAGTTGTCATTGAACAGTTTTTGGAATGCTTCCCAAGACATATTGAGTGCGGGTGGTTGGGTACACTTCACAGATTCCCACTAGTAATCTGCCTCACCATGGAACATAAAGGTGGCGAATGAAACCTTCTATTCCTCCGTGCATCCCAAGACATCAAATATCTTAGTAATTTGCTTAACCCGCGTTTCTACCTTGATCAGATCCGGCTTTTCCATAAACTCTGGTGGTCCCAACTCTTTGAACTACTTGGCTGTGACAAGTCGCGCGTTGCCATTATTTCCACCTGCATTTTGAATAGGAGTCTCTCTCGTCTGGTTTTGCATGAACTGCAAAAAGCTTCTAAACATCACATCATTCATCGTTTGATTGGTGGTGTTATTTACAAGAGGAATATTATCTTCCTGATGCACATTATCTTGGTTGTTGATTGTCGGTGTCTCAACGGTCTCATGTGCTCCATTGCTCATCTCAATATTTTCAGATGTCATTCTCAAATACTGCCAAAAAATAAGGGTTAATTAAAGAAATTAACATGCCACATATTATCCCTATATTCTGACCGACTAAACAAATAAGCTTAGGTAGGACACACTAGTGAAGAATTTAATCGTCTCTTCCCTCCTAGTTCTATTCCCCAATCTCCGCCAGAAACCATATCCCTAAGCTCTGATACCAACTGTGATGCCTCCAAAATAGGTCCACACAACCCATTCTGAGTCGCCAAATACATGGTATAGAAAATAACTACAAACTTCATTATTACAATTATCGTGCAAAATACGACAACACATATGTTGTGAGTTTTAATACAAATATTGTCTTCTAGATAATATCCAAACTCAAATAAAGTCCTCACTATAATTATTGATACACTATTTTTAAAAATAGTGAGGGCTGCTATAATAACTGTCTTGAACCATCACTACACACCCCGACTAATCCCCGCTATATTCTCGCCTCCTGAGAAGAAAAATGAAACAAAAAGAAAAAGGGTGAGCTCAACTAGCCCAGTAAAGAATATTATGACTAAGATAATGAAAAACAACTTATCTTTAGCCTTCAATAAATCAGATAAAATATAATGGACAATAAATTTTAGATCAATATTCGCAGCAAAAATAACAATTCATTAGAAGAGTTAAGTAGAGAATGCAGTCTACTATCTTCTATGATTTAAAACTCCATCATCAATATTTTATCTCTGTAACATCAATCAATATACATCTTGAATCAAATATTCATCTTTGCACTACGGGCCAAAGATATTCATTTGTATCACCAGTTGGTCATGTTCATCTCAACACCTGTCCATCTTTATAGTACGGGCCAAAGATAGTTATTAGGTAATCACTCATCTTTGCACTACAGGCCAACGATATTCAGTTATATCACCATTTAGGACTGAGGATGATGAAAAATATTTTAAAGAAAATGAATCCAGTGAAATAAAAGGATAAAGATTAGGGATTCGTATTTTAGTTTATCCAAGTTCAAAAATACTCTATAATAATCAATTGTGGAGCAAAATTCAAGAATGAAGATCAAAACATGGATACAATCAAAGATAGTAACCATAATAGACAACTTGGACAAAGAAAAGAAAAATTTAATTTTTCTGTGAATAGTGTCGTATACGTGAATAGTAACCTCGACATGAAAAGGTAAAAATTTCACTAGAAAGTTCAGTCCAATATTCAAGTGAAATAATATTAAATGAAGCGCAAAACTCAAGAAATTTTTGACCATTTCAGGAATTATAGAAGCAATACTTACCATAGTAAGTTTAGAGTTAGGAATATGAAATGAACAATATACGAAACTGCAAATGGATTTTCAACCGTCATGCGGTAGTCCGCGTAGACAGATCATTTCCATAATTTAATAACAAATGAATATGAAGGGTTATTCACCAAGTATGCGATAGTCCGTGTAGACAGGTTATTTCCACAGAATAATAAAGAATGGAATAACAAAAGAATTTCACCATGCATGCGGTAGTCTGCGTAGACAGGTTATTCCAACAGAATAATAAAGAATGGAATAACAACCCTTAAGAGTATTAAAAGAAAATAACTATCTTCATGAATATGAAAGAAATAATACCCCTTACCTTAATAAAAATTTGGAGACTACACTAGTGTAATAGCATAATACTCTTCTTCTTTCTCTCTTATTCTCTCTATACTTTCTCTCTCTTTAGCTTTATTGAATTGGTGAGAAATAACGAAAAAATGAGCTTCTATTTATGGGCTTGACAGAGTAAGGGTAAAATAGTCTTTTTATCATAATTTATGACATCATCGCTTACATCATCGATCATATGACATCATTGCTTACCTCATCGTTCTAATGACATAATTGCTTACCTCATCGTTCCGATGACATCATTGCTTACATCACTAAAATTCAAATTCAATTTGTTCTCTTCCACCTCATTTTACTTTTATACCATGAATTTACTATAATAATATTACCACTCAAATTATAAAAATCATAGTATTATATAATCACATCATACTACTATAATGTAATATTATAATAATATATTTGAATGAATTATTTTATCAAAAAAGATTAAAAACCAACTTTCAACAAATGTCACATGCTAAAAAATTCCTCCGTTTAAATCCACATTGAACTAATATTTCTTTATCATATATATCAACAATTAATTATTCACAAATAATTTTACGGAACTATAATATTGACAACCAGGTCGTTCCCAGGAAAGAGGGGGCTTCCCGATAAGGATTTCTCCTTACTAGCACGCAATTAGGTGACCAAATCCCTTTCCTAGACTTAACTTTCTTAGATATTTTCAATAATGCTATCTAATAATATTATTCAAATAATATGAATTATTGATCTGAGAATGAAAAATACTGTGCAGTTACAATTATTGAATTAACAATAATATAAAATAACAACGTAGTAATTATTGAATCATTAAAATAAAATATTGAACAATAATTACTGTAACAATTATTGAGTAGTGACTTCTTACGTAAGAATTAATAATCCAAAAATATTGTGCAATAACGTGTGCTATTCTGCAACCACACGTATTACTGTACTTTTTATCTCCGGGTATTTCAACAGTTAACGGTAAGTTTTGTCGTTATTTTTTGAAAAAGGTTATTTCTGTCGCTTTCTATATCCGACAGTTATTATGTTATGGGGCCCACAAATGGTTGCGCCGTCGTATGAATATTACCTTACGACTAAATGAATATTCCCCGACAACAATGAATATTTTGTAACCACTTGCTTATTTTGCAAAATTTGCACATTTCACCTATAACTAAAGCATTATATCAAATCAACACCTTATTATTCAAAATAATAATAGAAATTCAATTTTATAAAAAAGTTGGGTTCCTACAGTACACTCACATATTGTCTGGGTAGATGTCGACTAGGCGTAGTAAGTGTCAAATTTAATATGTCAATTGTAATTAAATACCTTTATATGATTGCATGATTAAAATAACACATTGTTTTATTTATCTCGGATTGTAGTATTTTGGACCTCGTCGCTAAGGTGACACTCCACGCCATCTGCTTGACACACATACCTACTGGTTGTGTGCGATTTTAGCCAGTACGTGCAGTATGATGCCTCCTATATGTACATGGTGTTGCGCGAGTTTCACGTAAATTGAATTATATAACTTAAAGTTAACATTATCATAGGTATTTACATTGTTCAAATGAATTCTTATATGTTAATACATTTTTTTATAGATTTATTTTAGATATGAGCAGGGCATCGACTTAGCAGCCAGCGACAATGTTGTTATTTCACATGTCACGAAGACCTATGTCAACTGGCTGTACGAGATGAGGCAGCGAGAATCCCGGCCAGTTAGTGAGCAGCACAGGACTACGGTCAGAGATCATTAGCCCCCATAGTCTCAGATCCATCTTGGGAGGTTATGTCTCAGCACTGGGATGAAGATGAGTTCAAGAAGAAGTCTGAGTAGACAAAGAAAAATTGTAGCCAGCTCCGAGTCGTACACACGTCTGACTCAAAGTTCTTTAAGGAGGTGAAGTCGGTAAGTATTGTGTATTTTGTTGTTTAGTTAGTCATTTTTCATTAGCATACTTAATAAAGGTTTGAATGTCTTTATCATCAGGCCATGTTCGGGAGCTTGGGTCGACGTCCTACCATGACTGAGTTTTGGGATAGAGCCCCACCCTTGAGGACTCTCCTATGTCTCCCACAATATTAGTTATACGGGTAAGACAAATCTCAATTTTTAGCTATTATTAATAATAGGTAGTTAATAAAATGATATAATTACCTTACGTATACAAAATAAATTACAGGATCAATTTCAGACGCTTCGGGACGCCCGTGTAGCTGAGTTGTGGGCTTCTAGGGGGGATTCTAAGTCGTTAGGTTCCACCACTCCTCTGCCCAAGATTGAGTTATCTCGGGATGAGGAGCTGAGACTATGGGTCACGTCTCAAGATCCCCTTACTAGTAGTACCTGCAGGTATCGCGTGTTGGGCCTGCCGAGGATACCCGCGTAAACCTACCTGGAGGTAATAATATATATTTCTTATATTTATCATTATATCTTAATTTATAAAAATAATATAAATTAATATATACTACGTAATGTTCTATTTATTTTTATAGACTCTAGCTAGCGCCAACGTCCGAGAGCACATGTTGGACCATCTCATATAGGAGCTGGCTTGGACAAAGAGCTATTCTAGAGGGTCACAGCGGCGGTGCCAGATAGGTTTTGTATGGATCCGATTTTTCATCGTCAGCAGTTGCTTAGTTGTACTTGCCTTCACCAGTTAGCTTAGGATATTGCATCAGAACCATCGTTAAGTGTATAGGATTACTGTAGGAGTTGTTCACCACGTTAAGTGGCTAGGTGTTTCGAATGGTGGTTACCCTACTATTGAAGATTTTAGGTCATCATTTGCCTACCTAGGTATTCTGCATGTTATTTTATTTTCATTTAATAGTCTTTTTAATTCTCACATATATACGAACTAATGATTTATATTTTTAATCCTATCAATAGGGTGGCAATGGTGAGCAGGATGGTGATGCAGAGCATGATAGAGATGTTGATGGCTAGCAGGGCGACGACGACGTTGATTTTCATAAACCAGAGCAACATTGTCGTCCACCCCTAGCCGATGATCTTCCTCCTACTAGTTTATAGTTAATTTGTATAGATTTTATTTATTAAATTGTAGATCATTTGTACATATTGTAAAAAATTATAGCTAGGTCAAGTCCCGATTAAATCCCGGCCTGTCCACACCAATCGTGGCCCTCACCGTCCTCCCCCGAACCGACTCCACCGCCTAGGTCAAGTCCCGATTAAATCCCGGCCTGTCCTCGCAGCTAACTGCGGCCTTAACCGACGTCCCATTAGTACCGCAACGGCAAAAAGCACCTTTACCCCCACTGTGTTCGTCTACTTGTAAGTATTGAGTCATTGTACTTTAAAAAAATACAATTGACCCACTGTTCTTTTTCAAAATTCTTAATCAGACCATTCCGTCCAATTTTGCTAATGGAAGTCTATTTATTTCACATATGGCAGTTCAAAAATAAAATAAAAATAAAAGAAATGACATTTAAATGTTACGGTGGCTTATCTTCTTCCTTTAGTCGGGTCAACCCTACCAGTGCACATATTAAATGGGTAAAAATGCCATAATTCTCTTGCTTTAATTACAAATTGTAAAGCCCCCAAAATCGGGACTATTTCTCTTCTCAATCTTGTGCGTTAGTACTATCTTGCTTTAGCCTTAAAACAATATTTAATATTAGAATAACTAAAAATATATAATAATTTTTTATTATTATCTTTCTGCCTTTCATCCATTCCCTGAATCTCAACCATTACAATTCTTCTTTATAATGAAATCATATTTATTATATGATTTATTCTTTTAGAGTTATATATTTTTATAAAGTATTCATTACAATACATTTAGAGTAAATATTCTTTATTGAATATTTTAACTATAAATATTTGTTAGTTACATATATCGGAACTATACATTATAGCTCTACACAATTTCTAACTCGAGAAAATGTATTCATTCTCGCACTTCGTTCAACCTTCATCATCCGGATAGTAAGTAACATTGCATGGCATCATTAACTTGTAAAATATTTGTGTTTGCAAGATTGAGCTCAACGGCCCAGCAAATTTAATAGTCTATCATGCTTCACATAGCACACAACTCTATATTCACCATATGCAACATACTTTTTCTACTATGCATATTCTACATGCATCAATAATTCTTCTACTAGACATATCATTTATGCAATATAATTTCATACAATACATTTATACATACCTTTTACACCTCACATTCTCATATAACACATGTTATCACAGATCACATATAGAAATTGAGTTTCATAACCCAACTGACTTAGTCATATTTTGACTTTAACAATTCAATCAACATGGTATATAACTCACCATATAATCACATACAATCCACAAACATAACAGAACTGAAAAACTTGTCTTGATTAGAGATTACCGTAAAAATTTAACATAGCGTTACTCCACAATTCCTACACAATTATTTTTGCATGCACACGCGTATTACATAATTAAATATGTCACAAAACATGCATGTGTATTCATTAATAATAATTATTAGTTATAAAAACTAATATTATTTATTCTTATCTCAAAATGAATATTAGTTTATTTAAAAACTTAATTCGTTTTAACCCTTTTTACACCAAATAAAGGTCCCTCGCATTTTAATATGTAAATATTTTACATATCGAAGCTTAAATCATTTATATTCCACTTTAGGAATATCTTTTGCCTTTATTTCCGAATATAGGTTCTAAACAGATATTATATTTCTTTTATAGTAAAACTCCAATTTACTATTTTATTTCTTTTAAATAATTTTTATAACTTTTTATCCACTCCTGAGTCAACTCAGACCATTGCCACATATATAAATATTTTACTTCGTTAGCAAATTAGCTTCGTATCTAATCTCACGAATAACTCGCATATATAAATATTTTACTTCGTATCAAATTAGCTTCGTATCTTCGTTTCAACTTCCGGAAACCTTCGTTTCATTACTCTTAGGACCATTGTAATATTTTTAACGGATCAACACTTTTCATTTTACAACTATTTACATTCTCACCATATATATATATATATATATATATATATATATATATATATATATATATATATATATATATATATATATATATACCAAATCTTAGCTCAAAAATCTCATTTTGAACCCGAAAATCTCAAAATATCATTTTCATGGTTAATACAAATTTTTAAAGGTTTCTCGCCCTTCGTTGCACCAAAAAATAATTTTATAGGCAACCTTAGTTTTTCTCTCACTTAAATATGTAAATTTATATTTATTACATATTTTTATTGCTTTATTTATGCCCGAAAGGAAGTTTCTCGACATAAAATATCATTTATTGTCAAATCTTGCCCCTTAGGACATTATTAGATTTATTATTTCGCCAGAACGCGATTCAGAATGTTGAACATCAAAATCGCTCGACGCGTCGACGCTCGGCGTCGCCCAAATTTAGTTCTTACATGCATATTCACTCATTTTTAATTCTCAAACCATTAATCGAATTACAGTGAAACTTTTTGCATATTATAGACCTCAAGTCATATTATTTTAGAAAAAATTTAAACTACACAAATAGTACCTGAAACCCAATCAAAACAGCGCACGAAAAAGATATCAAGCAGCAGTCATCACAACGACGCACTGCAGGCGTGCGCAGCGACTCACTGGCGCGAGCGGCGCTCGGCAGCTGCCGTTGCTGCTTCTCTGCTGCTACACGTTCTGAGACAGCCACTTCACGATTTCCTCATGCTTTGCTCGTAATTCCGATTAAACTGATTTTTGGATATGTTGTGTAAGACATACCAAAGTATTTTTAAAAAATATAACCACTGAAATTTGGATATATTAAGTTGTCCAAACAATGCGTCCAAATAGGTTATTCTCACTAGTTTTTTAACGTTGCGATTTTAGTTCGAAAGTCGCCTCAACCCAAACCAAACCCAACTTTCTTAACAACTAACCTTAATTAATCATATATTTACATGTTTAAGGTTTCAAATCCTTAAAATTAAGTGTTCTTGCTCGGGTGTGTTCTTTATGACCATTTAACGAACATAATGCGTACGTTTTCCGTTTGACTTGGTTTCCTATCAATTCATTTGCGGTTTTTCACCAACTTCATCCTTGTAACATTCCATAAACCAAACCTACCACCAAGTCTCTATATCAATGAATTCAACATTAATTCAAACACAAAAACAAACTAAAAATGATTTTTAGTAAATTAAAGCTTACTAACAAAAATCAAATTTTATTTCCATGATTCAAAACCAATTCTTATAACATATTATATATACATAGATTAGAACTTGAATCAATATGAAGGAATTTCATTAAAAATTACCTCACAACCTACTAAACTTCCAAAATCTTATGTTTAGTAAATAAAAAAATTTACATATTCTATAACTTCAATTAAATTCAAAATTAAGTAAGGATTTATACCTCATGCAATATATCTTCTCTTTATCCAAGCTTGATACCCTCTCATATATCCTAATCTTTGGTTCCAATTTGTCCAAACTCCCTCAAACATGCAATTCCTTCACTTATTCATTTTTTGAAAATTACAAAAATTCAAGCAATTTGGGAGAGAGATGACGCGGTTATGGAGAAGGAGAAAGAACACTTTTCATCAAATGTTCACCAAAAATTCTTGGTGCCCAAGCATGAATAGGGAGTAAACTTCACACTTTTTTTCCTCCTCAAACTCACGGCAAGAAGGAAAAGAATATACTTCACTACAAAAAAATGGGGCTTCAAGAACAACCGATTTTCGTTGCTAAAGGTGCCAAATTTCGTTGCTAAAGGGTTTTGGCAACAACTTTACTGTCGTTGCGTCTTTCGTTGCGCAATGAGCGTTGCTAATTGCGGAACAATTGTCAAAAGTAATACATTTTATAACGAAATTTGGCTTTCGTACAGAGACATCGATCCTTTAGCAACAAAATGTATTGTTTCAGAATAATTAAAATGTCATTGCTAAAATCCTCATTTCGTTGCAAAAGCCTGCTAATTGGCAACGAAATGAACTCATTTTTTTTTTGCAACGACCATGTATTTTTGTTGCAATTGACACCATTTTGCAACGACATTTTTCGTTGTAGTAAATTATGAAAATTTTTGCCTAAGCTTGTTTTCGTTGCGGAATGTAAACTTTTTAGCAACGATTTTCGTTGCTGATTATATTATTTGGCAATGACATTATGCTAAATCAGCAACGAAAAATGATTGTTGCTGGTTATTTTTCAATAGCAACGAAAGGCGTCGATTAGCAACGACATTATATGTTGTCGTTTCTTTATATGTGCAACAAAAGTTGATATGATTTGCAACGATAAAAAATGTTGCCTTTTATTTTAGTATTAGCAACAATATCCTCTCCGTTGTTATTAGGTTAATTTTTCGTTGCCAAATATTATATTTTTAATGTCATTAGCAACGAAAATTTTGTTGCTAAATGTTATAAAAAATTGTTGCCATATTAAACTTGTTCAATGCTTTGGTAACTAATTATATTGTTGCCAAATCAAAATTTGACATTCTTTTTGTGTACCTGGCTGGCTCAATGTCCCCATAGCAAATAATGGCAAAAATATAAAAAACTAAAATATTATTAACTTAATAAAATCATCCACTACATAATCATTTATTATCTTTACAATTAACCATCTAAAGCTACTATAGTTCTTCAATCAAAGTATATATCTATATATATAGAGAGAGTACACTTCATAATTTTGTCCCTTGTCTTCCATAAACGTAACACAGAAATTTGATACCCAGTATTGTAAGGCAGGTCGTAGAAGTAGTATTCCTGCACATTTAAAAATAATAGCAAGTCAGGAAAATGAAGCAAATAGGCCAGCAGAGGCACTTAGTGCCAAAATCAATACACAAAGACAATAGAGTTGCTACGTGGTACTAATGTACACCGTATTGCTCATAAGCAGAAAAAGACAAATAAGCAATCACAATATCATTTGCTACAAATCTAAATAGAAAAAGAACCTTCAGTGCGACTATATGATTGCTCTGTTACAAGAAAAAATTGAAATCTTAATCGGCCATTTCATAAATTAATAACAGCAATAAATGGCCATGATGGAAAAGCGATAATCTCAATGCACAATGGTTTCATATTGATCCTCAGGTTTGGTCCTAGTTTATTCCTTGAAGGACCAATCCTCAACCTTAAGGCTAACAAATTAACTGTAATAAGTGGGCTCTTATGGTCAGAAACTTTCCTTACTTTTTGCAAATAATATGCATTCATTTAAGTATGACAATAATTGAGAAAACACTGAAGGAGACAAACAAGTGATGGTTTACCTTTTTAAGTAAATACGCAATATTCGCAATTTGAGTTCACGTTCAGCATCAGAGTCAGTATCCTTGAATTCCATGTCTGCGAGCAATTGCTCAGCATCATTATTATACTCAATCTCAAATTCGTACCTCTTAGTATTGTAGCCACTAAACTCCATCAAATAAGGCTCGTCATCCCCTAGAATCATTAGCTTTTTCTCTCCAACACTCCTGTATGCTTGAGAATCTGACATCATACAGAAAACACACAAGCATTTGTCTTTAGAACTGATAAATACGATTTTACAAATATAAGAAAGAGAATTTATGGCATGTAAACAGCGAAGGAAAATGGCAATGCAAATTTAGTATGTGAAAACCAAAACAAAGTCGAAACATAATATAAAACCTGAAATTGACACTATATCATGGTAATGTATATACCTTCATGCCAGGTGTACAAAATTTTAAAGTCGTCAAGACCACACTAGGGTAGGCAACAAATTTGCAACCTTGCAGAGGATCCTCTGTCCAATGCACAAGTACAATAATTTGTTTTTTTTGGGACAAACAACTCAATTATCCAATCCAATGAAATACTGCCTTCTCCCTAAATTATAAAATTAATATTAACCAGTCCAATAGGGATCTAAAATGGGCTATATGAGTATGGCCACATGGTCAAGAAACTATGCATGGTGAGATGCTCAATGAGATCTCCTGTTGTTATCCTAGGCTCATTCGACATCTATGATCCCAATTCCCACTACCAAACATGTAAATGATTAAATTTGGACAATCAGGCACATTCAACAACTGGATTCCAACATAGTTATGCATACGAATATAGAACACGGTATTACTATAACTCCAACAAGTTTTTTCCTAAAAAATATACAAATTCAGTTAGCATTTCCCTTCCCAGTCACCATCATTAGATGAATCTTGTTAATTTATCTTATGTATCTTGTTGGACCACACCATAAAAGTTGGAGTCTACATAATAAGGCACATTTAACTATTTGAATTACCTATATGCTCACCATATTACTATATCTCTAGTAAACATGATCTATCCCCCAATTCAATGTCAGATATTTTAATCTTGTTAATTTGATAATTTATCCTGGCCAAATTTCTAGTGAACTCAGGACTATGTCTAGCCTATAACTAATTTGTGACCTAAATATCTCTTTCATCAGTCAAAACTCTTCTTTTATAAATAAGTGTCACATATCTTTTTATTTTCTAGAAGAATAACTTCAAACTAACTTGGTTGACACAATCTAAAATTGCCTTTAACTAAAACCACCTCTAATTTCTCAAATGGTTCTTTTATGACTATAACTTGGCTAGTTGGCTCTCACACTAAATACCTGTATAAAAGTTGATTAAGGTCATTCCTTGGTGCCTTCATGAATTTCTTAGTGTGCAAAGCATTGGAACTCAGGTTCAATTGGGGACACATCTGGCAAACAATGAAAGTTAAAGTCTCAACCCAATTCACACCCTCTGTCACAGAAAGAGAGTGTCATTTAACTATTTTATGCATACTAAGGTTTGATGATGACACACTTGACGTAATCTTCTTTGATATCTTCTTTTCAAACTTAAATTCTCGATCCATTCATTAAGAACACTACTTTAGGACTCATGCAGAAACTAAGCCACTACACAGATATACTTTTCAACTAAACTAGAACCCCCTTTTCATTAATTTCCAAACACCTGCCAAGCTCCTTAAGCAAAAGTCTCCACAGAACTATCGAGAACCTTCAGACCCTGAAGATAAATAAAGGAAAGATACAATATTAAATTAACTGATCCATAACATACGTGAAACTCACACTCTAAAGTTGTAATGCAAATAATTTATATAGCACATATATTCTTGCTATCATGCCATCATCACATTCAATTATGGAAACACAACTTTGTCATACAACACTAACGTAACTATAAGTGATAACATGTATAAGTAAATGAAAAAACTAGATGTACAAGGTATTTAATAAAGAACCAGCACAATCATTTAAGTGAAAGTCTAACCACTCACTGGACACATGTATCAGGTAAATGATATCATACTAGAGATCTCATAATCATGACTTTCCTGGCCAATGATTGTATCCTCACTAGCTTTCTCTAGCTTTTCCAAAGCAACCTTGCGTCTCTTGTCATCCTCGTCTTCATCATCCCCTTCTTTATCAGATGTTTATGTTTCATCCTCGTTCGAAGATTCAGAGTATTCAGCTGTGTTTTGCATATCTGCAATGCTTTTTGCTGCTGTCTTAGCAGCTTCCGCAGCCTATATCAACAAAAACACCACTGATGAGGCTTCAAAGGATGTGTAAATTAACAAAACTACTAGCCAAAAGACAACACAACAAAACAAATGTTTGGAGAAATAAGTTGTTCGAACCCAAGCAAAGTAATTAAGATCAGAAAATCTTGAGAAAAATCAGTTTCCAAATAACGATTTTGTGCAAGATGTCTAAGTACCTGTATACAAGTCTAACGTTTTAACAACCCTTGTTGAATAGAACTTCAGAACTTAATTGATAGATATTAATGTTGAAAAAGTTATACATGATCTTTCAAAGATAATGAATGAAACTGTTAACGTAGTACTTAATGACATCCTTGTTTACTGTTGGCACAAAACTGTATGACAACCTACGAGCACAATTGTTTGATCTTGAAAACTATATATATTATACTACAAAAAGACAACCCATAAAGTAGCATCAGACCTTGTTACAGAACTTGGACACGACTCACAAGTAATCCACTAATAACGGATAAAAACAAATGCTAAGAATTTCAAATAGAGTACTAAGTCAAACAGGTTACCACTTAATACCAAAATATTTCAAATGTAATTATGTCATTAACCATGTTTGCCTATATTTTCCCAACAAGTACTCACATGTTCTTCAGATATATAGTCACTCAGATCAGCAAATGAATTTCTCTCACCAAAAAACAAATGAATTAACTTACCTAGCATGAGATGACAGTTCGGACAAACCGAACAGAGGCTACTACAAGGTACTTTTCCCTTCTTCGAGTCATAAATAAAAATTTATCAATTACATTATTAAGAAGAAAGTTGCACCTGCAAACAAAAATTGAAATGCACATATAATCAATTATAATTTTAATACAACTGATCAAAAATAGATGAACGTGCAAGCAACAAGATGATTACTTTATTCTATATGGATGGTGCAAAATGCAAAAGCAAAGGAGATCACATATGTTTAGAAGTATTTCAGGCTTCACTCTAGTTTGATTATCCTGACTTCTAGAGCCAATAGATTTATGAGTTGGACCACTCTAAGAGCATGATGATGTTATCACATCAATTAGTTGACACAAGTGCTTCTCATAGAAAATCTCAATGATTGTATCTCTCTGCAAAAGAATGAAATAAGATCAAACAATCAACATGTATAAATGATTAAATGAGAACTACCAACTAAGCACCACGTGAAAGGAGCACAGGGATGAAAAGAGATTCACTCTTGCATACTAATGTAATTGGGACAAGTATTCACATACCCAAGTGAAGTTCAAGAAACAACCCAGCTGGTTGAAAAACTACATTTACAGTCCCCCATCACTCATATTTTATTACTATGTTATAAAACTCGATCAAAATCAACATGACAATAGAAAAAATGGTATGTAATCCTTTTATACTAGCTTGGGAGACTTATTGTGAAACAAAACCTCCAGCAGTATTGACCATCATTCGCGGTAGCGGCCTAGGATTTAGAAGTTTTCTTTTTACTCGGTATAGGTTTTGGTATAGGACGATACACACTGTTACTATTTAGGCGCTTCAAAAAGTTTTAAAAATTTATGGAAAAATTCTAAATAGTTTCAGCATCAATATGGATCAAATATATAAAAACATAAAACACTATCTAGTATACATAGCATAGTCCAAATGATAATAAAGGCATCTCGCAAATTTGTCCAATACTATATTGCTGAATAATTGAATAATAAGTTTTTACAACACTAACAATGAAAACTTATTAACTCTTTCTGGAGCATTAAAAATACATTGGCTTGCTCAAACAAGTCTACCTCAACGCGTCCATGTAAAACAATGATAGTTTTAGATAGATTATTTGCCTTCACGACTTCATTTGCCTAATAAAACATTTTCAGATAATTAATATCAAACCCTAATAGCACTTCCCACGTTGAAATTTCCACCAGATAAACAATTGGATTTGTAATTTTTTACTCTCAATAATCTATTCCTTAACAAAAAGCTAAACTTACACTATGCCCATCAGTGAGCCTGAAACTTTCATGCAAAGTAAATTAGTCTCAAAAACGGAGCATACTCGCACCATTGACTTTAACTAGTAAAAAAGAAGAAATTAGGGTTCCAAATTGAGAAAAAGAAGAGAAATTAACCGGAAGTTACAATTTGTGAGAAATCTAATAAGTTTTCTATAACAAGCTATTACAGAAATTTATGGTATAACATACAAGCGGCAATTTGAGAGCTGAAAGTTTCAATTTGAGAGAGGACAATTTCTATTTCAGAGAAGAGAGTTTCAATTTCAAGACCAGTGGCAAGGTAGCGACAACAGCAAGGTAGCGGCAGCGGCAAGGTAGGGAGACAAGGCGGCGACAAGATATTGATCTATAAGGCACCTTGGAGAGAGCGGAGGGTTTTGGGTTAGGCCAGAGACAAAGCTAGAAAGCCAAATTGATCTCTGTTTCATGCGACTGTTCCAAAGAAAGGAGTGATAATATTTAAGAAAAAACTCTTTTAGAAGTAATATTATATGTAAAATTATTATTTTAAAAACTTAAACATAAATCTAAATTTAAATTTTAGGATATTATAAATTAATTATAACAAACTTGTGACATCCCCAAAATAGGTTCAATCTACCCAACCTATTCTGAGTCGCCAAATACATAGTACAAAAACAACTATAACTTTATTAATACAATTGTCGTGCAAAATACGACAACACTTAACTGTGAGTTTAAAATACAACTATTATCTTCTAGACAATATTCATACTCAAATAAGTCCTCATAACAATTATTGATACTTTATTTTACAAAAATAGTGAGGACTACTAAAATATCTTTCTAGAACCATCATTCCATACCCCAACTAGTACTCGCTACATTCTCACCTCCTGAGAAGAAAAATGGAACAAAAAGGAAAGGGTGAGCTCAACTAGCCCAGTAAAGAATATTATGACTAAAATAATATAGAACAAATTATCATTAGTCCTCAACAGAGAAAAAAATCTAATAGAATACAATAGACAACAAATTTTAAATCAATATTCGCAGCGGAAATAATAATTCATTAGAAGAGTTAAGTAGAGGATGAAATCTACTATCATCTATGAATTTAAAAGTCCATCATCGATATTTTATCTCTGTAACATCAATCAATATACATCTTGAATCAAATAGTCATCTTTGCACTACAGACTAAAGATATTAATCAGTCGATCATGTTCATCTCAACACATGTTCATCTTTGTACTACGGGCCAAAGATATTCATTAGTTGGTCATGTTCACCTCAACACCAGTTCATCTTTGCCCTACGGGCCAAAGATATTTATTAGAAAATGATTCATCTTTGCACTACAGGCCAAAGATATTCAGTAATATCATCATTTAGAACTGAGGATGATGAAAAATATATTTTAAAGAAAACGAATCCAATGAGACAAAAGAACAAATATTAAGGATTCGTACTTCGGTTTATCCATGTTCAAAAATACTCCATAATAAATTATTGTGGAGCAGAATTCAAAAATGAAGATCAAAACATAGATTCAATCAAAGATAGAAACCATAACAGACAATCTTGGACACAGAAAAAAAAATTTAATTTTTATGTGAATAGTGTCGTATTTGTGAATAGTATCATATACAAGAATAGTACTGCATACGTGAATAGTAACTCTGACACTAAAAGGTAGAAAGTCCACAAGAAAAAATATCATACTTCATGAATAGTAACTCATGAATAGTAACTCGTGAATAGTAACTCGTGAATAGTAACCCCGACATGAAAAGATAAGAATTTCACAAGAAAAATCTTACCAATATTTCGGCATAGTGATATTGAAAGAAATAATATCATTTTTTTAAAAAAATAACATCCCTTACCTCGAAAAGACAGTACTTCTGACTAGAATACTAAATATAATGCTGAAGGGAACTTGCACCGTATAGCAACACTCAAAATATCAAAATACTCACAAGAATACGATCGATAATATAGAGAGAGAAAGACAGAGAAAACTTCAGTTTCTGGTGTGATTTTCAATTCTAACCTAAGTACCCTATTTATAGAAAAATATTTAGAATGGTACAGAAAATTTAATAATATATATATATATATATATATATATATATATATATATATATATATATATATATATATATATATATAATTTTTAAGCCCACCTTAGACAACTGATCTCAGCCCATTATGCACATGTTAGTGTAGCCCACAAAACAAAAAAAAACGTTTTTCTTAATAAACATAATTAAAACTTCCAAAAATTAATTATTTCGAAACTTCGGAACTTTAATAATTCATAATAAATAGCCCTTTATCAGAAAAATTCGAACCTCGTGTCCTTTTCACAGGAAATTTCATTTTCTATAACTTTACAGAAGAAAATTTTTCTAAATTCCAAATAGAAATTAACCGAAATCCACAAACGGGCGATTTTATAGGCTATAATCAAATTTCAGTCAAGAAATGGGGTCCACAAACATGAAAAACATGTTTTAAATATTTTTAGTAACAAAAATACTCTTCCTCCTCATTTATTCATATATCCCACATTCATTGTAAGAATATCACTATTATTATATTATTAAAATATAATAATATATTTAAATGAATTATTTATCAAAAAAGATAAAATATTAATTTTTTAACAATTGTCACTTTAAAATTTTCTCCATCTATATCCACATAAAATAAATATTTTCCTTATCATATAAATTAATAATTAATTATTCACAAATAATATTATAGAATCACAATACTGGCAACCATACCGTTCCCAAGAAAGAATGAGCTTTCCAATAAGGATTTCTCCTTACTGGCGCGCAATTAGATGATCATACATCTCCTTAGACAGAACTTTCTAGACATTGACAATATTGCTATCTAATAATATTATTCAAATAATATGAATTATTGATCCGATAATGAAAATACTGTGTAGTGACAATTATTGAAATAACAATAATATAAAATATCAACGTAGCAATTATTGAATCAATAAAATAAATTATTGAACAGTAACTACTGTAACAATTATTGAGTAGTGCCTTCTTACGTAAGAATCAATAATTAGAGCAATACCGTGTGCTACTATGCAACAACGCGTATTACTGTGTTTTAACTACCGGGTATTCTAACAGTATTAACGGTAACAACTACGCCGTTATTTATAAACAACTTATACTTGTCGTTTTCTTCATCCAATCGCTTTTCGTTATGGGGCCCACAAAAGGCTGTGCCGTCGTACGAATATTCCTCGACAGCAATAATATTCCACGACCAAACGAATATTCCCCGACAACAATGAATATTTTATAACCACTTGCTTATTTAAAAATATTTATGTATTTTACCCATAACTAACCACATTAATCAAATAAACCCTTACTATTTCAAAATAATAAATAAAAGAAATTCTATTTTATTAAAAAAAATTTGGGGTCTTACAACCTCCCCTCCTTGTGAAATTTCGTCCTCGAAATTGACGTACGTACCTGGTGTTTCGAAAAGATGAGAGTACCTCGCTTTCATTTCTGTTTCCAACTCCCAGGTCATTTCTTCAATAGCATGGTTCCTCCACAAAACCTTAACTTGCGGTATGACCTTTGTGCATAGGACATGCTCCTTCCTATCCAAGATCTTGACAGGTACCTCCTCGTACGTTAAATTTTCGGCTATTTCGTCTGGTTCTAACTCAATAACGTGGTTCGGGTCATCCACATAATTTTATAACTTCGATACGTGGAAAACGTTATGAACACGCGACATACTTGGCGGTAAAACGAGTCTATAGGCCACAGTTCCTATTCGATCAAGGATTTCAAATGGACTAATAAATCGAAGGTTTGAGCTTTTCTCACATCGCCGATTCTCGCTTTTGGAATAAAAACTTCTTGCACCTCCTTCTTCATATTCATCAGCTTCAGTGTGTAGCTTGAGCGGTTTTAACTTTATCGATTAAAGTCAATTTTACTCGTATATCATCACGTGATCCATAAAGTTTTTAACTCTATCTTTATCATTTGTAAGTCATACGAAATGGGTCTTTTTGTTAAAAATATCGCACTCGTAACCACATACTATTTTCTACTCAACACGCTAGCTACCACGTTTGTTTTTCCAGGATGGTATGGTCAGAACAGGTGCCAAAATGAGTCTCCTCTTGAGTTCTTCGAAGCTCTTCCCACATTCCTTGCTCCATTCGAATTTTGTATCTCTACGTGTCAGCTGAGTTAATGGAGTAGCGATTCGAGAAAATCTTTCTACGAATCTCCGATAATAACCAACTAAGCCTAGAAAGCTACGTATTTCGATTACTGACTTAGGTTGGTCTCAACTATGACTCATATCCCAATCTTGGATAGCACGTCACAATGGTACCTATCAGTTTACTACCACATAAATATGGCATCCCCTACGGAGAGTCTAGCTTCAGTGCATTCCACAAAGGAAGTCACCAGATAGAGGCTCGGGTACCAAATTCTATAGTTGAATTTTTAACTCCTGAAGTTCAATAGGAGCCATTCAATATGAGATTTAGGTTCAAAGTCGATACAAAATTCAATATCACACTTTGGGAGTAAGCCAAGAAATTCTTCAGGAAATACATCAAGAAATTTACTAACAATAGAAATATCATTCAAATCTGACGTATTTTTGTTCAAGTCCATAACATGGGCTAAGAAAACTTGACATCCATTTTTCAATAAACGAATGACTTTATGGCTTGATATAAAAGTGTTTGACTTCAATGGTTTGGTTGCTTGAATTCGAATAACAGGTTGCTTAGGAATATAAAAACTAATAACATTACGAAAGCAATCAATTTTGGCATGATGAGTAGTTAATCAATCAATCCTTAAAATCACATCAAAAGCAAGTATCTTTAAAGAAATAAGGTCAACAGGTAATGTGATGGTGCCAACTTGGATCAAACAAGATTTATAAACAGTGGATGTAATGAAAGTTTCTCCTAACGGAGTTTCAACAGATAAGTCAAAGTCTAATTTTCTCCGGAGTCAAGTTTAAACGTTGAGTATAAGCAGGAGAGATAAATGAATGGGTAGAACCGGTATCTAATAAGGTATAAACTTCGTAAGAATTTATAATTAACTAACACGTTCTAACTTCGTTCGGGTTCCTCACATTCTGACCAGTCACGACAAACGCTCTTCCAGGAACCGTTGACTTTGACTTTTCTGGGGCAGCCTTTTGAGTCACCATCCCCGCTGGACTGGGTTTCACTACCATACAATCTCGAGCGATACTTCTTTTCCACAATTATAACATACCTTGGAAGGCTGTGAACAGTTTGAACTTATATATCCCTCATCTCCGCATTTGTAGCATCTAACTGGCGGTCGTTCTCCTCCCCTAGAATTTGTTGCTGGTGTTGGTGCTGCTGCCGACATCTTCCCGTCATAGTTAAATCTTCTCTTCTTGAAATTTCCACTTGAGTTATTTCTTCTATTATCTTGGCCATGATTACCATCGAAGTGGTTACCATTTCTGGCACGATAATTTCCTCCACGATGGTTTCCTTTTCTGATGACCGTTGCCATCGGTACGACTATCATCGAGTTATAGATCGTTATTCTTCGATTGAGCTGACTCATTATCGCGCTCCAATAACTGAGCCCTATTCACAACATCAGAATATAGAGAAAATTTATGAGAAATGAGATATTGACGTATGTCGGGTTTCAAACCTCTCAAAAACATTCACGTCATACGTTCTTCATTCTCCACCAAATGAGGTGCAAACCTGGATAACTCCGCGAACTTCACCTCGTACTGGGACATCGTCCTGTTGTTCTGTTCTAGTCTAATAAACTCTACCTCCTTCATATAACGAATACTTTCAGGAAAGTACTTGTCATTGAATAGTTTCTGAAATGTTTCCCAAGACATGCTGAGTGCGGCTGGCTGGGTACGCTTCACAGATTTCCACCAGTAATCTGTCTCATTACGAAACATAAAAGTGGCGAATAGAACCTTATGTTCCTCCGTGCATTCCAAGACATCGAATATCTTGGTAATTTACTTGACCCACGTCTTCGCCTTAATCGGATCCGGCTTTCCCCAGAATTCTGGTGGTCCCAACTCTTTGAACTGTTTGACTATGACAAACCTTGCATTGCTATCATTTATACCGGTATTTTGTACACGAGTCTCCCTCGTCTGATTTTGCATGAACTGAAAAAAGCTTCTAAATATTCCATCATTCATCATCTGCTCAGTGGTGTTGTTTACAGGAAGAACATTGCCAGCCTATTGCACGTTCTCCTTGTTGGTGAGTAAAGGTGTCTCCACAGTCTCATTTACTCCACTGTTAACATTCTCAGTCAGCATTCTCAAATACTACCATAAAATAAGGGTTAATTAAAGAAATCAACATATCACATAATATCCCTATATACTGACCAATCAACAAATAAGCTTAGGTAAGACACACTAGCGAAGGTTTTACTCGTCTCTCCCCTCCTAGTTCTATTCCCCGATCTCCGCCAGAGATTATATCCCTAAGCTCTGATACCAACTGTGGCACCCCCAAAATAGGTCCAATCCACCCAACCTATTCTGAGTCGCCAAATACATGGTACAAAAATAACTACAACTTTATTAATACAATTGTCGTGCAAAATACGATAACACTTAACTGTGAGTTTAAAATATAACTATTGTCTTCTAGACAATATTCACACTCAAATAAGTCCTCATAACAATTATTGATACTTTATTTTATAAAAATAGTGAGGACTACTAAAATATCTTTCTAGAACCATCATTCTATACCCCGACTAGTACTCGCTACATTCTCGCCTCCTGAGAAGAAAAATGAAACAAAAAGGAAAGGGTGAGCTCAACTAGCCCAGTAAAGAATATTATGACTAAGATAATATAGAACAAATTATCATTAGTCCTCAACAGGGAAAAAAATCTAATAGAATACAATAGACAACAAATTTTAAATCAATATTCGCAGCGAAAATAATAATTCATTAGAAGAGTTAAGTAGATGATGAAATCTACTATCATCTACGAATTTAAAAGTTCATCATCGATATTTTATCCATGTAACATCAATCACTATACATCTTGAATCAAATAGTCATCTTTGCACTACAGGCCAAAGATATTAATCAGTCGGTTATGTTCATCTCAATACTTGTTCATCTTTGCACTACGGGCCAAAGATATTCATTAGTTGGTCATGTTCACCTCAACACATGTTCATCTTTGCACTACGGGCCAAAGATATTCATTAGAAAATCATTCATCTTTACACTACAGGCCAAAGATATTCAGTAATATCATCATTTAGGACTGAGGATGATAAAAAATATATTTTAAAGAAAACGAATCCAATGAGACAAAAGAACAAATATTAAGGATTCGTACTTCGGTTTATCCATATTCAAAAATACTCTATAATAAACTATTTTGGAGCAAAATTCAAAAATAAAGATCAAAACATAGATCCAATCAAAGATAGGAACCATAACAGACAATCTTGGACACAGAAAAAAAAATTATTTTTTTGTGAATAGTGTCGTATTTGTAAATAGTGCCGTATATGTGAATAGTGCCGTATATGTGAATAGTAACTCCGACACTAAAAGGTAGAAAGTCCACAAGAAAAATTATCATACTTTGTGAATAGTACTCGTGAATAGTAACTCATGAATAGTAATTCCGACATGAAAAGATAAAAATTTCACAAGAAAAATCTTACCAATATTCTGGCATAATGATATTGAAAGAAATAATATTATTTTTTAAAAAAAATATAACATTCCTTACCTCGAAAAGACAGTACTTCTGACTGGAATACTGAATATAGTGCTGAAGGGAACTTGCACCGTATAGCAACACTCAAAGTATCAAAATACTCACAAGAATATGCTCGATAATATAGAGAGAGAAAACTTTAGTTTCTGGTATGATTTTCAATTCTAACCTAAGCACCCTATTTATAGGAAAATGCTTAGAACACCAAAACAGAAAATTTAATAATATATATATATATATATATATATATATATATATATATATATATATATATATATATATACAACCAGGATCCTATCAGGGATCCCGGATTTTAGTAAAAGACGGACCTTTTTTTTTTTTTTTTGCTTTTTTTTTTTAAAAACAACTAAAAAAAATTTAATATTTTATGGAACTGAAATTTTTCCATAATAAAGTGTTTTGGGCGTGTTTTGAATACCTATACCAAAAAGTGGTGGTACAGTCTGCACAGACTGTACCACCATATTTTGTTATACGTACTCAAATCACGCCCAAAACACTTTATTATGAAAAAATTTCAATTCCATAATTTTTTATGTTATTTTTTTTAGTTGTTTTAAAAAAAAGCAAAAAAAAAAAAAAGTCCGGACGGTAGCTCCGTCCGGACGTCCGAACCAGATCTGCCCCCTATATATATATATATATATATATATATATATATATATATATATATAATTTTTAAGCCCACCTTAGACAACTGATCTCAGGTCATTATGCACATGTTAGTGTAGCCCACAAAACAAAAACAACGTTTTTCTTAATAAACATAATTAAAACTTCTAAAAATCAATTATTTCAGAACTTCAGAACTTTAATAATTCATAATAAATAGCCCTTTTATCAAAAAAATTCAAACCTCATTTTCTTTTCATAGTAAATTCCATTCTCTACAACTTTGCAGAAGAAAATTTTTCCAAATTCTAAACAGAAATTAACCGAAATCCATAAACAGACGATTTTACAGGCTATAATCAAATTTCAGTCAAGAAATGGGGTCCACAAACATGAAAAACATGGTTTTAAATATTTTTAGTAACAAAAATACTCTTCCTCCTCATTTATTCATATATCCCACATTCATTGTAAAAATATCATTATTATTATATTATTAAAATATAATAATATATTTAAATGAATTATTTATCAGAAAAGATAAAATATCAATTTTTCAACAATTGTCACTTTAAAATTTTCTCCATCTATATCCACATAAAATAAATATTTTCCTTATCATATAAATTAATAATTAATTATTCACAAATAATATTATAGAATCACAATACTGGCAACCAGGCCGTTCTCAGGAAAGAGGGGGCTTTCCAATAAGGATTTCTCCTTACTGGCGCGCAATTAGATGACCAAACCTCTCTTTAGACAGAACTTTCTAGACATTGCCAATATTGCTATCTAATAATATTATTCAAATAATATGAATTATTGATCTGATAATAAAAATATTGTGTAGTGACAATTATTGAAACAACAATAATATAAAATATCAACGTAGCAATTATTGAATTAGTAAAATAAAATATTGAACAGTAAATATTGTAACAATTATTGAGTAGTGTCTTCTTACATAAGAATCAATAATTGGTGCAATACCATGTGCTACCGTGCAGCAACGCGTATTACTGTATTTTAACCACCGGATATTCCAACAGTATGAACGGTAACAACTACGCCGTTATTTATAAACAACTTATACTTGTCGTTTTCTTCATCCAATCGCTTTTCGTTATGGGGCTCACAAAAGGCTGCGCTGTCGTACGAATATTCCCCTACAGCAATAATATTCCACGACCAAACGTGTAAAACCCCAACTTTTTGAATAAAGATGAATTTCCTATAAATATTATATTTGAATATTATGGAGTGAAATTGATATAATGTTATAGTTGTGGGTAATATTTATAAATTTTGCAAAGTATGCAAGTTGTCATATTATATTCGATTGGTCGGAAAATATTCTTTTTATCAGGGAATATCCGTACGACGGTACAATCATTGGTGGACCCCACAACAGAATTATTGTCGGATTGAGAAAACGACAAAAATATTTTTATGAAAATAATGGCGGAAGTTTTACCGTTGATACTGTTGAACTACTCGGTAGTAAAAGTACAGTAATACGCGTGGTTGCATAGTAGCACACGGTATTGATTATTGATGCTTACGTGAGAAGTCATTCAGTTTTGTTCAATTATTGCTATAGTAATTGTTGCATAGTATCTCACGTTATTTGATTCAATTATTGTCGATATTTATTATATTGTTAAAATCAATAATTGAGACGATAAAATTATTAATATGATTATTTACATTATTAACGATGTCTAAAAACTCTGTCAAGGAGAGGTTTGGTCACCTAATTGTGCGCCAATAGGGAGAAATCTTTATTGGAAAGCCCCCTCTTTCTTGGGAACGACCTGGTCGATTAATATTGTGAATTGTAATAAAGATGATAAATGTTGTTAAATTTATTAAGGTGATTTTTATGAAGTTTGCTTATTTTATGGATTCCTATTTACCCATTTTTCAAAATAATCGGTAAAAAATTATTCAGTATATTTATAATGGGACCACTTGTGATTAAGAGATGTTGGGGGGAGGGGGACACATGGGACCCACGTTAAAAGAAAGAAAATGGGTGGGGAGGGAATCTTGAAAATTTTCTACGGGTGGTGATGTTTTTCAAATAACATGTGATTGTATATATATATATATATATATATATATATATATATATATATATATATATATTATATTATATTTTGTTTTATTATATAATTATAAATAGAATATATTATATTTTATTTAAAATATTTTGCTTTAATTATGGACCGTCAGATTAAAGTAAATCAATTTGGACCGTTCATGAGTTAGTTACTATGCTGTCCATTTTTCTATAAATAGAAGTTCATTCCTTCATTATTTTCTTACGAATTCACTGAAACTCTAGAGAGAGAAAATTATAGAGAGAAAGAAGAAAAGTTTTCTGTTACTTAACTACTCTTATATTCAGTTTCTTTTACGGTAAGGGGTGTTATTCTTTTTTATTCATGAAGAGAACTGTTGTTATTCCATTGCTTATTATTCTGTTGGAATAACCTGTATACGCGGTCTACCCTATACTTGGTGACATTCTTCTATTATTCTGTTGGAACACCCTGTCTGTGTGTTTTACACCGGACCTGGTTCCGTCTTATTATTATTCTGTTGGAACAACTTATCTGTGTGTTTTACATCGGACCTAATTTCGTCTTTATTATTATTCTAGTGGAACATCCTGTCTGTGTGTTTTACACCGGACCTGATTCCGTCTTTATTATTCTGCTGGAACATCCTATCGGTGCAAATTTTGCCTGACCTGGTTCCGTTATTATTATTCTGTTGGAATAACCTGTTTATGCGAAGTACCGCATGCATAGTGATTTCTTTTGTTATTCCATTCTTTATTATACTCAGTTGGTTAAATTTTTGACTTCTATACTCCATGAAATTAGTAGAATATCCTTGATATTTGCGCTTCATCCAGTATCCTTTTATGAAAATATTCTTCTGATCATTCTTGAATTTTACTCTATAAAGCAGTATCATGTTGACAATTTGGACATTATTAGTTCCTGGATAAATTAATTCTTGAACTTGTTTTATTAAATTCTTATATCATTGAAATCATCCTCATGTTTATATTCTGTTGAAAGTCATGTGGCCTGTAGTGCATAGATGGACTTGGTATGATTATGACCAGGGATTATTCGGTATAATCATGACCGTAATGTTACAAATGATGTGGTAAAAGTCCTCATTGGCCCGTAGTGTATTGATGGACAGTGGTTGGCATGATCATGACCATTAATGAATACACAAATATTCTTAGCCCATAGTGCATGGATAATTGTGGTGGTGATACTAAAGAATATCCTTGGCCGTAGTGCAGGGGTGATTCGATGACGTAAAATATTTATTAAGAAGAGTCTCAGCGATAACAGTCATGAAAAACCTTTTAAATCATAGAAGCTAGTAGATTTTATTCTCTGCTTGACTCTCCTAATGGATTGCTTGTTCCGCTGCAGTTAAACTTGATGTTTGTTATATTTTATCAGTTTAACACTATTGAAGGCTAATGATAATTTATTCTGCATTATCTTAGTCATAATATTTCTTACTGAGCTAGTTGAGCTCACCCTTTCTTTCACTGTTCTCTTCAGGAAATGAGAACGTAGCTGGGACGAGTCGGGAAACGGAGTGATGGTCCGGATGATAGTATTAGTTAGTAGTCCTCATTATTCTGTTAAATAGTATGACAATAAATATAATGAGGACTCATTCTGAGAGTGGACATTGTCTAGAAGACAGTATTTGTATTTAAACTCACAGCTCTCTTGTTGTATAATTAAGATTGTATTTGTATTCTGTACCATGTATTTGGCGACTCAGAATAGGTGATGTATACCTATTTTGGGGGCATCACAGTTGGTATCAGAGCTTAGGGATATGATCCCTGGCTAAGATGTGAGACTAGAACTAGGAGGGGAGAGACGGGAAATTCCTTCGCTAGTATGACCTACTTAAGTTTATTTGGTATTTAATTGGTCGGTCAAAGTATATGGATAATATGTTATATGTTAATTAACCTTTGTTTTGTGGCAGTATCTGAAAATGACATCCGAGAATGTTAAAAATAGCAATGGAGCACAAGAGACCGTTGAGTCTCCACATATCAATAATCAAGAGAATGTACATCAGGAATGCGGCAATCCTCATGCAAACAACAACACTGACCAAATAATGAATGATGGACTGTTTAGAGGCTTTATGCAATTCATGTAACATCAGGCGAGAGCAGCTTCTGTCCAAAATATAGGTGGAAACACTGGAAACTCTCGAAGGGTCACTACTAAACAGTTCAAGGAGCTGGGACCACAGGAATTTATAGGAGAGCCAAAACCACTTAAGGCGGAAGCACGGATAAAGCAGATCACCAAGATATTTGATGTCTTGGGATGCTCCGAGGAACAAAAGGTTCCCTTCGCCGCCTTCATGTTGTGTGAAGAGGCAGATTACTGGTGGAAATCTGTAAAACGTACCCAGCCTGACGCACTCAAGATGTCTTGGGAGAAGTTCCAAGAGCTATTCAACGACAAGTACTTTTCCGAGAGTATTCGTCACATGAAAGAAGTGGAGTTTATCAAACTGGAGCAAAATAATATGACCGTGTTAAAGTACGAAGCAAAGTTTGCCGAGTTGTCCTGATTTGCTTCCTACTTGGTGGATAATGAAGAGAGAATGACGCGGATATTTTTAAGAGGTTTGAAGCCGGAGATACGTCAACATCTTATTTCTCATAAACTGTGTTTGTATTCAGATGTTGTAAATAGAGCTCAGTTAGTGGAGCGCAATAACGAGTCAACACAACCAAAAGAGAGCAGCCGGCAAAATGATTATACCAGCGAGAGCAGTCATCGAAGCGGTGACAATAAGCGTGGAGGGAATCAACAGGCCAGAAATGGTAACCACTTTGGTGGTAATCAGGGCCAAAGCAATAAGAATGGACATTTCAAGAAAAGAAGAATCAATAATGATGGAAAGACATCAGCACCAGCACCCGTTGTTAAGGAAGGAGAATGACCACCTATCATATGCTTCAAATGCGGAGGGGAGGGACACATCAGTCCAAACTGCGTGATGCCGTCCAAAGTATGTTATAATTATGAAAGAGAAGGTCACTTAGTCCGATTTTATCGTTCACCAAAGACAAGTTCAGCTAGGATGGAGGCACCAAAGGCCGTCCCAGAAAAGTCAAAACCGGTAGTGCAAGGGAGAGCGTTTGTTGTGACCTCCCAGAAAGTAAGGAACCCGAACGAGGTCATCACGGGTAAGCTAATCATAAACTCTAGCGAAGTTTATACTTTATTTGATACTGGTTCTACCCACTCCTTCATTTCTCCTACTTGCGCTCAACGATTAAATTTGACTTTGGAGAAATTAGACTTTGACTTATCTGTAGAAACTCCGTTGGGAGAAACTTTCATTACATCCACGGTTTATAAGTCTTGTTTGGTTCAAGTTGGTACCCACACATTACCTGTCGATCTTATTTCATTGAAAATACTTGCATTTGATGTAATTCTAGGGATTGATTGGTTAACTACTCATCATGCAAAAATTAATTATTTTCGTAAGGTTGTTAGCTTTCATATTCTTAATCAACCTATTATGCGAATTCAAGCAACCAAACCATTAAAATCAATCACTGTCATCTCAAGCCATAAAGCTATTCGTTTATTGAAAAACGGATGTCAAGCTTTCTTAGCTCATGTCACGGATCTAAACAAAAATACGTCAATTTTGAATGATATTTCTATTGTTAATGAAATTCTTGATGTATTCCCTGAATAACTTACTGGCCTACCCCCAGAGCGTGAAATTAAATTTTGTATCGACCTTGAACCCGGTACAAAACCCATTTCTAAAACCCCATATCGAATGGCTCCTATTGAACTTCAGGAGTTAAAGACCCAACTGCAAGAATTGTTAGACATTGGTTTTATTCGTCCTAGTACTTCTCCTTGGGGTGCTCCTGTTCTATTCGTGAAGAAGAAAGGTGGGAATATGCGACTTTGTATTGATTATCGGGAGTTGAATCATGTCACCATCAAAAATAGGTACCCATTGCCACGTACTGATGACCTGTTTGACCAGTTGCAAGGAGCCAAATTCTTTTCAAAGATTGATCTTTGTTTCGGATATCACCAATTGAAGATTAGAACCGATGACATTCCAAAGACAGCTTTCAGAACTCGGTACGGGCATTATGAATTCCTAGTCATGTCCTTTGGATTGACTAATGCTCCTGCTGCCTTCATGGATATGATGAACCGAGTATTCAAAGAATATTTGGATCACTTTGTGGTCGTCTTTATTTATGACATCCTTATTTATTCCAAAAGCCGTTAAGATCATGAGCAACACTTGAGGCTGATAATCCAAAAGCTTCGTGAATATAAGCTTTATGCCAAGTTAAAGAAATGCGAGTTCTGGCTTGAGGAAGTAGCATTCCTTGGGCACGTGGTATCAAGTCATGGAATATCTGTTGACCCAGCAAAGATTAAAGCTATTCAAAGCTGGGAACAACCTAGATCAGTGACCGAAGTACGTAGCTTTCTCAATTTAGCCGGTTATTATCGGAGATTCATGGAAGGATTTTCTCGAATCGTTACTCCACTAACTCAGCTGACTCAGAAAAATACAAAGTTCGGTTGGAGCAAGGAATGTGAGAAAAGTTTTCAAGAACTCAAGAGGAGACTCATTTCAGCACCTATTCTGACAATACCATCTGGTTCGGAGGGATTTGTCATCTACAGTGATGCTTCGGGCAAAGGGTTAGGATGTGTTTTCATGCAACATGGGAAAGTCATAGTCTATGCCTCACGACAACTCAAAGAATATGAGAGGAATTATCCTACTCATGACCTAGAGTTAGTAGCTGTGGTCTTCGCACTTAAAATTTGGAGGCATTACTTGTATGGGGAGAAGGTGGAGATCTTTACGGATCATAAAAGTCTCAAATATTTCTTCACTCAAAAGGAACTCAACATGCCACAACGACGTTAGCTTGAACTGTTGAAAGATTATGATCATACCATCCAATACTATCCTGAAAAAGCGAACGTGGTAGCTAACGCATTAAGTAGAAGATCATATGCAAGTACGAGTACGATATTGTCAACACAAATGCCCATTTTATGTGACTTACAAAGGATGGAGATAGAGTTAAAGACTCCAGGGACCCATGTGATGATGGCGAATATACGAGTAGAACCGACTTTAATTGATAAAGTTAAAGCTGCTCAAGCTACAGACCTGGAGCTGATGCGTATGAGGAAGAAAGTGAAAGAAAGTTCTATGCCAGAAGCAAGGATCAATGAAGAAGGAATACTTCGAGTCAACTCCAGACTTTGTGTTCCTAACGACCCTGATTTAAAGTATAAAATCATGATAGAGGCGCACAACACACCATTTGCAATCCATCCTAGGAGTACCAAAATGTATCGTGATCTTCGTCATACATTTTGGTGGAGCAATATGAAGAGAGAGATAGCGCTATTTATCTCAAGGTGTCTAACTTATCAACGAGTCAAGGCAGAGCATCAAGTACCAAAAGGTCCATTGCAACCACTTGAAATTCCAGAATGGAAGTGAGAGCACATTACCATGGATTTCGTTACTGGTCTTCCCAAGGTTTCTCAAGGCATTGATGCAATTTGGGTCATTGTTGATAGATTGACCAAGTCTGCTCACTTCTTACCAATACGAGAAACTTATACACTTGAACGTCTTGCTCGCATGTACATAAACAAGATTGTAAGATTGTATGGTATGCCAGTATCCATAGTTTCTGATCGAGACACAAGATTCACTTCACGATTTTGGGTTAGTTTGCAAAAATCTATGGGCACGGATTTACGATTTAGTTCAGCATATCATCCTCAGATGGACGAACAATCAGAGAGGACTGTTCAAACTCTTGAAAATTTATTAAGACTCTGTGTCCTTGACTTCAAGAGAAGTTGGGATAAGTTCTTACCGTTGGTGGAGTTTTCCTACAACAACAGTTATCAAGCAAGCATTGGCATGGCTCCGTTCGAGGCGTTGTATGGAAGAAAGTATCGTTCTCTAGGATGCTGGGATGAGGTGGGTGAACCAACGTTGTTGGGACCGGAGTTGGTACGTATGACTACGGAAAATATTCAAACGATCCGACAACGTATAAAAATCTCACAAGATCGACAAAAGAGTTATGCTGATCTTCATCAAAAGGACGTGGAATTCGATATAAGAGATCATGTGTTGTTACGTGTTACTCTATGGAAAGGAGTTACGAGATTTAGAAAGAGAGGAAAGCTCAATCCTCGATTCATTGGCCCATTTTTAATCCTCAATCGGGTAGGAACTGTGGCCTATAGAGTCGCTTTACCGCCAAGTATGTCTCGTGTTCATAACGTTTTTTAAATATCCATGTTACGTAAATATGTGGAAGACCCGAACCACATTATTGAGTTAGAACCAGACGAAATAGCGAAAGATTTGACGTATGAAGAGGTTCCTGTTCAAATCTTAGATAAGAAGGAACATATTCTACGCACCAAAGTCATACCTCAAGTCAAAGTTTTGTGGAGAAATCACGATGTTGAGAAAATGACTTGGGAGTTAGAATCTGAAATGAAATCAAGGTATCCTTACTTCTTCGATATACCAGGTACGTACCCTAATTTTGAGGGCAAAATTTCATAAGAATGAGATATTGTAAAACCCTAACTTTTTGAATAAAGATGAATTTCCTATAAATATTATTTTTGAATATTATGGAGTCAAATTGATATAATGTTATAGTTGTGGATAATATTTATAAATTTTGCAAAGTATGCAAGTTGTCATATTATATTCGATTGGTCGGGAAATATTCTTTTTGTCAGGGAATATCCGTACGACGGTACAATCATTGGTGGACCCACAACAGAATTATTGTCGGATTGAGAAAACGATAAAAATATTTTTATGAATATAACGGCGGAAGTTTTACCGTTGATACTGTTGAACTACTCGGTAGTAAAAGTACAGTAATACGCGTGGTTGCGTAGTAGGACACGGTATTGATTTTTGATGCTTACGTGAGAAGTCATTCAGTTTTGTTCAATTATTACTATAGTAATTGTTGCATAGTATCTCACGTTATTTGATTCAATTATTGTCGATATTTATTATATTGTTAAAATAAATAATTGAGACAACAAAATTATTGATATTATTATTTTCAATATTAACGATGTCTAGAAGTTCTGTCAAGGAGAGGTTTGGTCACCCAATTGCGCGCCAATAGGGAGAAATCCTTATTAGAAAGCCCCCTCTTTCCTGGGAACGACCTGGTCGATTAATATTGTGAATTGTAATAAAGATGATAAATGTTGTTAAAATTATTAAGGTGATTTTTATGAAGTTTGCTTATTTTATGGATTCCTATTTACCCATTTTTCAAAATAATCGGTAGAAAATTATTCAGTATATTTATAATGGGACCACTTGTGATTAAGAGATGTTAGGGGGGAGGGGGACACGTGGGACCCACGTTGAAAGAAAGAAAATGGGTGGGGAGGGAATCTTGAAAATTTTCTACAGGTGGTGATGTTTTTCAAATAACATGTGATTATATATATATATATATATATATATATATATATATATATATATATATATATATATTATATTTTGTTTTATTATATAATTATAAATAGAATATATTATATTTTATTTAAAAGATTTTGCTTTAATTATGGACCGTCAGATTAAAGTAAATCAATATGGACCGTTCATGAGTTAGTTGCTATGCAGTCTATTTTTCTATAAATAGAAGTTCATTCCTTCATTATTTTCTTACGAATTCACTGAAACTCTAGAGAGAGAAAATTATAGAGAGAAAGAAGAAAAGTTTTCTGTTACTTAACTACTCTTATATTCAGTTTCTTTTACGGTAAGGGGTGTTATTCTTTTTTATTCATAAAGAGAACTGTTGTTATTTCATTGCTTATTATTCTATTGAAATAACCTGTATACGCGGTCTACCCTATACTTGGTGACATTCTTCTATTATTCTGTTGGAACACCCTGTCTGTGTGTTTTACACCGGACCTGGTTCCGTCTTATTATTATTCTGTTAGAACATCCTGTCTCTGTGTTTTACACCGGACCTGGTTCCGTCATTATTATTATTCTGTTAGAACATCCTGTATGTGTGTTTTACACCGGACCTGATTCCGTCTTTATTATTATGCTGGAACATCCTGTCGGTGCAAATTTTGCCTGACCTGGTTCCGTTATTATTATTCTATTAGAATAACCTGTTTATGCGAAGTACCGCATGCTTGGTGATTTTTTTTGTTATTCCATTCTTTATTATACTCAGTTGGTTAAAGTTTTGACTTCTATACTCCATGAAATTAGTAGAATATCCTTGATATTTGCGCTTCATCCAGTATCTTTTCATAAAAATATTCTTCTGATCATTCTTGAATTTTACTCTATAAAATAGTATCATGTTGACAATTTGGACATTATTAGTTCCTAGATAAATTAATTCTTGAACTTATTTTATTGAATTCTTATATCATTGTCATTATCCTCATGTTTATATTATGTTGAAAGTCATCTGTGGCCAGTAGTGCATAGATGGACTTGGTATGATTATGACCAGGGATTATTCGGTATAATCATGACCGTAATGTTACAAATAGTGTGGTAAAAGTCCTCATTGGCCCGTAGTGCATTGATGGGCAGTGGTTGGCATGATCATGACCATTAATGAATACACAAATATTCTTGACCCGTAGTGCATGGATAATTATGGTCGTGATACTAAAGAATATCCTTGGCCGTAGTGCAGGGGTGATTCGATGACGTAAAATATTTATTAAGCAGAGTCACAGCGATAACAGTCATGAAAAACCTTTTAAATCATATAAGCTAGTAGATTTTATTCTCTGCTTGACTCTCCTAATGGATTGCTTGTTCCGCTGCAGTTAAACTTGATGTTTGTTATATTTTATCAGTTTAACACTGTTGAAAGCTAATGATAATTTATTCTGCATTATCTTAGTCATAATATTTCTTACTAGGCTAGTTGAGCTCACCCTTTCTTTTACTGTTCTCTTCAGAAAATGAGAACGTAGCTGGGACGAGTCGGGGAACGGAGTGATAGTTCGGATGATAGTATTAGCTAGTAGTCCTCACCATTCTGTTAAATAGTGTGATAATAAATGTAATGAGGACTCATTCTGAGAGTGGATATTGTCTAGAAGACAGTATTTGTATTTAAACTCACAGCTCTCTTGTTGTATAATTAAGATTGTATTTGTATTCTGTACCATGTATTTGGCGACTCAGAATAGGTGATGTATACCTATTTTGGGGGCGTCACAAAACGAATATTCCCCGACAACAATAAATATTTTATAACCACTTGCTTATTTAAAAATATTTGCGCATTTTATCCATAACTAACCACATTAATCAAATAAACCCTTATTATTTCAAAATAATAAATAAAGGAAATTCTATTTTATTAAAAAAAAATTGGGGTCTTACAAAACTAAAATATAACTTTTTTGTAGAACAAAAAAGTAATATTTTAACATTTGTAATATGTTCTACAAAAAGAGTCATAATTATTATAATTTTGTTTATTGTCAATTTATAATATTTTAAAATTTAAATTATTGCAACTTAATATTTTAATAAGTCTCAAATCCTATCCCCTCCCGAATTAGCAAAAATAAAAAGTTAACTCTTTTTGTATAACATATGAGTATTTTTTTGGTATTTGTACATACTCTATTCCACAAAAGCGCGTCGCTATCTTCATTCTTTTTTTTTGTCATGATCAATGTATCAAATTTAAAGTTTAACGTAGTGTAAAGTTATTTACTTTATAGTTTATTAAAATAAATAGTTAATATTGTAAATTACTTAAAAAGTGTTATTAAAAGTAAATTTATTACTGTAAAAATTTAATGTATTTATATTACAATTTTTATTCGCCACAATTAATTATAAAAAAAATTATTTAGAACAATATAGCGACCAATTTTATCTCTCGCAAAAAAACTTCTGAACAATATATATAGTGAGTAATAATTCATTCACTAATAGATTTTTTCCTCGCAAATTTTCATCATAAATTGGAACCAAAAATACTTCTATCACCTTAATTTTTTGAGAGAAAAAATATAAATCGTGAAGGATGTTTCTTTCGCTAATAACTATATTGTCACTATATACTTCTATTCTGAACAATATATAAGCTAGTTTCTTGTTATATTGTGCAACATCGTTTGCGGGAAAACTGCTGAATGAAGGTGCTATTAGCAGCGATGTTGTGCTGCTTCTGCTATGCAACTCATTTGTTTCTTGGTGTGCTACTGCTTTGCAAACTTATTTGGGCTATGGTTTTGTTTATTGTTTTGTTAGTCGGATGCTCTGCAGTGTTCTTGAAGTCCAATGTAGTGCTCATTTGCTCTGTTTTGGCCTTATGCTCTTGTATTGTCTTAGAATCTGAGTTTCGTTGTTTGTCATGTTGAGTTCCCTTTCTTGACATTTTGTATCGATCTGGGGAATGCCCCTAAGTATATGTATCTCTTTTCTTTTATTTACATTTAAATTTAGCAAAAAATAAATTAAATAATATGGAAAAACTTATAAGTACAATTTATACAACTTATATGTACAATTTATATTAGTAAATTTTAATTGATTTTTATGATCAATTATGAATGATGATGTATTTGGTATGTCTCCCATTTATGATATGTATTTTTACAACTTTAAATGGTTGTGATTTGTTAGTAATTGGTCAATATTTTTTTATTTTTACTTTTTATAAATAAATTGAATAAAAAAAAATTTCGTTGCCCACGATGAGGAGAAATCAAGTGGTTAGAAATTTTGCAATGAATTTCTAACGAATTTTGTTTCCAAATTTTGCAACGACTTATGATTTCGTTGCAAAAAGTGAAAGTCTGACACAATCTGCAACGAATGACAAGTTTCGTTGCTAAACATACACTTTTAGCAACGACTTATAAAGTCGTTACTTGAAAAATCGTTGCTAAAGCCCCATTTTTAGCAACAAAAAAACTTTCGTTGTCCACGATGACGGAAAATCAAGTGGCCGAAAATTTTGCAACGAATTTCTAACGAAAATCTTTTCCGCCAATGAATTAGCAACGAAATGTTGCAACGACTTATGAATTTCGTTGCAAAAAATGAAAGCCTGACACAATCTGTAACGAATGATAAATTTCTTTGCTAAACATATACTCGAAAAATCGTTGCTGAAGGCCCATTTTTTTGTAGTGCTTGCCCATTAAGCTTGTAATAGTAATTAAAATAATTAAGGATTTAATCTAATTACCCAAATTAAATAATTACCCAATTACTCCCTTAATACCCTTATTGAATAAATAAATTATCCCTTAATTAGTAACTAGATTTTAACATCCCAAGTTACTAATTTACCATATAAAATATTTTACCCTCTTGGAATCATATAAAATATATACCACACTCTAGATATATATCAATTACATATATCCAAAATAAAACATAACATAATATGTTTTGCTTACATATTTATTTTATAATTGCAAATAAATATGCTACACATATTTTTCCATGCAAATACCATTTTTTGCCTACTTAAGATATTGTAATAATTATAATATCCTCGCCATAAATTCAATTAAGAATTTATTTACTTCCTTAAATTATTATAATAAATATATAATATCCTTTCTTTATTAAAATAAATCCATATAAGATTTTATTCCATTATACTTGGGTAAAGTATATATAAATATTATATACTTAAACCACCTCCTTTATTACTCAAATTGTTCCCAACAATTTTATTTTTTCATGTAATAAATACATATATAATATATATTTATGCTCTCCTAATTACATGCTACACCAAACATGTAAGACCCCAACTTTTATGAATAAAGATAAATTTTCTATAAATATCATTTTTGAATATTAAGGAGTAAATGTAAGACCCCGAATTTTATGAAATAAAAGTATTCAATTTTTCTTATAATTACAATTCAGTAATTAGTTAAATTGATAAAAAGGTTAAAGTTAAGGGTGATATATGAAAATTTTTAAAATAAGCAAGTGGTTATAAAATATTCATTGTTGTCGGGAAATATTCGCTTGGTCGTGAAATATTCTTACTATCGGAGAATATTCGTACGACGGCGCAGTCTTTTGTGGGCCCCATAACGGAAAGCGATTGGATGAAGAAAACGACAAGAGTAAGTTGTTTATAAATAACGGCGTAGTTGTTACCGTTAACACTGTTGGAATACCCGGTGATTAAAACACAGTAATACGCGTTGTTGCACAGTAGCACACGGTATTGCACCAATTATTAATTTTTACGTAAGAAGGCATTACTCAATAATTGTTACAGTAATTACTGTTCAGTATTTTATTTTATTGATTCAATAATTGCTGCGTTGATATTTTATATTACTGTTGTTTTAATAATTGTCACTACACAATATTTTCTATTATCAGAGCAATAATTCATATTATATGAATAATATTATTAGATAACATTATTGGCAATGTCTAGAAAGTTCTGTCTAAGGAGAGGTTTGGTCATCTAATTGCGCGCCAGTAAGGATAGATCCTTATTGGAAAGCCCCCTCTTTCCTGGGAATTGCCTGGTTGCCGGTACTGTGATTCTGTAATATTATTTGTGAATAATTAATTATTGATTTATATGATGAGGAAAATATTGATTTTATGTGGATATAGATGGAGAAAATTTTTAAATGTGACAATTGTTGAAAATTAATATTTTATCTTTTTCTGATAAAATAATTCATTTAAATATATTATTTTAATAATATATTAACGGTGATATTTTTACAATGAATGTGGGATATATGAGTATATGAGGAGGAAGAGTATTTTTGTTGGATTAAATGTTTAACACATGTTTTGTGTGTTGGTGGACACAATTCTTGACCGAAAATTTATTATAGACTGTAAAATCATCCGTTTAGGGATTTCAGTCAATTTCTGTTTGGAATTTAGGAAAACTTTCTTCTGTAAAGTTGTAGAGAATTGAATTTCCTATAAAAACTCGCGAGATTCGAATTTTCTGATAAAAGGGCAATTTATTACGAATTATTGAAGTTCCGAATTATTGAGTTTGAATTGATTTTTGTTACAAAAATTGTTTAAAACATGTTTTGCATTTTTGGTGCATTTGTGTGAAAAATATATTTTTGATGTGGTGGGCTAAGGAAAATTTGGTTATAAATATATTATTATATTCAATTTTCTACTTTGGTGTTCTAAACAATTTCCTATAAATAGGGTGCTTAGGTTAGAATTGAAAATCACACCAGAAACTGAAGTTTTCTCTCTATTTCTCTCTCTATATATCGAGTGTATTCTTGTGAGTATTTTGATATCTTGAGTGTTGCTATACGGTGCAAGTTCGTTCAGCGTTATTCCAGTCAGGAGTACTGCTCTTTTGAGGTAATGTATAGTAAGGGATATTGTCGTAAGGGATGTTATTTCTTCTTAAATGATATTATTTTCTCCAATATCATTATGCCGAAGTATTGATCTGAACTTTTTATAAAATTTGAAACTTTTCATGTCGGGGTTACTATTCATGAGTTACTATTCATGAGTTACTATTCATGAGTTACTATTCACGAGTTATTATTCATGAGTTACTATTCACGAGTTACTATTCAGGAGTTACTATTCACGAGTTACTATTCACGAGTTACTATTCATGAGTTACTATTCATGGGTTACTATTCACGAGTTACTATTCATGACAAAATTGGTTTCTTTTTCTAACCAAATTATAGTTGATTTATGAATATTACTTTTGAGATTAAAACTATATGTTGATCATATTATTTTTTTATCATATATAACATTTTTATAACCCTAATGATGATATTTCTCTTTGACTTGAGTGTAAAGATGGGTAGATTATTGGTATGATCATGACTAGGGTTCTCTTTGTCCAGTAGTGAAAAGTTGAATTGTGACTGGTATGATCATGACCATTGAATTTATAATTGAATATCTTTAGCTTAAGTGCAAAGGTGAAATGATCAACATGGTTATAATTATTGGTTATATAAATTCTGAAATGATTATATATTTCTTTGAGATAATAATATATTTGGCCTGTAGTGCAAATATGAACTATTGAGGAATATCTTTGGCCTGTAGTGCAAAGATGAGTTGTTGATGAATATCTTTGGCCCGTAGTGCAAAGATGACTTGTTGTTGAATATCTTTGGCATGTAGTGTAAAGATGAACTGTTGATGAATATCTTTGGCCCGTGATGCAAAGATGAATTTATTAGTATGATTATGAACAGGAACTGTGATTTGGTATAACCATGATCTTTGATGTTTCAGGTAAAGACAGGTGATGAAAATTATCTTCGTCTTGGATGCGAAATTTAAAATCACAATTATGATTATGAATTATTCATATGATTGTGGAAAGGAACTATTGATTGATGTTACAGGGATAAAACATTCTTGGTGGACTTTTAACGTGGAGAAGGTAATAGACTTTATAGTCTATTTGACTCTTCTAATGGATTGCTCGTTCCGCTGCAACTATGGTTGAAAAGTTTTATCATCTACCATATGTTCTAAATCTCTGATTTATTACTGTTGAAGACTATTGATAATTTATCTTTAGTCATGATATTCTTTACTGAGCTAGTTGTGCTCACCCTTTTGCTTCACAATTCCTTTCAGGTAATAAAAGTGTAGCTGGGTCGAGCGAGGGATAACAAGGGAATAGAACGGTGGTCTATAGATATTGAGGGTGAGGTGAATTTAACCTGGAAGGGTGTTTTGCCACTATCTTACAGGATGTATAATGACATACAACCTCGTGTCATCATAAGACAAGGTTGTGCTCATCCACTTGCTGAGTATATTTATGAGCACTACCTATATAATCTTGGTATTTGGTTGAAGTATAATTCTCAATTAGAGACAGTGGAGATAATGATATGTCAAGAGAAGACTCGCCATTGGGAAGAATATGATAGTAATCTTCTCATTTTTCTTTGGGATCTATTGGGTCAACCAAGGATAATTCTGTGGCCATATGATGTCTATCATAACCTAGAAGCATGGCCTCCCATGTATGAGGGTTTCCTTGAGCACTTCCCAAAGATTCTAATTTTTAAAACAGTTTTTGACTATACCTTTATGTAAGGTGTCATTGTGACGTGCTATCCAAGGTTGGGACATGAGTCACAGTTGGTATATATTTGTACCCAAACTCATAGCATATGTGTTGTTGTATTTTGCACGACAATTGTTGTAATAAAGTTGTAGTTGTTATCTGTACCATGTATTTGGCGACTCAAAATGGGTTGGATGGAATGGACCTATTTTGGGGTCGTTACATTTGGTATCAGAGCTTAGAGATATGACCTCTGGCGGAGATCGGGAAATAGGACTAGGAGGGGAGAGACGAGTAAATCCTTCGCTAGTGTGTCCTACCTAAGCTTATTTGTTGGTCAGTCATAATATCGGGATATTATGTGATATGTTAATTTGTTAAATTAACCTTTATTTTTGAAGCTGTATTCTAGAATGATATCTGAAATACAGGAGATGAGCAATGGAGAAATCATGATGACAAGAAAGATGGAATCCGAAATGAAAGTAAGGTATTCTCAACTCTTTGAAATACCAGGTACGTAAATTTCGGGGACGAAATTTCATAAGGAGGAGAGATTGTAGGACCCCGAATTTTATGAAATAAAAGTATTCAATTTTTCTTATAATTACAATTCAGTAATTAGTTAAATTGATAAAAAGGTTAAAGTTAAGGGTGATATATGAAAATTTTTAAAATAAGCAAGTGGTTATAAAATATTCATTGTTGTCGGGGAATATTCGCTTGGTCGTGGAATATTCTTACTATCGGAGAATATTCGTACGACGGCGCAGTCTTTTGTGGGCCCCATAACGGAAAGCGATTGGATGAAGAAAACGACAAGAGTAAGTTGTTTATAAATAACGGCGTAGTTGTTACCGTTAACACTGTTGGAATACCCGGTGGTTAAAACACAGTAATACGCGTTGTTGCACAGTAGCACACGGTATTGCACCAATTATTAATTTTTACGTAAGAAGGCATTACTCAATAATTGTTACAGTAATTACTGTTCAGTATTTTATTTTATTGATTCAATAATTGCTGCGTTGATATTTTATATTACTGTTGTTTTAATAATTGTCACTACACAATATTTTCTATTATCAGAGCAATAATTCATATTATCTGAATAATATTATTAGATAACATTATTGGCAATGTCTAGAAAGTTCTGTCTAAGGAGAGGTTTGGTCATCTAATTGCGCGCCAGTAAGGATAGATCCTTATTGGAAAGCCCCCTCTTTCCTGGGAATTGCCTGGTTGCCGGTACTGTGATTCTGTAATATTATTTGTGAATAATTAATTATTGATTTATATGATGAGGAAAATATTGATTTTATGTGGATATAGATGGAGAAAATTTTTAAATGTGACAATTGTTGAAAATTAATATTTTATCTTTTTCTGATAAAATAATTCATTTAAATATATTATTTTAATAATATATTAACAGTGATATTTTTACAATGAATGTGGGATATATGAGTATATGAGGAGGAAGAGTATTTTTGTTGGATTAAATGTTTAACACATGTTTTGTGTGTTGGTGGACACAATTCTTGACCGAAAATTTATTATAGACTGTAAAATCATCCGTTTATGGATTTCAGTCAATTTCTGTTTGGAATTTAGAAAAACTTTCTTCTGCAAAGTTGTAGAGAATTGAATTTCCTATAAAAACACGCGAGATTCGAATTTTCTGATAAAAGGGCTATTTATTACGAATTATTGAAGTTCCGGATTATTGAGTTTGAATTGATTTTTGTTACAAAAATTGTTTAAAACATGTTTTGCATTTTTGGTGCATTTGTGTGAAAAATATGTTTTTGATGTGGTGGGCTAAGGAAAATTTGGTTATAAATATATTATTATATTCAATTTTCTACTTTGGTGTTCTAAGCAATTTCCTATAAATAGGGTGCTTAGGTTAGAATTGAATATCACACCAGAAACTGAAGTTTTCTCTCTATTTCTCTCTCTATATATCGAGTGTATTCTTGTGAGTATTTTGATATCTTGAGTGTTGCTATACGGTGCAAGTTCGTTCAGCGTTATTCCAGTCAGGAGTACTGCTCTTTTGAGGTAATGGATAGTAAGGGATATTGTCGTAAGGGATGTTATTTCTTCTTAAATGATATTATTTTCTCCAATATCATTATGCCGAAGTATTGATCTGAACTTTTTATAAAATTTGAAACTTTTCATGTCGGGGTTACTATTCATGAGTTACTATTCATGAGTTACTATTCACGAGTTATTATTCATGAGTTACTATTCACGAGTTACTATTCAGGAGTTACTATTCACGAGTTACTATTCATTGGTTACTATTCACGAGTTACTATTCTTGACAAAATTGGTTTCTTTTTCTAACCAAATTATAGTTGATTTATGAATATTACTTTTGAGATTAAAACTATATGTTGATCATATTATTTTTTTATCATATATAATATTTTTATAACCCTAATGATGATATTTCTCTTTGACTTGAGTGTAAAGATTGGTAGATTATTGGTATGATCATGACTAGGGTTCTCTTTGTCCAGTAGTGAAAAGTTGAATTGTGACTGGTATGATCATGACCATTGAATTTATAATTGAATATCTTTAGCTTAAGTGCAAAGGTGAAATGATCAACATGGTTATAATTATTGGTTATATAAATTCTGAAATGATTATATATTTCTTTGAGATAATAATATATTTGGCCTGTAGTGCAAATATGAACTATTGAGGAATATCTTTGGCCTGTAGTGCAAAGATGAGTTGTTGATGAATATCTTTGGCCCGTAGTGCAAAGATGACTTGTTGTTGAATATCTTTGGCATGTAGTGTAAAGATGAACTGTTGATGAATATCTTTGGCCCGTGATGCAAAGATGAATTTATTAGTATGATTATGAACAGGAACTGTGATTTGGTATAACCATGATCTTTGATGTTTCAGGTAAAGACAGGTGATGAAAATTATCTTCGTCTTGGATGCGAAATTTAGAATCACAATTATGATTATGAATTATTCATATGATTGTGGAAAGGAACTATTGATTGATGTTACATGGATAAAACATTCTTGGTGGACTTTTAACGTGGAGAAGATAATAGACTTTATAGTCTATTTGACTCTTCTAATGGATTGCTCGTTCCGCTGCAACTATGGTTGAAAAGTTTTATCATCTACCATATGTTCTAAATCTCTGATTTATTACTGTTGAAGACTATTGATAATTTATCTTTAGTCATGATATTCTTTACTGAGCTAGTTGTGCTCACCCTTTTGCTTCACAATTCCTTTCAGGTAATAAAAGTGTAGCTGGGTCGAGCGAGGGATAACAAGGGAATAGAACGGTGGTCTATAGATATTGAGGGTGAGGTGAATTTAACCTGGAAGGGTGTTTTGCCACTATCTTACAGGATGTATAATGACATACAACCTCGTGTCATCATAAGACAAGGTTGTGCTCATCCACTTGCTGAGTATATTTATGAGCACTACCTATATAATCTTGGTATTTGGTTGAAGTATAATTCTCAATTAGAGACAGTGGAGATAATGATATGTCAAGAGAAGACTCGCCATTGGGAAGAATATGATAGTAATCTTCTCATTTTTCTTTGGGATCTATTGGGTCAACTAAGGATAATTCTGTGGCCATATGATGTCTATCATAACCTAGAAGCATGGCCTCCCATGTATGAGGGTTTCCTTGAGCACTTCCCAAAGATTCTAATTTTTAAAACAGTTTTTGACTATACCTTTATGTAAGGTGTCATTGTGACGTGCTATCCAAGGTTGGGACATGAGTCACAGTTGGTATATATTTGTACCCAAACTCATAGCATATGTGTTGTTGTATTTTGCACGACAATTGTTGTAATAAAGTTGTAGTTGTTATCTGTACCATGTATTTGGCGACTCAAAATGGGTTAGATGGAATGGACCTATTTTGGGGTCGTTACATTTGGTATCAGAGCTTAGAGATATGATCTCTGGCGGAGATCGGGAAATAGGACTAGGAGGGGAGAGACGAGTAAATCCTTCGCTAGTGTGTCCTACCTAAGCTTATTTGTTGGTCAGTCATAATATCGGGATATTATGTGATATGTTAATTTGTTAAATTAACCTTTATTTTTGAAGCTGTATTCTAGAATGATATCTGAAATACAGGAGATGAGCAATGGAGAAATCATGATGACAAGAAAGATGGAATCCGAAATGAAAGTAAGGTATTCTCAACTCTTTGAAATACCAGGTACGTAAATTTCGGGGACGAAATTTCATAAGGAGGGGAGATTGTAAGACCCCGAATTTTATGAAATAAAAGTATTCAATTTTTCTTATAATTACAATTCAGTAATTAGTTAAATTGATAAAAAGGTTAAAGTTAAGGGTGATATATGAAAATTTTTAAAATAAGCAAGTGGTTATAAAATATTCATTGTTGTCGGGGAATATTCGCTTGGTCGTGGAATATTCTTACTATCGGAGAATATTCGTACGACGGCGCAGTCTTTTGTGGGCCCCGTAACGGAAAGCGATTGGATGAAGAAAACGACAAGAGTAAGTTGTTTATAAATAACGGCGTAGTTGTTACCGTTAACACTGTTGGAATAACCGGTGGTTAAAACACAGTAATACGCGTTGTTGCACAGTAGCACACGGTATTGCACCAATTATTAATTTTTACGTAAGAAGGCATTACTCAATAATTGTTACAGTAATTACTGTTCAGTATTTTATTTTATTGATTCAATAATTGCTGCGTTGATATTTTATATTACTGTTGTTTTAATAATTGCCACTACACAATATTTTCTATTTTCAGAGAGATAATTCATATTATCTGAATAATATTATTAGATAACATTATTGGCAATGTCTAGAAAGTTCTGTCTAAGGAGAGGTTTGGTCATCTAATTGCGCGCCAGTAAGGATAGATCCTTATTGGAAAGCCCCCTCTTTCCTGGGAATTGCCTGGTTGCCGGTACTGTGATTCTGTAATATTATTTGTGAATAATTAATTATTGATTTATATGATGAGGAAAATATTGATTTTATGTGGATATAGATGGAGAAAATTTTTAAATGTGACAATTGTTGAAAATTAATATTTTATCTTTTTCTGATAAAATAATTCATTTAAATATATTATTTTAATAATATATTAACAGTGATATTTTTACAATGAATGTGGGATATATGAGTATATGAGGAGGAAGAGTATTTTTGTTGGATTAAATGTTTAACACATGTTTTGTGTGTTGGTGGACACAATTCTTGACCGAAAATTTATTATAGACTGTAAAATCATCCGTTTATGGATTTCAGTCAATTTCTGTTTGGAATTTAGAAAAACTTTCTTCTGCAAAGTTGTAGAGAATTGAATTTCCTATAAAAACACGCGAGATTCGAATTTTCTGATAAAAGGGCTATTTATTACGAATTATTGAAGTTCCGGATTATTGAGTTTGAATTGATTTTTGTTACAAAAATTGTTTAAAACATGTTTTGCATTTTTGGTGCATTTGTGTGAAAAATATGTTTTTGATGTGGTGGGCTAAGGAAAATTTGGTTATAAATATATTATTATATTCAATTTTCTACTTTGGTGTTCTAAGCAATTTCCTATAAATAGGGTGCTTAGGTTAGAATTGAAAATCACTCCAGAAACTGAAGTTTTCTCTCTATTTCTCTCTCTATATATCGAGTGTATTCTTGTGAGTATTTTGATATCTTGAGTGTTGCTATACGGTACAAGTTCGTTCAGCGTTATTCCAGTCAGGAGTACTGCTCTTTTGAGGTAAGGGATAGTAAGGGATAGTAAGGGATATTGTCGTAAGGGATGTTATTTCTTCTTAAATGATATTATTTTCTCCAATATCATTATGCCGAAGTATTGATCTGAACTTTTTATAAAATTTGAAACTTTTCATGTCGGGGTTACTATTCATGAGTTACTATTCATGAGTTACTATTCATGAGTTATTATTCATGAGTTACTATTTACAAGTTACTATTCATGAGTTACTATTCATGAGTTACTATTCATTGGTTACTATTCACGAGTTACTATTCTTGACAAAATTGGTTTCTTTTTCTAACCAAATTATAGTTGATTTATGAATATTACTTTTGAGATTAAAACTATATGTTGATCATATTATTTTTTTATCATATATAACATTTTTATAACCCTAATGATGATATTTCTCTTTGACTTGAGTGTAAAGATGGGTAGATTATTGGTATGATCATGACTAGGGTTCTCTTTGTCCAGTAGTGAAAAGTTGAATTGTGACTGGTATGATCATGACCATTGAATTTATAATTGAATATCTTTAGCTTAAGTGCAAAGGTGAAATGATCAGCATGGTTATAATTATTGGTTATATAAATTCTGAAATGATTATATATTTCTTTGAGATAATAATATATTTGGCCTGTAGTGCAAATATGAACTATTGGGGAATATCTTTGGCCTGTAGTGCAAAGATGAGTTGTTGATGAATATCTTTGGCCCGTAGTGCAAAGATGACTTGTTATTGAATATCTTTGGCATGTAGTGTAAAGATGAACTGTTGATGAATATCTTTGGCCCGTGATGCAAAGATGAATTTATTAGTATGATTATGAACAGGAACTGTGATTTGGTATAACCATGATCTTTGATGTTTCAGGTAAAGACAGGTGATGAAAATTATCTTCGTCTTGGATGCGAAATTTAGAATCACAATTATGATTATGAATTATTCATATGATTGTGGAAAGGAACTATTGATTGATGTTACATGGATAAAACATTCTTGGTGGACTTTTAACGTGGAGAAGATAATAGACTTTATAGTCTATTTGACTCTTCTAATGGATTGCTCGTTCCGCTGCAACTATGGTTGAAAAGTTTTATCATCTACCATATGTTCTAAATCTCTGATTTATTACTGTTGAAGACTATTGATAATTTATCTTTAGTCATGATATTCTTTACTGAGCTAGTTGTGCTCACCCTTTTGCTTCACAATTCCTTTCAGGTAATAAAAGTGTAGCTGGGTCGAGCGAGGGATAACAAGGGAATAGAACGGTGGTCTATAGATATTGAGGGTGAGGTGAATTTAACCTGGAAGGGTGTTTTGCCACTATCTTACAGGATGTATAATGACATACAACCTCGTGTCATCATAAGACAAGGTTGTGCTCATCCACTTGCTGAGTATATTTATGAGCACTACCTATATAATCTTGGTATTTGGTTGAAGTATAATTCTCAATTAGAGACAGTGGAGATAATGATATGTCAAGAGAAGACTCGCCATTGGGAAGAATATGATAGTAATCTTCTCATTTTTCTTTGGGATCTATTGGGTCAACTAAGGATAATTCTGTGGCCATATGATGTCTATCATAACCTAGAAGCATGGCCTCCCATGTATGAGGGTTTCCTTGAGCACTTCCCAAAGATTCTAATTTTTAAAACAGTTTTTGACTATACCTTTATGTAAGGTGTCATTGTGACGTGCTATCCAAGGTTGGGACATGAGTCACAGTTGGTATATATTTGTACCCAAACTCATAGCATATGTGTTGTTGTATTTTGCACGACAATTGTTGTAATAAAGTTGTAGTTGTTATCTGTACCATGTATTTGGCGACTCAAAATGGGTTGGATGGAATGGACCTATTTTGGGGTCGTTACATTTGGTATCAGAGCTTAGAGATATGATCTCTGGCGGAGATCGGGAAATAGGACTAGGAGGGGAGAGACGAGTAAATCCTTCGCTAGTGTGTCCTACCTAAGCTTATTTGTTGGTCAGTCATAATATCGGGATATTATGTGATATGTTAATTTGTTAAATTAACCTTTGTTTTTGAAGCTGTATTCTAGAATGATATCTGAAATACAGGAGATGAGCAATGGAGAAATCATGATGACAAGAAAGATGGAATCCGAAATGAAAGTAAGGTATTCTCAACTCTTTGAAATACCAGGTACGTAAATTTCGGGGACGAAATTTCATAAGGAGGGGAGATTGTAAGACCCCGAATTTTATGAAATAAAAGTATTCAATTTTTCTTATAATTACAATTCAGTAATTAGTTAAATTGATAAAAAGGTTAAAGTTAAGGGTGATATATGAAAATATTTAAAATAAGCAAGTGGTTATAAAATATTCATTGTTGTCGGGGAATATTCGCTTGGTCGTGGAATATTCTTACTATCGGAGAATATTCGTACGACGGCGCAGTCTTTTGTGGGCTCCATAACGGAAAGCGATTGGATGAAAAAAACGACAAGAGTAAGTTGTTTATAAATAACGGCGTAGTTGTTACCGTTAACACTGTTGGAATACCCGGTGGTTAAAACACAGTAATACGCGTTGTTGCACAGTAGCACACGGTATTGCACCAATTATTAATTTTTACGTAAGAAGGCATTACTCAATAATTGTTACAGTAATTACTGTTCAGTATTTTATTTTATTGATTCAATAATTGCTGCGTTGATATTTTATATTACTGTTGTTTTAATAATTGTCACTACACAATATTTTCTATTATCAGAGCAATAATTCATATTATCTGAATAATATTATTAGATAACATTATTGGCAATGTCTATAAAGTTCTGTCTAAGGAGAGGTTTGGTCATTTAATTGCGCGCCAGTAAGGATAGATCCTTATTGGAAAGCCCCCTCTTTCTTGGGAATTGCCTGGTTGCCGGTACTGTGATTCTGTAATATTATTTGTGAATAATTAATTATTGATTTATATGATGAGGAAAATATTGATTTTATGTGGATATAGATGGAGAAAATTTTTAAATGTGACAATTGTTGAAAATTAATATTTTATCTTTTTCTGATAAAATAATTCATTTAAATATATTATTTTAATAATATATTAACGGTGATATTTTTACAATGAATGTGGGATATATGAGTATATGAGGAGGAAGAGTATTTTTGTTGGATTAAATGTTTAACACATGTTTTGTGTGTTGGTGGACACAATTCTTGACCGAAAATTTATTATAGACTGTAAAATCATCCGTTTATGGATTTCAGTCAATTTCTGTTTGGAATTTAGAAAAACTTTCTTCTGCAAAGTTGTAGAGAATTGAATTTCCTATAAAAACTCGCGAGATTCGAATTTTCTGATAAAAGGGCTATTTATTACGAGTTATTGAAGTTTCGGATTATTGAGTTTGAATTGATTTTTGTTACAAAAATTGTTTAAAACATACTCTGTTTAAAACATACTCTTTATTTTTGTTCAATATTATCTTGAAATAATATTTTCTTCCATACTCTGTAGTATGTAAGTAATATTATTTCGTTTCAAATTTTGAATTTTATACTCGTTTTGTTAAAATTTTGGCTTCTATAATCCTTGAAATTAGTTGAATATCCTTGATATTTGTAATTCATCCAGTATCTTTTCATGAAATTATTATTCTGAGCATTTTTGATAAGTTTTAACTTTTTCATGCCGGAGTACTATTCACAGGTTATTATTCCCAAAGTACTATTCACGGGGTACTATTAACTCAAGTACTATTCACCCGGGGTACTATTCATAATAAAAATTGATTCGTTTTCGGTCTAAATTATTTTTGGTACAATATTATTCTTGAAGTTTATTCCACAAAGCAGTATGTTGACAATTTGGATGTTATTGATTTCTGGATAAATTAAATTATAAATCTTTAAAAATTTATCCTTGAACTTGTTTTATTGAATTCTTATATCATTGTCATCATCCTCATGTATATATTATGTTGAAAGTCGTCTGTGGCCTGTAATACATAGATGGACTTGGTATGATTATGACCAGAGATTATTCGGTATAATCATGATCGTAATGTTACAAATAATGTTGTAAAAGTCCTCATTGGCCCGTAGTGCATTGATGGACAGTTGTTGGCATGATCATGACCATTGATGAATACACGAATATCCTTGGCCCGTAGTGCATGGATAATTTTGGTCGTGATACTAATGAATATCCTTGGCCGTAGTACAGGGATGATGTTGATTTTTTATTAAGCTGAGTCTCAGCGATAAAAGTGATGAAAAACCTTTTAAATCATAGAAGATAGTAGATTTTATTCTCTACTTGACTCTTCTAATGGATTGCTTGTTCCGCTGCAGTTAAACTTGATGTTTGTTATATTTTATCAGTTTAACACTGTTGATGGCTAACGATAAATTATTCTGCATTATCTTAGTCATAATATTTCTTACTGGGCTAGTTGAGCTCACCCTTTTGCTTTCATTATTCTCTTCAGGAAATGAGAACGTAGCCGGGACTAGTCGGAGAACGGAGTGACGGTCCAGATGATAGCATTAGTAGTCCTCGTTATTCTATAAACTAGTGTGATAATAAATGTATTGAGGACTTCTTTTGAGTTGAATACTGTCTAGAAGACAGTATTCGTATTAAAACTCTCAGTTTATGTTTGTCGTATTTTACACGACAGTTGTATTATTAAGTTGTATTTGAATTTTGTACCATGTATTTGGCGACTCAAGATGGGTGATGTATACCTAGTTTGGGGGCGTCACAGTTGGTATCAAAGCTTAGGGATATGATCCCTAGCTGAGATGAGAGACAAGAACTTGGAGGGGTTAGACGGGGAATTCCTTCGCTAGTATAACCTACCTAAGTTTATTTGGTATTTAATTGGTCGGTCAGAGTATAGGAAAAATATGTGACATGTCAATTAACCCTTTTTTTATGACAGTATTTGAAAATGACATCCGAGAATGTTGAGAATATCAATGGAGCACAGGAGACCGTTGAGTCTCCACAGATCAATAATCATGATAATGTGCATCAGGAAGACGACAATCCTCATGCAAACAATAACACTGACCAAATGATGAATGATGGAATGTTCAAAGGCTTTCTGCAATTCATGCAACATCAGGCAACAGAGACTCCTGTCCGAAATGCAGGCGGAAAAATTGGCAACTCTCGGACTCTCACTACTAAACAGTTCAAGGAGCTGGGACCGCCGGAGTTTTTTGGAGAGCCAAAATTACTTAAGGCGGAGACGTGGATAAATCAAATCAATAAGATATTTGATGTCTTGGGATGCTCCGGGAGCAAAAGGTTCCCTTTGCCACCTTCCTGTTGCGGGTAGAAGCAGATTACTGGTGGGAATCTGTAAAGCGTACTCAACCTGCTGCACGGAATATCTCTTGGGAGAAGTTCCAAGAACTGTTCAACGACAAGTACTTTCTCGAAAGTATTCGTCACATGAAGGAGGTAGAGTTCATCATGCTGGAGCAGAACAATATGACCGTGTCGCAGTACGAAGCTAAGTTTGTCGAATTGTCCCGGTTTGCATCCCACTTGGTTGATAATGAGGATAGAATGACGCGAATATTTCTAAGAGGTTTAAAACCTAAGATACGTCAATACCTAATTTCTCATAAACTGTGCTTGTATTCAGATGTTGTAAATAGGGCTCAGTTATTGGAACGTGATAATGAGTCATTCCAACCAAGAGAGAGCAGCCGGCAAAATGATAATACCAGTGGTAGCAGTCATCGAAGCGGTGACAACAAACGTGGAGGAAATCAACATGCCAGAAATGGTAACCACTTCAGTGGTAATCATGGCCAACACAATAAGAGTGGACATTTCAAGAAAAGGAGATTCAACAATGATGGAAAGACGTCAGCACCAGCACCCGTTGTTAAAGAAGAAGAACGACCACCTATCATATGCTTCAAATGCGGAGGGGAGGGACACATCAGTCCAAACTGCGCGATGCAGTCCAAAGCGTGTTATAATTGTGGAAGAGAAGGTTACCTAGCCTGATTTTATCGTGCACCAAAGACAAGTTCAGCTAGGATGGAGGCACCAAAGGCCGTCCTAGAAAAGTAAAAGTCAGTAGTTCAAGGGAGAGCGTTTGCCGTGACCTCCCAAATAGCAAGCAACCCGAACGAGGTCATCATGGGTAAGCTTATCATAAACTCTAGCGAAGTCTATACCTTATTTGATACCGGTTATACCCATTCTTTTATTTCTCCTACTTGCGCTCAACGTTTAAATTTGACTCCGGAGAAATTAGAATTTGACTTATCTGTTGAAACTCCGTTGGGAGAAACCTTCATTACATCCACTGTTTATAAGTCTTGTTTGGTTCAAATCGGTACCCTCACATTACCTGTCGATCTTATTTCATTAAAAATACTTGCATTTGACGTAATTCTAGGGATTGATTGGTTAACTACTCATCATACAAAAATTGATTATTTTCGTAAGGTTGTTAGCTTTCATATTCCTAGCCAACCTATTATGCGAATTCAAGCAACCAAACCATTAAAATCAATCACTGTCATCTCAAGCCATAAAACTATTTGTTTATTAAAAAACGGATGTCAAGCTTTCTTAGCTCATGTCACGGATTTAAACAAAAATACGTCAGTTTTGAATGATATTTCTATTGTTAATAAATTTCCTGACGTATTCCCTGAAGAACTTTCTGGCCTACCCCCAAAGCGTGAAATTGAATTTTGTATCGACCTTGAACCTTGTACAGTATCTCTGATTATTGATGCTTACGTAAGAAGTCACTCAGTTCATTTAATAATTGTCATAGTAGTTGCCGCACAGTATCTCATATTATTGATTCAATTATTGTCACAGTATCATCTGCATAATATTTTATATTATTAAATCAATAATTGAGACAACACAGTTATTCATATTATTATTTGTATTATTGACAATGTTTAGAAAGTTCTGTCGAGAAAATGAGTTAGATTATTTAATTGTGCGCTAATAAGGAGAAATCTTTATCGGAAAGCCCCCTCTTTTCTGGGAATGATCTGGTTGTCATTATTGTGAGTTATAATATTAATGATGAATAATTGTTAAAAGATTAAAATGTGTTTATTGAAGATAAGTGATTTGTGGTAAATATTTATTCATTTTTTAATATTAATAGAGGGGTTGTCATGAACTATTTGTTGTAAGTTTGACTTATTGCATGGACCCCCACTTACTCTTTTTTCAAAATCACTGGTAGAAAGTTGTCTCAGTTTTATTTTATTATTATTATAATAGTAATAAAATAAAAAAAATTATATAAAACAGAATACTTTTTATATTATATATAAAGTTATTTGTTTTAATAGATTATAATTAGAATATATTATATTTTATATAAAGTTTTTCTTTTATTAGAATATTTTATTGCACAGTGATGAATAGTAAAAATCAAAAAATTCGTCAAATTCATTCGTAAAAAATTTCCGTTCATCCGTGATTAAGTGCCCTACCATTCTCCTATAAATAGGATGTTTAGTTAAGAAATGAAAATCACACCAGAATCAGAGAATTCTTCTTCTATAATATTGTGCATATTTCTTTTAAGTATAAGGACACTTTGAGTGTAGCATATAATGAAAGATTTCCTTAAGAATATCTCCGCTATACCAGTCAGGTTTACTCTCCTACTAAGGTAAGGGGTATTATTTCTTTCGTATTCGTAAAGGATATTATTTTTGTTCAATATTCGTAAGGGATATTATTTTTGTTCAATATTCGTAAGAAATATTATTTTCTTCTATACTCTATAGTATGTAAGTGATATTATTTCGCTTCATATTCCTAAATTTACACTTACTTTGATAAGTATTACTTTTATAATCCTTGAAATTAAGAATATCCTTGAGTTTTGTGGTTCATCTAGTATCGTTTTATTGAAATATTGGTATAAACTTTCTTATTAAATTTTAATATTTTCATTTAGGGTACTATTCACTTTGATACTATTTCCTCGATGTACTATTCACGACAAAATTGGTTTCTTTTCTGTCCACATTATTTTTGATACATGAATATCATTCTTAAATTTATTCCATAATTAGTTATCATGTTGACAATTTGGACATTCTTGAACTCTGGATAAATTGAATTATAAATCTATAATATTTATCCCATATCTCACTTGATTGATTTCTTATATCATTGTCATCATCCTCATGCTTATATTGTGATGAAAGTCATCTTTGGCCCGTAGTGCATAGATGGACTATTGATTGGTATGATTATGACTAGGAATTATGTATTGGTATAATCATGACCTGTAATGTTACGGACAAATGTTGTGGTGAAAGTCCTCTTTGGCCCGTAGTGCATAGATGGACAGTTATTTGGCATGATCATGACCACTGGTGATACTAACGAATATCATTGGTCCGTAATGCATGAATAATTCGTTGATTTGAAATATTTATTGATTGGTGTTATAAGGATAAAATATTGATGATGGACTTTTAAATTATAGAATATAGTAGACATCATGCTCTACTTGACTCTTCTAATGGATTGTTATTTCTGCTGCAGTTGTTGATCTAAAACTTGTTGTCTATTGTATTCTATCAGATTTTTCTCTGTTGAGAACTAAGGATAATTTGTTCTACATTATCTTAGTCATAATATTCTTTACTGGGCTAGTTGAGCTCACCTTTTTCCTTTTGGTTCCATTGTTCTTCTCAAAAGGCGAGAATGTAACTGGGACTAGTCGGGGAGTGGAGTAATGGTCCAAGATGGTTATTTTAGTAATCCTCGCTATTTTAAAAAATAATGTGACAATAATTGTAATGAGGATTTTATTTGAGTTTGGAGATTGTCTACGAGACAATATTTGTATTAAAACTCACAGCGTATGTTTTGTCGTATTTTATACGATAATTAATAGTTGTATAAATGAAGTTTGTATTTGAATTCTGTACCATGTATTTGGCGACTCAGAATGGGTTGTGTGGACCTTTTTGGGGGCATCAAAGTTGGTATCAGAGCTTAGGGATATGATCTCTGGCGGAGATCTGAGGTTAGAACTAGGAGGGGAGAGTCAAGTAAAACCTTCTCTAGTATGTCCTACCTAAGCTTATTTGTTATTTAATTGGTCGATCGGGATATAGGGATAATATGTGACATATCAATTTCGTTAATTAACTCTTGTTTTGTGGCAGTATTTAAGAATGACATCTGAAAATTAAGAGATGAACTCATATAGAGTTTTAAGTGATGAATCGAGAAGATTCATTTAAAGAATAAATATTAGAGTATAATATCTTGTTATAACAAAGATTTTTATTGGGGAGTACTAATTAAATTATTAAACTTGATTGTAGGATGTCAGGCGAAGAAGAATTTAGAGATATCCATATGATGAGTGAAGAATTAATAGTTACACCTGAGCTAGTCGCAGAGGTAGCAGCTGAGAGTGAGGAAGAAGAGGAACCTGAGGAGGCTTTATTAGGAGAATTTTATGATCGAAATATAGAACTGCAAGATCGTATTCGTGAGTTAGAAGAGCAGGGTGAAGAACGGTAGGCGGTTGTGGAATAAATAGATGCAACAATTCAAGATTTTGCTACCCGATATGTGATGCTTGAACAGAAGCTCTCTTTGGCAGAGTATATGATAATAGAGCTGAAATCTGTGAATGCAAATGATAAAGATCATTTGAAAGAAGAAACAACTAAACGAGTGAGAATAGAGGATGCATGGGTAAAAGTCGCACGACGCGTTGATATTGTAGAAAGAAAAGTCAGATCTAAGAAGGCTAAAATAGATAACATATATTTCTCTTTTTGGACAGCAATTGGGAGAACCCAACATCGAGTTTTGAATTACCCTATACAGAGAGGTCAACCCCAATTCGATATGGATCGAAGATTAATAATTAAGATAATGGATCAGGAGTACGACGAAGCAGTTGAGGGTGGAATATGCCCTATAGCGAAGTCAATTCTAGCGATAATGATGAGACCAAAGGCTATCCCGAACAAGTCAAAGTCGGTGGTTCAAGGGAAAGCGTTTGTCATGACTTTCCAAAAAACGAGGAACTGTTGGGTAAAATTTAGTTACGCATAACACGCAAGTATACGTGGTCAACAAGTAATAAGTTGTAAGTAGAGTATTGTTCCCACGAGGAATTGTTTAATAAAAATCACCAAGTACTAACCCATAACCAACTCAATCTTATTTAAACGAATGAATTTCAAATTATATAATTAAACTACTGTTAAATTCCACTAGTTAAATTAAGATTACGGAGATTTAAAATTACAACTTCACTTATTGCTTCATTTAAGTTAACACACTTCTCATCAATTATTCTCTATCCTGAATTGTTAATCAAGAATATTAAAGCAGATAAAATCACCTCTCGATGCATAATACCCATACTCACTTAAATTCACAGATGATAGAATTAAGTAAGACACCCTAATTAACTAATTCACTATATCTCTATATAAATTATAATTAAAAAGGATTTAAAGCACACATTTTCTATAAGATTACATATGGCGTAAAGGCATATCTCTATCCTAAACACAAATCATGAATTTTATCTGTGCAGAAATCACAAACACATGCTATCATGATCAAATCTAAATCTATACTCCTCTTCTGATTTCATATAGATTATCACGGTAATTGATGGCTAATCAATTAAACAATTAAGTCCAAATCACAATAGACAATCCTCACAATAGAACATAATAATTGATAGCGAAGTATATTAAAATAAACTACACAATAAGATCCATTGTAATCTCAAACAAAGAATTAGTTCATTGAATTAAAACTAAGAATCCACACTTGAATACACATTAAAAGATAAGAATAAGATTAGAATGAAGAATAAATCTGTTGTCAGCAAATTTTCCTCTTCCTCAAGCTCCTACTCTTGATCTTCAATGGTCTCCAAGTTGCTTCAATCTCCAAAACTAATAAGAACTAGGGTTTTGATTTAATCTACTCTAATCTAATCTGATGGAATCCTCTCTCTCCTTCTCCTAATCCTTATGATTCTCCTCCTTTTATATGCCTCTTTATATGTTTTTAAGTCCTCCTGGAAGTCCTTGAGTCAATCAGCTCGAACCAATCCTTCTTGAACTCATATTCTGACAAAAATGACTTTTTCTGCGTGTACCCCCGCCCCGGCGGGGTTTTTCTATTGTCTAGGCCCGCCCCGACTGGCTATGCTACAATTTTTACCTCAGTACCCCAGCCCCGACGGGGGCTTTGTGTGTATAATGCCCGCCCTGGCTGGGGTCCTTTTTCGAAAAGTTTTTGCTCTGACATCCTTTAGGAAAATGGCCATAACGTTTTTGTCTGAACTCTGATTTTGATGATTCAAGATGTTTCGTAAAGCAAAGACGTAGATCTACAACTTTCATTCTTTGAGTTTTTTGAAATAAGGGCTGGAGCAATGCTGAAATTGGCTGTGAAGTGGCTGCTATGTAAATGGCAAGCCGAAAATGCAAATTTAGCAACCCCAAACGTCGATTCAAGTAGCTTTTGTCCCAATTCCTATAAAACAACATGAAACATGCATGAATAGACACAAACACTTAAAAACTTCCAAAAAATTAAGCTCAAATACACTCAATTAATGGGTATACAACCCACTCATCAGGACCCAAACGAAGTTATCACGGGTAAGTTAATCATAAACTCTTGCGAAGTTTATACCTTATTAGATACCGGTTCTACCCATTCTTTTATTTCACCTGCTTATGCTCAACGTTTAAACTTGACCCCTGAGAAATTAAACTTTGACTTATCTGTTGAAACTCCGTTAAGAGAAACCTTCATTACATTCACTGTTTATAAATCTTGTTTGATTCAAATCGACACTTTCACATTACCTGTTGATCTCATCTCTTTGAAAATACTTGTATTTGATGTGATTTTAGAGATTGATTGGTTAACTACTCATCATGCTAAAATTGATTATTTTCGTAAGGTCGTTAGTTTTCATATTTCTAACTAACCTATTATGCGAGTTCAAGCAACCAAACCACTAAAGTCAATCACTGTCATATCAAGCCATAAAGTCATTCGTTTATTGAAAAATAGATGTCAAGCTTTCTTAGTCTATGTCACGAATTTTAACAAAAATACGACAGATTTAAATGATATATCTGCTGTTAATGAATTTCCTGACGTATTTTCCGAAGAACTTTCTGGCCTACCCCAGAGTGTGAAATTGAATTTTGTATTGATCTTGAATCAGGTACAAAATTCATTTTCAAAACCCCATATTGAATGGGTTCTATTAAACTTCAGGAGTTAAAAACCTAACTACAGGAGTTGTTAGACATTAGTTTCATTCGACCTAGTACATCTCCTTGGGGTGCTCCTATTTTATTCGTAAAGAAGAAAGATGGGAGTAAGCGACTTTGTATTGACTATCGGGAGTTGAATCATGTCACCATCAAAAATAGGTACCCGTTACCTCACATTGATGACCTGTTTGACCAGTTGCAAGGTGCTCAATTATTCTCAAAGATCGATCTCCATTCTGGATATCATCAGTTAAATATTGAAACTGATGACATTCCAAATACTGTCTTTAGAACTCGATACGGGCATTACGAATTTTTAGTTATGTCTTTTGGATTGACCAATGCCCACGCTGCCTTCATAGATATGATGAACCGAGTATTCAAGGAATATTTGGATTATTTTGTGGTTGTCTTTATTGATGACATCCTAATATACTCCAAAAGTCTCAAATATTTCTTCACCCAAAACGAACGTAACATGCGCCAAAGACGTTGGCTCGAGCTGTAGAAAGATTACGAACATACCATTCAATATCATACTGGAAAAACGAACGTGGTAGCTGGCGCGTTGAGTAGAAAATCGTATGCGGGTACGAGTGCGATGTTGTTAACACGAAGACCCATTTTATATGACTTACAAAGGATGGAGATAGAGTTAAAGACTCCAGGGACTCACGTCAAGATAATAAATATACGAGTAGAACTGACTTCAATCGATAAAGTTAAAGTTGCTCAAGCTACATACCTAGAGCTGATGAATATGAAGAAGAAGGTACAAGAAGGTGTTATTCCAGAAGTAGGAATTGACGAAGAGAGAAAAGCTCAACCCTCGATTCATTGGTCCATTTGAAATCCTCGATAGAGTAGGAACTGTGGCCTATAGACTCGCCTTACCGCCAAGTATGTCTCGTGTTCATAACGTTTTTAACATAGCTATGTTACGTAAATATGTGGAAAACCCAAACCGTATTATTGAATTAAAACTAGATGAGATAGCGGAAGATTTAACGAATAAGGACATACCTGTCAAGATCTTGGATTAGAACAAACATATTCTATGCTCAAAGGTTATACCTCAAGTCAAAGTTTTATGGAGAAACCATAAAATTGAGGAAATGACCTGGGAGTTAGAATCTGAAATGAAAATAAGGTATCCTCACCTCTTCGGCATACCAGGTACGTACATCAATTTCGAGGATAAAATTTCATAAGAAGGGGAGGTTGTAAGACCCCAACTTTTTATGAATAAAGATTTAATTTTCTCTAAATATTATTTTGAATAAAAAGGTGTGATTTGATATAATGGTATAGTTATGGGTGATATGTGCAAATTTTGTAAAGTAAGCAAGTTGTCATAAAATATTCATTTGGTCGGGAAATATTCTTTTTGTTTGGAATATTCGTACGACGACACAATCATTGGTGAACCCCACATAACGGAATAACTGTCGGACATAAAAAGCGACAGAAATAACCTTTTTATAAAAAATAACGGTAAAACTTTTACCGTTAACTGTTGAAATACCCGGTGATAAAAGTACAGTAATACGCGTGGTTGCACAGTAGCACAATGTATTGTATAGTAGCTCTGATTATTGATGCTTACGTAAGAAGTCACTTAGTTCATTTAATAATTGTCACAGTAGTTGCTGCATAGTATCTCATATTATTGATTCAACTATTTTTAAAGTACCATCTGCACAATATTTTATATTATTAAATCAATAATTGAGACGACACACTTATTCATATTATTATTTGTATTATTAACAATGTCTAGAAAGTTCTATCGAGGAAAGGGGTTAGATTATTTAATTGTACGCCAATAAGGATAAATCCTTATCGGAAAGCCCCTTTTTTCTGGGAATGATCTGATTATCAATATTATGAGTTATAATATTAATGATGAATAATTATTAAAAGATTAAAATGTGTTTATTGAATATAAGCGATTTGTGAGAAATATTTATTTAATTTTTAATATAAATAGAGGGGTTCTCATGAAGTATTTGTTGTAATTTTGACTTATTAGATGGACCCCAACTTACTCATTTTTCAAAATTACCGGTAGAAAGTTATCTCAATTTTGTTTTATTATTATTATAATAGTAATAAAATAGAATTTTTTTTATATAAAACATAATACTTTTTATATTATATATAAAGTTATTTTTTTATTAGATTATAATTAGAATATATTATATTTTATATAAAGTTTTTGTTTTATTAGAATATTTTATTGCACAGTGATGAATAGTAAAAATTAGAAAATTCACTGAATTCGTCAGTGAAAAATTTATGTTCATCCGTGATTATTTTCTTAAATAGTACCCTGTCATTCTCCTATAAATAGGATGCTTAGTTAAGAAATGAAAATCACACCAGAATCAGAGAATTCTTCTTCTATAATATTGTGAGTATTTCTTTTGAGTATAAGGACACTTTGAGTGTAACAAATAGTGAAAGATTTCCTCAAGAATATCTTCGCTATACCAATCAGGTTTACTCTCCTACTAAGGTAAGGGGTATTATTTCTTTCGTATTCGTAAGGGATATTATTTTCGTTCAATATTCGTAAGGGATATTATTTTTGTTCAATATTCGTAGGAATATTATTTTCTTTCATACTCTATAGTATGTAAGTGATATTATTTCGTTTCATATTCCTAAATCTACACTTATTTTGATAAGTATTGCTTCTATAATCCCTGAAATTAGTAGAATATCCTTGAGTTTTGCGCTTCATCTAGTATCGTTTTATTGGAATATTGGTCTGAACTTTCTTATTAAATTTTAATATTTTTATTTGGGGTACTATTCACGACAAAAATGAATTTTTTTTCTGTCCAAATTATTTTTGATACATGAATATCATTCTTAAATTTTACTTCACAATTAGTTATCATGTTGACAATTTGGACATTCTTAAACTATGGATAAATTGAATTATAAATCTCTAATATTTATTCTTGATCTCACTTGATTGATTCCTTATATCATTGTCATCATCCTCATGCTTATATTATGGTGAAAGTCATCTTTGGCCCGTAGTGCATGGATAATTCGTTGATTTGAAATATTTATTAATTGGTGTTACATGGATAAAATATTGATGATTGACTTTTAAATCATAGAAGATAGTAGACATCATGCTCTACTTAATTCTTCTAATGGATTGTTATTTCCGCTGGAGTTGTTGATCTAAAACTTGTTGTCTATTGTATTCTATCAGATTTTTTTATGTTGAGGACTAATGATAATTTGTTCTACATTATCTTAGTCATAATATTTTTCACTGGGCTAGTAGAGCTCACCCTTTTCTTTTTGGTTCCATTATTCTTTTCAGGAGACGAGAATGTAGCTGGGACTAGTCGGGGAGTGGAGTAATGGTCCAAGATGGTTATTTTAGTAATCCTCACTATTTTGAAAAATAATGTGACAATAATTGTAATGAGAATTTTATTAGAGTTTGTATATTGTCTACGAGACAATATTTGTATTAAAACTCACAGTGTATGTTTTGTCTTATTTTACATGACAATTAATAGTTGTATAAATGAAGCTTGTATTTGAATTATGTACCACGTATTTGGCGACTCAGAATGGGTTATGTAGACCTATTTTGGGGGAGAAACACAACATATCATTTAATAATAATTTTCTTTTATTAATTCTTATTTTAATAATTCTCAAAAATTTGGATTATTACACAAATAATATATCAAATTTTTTGTATCAATGAGATATATTACAACATATTATTCAATTCACAAAAGAAAGTCAAAAATCAAGCAGATCTAGGTCTGAACAAACGCAGCGTTGACTTCCTTTTGGGAAAGGGTTTATATCTTGTCCGAATTCTAATTGCAGTATAGGGACTGGTTGGATAAGAGATTTTTGCACAACAATCCCTAGAGATAATAACAACAACAACATAGAATCATCAATTGCAGCAGCCATTGATGATAAGTATCAGCAACAACAAACAACAATTATCCCAAAAAGTCTACCCAAATTGGGAGGCCTTTTTTCTAGTGGATGAAGAAGCAGCAGGAACCCATCCACTTCTCGCCTGCGCTGCCGGACTTTTGCACAACCACCAGTCGCAGCTAATGACGACAACAGCCTCCGTGTTAGTCCTAAACTCCGACGTAAAATTACTCCAAATACACCACCCAAATCATCTTCCACCGCAAAAACCCCTAGAATCTAAAATTTAACATAATATAAACCCAATAAATTCACATAAGTGTAGAAAATCATCACTCTTCATTCTTGTTTTGATTTTGATTTGGTTCTGTTTTTTATTTTGTTTTGTTTTTTATTTTTATGTTTATTTATTAATATGTTTTAATATTTTTAATAGTATGTTTGTTTTATGTTTAATCCTAAATTTAATGATTTCATTGTATTAATATTAATTTTTAAAATGAAAATAATAATTAAAAGAAAGGAAAAGAGATAAAAGAAAAGAAAAAATTATAAAGAAAATGAATTAAAATATTTATTTTAATTTTATTATTATTTTAATCATTTTTTGCCACATAATTAATGATTTTATTTTTTTTTATTTTGTTTGTGTTGCCACATAAGAAAATAATTATTTTTTGATTTTTTTCAATGTCACGTCGGAAATTATTTGACATCCGTCCAAGAAATTGAACGGAATGACCCAATTAAAATTTTTAAAAAAGTTTAATGGGTCAATTGCATTTTTGTAAAGTATAGTGGCTCAATTCTTACAACTCAACGAACACAGTGACGTAAAGGTGCTTTTTGCCGTACCGCAACTAACCACAACTTCATCATGCTCGGTTGGTAGAAAAAAGGGAGAAGGTTTCAAAATGTCCCTGACTTTTATCGCGATGTCTACCGAGCACCTTATACTTTTTTTTATATAAAAGTACCCTTAACATTACACTTTTTGGGTCACTCATGCCCCTGTTGTAAGACCCCAAATTATTAATAAATGAAATTTAATTCATCTATTTATTATTTTGAAATAGTAAGGGTTGATTTGATTAATGTGGTTAGTTATGGGTAAAATGCGCAAATATTTTAAATAAGCAAGTGGTCCTAAAATATTCATTATTGTCAGGAAATATTTGTTTGGTCGTGGAATATTCTTGTTGTCGGGAAATATTCGTACGACGGCGCAGCCTTGTGTGGGCCCCATAACAGAAAGCGATTGGATGAAAAAAACGACAAAAATAAGTTGTTTATAAATAACGGCATAGTTGTTACCGTTAATACTGTTGGAATACCCGGTGGTTAAAACACAGTAATACGCGTTGTTGCACAGTAGCACACGGTATTGCACCAATTATTGATTCTTACGTAAGAAGGCACTACTCAATAATTGTTACAGTAATTACTGTTTAATATTGTATTTTATTGATTCAATAATTGCTGCGTTGATATTTTATGTTACTGTTGTTTCAATAATTGTCACTACGCAGTATTTTTCATTATCGGAGCAATAATTCATATTATCTGAATAATATTATTAGATAACATTATTGGCAATGTCTAGAAAGTTCTGTCTAAGGAGAGGTTTGGTCATCTAATTGCGCGCCAGTAAGGAGAAATCCTTATTGGAAAGCTCCCTCTTTCCTAGGAACTGCCTGGTTGCCAGTACCGTGGTTCTGTAATATTATTTGTGTATAATTAATTATTAATTTATATGATGAGGAAAATAGTAATTTTATGTGGATATAGATAGAGAAAAATTTTAATGTGACAATTGTTGAAAATTAATATTTTATCTTTTTCTGATAAAATAATTCATTTAAATATATTATTTTAATAATATATTAATGGTGGTATTTTTACAATGAATGTGGGATATATGAGTATATGAGGAGGAAGAGTATTTTTATGGCATTAAATGATTAACACATGTTTTATGTGTTGGTGGACATAATTCTTGACCGAAAATTTATTATTGACTGTAAAATTGCCCGTTTGTGAATTTCGGTCAATTTCTGTTTGGAATTTGAAAAAACTTTCTTCTGTAAAGTTGTATAGAATTGAATTTCCTATAAAAACACGCAAGATTTGAATTTTCTGATAAAATAGCTATTTATTATGAATTATTGAAGTTCTGAAGTTCCGAAATAATTAATTTTTGGAAGTTTTATTTATTATTTTGAAGAAAAACGTTTTTTGGCATTTAAGTGGGCTAACATGTGATATAAATGGGCTGAGATCAGATGTCTAGAGGTGGGCTAAGGAAAATTTGATAAATATATTATTATTATATTAAATTTTCTGCTTTGGTGTTCTAAGCATTTTCCTATAAATAGGGTGCTTATGTTAGAATTGAAAATTACACCAGAAACACAAGTTTCTCTCTATTTCTCTCTCTATATCGAGCGTATTCTTGTGAGTATTTAATACTTTGAGTGTTGCTATACGGTGCAAGTTTCCTTCAGCACTATATCTAGTATTCCAGTCAGAAGTACCGTCTTTCCGAGGTAAGGAATGTTATTTCTTCTTAAATGATATTATTTTCTTCAATATCATTATGCCGAAGTATTGATCTGAATTTTTATCAAATTTAGAACTTTTCATGTCGGGTTACTATTCATGAGTTACTATTCACGAGTTACTATTCACCGAAAAATGAAATTTCCTTCTTTTCGTCCAGATATCTATTCTGGATACTAGCTTTGATTGTATCCATGTTTTGATCATTCTTGAATTTTACTTCACTATGATAAGGTATTTTTGGACATGGATAAATCGAAATACGAATCCTTAATATTTGTTATTTTGCTTCACTGGATTCGTTTTCTTTAAAATATTTTTCATCATCTTCAGTCTTAAATGATGATATAACTGAATATCTTTGGCCTGTAGTGCAAAGATGAATAATTTCTGATGAATATCTTTGGCCCGTAGTGCAAAGATGAATAGGTGTTGAGGTGAGTATGACCAACTGATGGATATCTTTGGCCTGTAGTGCAAAGATGACTATTTGATTCAAGATATTTATTGATTGTTGTTACAGGGATAAAATGTTGATGATGAGCTTTTAAATTCATAGATAATCGTAGATTTCATTCTCTACGTAACTTCTCTATGAATTATTATTTTTCGCTGTGAATATTGAATTAAAACTTGTTGTCTATTGTATTCTATTAAATTTTTCCATGTTGAAGACTAACGATAATTTGTTGTATATTATCTTAGTCATAATATTCTTTACTGGGCTAGTTGAGCTCACCCTTTTCCTTGTTGTTCCATTTTCTTCTCAGGAGGCGAGAATGTAGCAGGTACTAGTCGGGGTATGGAATGAAGGTTCTAGGAAGTTGTTTTAGTAGTCCTCACCATTTTTTTTGTAAAATATTGTTCCAATAATTGTAATGAGGACTTATTTGAGTGTGGATATTGTCTAGATGACAATATTTGTATTTACACTCACAATTTTTATGTTGTATTAATAAAGTTGTAGTTGTTTCTGTACCATGTTATTGACGACTCAGAATAGGTGTTGTATACCTGTTTTGGGGGCGTCACAGTTGGTATCAGAGCCATAAGTAAAGAGCCCCGAGCCTCTATCTGGTGACATCCTGTTGATGGGGAATGCACCGAAGCCAGACTCTCCGTAGGGGACGCCGTTCTGCGGTGGCAAGCTGATAGGTACCTTTGTGAGGTGCTGACACATGAGGGTGTCCAATGTCACAGTTGGTATCAGAGCTTAGGGATATGATCTCTGGCGGAGATCGGAGAATAGAACTAGGAGGGGAGAGACGAGTAAATCCTTCGCTAGTGTGTCCTACCTAAGCTTATTTGTTGGTCGGTCATAATATAGGGATATTATGTGATTTGTTAATTTGTTAAATTAACCCTTGTTTTATGGCAGTATTTGAGAATGTCGACTGAGAATGTTAACAGTGGAGTAAATGAAACCGTGGAGACACCTGTACTCACCAACGAGGAGAACGTGCAACAGGCTGGCAATGTTCCTCCTGTGAACAACACCACTGAGCAGACGGTGAACGATGAGATGTTTAGAAGCTTTTTGCAGTTCATGCAAAACCAGACTAAGGAGATTCCAATTCAAAATATAGGGAGAAACAATGGCAACGCACAGCTGGTCACAGCCAAGCAGTTCAAAGAGTTGGGACCACCAGAATTCTGGGGAAAGCCAGATCCGATTAAGGCGGAGACATGGGTCAATCAAATTACCAAGATATTTGATGTCTTGGGATGCACGGAGGAACAGAAGGTTCCATTCGCCACCTTTATGTTTCGTGGCGAGGCAGACTACTGGTGGGAATCTATGAAGCGTACCCATCCAGCCGCACTCAGCATGTCTTGGGAGACATTTCAGAAACTATTCAATGACAAGTACTTTCCTGAAAGTATTCGTCATATGAAGGAGGTAGAGTTTATTAGACTGGAGCAGAATAACATGACTGTGTCCCAGTACGAGGCGAAGTTTGCAGAGTTGTCCAGGTTTGTACCTCATTTGGTGGAGAATGAGGAACGTATGACACGGATGTTTCTGAGAGGTTTGAAACCCGGCATACGTCAATATCTCATTTCTCATAAATTTTCTCTCTATTCAGATGTTGTCAACAGGGCTCAATTGTTGGAGCGAGATAACGAGTACGGTCAACCGAGGGACCACAACCAGGATCATATCGATGACAACAGTCATCAGAACAATGATAACCAGCGGAGAAAGAAAAGTACAGACAAGAACGGCAACCACTCTGGTGTTAATCGTGGCTATGAAAATAGAAGAAGCGAGTCGGGAGGAGATTTTAAAAAGAGGAGATTCAACAATGATAATACGAAGACGTCAGCACCAGCAGCAACTGGTTCCAAGGGAGGAGAACGACCACCGGTCATATGCTATAAATGTGGAAAAGAGGGACATATCAGCCCAAACTGTCCACAACAGTTCAAGGTATGCTATAATTGTGGAAAGGAAGGACATATCGCTCGAGATTGTACGATAGCGAAACCAAGTTCAGCGGGGACGGTGACTCAAAAGGCTGCCCCAGAAAAGTCAAAGTCAACGGTTCCTGGAAGAGCGTTTGTCGTGACTGGTCAACATGCGAGGAACCCAAACGAGGTGATCACGGGTAAGCTAATCATAAATTCATGTGAAGTTTATACCTTACTAGATACCGGTGCTACCCATTCATTTATTTCTCTTGCTTGTGCTCAACGTTTAAACTTGACTCCGGAGAAATTAGACTTTGATTTATCTGTGGAGACTCCGTTAGGGGAAACTTTCATCACATCCACTGTTTATAAATCTTGTTTGATCCAAGTTGGCACCATCACCTTACCTGTTGACCTTATCTCTTTAAAGATACTTTCATTTGACGTGATTTTAGGAATTGATTGGTTAACTACTCATCATGCCAAAATTGATTGTTTTCGTAAGGTGGTTAGTTTTCATATTCCTAATCAACCTGTTGTTCGAATTCAAGCAACAAAGCCATTAAAATCAATCACTGTCATATCAAGTCATAAAGCCATTCGTTTATTGAAAAACGGATGTCAAGCTTTCCTAGCCCATGTTATGGATTTGAATAAAGACACGTCAAATTTGAATAATATTCCTGTTGTTAGTAACTTTCCTGACGTATTTCCTGAAGAACTTCCCGGTCTACCCCCAGAACGTGAAGTTGAATTCTTTATTGATCTTGAACCTGGTACAAAGCCCATTTCTAAAACCCCATATCGAATGGCTCCTATTGAACTTCAGGAGTTAAAAGTCCAACTACAAGAGTTGTTGGACATCGGCTTCATTCGTCCTAGTACATCTCCTTGGGGTGCTCCTGTTTTATTTGTAAAGAAGAAAGACGGGAGTATGCGACTTTGTATCGATTACCGAGAATTAAACCATGTCACTATCAAGAATAGGTATCCGCTACCTCGTATTGATGACTTGTTTGACCAGTTACAAGGAGCACAATTCTTTTCAAAAATCGATCTTCGTTCTGGATATCATCAGCTGAAGGTTAAAATTGAGGATATTCCAAAGACTGCCTTTAGAACTCGGTACGGGCATTATGAATTCTTAGTCATGTCTTTTGGATTGACTAATGCTCCTGCGGCTTTCATGGATATGATGAACCGAGTATTCAAGGATTATTTGGATCAGTTCGTTGTTGTCTTTATTGATGACATCCTTATATATTCCAAAAGCCGTGAAGATCATGAGCACCATTTGAAGCTGGTACTCCAAAGGCTGCGTGAAAACAAGCGATATGCTAAGTTAAAGAAATGCGAGTTCTGGCTTGAAGAAGTAGCATTCCTAGGGCACGTGGTGTCAAAACATGGAGTATCTGTGGACCCGGCGAAGATTGAAGTAATACAAAGCTGGGAGCAACCGAAGACGGTGACCGATGTACGTAGCTTTTTGGGCTTAGCTGGTTATTATCGGAGATTCGTAGAAGGGTTTTCTCGAATCGCTACCCCGTTAACTCAGCTGACTCGGAAAGATATCAAATTCGTATGGAGCGAAGAATGCGAGAAGAGTTTCCAAGAGCTTAATAGGAGACTCATTTCGGCACCTGTTCTGACAATACCATCTGGTTCGGATGGATTTGTTATCTACAGCGATGCTTCAGGTAAAGGGTTAGGATGTGTTCTCATGCAACGTGGGAAAGTCATAGCCTATGCCTCGCGACAACTTAAAGAATATGAGAGGAATTATCCTACTCATGATCTAGAGTTGGCAGCAGTCGTTTTCGCGCTAAAGATCTGGAGGCACTATCTATATGGGGAGAAAGTGGAGATATATTCAGACCATAAAAGCCTCAAATATTTCTTCACTCAGAAAGAACTCAACATGCGGCAACGACGTTGGCTCGAGCTGTTAAAAGATTACGACCACACTATTCAATACCATCCTGGAAAAGCAAACGTGGTAGCTGACGCGTTGAGTAGAAGATCATATGCAGGAACGAGTGCGATGATGTCAAGTATACGCGTAGAACCAACTTTAATCGATAAAGTTAAAGTTGCTCAAGCTACAGACCCGGAGCTGATGCGTATGAAGAAGAAAGTGCAAGAAGGTGCTATTCCAGAAGCAAGAATCGATGAAGAAGGAATACTTCGAGTCCACTCCAGACTTTGTGTTCCTAACGATTCTGATTTAAAGTACAAGATCATGATGGAGGCACACAATACACCATTTGTAATCCATCCTGGAAGTACTAAAATGTATCGTGATCTTCGACATACATTTTGGTGGAACAATATGAAGAGAGAGATTGCAAAGTTTATCTCGAGGTGTTTAACTTGTCAACGTGTAAAGGCGGAGCATCAAGTACCAAAGGGTCCATTGCAACCACTTGAGATTCCGAAATGGAAGTGGGAACACATTACCATGGATTTTGTTACGGGTCTTCCCACTGTTTCTCAATGCATAAATGCTATTTGGGTTATAGTTGATAGATTAACCAAGTCTGCTCATTTCTTGCCGATACGGGAGACTTATTCCCTTGAACGTCTTGCTAGTATGTACGTGAATGAGATTGTAAGGTTGCATGGCATGCCAGTATCCATAGTTTCGGATCGTGACCCAAGATTCACTTCAAGATTTTGGATTAGCTTGCAAAAAGCTATGGGCACGGATTTACGGTTCAGTTCGGCATACCATCCTCAAATAGACGGGCAATCAGAGAGGACTATTCAAAATCTTGAAGATCTATTAAGACTTTGTGTCCTCGATTTCAAAGGAAGTTGGGATAAGCACCTACCATTGGTGGAATTCTCCTACAACAACAGTTATCAGGCAAGTATAGGTGTAGCTCCCTTTGAAGCATTGTATGGACGAAAGTGTCGCTCTCCAGTATGTTGTGATGAGGTGGGAGAAGCAACGTTGTTGGGACCAGAGTTGGTACGAATGACTACAGAGAAGATCCAAACGATTCGACAACGTATACAAACGGCACAGGATCGACAAAAGAGTTATATGGATCTTCATCGAAAGGACGTGGAATTTGACATTGGGGATCATGTATTATTATGTGTAGCTCCATGAAAAGGAGTTACAAGATTTGGGAAGAGAGAAAAGCTCAATCCACGATTTATTGGTCCATTTCAGATTCTTGACCGAGTAGAAAATGTGGCCTATAGACTTGCGTTACCTCCAAGTATGTCTCGTGTTCATAATGTTTTTCATATATCTGTGCTTCGTAAATATGTGAAAGACCCGAACCATGTTATTGAGTTAGAACCGGACGAGATAGCTGAAGACTTAACGTACGAGGAGGTACCTGTCAAGATCATGGATAAGAAGGAGCATGTCCTACGCACGAAGGTCATACCACAAGTTAAAGTTTTGTGGAGAAACCATGCTATTGAGGAAATGACCTGGGAGTTGGAAACGGAAATGAAAGCGAGGTATCCTCATCTTTTCGAAACACCAGGTACGTATGTCAATTTCGAGGACGAAATTTCATAAGGAGGGGAGGTTGTAAGACCCCAAATTATTAATAAATGAAATTTAATTCCTCTATTTATTATTTTGAAATAGTAAGGGTTGATTTGATTAATGTGGTTAGTTATGGGTAAAATGCGCAAATATTTTAAATAAGCAAGTGGTCCTAAAATATTCATTATTATCGGGGAATATTTGTTTGGCCTTGGAATATTCTTGTTGTCGGGAAATATTCGTACGACGGCGCAGCCTTGTGTGGGCCCCATAACGGAAAGCGATTGGATGAAGAAAACGACAAAAATAAGTTGTTTATAAATAACGGCATAGTTGTTACCGTTAATACTGTTGGAATACCCGGTGGTTAAAACACAGTAATACGCGTTGTTGCACAGTAGCACACGGTATTGCACCAATTATTGATTCTTACGTAAGAAGGCACTACTCAATAATTGTTACAGTAATTACTGTTCAATATTGTATTTTATTGATTCAATAATTGCTGCGTTGATATTTTATATTACTGTTGTTTCAATAATTGTCACTACGCAGTATTTTTCATTATCGGAGCAATAATTCATATTATCTGAATAATATTATTAGATAACATTATTGGCAATGTCTAGAAAGTTCTGTCTAAGGAGAGATTTGGTCATCTAATTGCGCGCCAGTAAGGAGAAATCCTTATTGGAAAGCCCCCTCTTTCCTGGGAACTGCCTGGTTGTCAGTACCGTGGTTCTGTAATATTATTTGTGTATAATTAATTATTGATTTATATGATGAGGAAAATATTAATTTTATGTGGATATAGATAGAGAAAAATTTTAATGTGACAATTGTTGAAAATTAATATTTTATCTTTTTCTGATAAAATAATTCATTTAAATATATTATTTTAATAATATATTGATGGTGGTATTTTTACAATGAATGTGGGATATATGAGTATATGAGGAGGAAGAGTATTTTTGTGGCATTAAATGATTAACACATGTTTTGTGTGTTGGTGGACATAATTCTTGACCGAAAATTTATTATTGACTGTAAAATTGCCCGTTTGTGAATTTCGGTCAATTTCTGTTTGGAATTTGGAAAAACTTTCTTCTGTAAAGTTGTAGAGAATTGAATTTTCTATAAAAACTCGCGAGATTCGAATTTTCTGATAAAATGGCTATTTATTATGAATTATTGAAGTTCTGAAGTTCCGAAATAATTGATTTTTGGAAGTTTTATTTATTATTTTGAAGAAAAACGTTTTTTGGCATTTAAGTGGGCTAACATGTGATATAAATGGGCTGAGATCAGATGTCTAGAGGTGGGCTAAGAAAAATTTGATAAATATATTATTATTATATTAAATTTTCTGCTTTGGTGTTCTAAGCATTTTCCTATAAATAGGGTGCTTATGTTAGAATTGAAAATCACACCAGAAACACAAGTTTCTCTCTATTTCTCTCTCTATATCGAGCGTATTCTTGTGAGTATTTGATACTTTGAGTGTTGCTATACGGTGCAAGTTTCCTTCAGCACTATATCTAGTATTCCAGTCAGAAGTACCGTCTTTCCGAGGTAAGGAATGTTATTTCTTCTAAAATGATATTATTTTCTTCAATATCATTTATGCCGAAGTATTGATCTGAATTTTTATCAAATTTGAAACTTTTCATGTCGGGGTTACTATTCATGAGTTACTATTCACGAGTTACTATTCACGAGTTACTATTCACCGAAAAATGAAATTTCCTTCTTTTCGTCCAGATATCTATTCTGGATACTAGCTTTGATTGTATCCATGTTTTGATCATTCTTGAATTTTACTTCACTATGATAAGGTATTTTTGGACATGGATAAATCGAAATACGAATCCTTAATATTTGTTATTTTGTTTCACTGGATTCGTTTTCTTTAAAATATTTTTCATCATCCTCAGTCTTAAATGATGATATAACTGAATATCTTTGGCCTGTAGTGCAAAGATGAATAATTTCTGATGAATATCTTTGGCCCGTAGTGCAAAGATGAACAGGTGTTGAGGTGAACATGACCAACTGATGGATATCTTTGGCCTGTAGTGCAAAGATGACTATTTGATTCAAGATATTTATTGATTGTTGTTACAGGGATAAAATATTGATGATGGGCTTTTAAATTCATAGATAATCGTAGATTTCATTCTCTACGTAACTTCTCTATGAATTATTATTTTCCGCTGCGAATATTGAATTAAAACTTGTTGTCAATTGTATTCTATTAAATTTTTCCCTGTTGAAGACTAACGATAATTTGTTGTATATTATCTTAGTCATAATATTCTTTACTGGGCTAGTTGAGCTCACCCTTTTCCTTGTTGTTCCATTTTCTTCTCAGGAGGCGAGAATGTAGCAGGTACTAGTCGGGGTATGGAATGAATGTTCTAGGAAGTTGTTTTAGTAGTCCTCACCATTTTTTTTGTAAAATATTGTTCCAATAATTGTAATGAGGACTTATTTGAGTGTGGATATTGTCTAGATGACAATATTTGTATTTACACTCACAATTTTTATGTTGTATTAATAAAGTTGTAGTTGTTTCTGTACCATGTTATTGACGACTCAGAATAGGTGTTGTATACCTGTTTTGGGGGCGTCACACCTGTCATTAACAGAAGACAAACGGAGTTAAAATTGGCTGACGTGGCAGGGGCATTGAAGCTTAAAGGGAGAATGTTAAAAAATTCCCCTAGACACATGTAAATATGTCATTTAATCAAAACAAAAAAATATTAAAATTCAAAATAAAAAAGCATAACATATTTACATCATTTAATCAAAATACTAAAATTCAAATTATTTTGTTAACTAATCAAAACAACTAATTAAATAAAATAAGTTGTATAACATATTTACATCATTTAATCAAAATATTAAAATTCAAAACATAACATATTTACATCAAATACTAATTAAAAAAAACTAAAATACTAATTAAAAAAAATTACTAAAAAACTAAAAAAAATCAAATTAAAAAATAATAAAATACTAAATTCAAATTATTTTGTTAATTAATCAAAACAACAAAAATTCGAATTACATCATTAAAATACTAAAATATTAATACTAAATATTAATTGATATAATATATTAATATTCTCAAAATATTAACGTTTTTTAATATATCAAGTAATATTAAAAAACGTTAACATTTTTTTATATCAAAAAATGTTAATATTTTTTAATATTTTATTAATATTTTTTTATATTAAAAAATGTTAATATTTTAAAATTATTAAATTTTTTTTATATGAGGTTAATATTAAAACATTAATATTTTTTGATATAAAAATATTTAAAAAATTTTAAAAAACATTAATTTTTTGATATTAAAAATATTAAAAAACGTTAATATTTTTTATATTAAAAAATGTTAATATTTTATTAATATTTTTTGATATTAAAAAATGTTAATATTTTTTGATATTAAAAAATGTTAATATTTTTTAATATTAGTTGATATGTTAAAAAACGTTAATATTTTTTGATGATGTAATTAGTTGAATTTTAAAAATATTCAAAAATTCAACTAATTCAAAATAATTAATGTTATTTAGTAAAAGATATTAACGTTAATTATTTTTTGATGATTTTAGTTGAATTAACGTTAATTATTTTGAAATTTTGAATTAGTTGAATTTTTGAATTTTGAATTTTAAAAATATTAACGTTAATCATCAAAATACTAAAAATATTAGTTGAATTTTCAAAATACTAAAAATATTAACGTTAATTTTGTAATATTCAAAATACTAAAAATTTTAGTATTTTAATGATGTAATTTGAATTTTTGTTATTTTGATTAATTAACAAAATAATTTGAATTTTAGTATTTTTATTATTTTTTTAATTTGATTTTTTTTAGTATTTTAGTAATTTTTTTAATTAGTATTTTTTTAATTAGTATTTGATGTAAATATGTTATATTTTGAATTTTAGTATTTTGATTAAATGATGTAAATATGTTATACAACTTGTTTTATTTAATTAGTTATTTTGATTAGTTAACAAAATAATTTAAATTTTAGTATTTTGATTAAATGATGTAAATATGTTATGCTTTTTATATTTTGAATTTATTATTTTTTGTTTTGATTAAATGACATATTTACATGTGTCGGGAGTATTTTTGAACTTTTTCCCTTTTAAGACTCAATGTGTCTGTCACGTCAGCCAATTTTAACCCCGTTTGTCTTCTGTTAACGGCAGGGGCACAGGTGACCAAAAAAGTGTAACGTTAAGGGTACTCTTGTACAAAAAAGAAAGTATATGATGCTCAATAGACATCGCGATAAATGTCAGGGGCGTTTTTGAACCTTCCCCCGTAGAAAAAATGGCCATGCTCCTTCTTCGGTGGTGATTAAACGGCTGCATTCCTCATTCCCGGCCATATCCGCATTCTCCACAGCTTCTTCAGGTGACTACCATCTCCGTCAAGACAGATGCATGCCTTGTCCTTCTGCATCTGTGTGCATGCATGGAAATAAACTGTGGTATTGATTATTCTGCGCAAGCCATAATGCAATATTCCATCTATTCTACAAAAACAATCTTATTTGCAACCAAACCAAAAAAAAATGTACAACAAAAAAGAGTTCTTTTTCCCGTTTACTTGATAATAGTATAAAATGGTACAATGTCATCAAGGGTGTAATCATAATTTTATTATCATATATATCACGTCTACTATGCTAACAACAAATTATTTTCGGGATAAATAATGACCAAAAATAAATTCTTAATGTTAGTAAATTTTGCAGATAATTAATTAGTCTTTTCTTTTTTATTTTTTGTGGAACCGAAAAGGTAGTTTGATTATGAATATTATTGATTATTAATTAAGTTTGAAAAAAAGTCCAAAGAGTGTAAGCCTGTAAGCTATGTAATGAAGATAATTTATACAAAACTCATCATAAATCTTGCAAAAATAAGTTAGGAAAAGTAAGTCTATGGTTTATTCTTATAAATGAATATTCTTAATATTACCATAAAGGAATGTATTCTTCTTTATACTTACTACATGCATGCTTTCGAATCTGGCGATCGATGCTAGAGGTTTCAAATTTTTTGTCTCAAAAAATATCTCAAATGATGTGTCTCCATAATAGTGGTTGGGTAGACCTCATGTAATTGGTTATATTATAAATTATCTTTAGAATATTTAATGTCATGTCATTTAAGTCAAAAAATTTGAAACTCCAAGCATTACTCTTTTTAATTTTATTACTTTTTCCTCAGCCGTGGATGTTCTGTTGAATTTATTGACATCTATAAAAGTTAAAAGTACTACTAATTATATAACTTAATATTTTAATTTATCTAACATTTACATACTAATTGTTTCATATTTCGGAGCAAATATTATTTTATATTAATTTTAAGCTAAAAATATCTCAAATTGACATTTAAAAATTAATTATAATCTTATAATTTTGAATAAAGAAAGTAGTAAATAAATAAAAATAGTATGCCAATAAGACTCTTATTTTAAGAGAGTACTTAGAGCTAGTAGAGCAGCAGTCAAGGATAGTACTTAGAGTTAGAGGATTTTTTTAATACAATCCATAGTCTTCTCTCAAATGGAACCATTTTCATTTTCTTCTTCTTATTTACTCTCCTTCCACAAACACATTATATATAGAAAATTAATATTTCTACATCACTTTTTGATATTTTCACACTTATGGCCTACATATTAACCAATAAAAAATCGACACATCAACTAATATGTAGGCCATACATATGAAAATATCAACAAATGATGTGAAAATCTCAATTTCCTATATATAAAGAGATAAAGTTGATTAGATGAGTTAATGGGAAATATTCTCCATTGAAGGCACAAGGCAACTCTTTAAATGATATTATAAATTTTTCATTACTTTTTAACCATTATTTCCATACGTATCGTATCGCATCACCATTCATCACTAATAAATTTTAAGATACTTTTTTTTACTATTATTTCGATCCACGTATTATATCATCATTCCTCGCTAATAAATTCTAAGATACTATTATATACAGTTTCATTTGAAAACATAAAACTTATCCTTACAATTTGTTGTTTTAAAAATATATCTTTAATTTTGAAATATTAAGAGCATCAAAACAATTCCCATGAAATCATTTTGCCAGACATTATGGTGAAAAATATTTCACAAACAATACATGGGCTAAAGCTACGTTTGTCGACTCAATTTCAAAAATTGAAATTTGAATTGAACAATTAATTTTAATGAAATTTCATTAATTCAATGAAATTGTAAATGTGCTTTTAATTCTAATTTAATATTTTACTATTGAATTGGACAATATGGCATTATATAGTGTACGGATCATCATCATCATCATCATCATCATTATTCATGAGTGAAGCTCAACATAGAGAATTGGTTTTACCATAGTTTAACTATATATACTAATATTCACTCCATTTCAAAAGGGCTTAATAGAGTTTACTATATGAAGTAACATCATATTTATCATTAGGTCTTCAAATAATTTTTACTTACACTTTACTATATCAAGTATCTAATTTGATACAATTTAGTCCCCGATTTCAGAATTTGGTCGAAATTGATCAGAATACCTATTTTCTGACTAAATAAGAATTGTATACGGTTTGACTGTAAAAAATACGGGCTAATAACACTTATGTTACATTAAGTACCACTAAATTCACAATTTACTACATCAAGTACCTAATTCGTATAAAATTTGTATAAATATTTATTTTGACGTATTAAATCTGTATAAATCCTTATAAATAATTATTATATGTTAAATTATTAAAATTAAATATTAATACAAAGATTACCAAATATGAATTTTTTATTTTAAAATTTAAAAAAAGACTTAATTACCAAAAAAATTAATAAACTTTTAAACATACAAATTATATTTTTAACACGAATATCATTAAACTTTTAAACAAATGACATAAGTGCCCAAAATTTAATTAATTAAATAATACTATTTTTATTTGGATCAGAAGAGCATACAAAAGGAGGAGGAACAAATTGAAAAAGAAAAAAAATGACCCATTTGTTCTCTCTCCTCTCTCCCTCTTCCCTAATCCTTCAAATAGTTTTGTTCCTTCAAATTTGAAAATTTTAACAAATTGTATGTATAAATTTTACAACTTAAATCTTGCAAATTATAAATTATATCATAAATTATAAATTTTACGTATTAAATTTTACAAATTATATCACAAATTAAATTTTACAAATTGTATTTATAATTTTTATAATTTTATTTATAAATATTTATAATTTTAAATTCTATAAATTCAATAAAAAAATGACTCATTTGCTCCCTCTCCTCTCTCCTCTCTCCCCTAATCCTTCAAATTGTTTTGTTCCTTCAAATTTGGAAATTTTAACAAATTATATATATAAATTTTACAACTTAAATCTTGCAAATTATAAATTTTATGTCTTAACTTTAAAAAATTGTATGTATAAATTTTACAACTTAAATCTTGCAAATAATAAATTATATCATAAGCTATAAATTTTACGTCTTAAATTTTATAAATTATATCAAAATCTAAATTTTACAAATTGTATTTATAATTTTTATAATTTTATTTATAAATATTTATAATTTTAAATTGTATAAATTGAAAAAGAAAAAGAAAAAAATGATCCATTTACTCTCTCTCCTCTCTCCCTCTTCCTCTTCCCTAATCCTTCAAATTGTTTTGTTCCTTCAAATTTGAAAATTTTAACAAATTATATGTATAAATTTTACAACTTAAATATTAAATTTTACGTCATAAATTTTACAAATTGTATATAAATTATACAACCTAGATCTTGCAAATTATAAATTATATCATAAATTATAAATTTTACTTTTTAAATTTAACAAATTGTATGTATAAATTTTACTACTTAAATCTTGCAAATTATAAATTATATCATAAATTATAAATTTTACGTCTTAAATTTAACAAATTGTATGTATAAATTTTACAACTTAAATCTTGCAAATTATAAATTATAAATTTTACGTCTTAAATTTTACAAATCATATCACAACTTAAATTTTACAAATTGTAGTTATAATTTTCATAAATTTATTTATAAATATTTATAATTTTTAATTGTATTTATTATATCGTATTTCTATGGTATTAATTACTTTTTTAAAAGGGCTAAAATTTATTATAATTTTAATTTTAATTTTTTTTTGGGGGCCGAATCATGAATATGGTGGTACTTCATGTAATTGAACTGTAAATAACCCTTTTTTTAATTAAGTTAACCCATATATTTATATGATCAACTGGTATTAAATACACAAAACCTATCGAATTCTTGGGCAGCTCGGGTATTTCGGTCAATTTTGGCCGGATTCAAAAATTGGGGGCTAAATTGTATCAAGTTAGGTACTTGATGTAGTAAATTGTAAGCCCAAATTTTTTGGGGGCCGAATTATGAATTTGATGGTATTTCATGTAACAAAAGTGTAATTAGCCTATTTCAAAATTATAGATATAATTTAATTTTTAAGGTTAAATGACTGTATATTTTTTATGCCCCCAAATTAGGGTCTTTACCATGCAATTTAAGTCGCCAAAATACATATTACCAACACGAATTTTCCTATTTATAACTTTTATACTATCGTGCAAAATACGACAATATACATACTGTGAGTTTTTTAATACAAATATTATATCGTACGACAATATTCACACCAACATTATTTCAATGCCGTATAAAATACGATAACAAACATTTTAAGTCATCGGTACAATTATTGTTGTACTATTTTATAACTTGATGAGGACAACCACTAACTCAGATCATCATTCCATTCCCCTGCTCTCTCCACTAGACTTGGCTACACTCTTATTTCCTGGAAGGAATTGTGAAGCATAAGGTTGAACACAAATATCCCAGTAAAAAATATCAAGACAATTCATTGTTTAAACGTCATTCCACTATTCTGGCATTATCACCATCAACAAAAATTTATTTGTCAAATTAATTAATTTTAACAGAAACTAGATTTCCAATACTCCAATTTAGCCTCAAGAATCAACCAAATTGGATTTAAAATCATTAACTTATATATTTTTAAATATTAGAGCTTGTTACTGAAAATTCTGATACAAAAATTCTAGACTAGTCACTTCTTAAAATTCATAAAAAACATACGTTAATCTTTAATGGTTCAAAATTAGTGAGTATATTCTCAGCTTATGTATGTATAACATATACAAAAATTGTAACGATCCAACAGTCAAATTAAGAGATATAACTCACGCAATAGATCTACAAAAACTTATTAGTTTTTTCCAAATTCTGGCAGCAGAGTTATTTTTCGAACCAGTCTTACTTGAAAAATCTCTATAAATCATCTACTCAGAATTTTTGAGTGATTCTTGAATCTATACGTAGCTGATTTACAGAGCTATTTTTAGACATAAAGATCACATTTTAACTCCTTATATATCACAAGATATAGATTTTACAAAAATATGTAGCAAATTAACTTTTCTAAAATTTCCAGGTCTAATATTCATTTGATTTCTTGATTTCTCTTGTTTGATTCTTGTTTATACAAGTTTAATCCATCAAAACAAGCATAACATGTCTTATTTCCATAAAATTTAATAACCATATATGACAATCAAAGTATTAATCAAGGTTTAAATGTATACCTTTCTTAGTTTCTTCTTCTTCCTTCTTCATCTTTCTGCAAAATGTTTCTCTCTTTTCTCCTAAAATGGGCAAGTGGGGAGTGGTTATCGAAGAAAGTCCCCCTATTTTTGCATTAGACTTAGCTATCTATCTAACAATGGTCAACAACCCCCATTTTATTTTATTTTTTCTTTTCCCCCACTTTCTCCTCTTTTTCTTTCACCTTTTCCTCTTCTCGTCTTTTCCTCAACATTCATCAGCTCTTTCCTCCTTCTCTTCAAACTTTAGCCGCCCACTCACACCAATAATTTTGATTATTTATCTCCTTCTTTCTTCAACCAAGTGCGTATAAAGAATGTAACCTAGAAGAAAAATAAATAAATGAGAATTACTCCCTCGCCACAACTTCTTCTTTTATCATCTGGCAACAAAAATAAATGCCATTCTTCTTCAATTAAATGATTATTTCATTTGTTTAAAATTCTGGGATATTATATTTTTTTCCTCCTTATAAGGATTCCGTCCCCAAAATCATTAGTATAATATTATTCACCCCCAAAATCTCTTCTTTTTATTTATTAACTACCATGTAGTCTTTTTCCTGAAAATAATCTCTTCAAATTACTTCCACTTCTTAATACTCACTTTAATTCATATTAATTCTTCGGTTTTTTTCAATAACTTCCCATAAATCAAATCTTTATTCAATTCATATGGACTTATAATCCATTATATCATAATTATTAATAATTAAATAAAAAAATTTAGCTTAGGTATGATACATTAACAAATGATTTTACTCGTCTCTCCCCTCTTAATTCTAATATCAGATCTCCACCAAAGATCATATTCCTAAGCTCTGATATCAACTGTGACGCCCCCAAATTCGGCTCTTTACCGCCCAATTTGAGTTGCCAAAATACATATTACAAACACGAATTTCCTATTTATAACTTTTATATTGTCGTGCAAAATACAACAACATGCATACTATGAGTTTTCAATAAAAAATATTATACCGTATATAATACGACAATATTCACACCCAAATTATTCTAAATGCCGTATAAAATATGGTAACACACATTTTAAGTCATCAGTAAATTAATGTTATACTATTTTATAACTTGATGAGGACAACCACTAACTCGAATCATTATTCCATTCATTTGCTCACCCCACTAGACCTGGCTACACTCTTATTTCTTGAAAGGAATTGTGAAGCAAAAGGGTGAGCACAAATAGCCCAATAAAGAATATCATGACAATTTATTTTTTAAAATATCATTCCACTATTCTGGCATTATCACATCAACTAAAATTTATTTGTCAAATTAATTAATTTTAATAGAAACTAGACTTCCAATACTCCAATTTAGCCTAAAAAATCACCCAAATTGAATTTAAAATCATTAATTTATATATTTTTAAATATTAGAGCATGTTACTGAAAATTTTGCTACAAAAATTCTAGACCATACACTTCTTAAAATTCATAATAAAACAAACGTTAATCTTTAACGGTTCAAAATTAGTGAGCATAATATTAGCTTATGTATGTATGACATATCCAAAAAAATTTAACGATCCAACGATCGGATTAAGAGATATAACTGACACAATAGATCTATAAAAATTGATTTTTCTAAATTTTGGCAGCAGAGTTTTTCTCCGAACCAGTCTGACTCGAAAAATCACTATAATCATTTACTAAGAATTTTTGAGTGATTCTTGATTCTGTGCGTAGCTGACTTAAAGAACTATTTTTAGACATAAAGATCACATTTTAACACCTTATATATCACAAGATATAGATTTTACAAAAATAGGGAGCGAATTAACTTTTCTAAAATTTTCAGACACTACAAGAAAAAGGTTTATCTATAACTGTCCATCAGTGATCGCATTCGGTCGCTAATCAACATCTGTAACCGAATGTGGTCGCTAATATTGATCGCATATAATTTGGTCACTAGGTGGACACCAGTAACCACTATTAGCGACCGATATATCAGCGACTGCCTATAGCGAAGGAATCGGACGCTAAGCTGAGTCACCGTGAGTCAAGTCTCAGTGGTGATGTGTCCCACGTGTCAGCAACCATCATTAGCGACCGCAGTCGGTCGCTAACAGCCTCAAGCCATCAACGGTTACTGATAGGTATTAGTGACCGCAAGTGGTCACTAATACTGATTGCCTAATTTTATATAACAATTTCACGCAAGTATACACGATCGATTATGAAATATAGGGCAAGAAGAGTATCATTTCCACGAAGAGCGAATATAACTTTCAATTACTAATTACTACATATGCACCAGTTTAATTCTATTTAGACAAATGAATTCACTAGCTACTAAATAATTACTAAAATAATAAATATTAATTCTATGAATAAAAAGATTAAGGAATTCAATTTCCCACGATGAATCAAGAAAATAACCTTATTAATATTGAATTAAATCAATTAACTAAAATTGCCAACGAAAAATCACTAATAATTAATATAACCATTTTACAAAAAATTATATCGCATACTTATTATTATTAATTTCACTATATTCCTATAAGAAATAACAATAATAATAAATTCATTAAGATTTTTTTTTCCAATAGTTGCTTGCGGTATCCAGGTATATGTTTATCCTGTCCACTAATTATCATTCACTCCTAGGAAAAATTACTAATCGCAAGTTACTACATTCAGATCTTAATTTAGACTTCATTGTCAAATTTCATCTAAATCCATTCAATAATTGTTGATCAGATAATTATAACAAACATAACAAGATATAATAAACAATCCTATTATATAACCAAATCAATAAACAATAGAAATAAATATTAAATTAAATCATCATCGGGTTCCATTGATTCCCTAATAAATAAATTAGTTCATAACTAAAGCTAAAAACAATAACAAATTATTCAAAGTCAATCCAAAATACAAAATATAAGAGTTAAAGAAAAAAGAATAATAACTCTATTGAAGCCTTGTCTTCTTTCCTAACTCTTTCTTCTGCCTTTGGAAAAATACTCTAAACCCCTTAAAACTACTACTACTACTATGAAAATAATACCAACACTGATAATATCCCATTCTACTAATGAAAGAACGTAAATATATATATATACCCTTATTCTAATTATTAGTCTTTTATTAACTAATGATAACAAATCTCCAATCCCATGCAAGCGTAAACCAATCTGGTCATGTCAGCCTTTTGGGAGTTTGAAACCTCCTGACTTCAAATACCACGTATCACCTTGTAAATAGGACTCAAATCATTTAAATAAACTTCTAATTCAGCCGAGCAATTGGGCTCCACGCGCGCACCTAAAAAGGGGTAGGAGTAGCGACTTCCAGCCTTGCAGGCCTCAGCTTCCAACATTATGTCCATTTCTTGCATTTTTCTTAGCCAATTTCTTGCTTGTTCATTCCTCCTGAAGCCAACTACTCTAATTTCTTCTCGCCAATTAAACAATCCTTTATCACCTGTAACTATATTAAGGCTAAACTAACAAAATTTTGCATAATTTACACTAACATAAGCTAAAATCCATTATCAGTACAAAACTACTAAAAATGCAATAAAATACTAATAAAATACCTGAGGTTAGACAAAATAATTAAGTAAAGAATACCAAATTTATAGATATAAAATCTACTTATCAAATACCCCCAAACTTAAATCTTTATTTGCCCTCAAGCAAAACTACTAAATAAAAAACTAAAATTCTATTAATGCAATCCTACTATGAAAGGATCATAAATGTTGTTCATAGCCTCCAATATCATACAAAAACAATGTTTAGTAAACAACAAATCATATACAAGCTTAATAACTCAGTTGGATTTCGACTAACAATAATTATGATCACATCGTGTGTGTGTGTGTGTGTGTGCATTACCTCCACTTTAACTAATCATACCTTAGACAAGATTATAAAATGAACATCTAGGAATTCAGAATTATCAACCACTAAGAACATATTACAATAATAATCTCAGTCAGGGTAACATCATTCAGTTTATAAAGGAACACAATTTATCTTTTACCCAGTTATTCTTCCTAGCTGCATTTATTCTTGATCGTGCAATGTTAATCTTTATTTGTCTTTTCAAAGTTATCCATATAACGAACTTTCGACCAACTACTCCAAAAGCAATTGGCTTTAGGGCGCTGAGTGTAAAGACAACTCCTAAGTGCTTACTTATTCGAATAACAAAAGCCACAAAGATAACTAGTCAAGTGAATTGTCCATGGTGATAGCTACACACCTCCCCTTTTATTATTATTATTTAAGGGGAGTATTCTTTTAAGCTTATTACTCACCATGCAATATACTACTAGGAAGATAACATTTTATTATTTCAACCTTTCAAAACCATAGTTTCCCCCCAAACTTGGACAATTGAATACCCCTTCTTCAATCAAAACTGATATACAGTTCTAACGTTTGACTCATATAACACTACTAAGGTTTCAACCTATAATCTCCCTAAGGTACACTATTCACAGTGGGGTTTAAGTGCGCAAAATATAGGGATCATAACTACGCAAGATTGATTTCTAACCCAATATCAAAGCTATACATGATTCAACCGTTCACTAATTTTCTAACCACATATAATCATTTCTTATCATCGGCTATTCAAAAATTCACTATTTTCTTTCATTTATTCCTAGCTGCATTTATTTTTGACTGTGCAATGTTAATTTTTATTAGGCTTTTCAAAGTTATCCATGTAACAAACTTTCGACCAACGAAACCCAAAAAAATTGCCTTTTAGGCGCTGAGTATATAGACATCCCCTAAGGGCTTACTTATTCGAATAACAAAGGCCACAAAGATAACTAGTTAAGTGAAGTGGAACACAATTTATCTTTTGCCCAGTTATTCTTCGTAGCTGCATATATTTTTGATTGTGCAATGTTAATCTTTATTAGGTTTTTCAAAGTTATACATGTAACGAACTTTCGACCAACCAAACTAGTTGTCTTTAGGGTGCTGAGTGTAAAGACAACTCTTAAGCGCTTACTTATTCAAATAATAACTAGTCAAGTGAATTGTCCATGATGATAGCTTACTCACCATGCAATATACTACTAGGAAGATAACATTTTATTATTTCAGCATTTCAAAACCATAGTTTTCCCCCAAACTTGGATAATTGACTACCTATGCTTCAATCAAAAATTAATATACAGTTCTAACGTTTGGCTCATCTAACACTACTAAGGTTTCAACCTATAATCTCCCTAAGATACACTATTCACAGTTAGGTTTAAGTACACAAAATATAGGGATCATAACTACGCAAGAACGATTTCTAACCCAATATTAAAGTTATACATGATTCAACCGTTCACTAATTTTCAAGATATATATATATACACACACACACATGCAAAATTACTAAACTACCTAATTAAACATGCAAATATGCAAAAACTACTTATCATGCAATATAACAAATTTTACTAAACATGCAATTAAATCCTAATTACCATGCAATTAAGCAACCTAATTAAATAACTAAAATCATCCAAATAAAAATAAGTATCAAACCATCACAACATAAACAGAATTAAATCCAAGCCAACCAAGAAAATTAAATCAAAATTATCTTTCCTCCAAACATAAATATTACATTACCATCAATGTATTTCTTAATACTTTTCTAGGTCATTTTTCAATCGTCCTCCTCGGTCGCGAGGTCATCACTGTTAGTATCCTCCGTCTCAAAGGCTATATCTAGGAAATCATGTGGTGGCAGGAAATGGATGGGATCTACACTAGCCACATTGAAGTGTGTAACAAAACTAGTGATAACTGCATTAGTGTAGTCCACATACGAGTCCACTCAACCCGCAATATTCTCCACTCAACGTGTCTGCTGGCAAGACAACCTCAACAACTGATCTTGACCTTGTCCCAGGTTGTCGGTCACACCACGCAGCGCTCTGACCTCTGTAAGAATTAAATCCAATGAAGCACCTCGGGAGTAACCGATCCTGATCCTCGACCCGCTTGCTTTCCTTCACAAGAAGGTCCTGCACCTCATGTATGACTAGCAATCCTCGTAATCTCATCCTCAGCAACAACAGCGACATCAGCGCTATCCAGTATATATTCGGCGTCCCTCAGGTTTCAGTAGCGCCATCCTATTCTTTAAAGCGATCAATCATGGTTCTGTCCAACACTGACTTTGGCTGTTCAAAAATTTCATTCGGGCTCCACAGTACCACCCCAGCGTTTCTACGCAACCCACAAATGAGTGAGGGATGTGGAAGTCCACTGGTGGCACCGCCTCTTAATGTTGCAAGGATAGAGCGATAGATGATCTTGCCCACGTATATGGTTTTCCCTTTTACAATAGAATATAATAGCACCACCTTAGCTTTGTTGACCTCTGAAACATGTGAAAAAGGCATTAACTTGGCACATAAGAAATAAAACCATGCCTTACCAAATCTGCTCAGGTCGCCTCTTGGAAAAGAGACTGCTTCATCAGCCCTTATCGTCCATTGAGCCCCTGGTTTGTATAGTATTCTAAGCACTTCATCCCAGTTCAGCTGTTCTTGGTTATACTATGTGAACTCATCATTCTCTATGGGAGCAAGGTTGTAATAGGCGTTGATGGCGACACTATCAAATGACACCGACTTCCCTCGAATAATTGCCACTTTATCTCTAGCCTCGCCGCATTAGCGTTGAATTCCTTTACTATAACAACTCTAACAGCTTCAGGTTGTGTCGTTAATGTCTCCCATCCACGCTCTGCAATCATATTCCTTATAACTCGACCATTGTATTCAAATAGCACCAATCCACGTTCCAGAATCAAATTATTGCTTATAAGATAGGCATGAAACCGTTCAGATGCGGCTTCACTAACAAACTTTGTGTGATCGTAGGTCCTTGCGGCCCCTGAACTTGACCCTTCACCTCTGTGTCTTTTGGGAGCCATTGGATTATCAACTTAGGCTTGAAAATAAGGTTTTTGGTGGGAATTTTGGTTAAGACAATTTACCGAGCACCTTGAGTGCGCCTTAATTAATTTGACCCCAAAATCAAAGCTTTTCAATGGATGAATTCATCCCAATTGAAGCAATAATCACCAACAATGTATCCAACATTGTATACACAATCCCAAAGATGAAGAAAACTTGGATATGTTGATTACCTTTTGAATTTGAAGAAGATGGATTTTATGACTTTTGAACTTTGAATTCCTTCTCTAATTTTAAAACTTGTGATTTCTTCTAGTATTCCTTAGGTTGAAGTGGTTTAGGATTTATAATGTGGTGTTTGGGAGTGATTAGGAGTGATGGGGAGTAATGGTTTGTAATGGGTAGGAGTTGTCGGTGATTGGGGGAGTTTTTGGGAAATTTTTGGGGTAATGGGAGTGTACGACCGAAGTTATGTGTATTGTGGTCGAGTTTTAGGGCATTTGCTGCACATTATTAGCTTGGAGGCGCTTAGGCGCCGCGACTGCTAACCCTTAGCGTTGCAGCTGTCATGTTTGGAAGTCGCGACCTGGAACATTTTGATCCAAGGCCCGCGTTTCCTTCATGGATGATCCGTTTTTCTCGTTTTTTTCTTCTTCTTATTTTGCCCTGCACTTGCATTTTTAATTATTCTATTACCCGAGATTCCTTCTTCTGTCCTAAAATTTCATTTCCTTAGTCATATTGTTCCTAGAATTCCTGCAATTGTTCTTCCTCGCTTCCCTATTTTTATCACCTGAAAATTAAGAAATTCAATTAAATTGTTTTCATGGAATAATTTAATTCCTAAAACTGAATGATTTGATAAAATTATTTACTTAAAAAAATTAAAATAAAATAAAATTCTAAATTAAAACACATGGGTTGCCTCCCAGTAGCGCTTATTTTTAAGTCATCAACTTGACTTTCCTGTTTCCTTTCAAGTTTGATCAATTGATGGAATGTCGTCAACTGCATATCCCTTTTTTCCTTCATTGTTTGACCTGTTTTTTCATTGTTGGTCAACTCGACGTTCTCTTCAACATTTCATGTACCTTCTTGGGCTAAGTAGCATTCCTCCACCTCATTTGGAAACCTGATAGTGTCGAAGACGTTGAACTTGATCTCTTGATCATTGACTCTCATGGTGAGTCCTCCATTTCGAACATCTATTAAAGTTCTTCCTGTTGCTAAAAATGGTCGTCCCAAAATGAGTGGGACCTCCTGATCCTCTTCAAAATCAAGAATAACAAAATCTACTAGGAATACAAACTTATCTACTTTAACCAGAATGACTTCTATAACTCTTCTTGGATGAGTGATTGATCTATCCGTCAATTACAGAGTTATATTTGTTGGCTTGATTCTTTGTAGTCCGAGCTTTTCATAAATTAATAATGACATGAGATTGATGTTTTCAGCAAGGTCACATAGGGCTTTCCCAACGTACTATTGCCCTATAGTACATGATATTATGTTACTACCCGGATCTTGCACTTTCGTTGGTAGCTTCCTTTGAATTACTGCACTACATTCCTCAGTCAACGCCACCATCTCATTATGGTCTATCTTTCTTTTCTTTGACAAAATTTCCTTCATAAACTTTACGTAGCTCGACATCTGTTCCAGTGCATCTGCAAAAGGTATATTGACTTGCAATTTTTAGAAAACTTCTAAAAATTTCGAAAATTGATGATCCAGCTTGTGATTCTTCAACCGTTGGACGTATGGTACGGGCACTTTAACTGTATCCTTCTTTTCTTCCTTCTTGTTCTCTATTACCACCTCGTGCTCTTTTTCAAGATTCATGTTCAGTTCTACTTTGACTTCATCCTTATCACTATTTGCCTTCTCTAAATGTATGCTCTTCTTGCCTTCTAAACTCTTACCACTCCTTAATGAAATTGCCTTGCATTGCTCATAAGTCTCTTTCCTTCGATTCACCTCGATATCACTTAGAAGTGTTCTTTGTGGACGACTGTTCACTATATTTGCTAACTGGCCCATCTGGTTCTCCAAGTTCCGGATTGATCCTTTCGAACTAATAATTTTTGTGCCAGTATTAGCATTATGCTTTGTCAAAATCTATTCCAGGCTTGGTTTCTTTACTTGTAGGTATTGAGCTTGATTTTAAAAACCCGGTGGTGGGAATTGTCTTGGAGCTGCATTTTAATTTTGATTGTTGCTCTATGAAAAATTCAGATGGTTCCTCCACCCCGAATTGTATGTATTAGAGTACATCCCCTGCGTATTTCCAATGAAGTTCATCGATTCTATATTGATTGCGCATTGATTGGTCTGATGATTTCCTACCCATAGCTCACATACTGCAACTAACTATTGTGTTGGCGTAGTACCCCATGAATTAAATTTCTTAGTTAATGATGCCACTTGAGTAGCTAATGCAGTTAATGTGTCTGCCTCCAGTTTTTGACTGGTTTAGTCTAGCTATAGGCCACTGATAGTTGTTTACAGCCATAGTTTCTAGCAAATCATAAGCTTCATCCACATTTTTACTCATCAAGGCCCCTTCTACTGCAGCATCAATACTTGTACGTGTCACATTAAATAACCCATTATAGAAAGTTTGCACTTGTAGCCATTTTGGAATCCCATGATGTGGACATCTCCTAATTATATTCTTGAACCGTTCCCATGCCTCATACAATGACTCTGAATCTTGTTGACTAAACGATGAAATGTCATTCCTCATTTTCGCCATTTTTGCAGGCGGAAAGAACTTGGCCAAAAACTAATGTGCTAGGATCATCCCATGTCGTGATTAAACTTGTTGATAACGAATGCAACCAACTCTTCGCCTTATCACGAAGTGTGAAAGGGAAGAGTCTTAATCTCAACGCATCATCTGAAACTCCATTGTATCTAAAAGTATCACAAATCTCCAAAAAACTGACAAGATGGTCATTCGATCATCATTTGGTAGGCCTCCTAATTACACTGAATTCTAGATTTGTATAGTCCCTGGTTTAATCTCAAAATTATTTGCATTTATTGTTGGCCTTTGAATACTTGAATGAATCTCCTTCACTTGTGCCATTGCATAATCCTTAAGAGATTTCTGCGGTTCCTCCTCAACTATTTTGTCTTTCTTTTCAAGTTCCTATTTTGTTTCCTTAATCAACTTAGACAAATGACGAAATCGTTTGTCAATATCCTCCTCATACGGTAGCTGTAACGATCCCAAAATAGGTCCATTCCATCCAACCTATTCTGAGTCGCCAAATACATGGTACAGAAAACAACTGTAACTTTATTACAACAATTGTCGTGCAAAATACAACAACACATATGCTGTGAGTTTGGATACAAATATATATCAAATGTGACTCATGTTCCAACCGTGGACATCACCTCACAATGACACCTTACATAAAGGTATAGTCAAAAACTGTTTTAGAAATTAGAATCTTTGGGAAGTGCTCAAGGAAACCTTCGTACATGGGAGGCCATGCGTCTAGGTTATGATAGATATCATATGACCACAGAATTATTCTTGGTTGACCCAATAGACCCTAAAGAAAAACGAGAAGATTACTATCATATTCTTCCCAATGGTGAGTCTTCTCTTGACATAACATTATCTCTACTGTCTCTAATTGAGAATTATACTTCAAACAAACACCAAGATTATATAGATAGTGCTCGTATATATACTCAGCAAGTGGATAAGCACGTCCCTGTCTTATGATGACACGAGGTTGTATGTCGTTAGACATCTTGTATGATAGTGGCAAACCACCCTTCCAACGTTGGGTACACCTTGCTCTATTGGATTCACCAAATAAAACTACTAAATGAACTTTTCTATACTGCTTCGGGAGAACATCTACAGCTAGAGACCACCGTTCTATTTCTCCGTTACCCTCGCTCGACCCAGCTACACTCTTATTACCTGAAAGGAATTGTGAAGCAAAAGGGTGAGCACAACTAGCTCAGTAAAGTATATCATGACTAAAGATAATTAAATTATCAATAGCCTTCATCAATAATAAATCAGAGATTTAGAACATATGGTAAATGATAAAAATTTCAACCATAGTTGCAGCGGAACGAGCAATCCATTAGAAGAGTCAAATAGACTATAAAGTCTATTATCTTCTCCATGTTAAAAATCCATCAACAATGTTTTATCCCTGTAACATCAATCAACAATTCTGGTCCACAATCATATGAATAACTCATAATCATAACTGTAGTTCTAAATTCCTCTTCTCATCTAGGACGAAGATAATTTTTTTCACCTATCTTTACCTAAAACATCAAAGATCATGGTTACACCAAATCACATTTCCTGTTCATAATCATACTAATAACTTCATATTTGCACTACGGCCAAAGATATTCATTTGTATCACCAGTTGGTCATGTTCATCTCAACATCTGTTCATCTTTGCACTACTGGCCAAAGATATTCAACAACATGTCATCTTTGCACTACGGGCCAAAGATATTCATCAACAATTCATCTTTGCACTACAGGCCAAAGATATTCCTCAACAGTTCATATTTGCACTACGGCCAAATATATTCATCAACAGTTCATATTTGCACTACAGGCCAAATATATTAATATCTCAAAGAAATATATAATCATTTCAGAATTTATATAAACAATAATTATAACCATGTTGATCAATTCACCTTTGCACTTAAGCTAAAGATATTCACTTATAAATTCAATGGTCATGATCATACCAGTCAACAATTCAACTTTGCACTACTGGCCAAAGAGAACCCATAGTCATGATCATACTAGAAATTTACCCATCTTTACACTCAAGTCAAAGAGAAATATCATCATTAGGGTTATAAAAATGTTATATATGATAATAAAATCAATATAATCAACATATAGATTTAATCTCAAGAGTAATATTCATAAACCAACTATAATTTGGTCAGAAAAAGAGAATAGTAACTCGTGAATAGTAACTCATGAATAGTAACTCATGAATAGTAAACTCGACACAAAAAGGTAGAAATTCCACAATAAAATACATACCAATATTTCGGTATAATGATATTGAAAGAATAATATTTCTTAAGCTTATAAACAATTTATTTAAATTGTTTACACTTTACTAAATAATGCATTTAATCATTCTAAAATACCAAACTCATAAGATTTTATCACCAATAATCAAAACCCTCATCAAAAATCTGCATATACCTCATATAGGATTCTCAAGCCATAAAATCCTATTTTCCAATTTTCTTACTTCACATAACATATTTAATTCATTTTCTCATAACTAGTCCATTTTCATGAAAAATACCAAATCAGTTCCAAAAATATTTCTTTTCTGATGTGATTTTCAATTCTAACTTAGCCATTTATTTATAGGAAAATTTTAGCAAACTTGACCTGTAACCTGATGGCTTTACCTGCTACTATTCCCACCCACCACATTTGAAATAAAATTCAGCACATTTCTTCACCAACCACAAGTGGGGCCCACCAATTCTAGAATTTTCCACCAAAATGATAAACTCCAAAAATTTAACAATTTTTGAACCAGTCATCTCGTAAAATTCATAATAAATCATACATTCATTTTTAACGGTTCAAAATTTATGGGCATATACTCAACTTATATATGTATAACATATCCAAAAATTACCACGATCCAACGGTCGGATTAAAAATTATAACCCCCGCAAAATATCTCAAAAAACCTGATTTTTAATACCTCCATTCCGACAAAAATACGGATAAAGACCTCAACATTAACTCCTTCATTTTTAACCACAAAAATATATCCCTTGTTTATATCCACATAAAATAAATATTTCCTTATCATATGAATCAATAATTAATTATTCACAAATAATATTACAGAATCACATTTATGACAACCAGACCGTTTCCAGGAAAGAGGGGGCTTTCCAATAAGGATTTCTCCTTACTAGCGCGCAATTAGATGACCAAATCTCTCCTTAGACAGAACTTTCTAGACATTGCCAATAATGCTATCTAATAATATTATTCAAATAATATGAATTATTGATATGATAATAGAAAATACTGTGCAGTGACAATTATTGAAACAATAATAATATAAAATATCAACGCAGCAATTATTGAATCAATAAAATAAAATATTGAACAGTAATTACTGTAACAATTATTGAGTAGTGCCTTCTTACGTAAGAATCAATAATTTTAAAAATACTATGCAATACCGTGTGCTACTGTGCAATAACGCGTATTACTGTATTTTAACCACCGGGTATTCCAACAGTGTTAACGGTAACAACTACGCCGTTATTTGTAAAAACTCAAATTTGTCATTTTCTTTACCCGACAGTTATTCGTTATGGGGCCCACAAATAGCTGCGCCGTCGTACGAATATTCCCCGACAGAAAGAATATTTCACGACCAAACGAATATTCCCCGACAACAATGATTATTTTATAACCACTTGCTTATTTTGAAAAAAATTTCATATTTCACCCATAACTTTAAACTTTTATCAATTTAACCATTTACTGAATAGTAATTATAAGAAAAATTGAATACTTTTATTTCATAAAATTTGGGGTCTTACAGTAGCAAATCAAGTTGTTGAGACCGTGTTTACATACACCAAACAAGAATACCAGAAATAAGAAACAAAATCTGTAAAACTGAAATAAAAATCTAAATTAGGACTAACTGATGGAAATTAATATTTCAAATTAAAGCTATAAATTGCTCCCCGGCAACAATGCCAAAAACTTGATTGCCTAATTCTATATAACAATTTCACAGAAGTATATGCGATCGATTATGAAATATAGGGCAAGAAGAGTATCGTTCCCACGAAGAGCGAATATAACTTTCAATTACTAACTATGCGCCAGTTTAATTCTATTTAGACAAATGAATTCAATAGCTACTAAATAATCACTAAACTAATAAATATTAATTTTATGAATAAAAAAACAAGAATTTCAATTTCTCCCAAATAATCTTATTAATATTGCATTAAATTGATCAACTGGAATTGCCAACGGAAGATCACTAATAATTAATATAAACATTTTTCAAAAAATTATATCGCATACCTATTATTATTAATTTCACTATATTCCTATTAGAAATAATAATAATAATAAATTCATTAAGATTCATTTTCTAATAGTTGATTGCGATATCCATGTATATGTTTATCCCGTCCACAAATTAGCATTCACTTCAAAGAAGAATTAATAATTACATGTTACTACATCCAGATCTTAATTTAGACTTCATTGTCAAATTTCATCTAAATCCATCCAATAATTGTTAATCAAGCAATTATAACAAACATAACAAGATATAATAAACAATCCTATTATATAACCAAATCAATAAACAATAAAATAAATATTAAATTAAATCATTATCGGGTTCCATTGATTCCCTAGTAAATAAATTAGTTCATAACTAAAACTTAAAAAAATAAAAAATTATTCAAAGTCATTCCAAAATACAAAATATAAGAGTTGAAGAAAAAAGAATAAAACTTTATCGAAGCCTCTGCCTTCTTTCTCATCTCTTTCTTCTACCTTTGGAAAAATACTCTGAACCCCTTTAAACTACTATTATTATGAAAATAATATGAATATTGATAATATCCCCTTCTACTAATAAAATAACGTAAATAAATATAAACCCTTATTCTAATTATTAGTCTTTTATTAACTACTGATAATAAGTCTCCAATCCCATGCAAAATAGCGTAATTCAATTAGGTGTCAGCCTTTTGGGAGTTTGAAACCTCCTGACTTCAAATACCATGTATCATCTTGTAAATAGAACTCAAATCATTTAATTAAACTTCCAATCCAGCCGAGCACGTGTGCTCCACGTGCGCGCCTAAAAAGGGGCAGGAGTCGCAGCTTCTATCCTTGCAAGCCACGAACTCCAGCTTGGTTCTTTCTAGAGCCGCGACTTTCAGCATCCTGTACATTTTCTGCATTTTCCTTAGCCAATTTCTTGCTTGTTCGTTCCTCCTCAAGTTAGCTACTCTATTTTCTTCTCTACAAACAATCATTTATTACCTGTAGCTATATTAAGGCTAAACTAATAACATTTTGCATAATTTACACTAACATAGGCGAAAATCTATTATCAGTACAAAACTACTAAAAATACTAATAAAATACACGAGGTTGGACAAAATAATTAAGTAAAGAATACTAAATTTATAGATATAAAATCTAGTCTTCAGATAACTAATTTTAAAAAAAATCCCTGTTTTGTGGTTTTTCCAAAATAAAATGTATCTGTTTTGTACCTGCTTTATATCCCAACACACAATAGTATATATAAACATCAATATAAACATCCATCCATCTTTATATCGCAACACATGCTATGACGAATGATTTGTTTGAGTTGTGATTCTGGGGACATAATCCTTGTAAGGAGGGAAGGATGTAACAATCCAGAATTTTTATTGTAATTCTAAATATTTATTGAATTATATAAATATTTAATGGATGTGTTTATCGTTGAATAAATATTTGTTTAAATTGATTTGATTTGATTTGGTTAATTATTTGTTGAATAATGTTCTAATTTAATTTAATAATTAAGTTAGAGAGATTATAATGATTAAATGAATTATTATAATTTGATTTTTTTGTAATTAAAATGATGTGTTAATTTATTAAATAAAATTATAATTATAAAGAAAATTATAATTTTATTGTATTGATTTATGTGGTAAATTTATTTAATAAAGTGTTATTAGAATTAATTAAATTAAGTATGAAAACTTAATTAAATAAAGCGTGACAAATAACTATACCATAGAGGAGTGATTAAAATAAATTAAAGGAGTTTAATTTAGTTTTGCCAAACAAAGCTTAAAGATATTAAGTTTTTAATTTTTTAAGAGTTTTGCCAAACGAAGCCTTATGGCTTTTGGATTTTTGATTTTTGAATTATTAATAATATAAATTAAATAAATAAAATATAACTAATATATATATATATATATATATATATATATATATATATATATATATATATTAATTTTTGGTAACCGATAACTTATTAGTATATTTAATATAACGTCAGTTTTTAAACGTTTGAAAAACGGGCGTTGGTTTTATTTTAATATTACGTATAGTGTATTTGGTCTAAACCTAAGCCTAAGAAGAAAGTTACAGAGAAAAGAAAAGAAAAAGAAGGTTGTCAGAGAATTGAGAGGAGAAAAAGGTGCTATGAATATCAAATCTTCTAACAAGGAGTTCTTAAGCAACAAAAGGTATGTTACATAATCTTAACAAATATGTTTTACGCCATAATTTCTAAGTCTTTGTGTTCTTGTATTTTACTGTGTATAAAGTTATTACAAAATTTTTTGAAAGCTATGTTTTTATAATTGGTTATGAAATTATGTGTATTTGTAATTGTAATGTTATAACTAGCATAGATATATGTGATTGTATGCTAATTTATGTTCAAAGAGAAAGGAAATGGTTTTACAGTGAACCTATGTATGACCATGGCTTGTAAGAGTACCAAAATTGATATTTGATTGTGAGCTAATAGATAAATTGAACCTTGAATATGTTAATATGTTAAGAAATGAAGATAACGTAGTTCGAATGAATTAATTTGGTGTATAATTATGGTTACAGTGTTAATTTTATCAAATAATGTCAAAAATGGAGCTTTGGTTTAAAACATGGCATTCAAGGATCTAATTTTCTGAAATTGTGGTTTAGTTATTTTGAAATCAGTATATATATGATGGGTAACGTTTATGTGTAATTTATGTAAGCTATACGTGTTAATTTAGGTGCTAGAAGTTATTAAACAGTCAAAAATTAGCTTTGTTTCTGTTCTTCATGCTAAACACTGTAATTCGGAGCCGCAACGCCAAGACTCGCACTGCCACGCCAAACTCAGCGCCACAGCGCCAACCTCGAGCCGCAACGCCACTGCCTGGCTTAGGCATCGCGCCGCAGTGCTAGAACCGCGCCGCAGCGCCGTCCACAGTGTAAATTGTGGCGCCGCAACTCGAGTTAGCAGAATGGTCAGACAGTGTGTTTTAGTTACACAAAGTCTGAAAAACTTGTAAACTAAAATAGTATGACTGTTAGGATGTGATTTTACTATTACTATACTAAGAATTAGCATATTATTAATGATTAACGAGTTCTATTACTAATGTAACTTGACTATGTAGTTAAAAATCAAACCATACATAAAATAGATACTTATTTATATATATAGTATGTGTAATGACTAATTATGTCATGATGATATATGTATAGGATATTGTGAATCGAATTATTACGGTTTAGTTTACACGCAAGACAAGTTTTCTAAACCTTATCTTTTGATATTAAGCAAGTTTTCTTACTCTACCTTGTTTATATTGAACAAGTTTACTGTTTTTAGTTTGATTACAATTACGCAAGTTGTCTAACTCTACACTTTCGTTGAGCAAGTTTATTTTCGTTGAGTAAGTTTCTCTTGTTATTTAGCATGCAAGTTCTACATTCTGATATACTAAGGTTGAACAAGTTTTATCGTTCAATTTACTATTTGTTATGCATGCTCATTACTCAATTCTAAATAAGATTTTAACCTTAGCTTAATATTGTTCAACCAAGGTATGTTATATTATTCAATACTTATGCTATTAGATTATTCCTAAAGCATGATTTTAATTTACAATGTCGATTCAGTTATGATTATTTCATAGCATAACGTTATTAACTTTTTATTTAACTAATCCTTAGTTGATGACCGTTGAATTCTAAATTACCTTGAAACGTATCCAAACCAAACTTACTTTGGTCCGGACTTGTATTCTAAACGCTGAGATGAACAACCCTATTATTAGGGGATAATTTACGCATAACGTTGAAATGTTTGTGCACAATACATTGTACGAAGGGCTGATCCCCCTAAGTACGAGGAGTCCCTATAGTCTTATGACTGTTAAAGTTTAAGTTGAAAGATTACTTATAACTATGGACATAGTTCGTGGTCTTACGACCCTCAGATGTATATTTTAGAATTTTGATTATCATTAATAGAGCATATTGTTCAGTTCTATTAAGCCTATTATTTGGCAATTGTTATAAAGTTTATTCATTGTCATTTCAAATGAGCCTTGTTTGCTCACTCTTGCTTATATAAACATTACAACTAAAGTTGAGAAGGTCGTTGTACCTAGCACCAGTAAAGGGAAAGGAAAGATGAACAAGTATTGAATACTTGTAATCATGTTGACATTTTTATTGTTAGACTTTATTTTAATTATTGTAATGAAGTTATTTAATTTTTCGCATTTGAATGTTTGTATTTAAAGGTTAGATTACCTGGGAAATTTTGTTGAACTTATTGATGTAATCCTTTAATGGGAAAGTTTATTATTACATTTATTATGATTGGATAGTTAGATATGAATGTTTTTATCAAGTGAACACCAAATCTTGTGGGAGTGAAGTACCCGGATTTGGGGGTGTCACAAGTTGGTATCAAAGCTTTAGGTTATGAACCTTAGGTGGGGAAAAGCCTTAGGAAGTAACCTTTAAAAAGATAGTGGTGATAAACTCTTATTGAGTTTTAAGGAAGAAGTAATAAAACACTTATGTGCTTATGTTATTACAACTTATGTGGTCGTGAGTGTCGAGTAATACTGATCAGTAATTAAAACTTAAAATTTTGCTGTCAGGATGACTAATGTAGGAGAATCCAGTCAGGCTAGGGAGGAGGAAGGACCTCAGATGCCTAGAGAGGAGAATTCTCGTGACATTTAGGTGGTTTAGGAACAACTACTTCCACGGGAGTCGGCTCCGGTGGTCACAGTGGTTGAAGATGAAGATGATGATGTAGAAACGGATGAGGAGGATCCCGTTGAGCTGCCACAGGCGAATGAGGATGACAAGGACGAGGACGAAGAGATTCCATTGAACTCGATCGCTTCTCGTATGTACAATGAAGTCTACGACCACAATGTGGAACTTCAGGATACTGTCGAGGAGTTGGAAGAGATAGTAGCTGAACAACAGACCTCGATGGCACAGAAGGACGATGAGATCCTAGATCGAGAGGAACGTCTGAATAATGTCGAAGAGAAGCTGATTCACACTGAAGGAGAGAATGAACTAATGATAGAGGAGATTGTAGAATTGAAGAACAAGCTAAAGGGAGAATCTACTAAGAGGGCAAGATCCGAAGATGCGTACAAGGAAGCTTATCAACGAGCCAGGATAGCAGAGAGAGAGGCACACACAAAGAAGATTAAGATGGAGGAGATGAATAACGTATTCAACACCATAATCAATCGAGCTCAAGATCGGGTCATGGGATATCCGATTCAGTTCAAGACACTGCCGCCGTTCATATTAGATCGCAGAACAATGTTTCAAATTATGGAGGAAGAGCGTCATAAGGCTACACAGTATCTTAGTAGGACATAGTAGGGAATGTACCTGATATGTGATTAATAAAATATTAAATAATATGTAAATCCCTAGTGATATGTAATCAATGGGATATGATGTTGAAGTTATCTTGAAACTTTAGTAGTTCAGGAAGGTAATATAAATAGCAGTGATGCTATTGATCTTATGTTTTCAAAAAGATTATGAATGAATAAAAGTTATTATTTTGTTTTATTTAAAGTGTTATGTGTTATGTGATGGGTTCTTTTATGGAGTGCAAGTTAAGTAGAAAATACTTAAAGGAATTGAGTAATAAAATAATGAGTCTATTTGAACAGAAAATGCCTCCAAGACGTCAACCCCGACATAGAACCCCTGAGGGATCTACCAATAACGACAATGCTAAGGCTAACTCAGTTCAGCAGGTAGTGACGTTACTGACGGGTGCATTGCATAATCAACCGCAGAATCAAGCTGTGACATTTAAGAACTTCAAGTCAAGGCAGTTGGACCACCAAAATTCCATGGGTCCATGAATTCAATTGAGGCACAGACCTGGATCATGGAGTTAGAGAAAGTGTTCGATGTTACTAGAGTAGGGGAGAATCAGAAGACTGCTTTTGCAACATTTATGTTGAAAGCAGAGGCTAGTTATTGGTGGCAGGCCAATAAAACTCGAGGATGACAAGGGGTTATGACTTGGGATAGGTTTAAGGAGATATTCTTCGAGACTTATTTCCTAGAGAGTTCAAAGAATCAGATGGAGCTGCAATTTTTAGAACTGAAGTAGGGAACAATGACGGTGTCGGAGTATGCCAAAAAATTTAACAAATTGGCGAGGTTTGTGCCATATCAAGTCAGCACGGATGAGCACAAGGCTAAGAGGTTTGAACAGGGACTGAAACCCTGGTTGTACAGTAGGGTCTCCCTATTCCAGCTGAAGACATTTACAGCAATAATAGAGAAGGCAATTCTCGCTGAAGGTGGAGGCGAGGCAGTAACGAAGTTTAATCAAGAACAGAAAAAGAAGAAGAATGAAGTGGAGGTTAAGAATGGTGGTGGTGCTGGTGGTGGTAGTGGAAATGGTAACAATAACCTGAAGAGAAAATGGAATGGAAATGTGGGTGTTGGAAATCAGCAGGGTAACCAATAGAATAAGAAGTTCGAAGCATGTGCTACATGCGGGAAGTTTCACAAGGGTATATGCTTAATAGGGAAACGTGTGTGCTTTAACTGTGGCCAGGAATGTCACATCGCCCCAAATTACAATCAACCCAAGAAGAACGTTTGCTTCACGTGCGGGTCTAAGGATCACTTTGCTTGTGAGTGCCTTAAGAAGAAAGCTGGAGAGACAACAAGAAGCAAAGGAGGTAGTAGTGGAGGTACATGGACCATTGCTGGACCAACGGTATCAAACAAACCCACATCCAGAACCTTCAACATGACTGTGCAAGATGCTGTGCAATCAAAGGATGTTGTGTCAGGTATTATCCCAATCAATGATATTGATGCTTATGTATTATTTGATTCGGGTGCTACTTGCTCATTTATATCTGATGAATTTGCTAAGAGGTTAGGATTGCCTAGTGAAGAAATGAATTTTCCTTTAAACATAGAAATTGCGAATAAGGAAGTAATTCCTGTTAGGTTCGTATACAAGAATTGTAGGGTGAACATTAAGGGAAATGTCATGATGGTAGATTTAATCCCGATTAGACTTGGAGAGTTTGATATTATTTTGGGAATGGATTGGCTATTCAATTATGGAGAGGTAATTGATTGCCAAAAGAAATGTGTAAGCCTTATGACTCCGTCAAAGGTAGTTTTCTATGGTAGCAAATAGTCTAGATAAATGAAATGTCTGATGATTATGCAGGCCAAAAAATTGTTTAGTCAAGGCTGTGTGGGTTATTTAGCTTACATAGTCGATACTCAGAAGAAGGGTGTGAAACTGGAAGAGATACCAGTGGTTAGGGAATTTACAGATATGTTTCCGGAGGATTTGCCAGGACTTTTGCCTGACAGAGAAATTGAGTTCGTGATCAACTTAGCGCCAGGAACAACCCCGATATCGAAGGCCCCGTATAGAATGGCTCCGGTAGAAATGAAGGAACTGATGGTATAATTATAGGAACTGTTAGACAATAAATACATTCAGCCGAGTGTGTCACCATGGGGAGCACCGGTGTTATTCGTGAAGAAGAAGGATGGGTCAATGCGTCTTTGCATTGATTATAGATAATTAAACAAAGTCACTATTAAGAATAAATATCCGTTACCAAGAATATATGACTTGTTTGATCAATTGAAGGGTGCCAAATACTTCTCAAAAATAGACTTGAGGAGTGGGTATCACCAATTGAAGGTAAGGAAGATATACCTAGAACGATATTCAGAACTCGGTATGGACATTACGAGTTTCTGGTGATGTCTTTTGGTTTGACCAATGCCCCTGCTGCATTCATGGATTTGATGAACAGGTGTTTAAACCATTCTTAGACAAGTTTGTGGTGGTATTTATTGATGACATCTTGGTATACTCCAAATCTCAACAAGAACACATGGAACATTTACGTTTGACGTCGGAGACACTAAGAAAAGGAAAGTTATATGCGAAATTCTCTAAGTGTGAATTTTGGCTCGATCGTGTACAATTTTTGGGACATGTGATTGACAAAGATGGGATTTCAGTGGATCCATCAAAAGTGAAAGCTGTAATCAGTTGGGAACAACCAAGGACACCATCGGAGGTGAGGAGTTTCTTGGGACTGGCCGGTTATTATAGACGATTTATTCAAGATTTTTCCAAGATAGCCAGTCCGTTAACAAATTTGACAAGGAAAGCTGTAAAATTTGTTTGGACGGAGAAGTGTGAAGAAAGTTTTCAAGACTTAAAGAAGAAGTTAAGTGTGGCACCTGTATTATCATTACCAGATAGTACAGGAAACTTTGTGGTGTATAGTGATGCCTCACATAAGGGATTATGTTGTGTTCTTATGTAGAACGACAAAGTTATTGCATATGCATCAAGGCAACTGAAGGACTATGAGAAAGCGTATCCGACTCATGATTTAGAGTTGGATGCGGTGGTATTTGCTCTAAAGATATGGAGACATTATCTCTATGGAGAGAAATATGAAATCTACACAGACCATAAGAGTCTAAAGTATATTTTCACTCAGAAGGACCTGAACATGCGTTAAAGAAGATGGATGGAATTGATAAAAGATTACGATTGTGAGATCTTTTATCATCCAGGCAAAGCGAATGTGGTTGCAGATGCTTTAAGATGGAAAGGCCGAGAAAAGTTAAGATTGATAACCACTGAGGAGGAGCTTATTTCAGCAATGACAAAGCTAGAATTGGAAATAAAATTTCCAAAAGAATTCGATGAACGACTGTTTTAGATAGAAGCTAGTCTAACTTTGGTAGACAAAGTTAAGAATGCTTAACTACAAGATAAAGAATGTGGAAAGATCAAACATAAAGTGGTGGTGAGTGGTGATGTGAAATACAAGATCAATACCAATGGGTTACTAAGATTCGAGGGAAGAATCTGGGTTCCAGCAGTACCAGATATTAAAGAAGAAATCTTGACCGAAGCTCATAACTCAAGATACTCGATTCATCTAGGAAGTACGAAAATGTATCAAGATTTACGACGTCATTTTTGGTGGCCAAAAATGAAAAGAGATGTTGCAGAATGTGTCGCAAAATGCTTGACATGTCAAAGAGTCAAGGTCGAGCATCAAAGACCAAGCGGATTACTTCAACCGTTGGAAATATCAGAATGGAAGTGGGAACACATCACAATGGATTTTATGGTGGGTCTTCCAACTACTCAGAAAGGATGCGATACAATTTGGGTGATAGTGGACAGACTGACAAAATCAGCACACTTTTTGCCAATAAAGATTAGATTCAATATTGATCAGTTGGCAAGGTTGTATGTTAAAGAGATCATTTCGAGACATGGAGTGCCAGTGTCAATTGTGTTAGATAGAGATTTGCAATTCACGTCAAACTTCTGAAAGAGACTACAAGAATGCATGGGAACACAGTTGAGAATGAGTACGACATATCATCCGCAAACAGATGGCCAAAGCGAACGAACAATCCAGACGTTGGAAGATATACTTAGAACATGCATCATGGATTTCAAAGGGAGCTAGGATGAACATTTACTATTGGTGGAATTTGCCTACAATAACAGTTACCACGCAAACATCGGCATGCCGCCTTACGAAGCATTATACGACAGAAAGTGCAGAACTTCACTGTGTTGGGATGAAGTCGGTGAACGCCAACTGTTAGGACCAAAACTGGTACAACAAACTGCTGAGGTTGTTAAACTTATCAGAGCAAGATTAGCAGTTGCTCAAGACAGACAGAAGAAGTATGCTGATCAACACAGACAAGATCGCGAATTTGACGTAGGAAATTTCGTGCTCTTGAAAGTTTCTCCTTGGAAGGAGAAAATTCGTTTTGGTAAAAAGGGAAAGCTAAGCCCGAGGTTTATTGGACCCTTCGAAGTGCTACGAAGAGTAGAAGAAGTGACTTACGAGGTAGCTCTACCTCCAGAATTGCAAAACGTTCACAATGTTTTTCATGTTTCGATGTTACGACCGTATAAACCCGATTACAAGCACATGATTGAGTACAAACCGTTGCAGTTTGATAAAGACTTGTCCTATGAAGAGGTTCCTATCCAGATAGTAGACAGGAAAGAACAAGTGCTCAGGAATAAAGTTATACCTTCTGTGAAGGTGATATGGAGGAACCATAATGCTGAAGAAGCTATGTGGGAACTCGAAGATAAAATGATGAAAGATTACCCTGAGTTATTTATTTAATCTATGTCTTCTATTATGGGGATAAAATTTTTGTAAGTAGGGAAGAATGTGACGAATAATTTATTTGAGTTGTGATTTTGGGGACAAAATTCTTGTAAGGAAGGAAGGATGTAACAATCCAGAATTTTAATTGTAATTCTAAATATTTATTGAATTATATAAATATTTAATGGATGTGTTTATCGTTGAATAAATATTTGTTTAAATTGATTTGATTTGATTTGGTTAATTATTTGTTGAATAATGTTGTAAGACCCCGAATTTTATGAAATAAAAATATTCAATTTTTCTTATAATTACGATTCAGTAAATGATTAAATTGATAAAAAGTTAAAGTTAAAGGTGATATATGAATTTTTTTTCAAAATACGCAAGTGGTTATAAAATAATCATTGTTGTCGGGGAATATTCGTTTGGTCGTGGAATATTCTTTCTGTCGGGGAATATTCGTACGACGGTGCAACTATTTGTGGGTCCCATAACAGAATAACTGTCGGGCGAAGAAAACGACAAATTTGAGTTTTTACAAATAACGGCGTAGTTGTTACCGTTAATACTGTTGGAATACCCGGTGGTTAAAATACAGTAGCACACGGTATTGCACCAATTATTGATTCTTACGTAAGAAGGCACTACTCAATAATTGTTACAGTAGTTATTGTTCAATATTTTATTTTATTGATTCAATAATTGTTGCATTAATATTTTATATTATTGTTGTTTCAATAATTGTTGCTGCACAGTATTTTCCTTTATCAGATCAATAATTCATATTATTTGAATAGTATTATTAGATAGCATTATTGGCAATGTCTAGAAAGTTCTGTCTAAGGAGAGGTTTGGTCATCTAATTGCGCGCCAGTAAGGAGAAATCCTTATTGGAAAGCCCCCTCTTTCCTGGGAACGGCCTGGTTGTCATAAATGTGATTCAGTAATATTATTTGTGAATAATTAATTATTGATTCATATGATAAGGAAATATTTATTTTATGTGGATATAAATGAGGGATATATTTTTGTGGTTAAAAATGTAGGAGTTAATGTTGAGATTTTTATCAGTATTTTTGTCGGAATGGAGGTATTAAAAATCAGGGTTTTTGAGATATTTTGCGAGGGTTATAATTTTACATCCGACCGTTGGATCGTGGTAATATTTGGATATGTTATACATATATAAGTTGAGTATATGTCTACAAATTTTGAACCGTTAAAAATGAACGTATAATTTGTTATGAATTTTACGAGATGACTGGTTCAGAAATTGTTGAATTTTTGGAGTTTATCATTTTGATGGAAAATTCTAGAATTGGTGGGCCCCACTTGTGGTTGGTGAAGAAATGTGCTGAATTATATTTCAAATGTGGTGGGTGGGAATAGTAGCAGGTAAAGCCATCAGGTTGCAGGTCAAACCTACCAAAATTTTCCTATAAATAGAGGGCTAAGTTAGAATTGAAAATCACACCAGAAACATAAGCTTTCTCTCTTTCTCTCTCTATATTATGAAGCATATTTTGTGAATTTTTAGATACTTGGTGAGTTGCTATTCATTAGTGCGAGTTTCCTTCAGCATCATATCCGATATCCAGTCAGAAGTACTGCTCTTTTGAGGTAAGGGATAGTAAGGGATTTTAAGGGTTGTTATGATTTTCAGTTTCGCAATTTTTCTGAACTTCAAAAATTCTGAAAAAATTTAAAATGATATTTTGATGAGTTTTATTGATTGTGTCCAAAAATGGTGATTTTTGGATGTATAGATTGAGAGTTATGAATTTTATGAGAAAAGACTATTTTAAAAGTAATAACTTATAATTCCTTGTGGTTAACTCCAAAATTGATGAAATTTTTATTGAGAGTACATGTATATGATAGAAGTATACTCTGTAAATTTCAGAATTTTTGGACAAAAGTACAATTTTTGATAAATGTCTAAATATTCGGCTGTTTTGGCCATATGAAAAATAGTAAATGACTTTTAAAAATTCTGAGAAAAATATATGTTCACTATGGGGCTATATTATGCTAAATCCCAGAAAAGAAATATTTTTGGAACTAATTTGGTATTTTTCATAAAAATGGTCTAGTTATGAGTAAATGAATTAAATATGTTTTGTGAAGAAAGAAAATTGAAAAATAGGATTTTATGGCTTGAGAATCCTATATGAGGTATATGCAGATTTTTGATGAGAGTTTTGGTTATTGATGATGAAATTGTAAGAGTTGGCATTTTATGATGATTAAATGCATTAATTAGTAAAGTGTAAACAATTAAAATAAATCGTTTATAAATTTAAGTAATGTTATTCTTTCAATATCATTATACCGAAATATTGGTATGGATTTTATTGTGGAATTTCTATCTTTTGTGTCAGAGTTACTATTCATGAGTTACTATTCACGATTTACTATTCATGAGTTACGAATATTACTCTTGAGATTAAAACTAGATGTTGATCATATTATTTTTATCATCATATATAACATTTTTATAACCCTGATGTTGAAATTCTCTTTCACTAGAGTGTAAAGATGGGTAGATTATTGGTATGATCATGACTAGGGTTCTCTTTGGCCTGTAGTGCAAAGTTGAATTGTGACTGGTATGATCATGACCATTGAATTTATAAGTGAATATCTTTAGCTTAAGTACAAAGGTGAATTGATCAACATGGTTATAATTATTGTTTATATAAATTCTGAAATGATTATATATTTCTTTGAGATATTAATATCTTTGGCCTGTAGTGCAAAGATGAAATATTGATGAATATCTTTGGCCTGTAGTGCAAAGATGAATTGTTGATGAATATCTTTGGCCCGTAGTGCAAAGATGACATGTTGTTGAATATCTTTGGCCAGTAGTGCAAAGATGAACAGATGTTGAGATAAACATGACCAACTGGTGATACAAATGAATATCTTTGGACGTAGTGCAAAGATGAAGTTATTAGTATGATTATGAACAGGAAATGTGATTTGGTGTAACCATGATCTTTGATGTTTCAGGTAAAGATAGGTGATGAAAATTATCATCGTCCTGGATGAGAAGAGGAATTTAGAACTACAGTTATGATTATGAGTTATTCATATGATTGTGGACCAGAATTGTTGATTGATGTTACAGGGATAAAACATTGTTGGTGGATTTTTAACATGGAGAAGATAATAGACTTTATAGTCTATTTGACTCTTCTAATGGGTTGCTCGTTCCGCTGCAACTATGGTTGAAATTTTTATCATTTACCATATGTTCTAAATCTCTGATCTATTGTTGATGAAGGCTATTGATAATTAAATTATCTTTAGTCATGACATTCTTTACTGAGCTAGTTGTGCTCACCCTTTTGCTTCACAATTCCTTTCAGGTAATAAGAGTGTAGCTGGGTCGAGCGGGGGTAACAAGGGAATAGAACGGTGGTCATCATTTAGTAGTTATATTTGGTGAAGAAAATAGGGTGAGGCGAACCCAACGTTGGAAGGGTGTTTTGTCACTATCATACAAGATGTCTAATGACATACAACCTCGTGTCATCATAAGACAGGGTTGTGCTCATCCACTTGCTGAGTATATCTATGGGCACTACCTATATAATCTTGGTGTTTGTTTGAAGTATAATTCTCAATTAGAGACAGTGGAGATAATGATAAGTCAAGAGAAGACTCACCATTGGGAAGAATATGATAGTAATCTTCTCGTTTTTCTTTGGGGTCTATTGGGTCAACCAAGGATAATTCTGTGGCCATATGATATCTATCATAACCTAGACGCGTGGCCTCCCATGTACGAAGGTTTCCTTGAGCACTTCCCAAAGATTCTAATTTCTAAAACAGTTTTTGACTATACCTTTATGTAAGGTGTTATTGTGAGGTGATGTCCACGGTTGGAACATGAGTCACATTTGGTATATATTTGTATCCAAACTCACAGCGTATGTGTTGTTGTATTTTGCACGACAATTGTTGTAATAAAGTTGTAGTTATTTTCTGTACCATGTATTTGGCGACTCAGAATAGGTTGGATGGAATGGACCTATTTTGGGGTTGTCACAGGTGGTATCAGAGCTTAGGGATATGATTTCTGGCGGAGATCGGGAAATATAACTAGGAGGAGAGAGACGAGTAAATCCTTCGCTAGTGTGTCCTACCTAAGCTTATTTGTTGGTCAGTCATAATATCGGGATATTATGTGATATGTTAATTTGTTAAATTAACCCTTGTTTTGAAGCTGTATTCTAGAATGATATTTGAAATACAGGAGATGAGCAATGGAGAAATTATGATGACAGGGAAGATGGAATCTGAAATGAAAGGAAGGTATTCTCAACTCTTTGAAATACCAGGTACGTAAATTTCGAGGACGAAATTTCATAAGGAGGGGAGATTGTAAGACCCCGAATTTTATGAAATAAAAATATTCAATTTTTCTTATAATTACGATTCAGTAAATGGTTAAATTGATAAAAAGTTAAAGTTAAAGGTGATATATGAATTTTTTTTCAAAATACGCAAGTGGTTATAAAATAATCATTGTTGTCGGGGAATATTCTTTCTGTCGGGGAATATTCGTACGACGGTGCAACTATTTGTGGGTCCCATAACAGAATAACTGTCGGGCGAAGAAAACGACAAATTTGAGTTTTTACAAATAACGGCGTAGTTGTTACCGTTAATACTGTTGGAATACCCGGTGGTTAAAATACAGTAGCACACGGTATTGCACCAATTATTGATTCTTACGTAAGAAGACACTACTCAATAATTGTTACAGTAATTACTGTTCAATATTTTATTTTATTGATTCAATAATTGTTGCATTAATATTTTATATTATTGTTGTTTCAATAATTGTTGCTGCACAGTATTTTCCTTATCAGATCAATAATTCATATTATTTGAATAGTATTATTAGATAGCATTATTGGCAATGTCTAGAAAGTTCTGTCTAAGGAGAGGTTTGGTCATCTAATTGCGCGCCAGTAAGGAGAAATCCTTATTGGAAAGCCCCCTCTTTCCTGGGAACGGCCTGGTTGTCATAAATGTGATTCTGTAATATTATTTGTGAATAATTAATTATTGATTCATATGATAAGGAAATATTTATTTTATGTGGATATAAATGAGGGATATATTTTTGTGGTTAAAAATGAAGGAGTTAATGTTGAGATTTTTATCAGTATTTTTGTCGGAATGGAGGTATTAAAAATCAGGGTTTTTGAGATATTTTGCGAGGGTTATAATTTTTAATCCGACCGTTGGATCGTGGTAATATTTTGGATATGTTATACATATATAAGTTGAGTATATGTCCACAAATTTTGAACCGTTAAAAATGAACGTATGATTTGTTATGAATTTTACGAGATGACTGGTTCAGAAATTGTTGAATTTTTGGAGTTTATCATTTTGGTGGAAAATTCTAGAATTGGTGGGCCCCACTTGTGGTTGGTGAAGAAATGTGCTGAATTATATTTCAAATGTGGTGGGTGGAAATAGTAGCAGGTAAAGCCATCAGGTTGCAGGTCAAACCTACCAAAATTTTCCTATAAATAGAGGGCTAAGTTAGAATTGAAAATCACACCAGAAACATAAGCTTTCTCTCTTTCTCTCTCTATATTATGAAGCATATTTTGTGAGTTTTTAGATACTTGGTGAGTTGCTATTCATCAGTGCAAGTTTCCTTCAGCATCATATCCGATATCCAGTCAGAAGTACTGCTCTTTTGAGGTAAGGGATAGTAAGGGATTTTAAGGGTTGTTATGATTTTCAGTTTCGTAATTTTTCTGAACTTCAAAAATTCTGGAAAAATTTGAAATGATATTTTGATGAGTTTTATTGATTGTGTCCAAAAATGGTGATTTTTGGATGTATAGATTGAGAGTTATGAATTTTATGAGAAAAGACTATTTTAAAAGTAATCACTTATAATTCCTTGTGGTTAACTCCAAAATTGATGAAATTTTTATTAGGAGTACATGTATATGATAGAAGTATACTCTGTAAATTTCAGAATTTTTGGACAAAAGTACAATTTTTGATAAATGTCTAAATATTCGGCTGTTTTGGCCATATGAAAAATAGTAAATGACTTTTAAAAATTCTGAGAAAAATATATGTTCACTATGGGACTATATTATGCTAAATCCCAGAAAAGAAATATTTTTGGAACTGATTTGGTATTTTTCATAAAAATGGTCTAGTTATGAGTAAATGAATTAAATATGTTTTGTGAAGAAAGAAAATTGAAAAATAGGATTTTATGGCTTGAGAATCCTATATGAGGTATATGCAGATTTTTGATGAGGGTTTTGGTTATTGATGATGAAATTGTAAGAGTTGGCATTTTATGATGATTAAATGCATTAATTAGTAAAGTGTAAACAATTAAAATAAATTGTTTATAAATTTAAGTAATGTTATTCTTTCAATATCATTATACCGAAATATTGGTATGGATTTTATTGTGGAATTTCTATCTTTTGTGTCGGAGTTACTATTCATGAGTTACTATTCACGATTTACTATTCATGAGTTACGAATATTACTCTTGAGATTAAAACTATATGTTGATCATATTATTTTTATCATCATATATAACATTTTTATAACCCTGATGTTGAAATTCTCTTTCACTAGAGTGTAAAGATGGGTAGATTATTGGTATGATCATGACTAGGGTTCTCTTTGGCCTGTAGTGCAAAGTTGAATTGTGACTGGTATGATCATGACCATTGAATTTATAATTGAATATCTTTAGCTTAAGTGCAAAGGTGAATTGATCAACATGGTTATAATTATTGTTTATATAAATTCTGAAATGATTATATATTTCTTTGAGATATTAATATCTTTGGCCTGTAGTGCAAAGATGAAATATTGATGAATATCTTTGGCCTGTAGTGCAAAGATGAATTGTTGATGAATATCTTTGGCCCGTAGTGCAAAGATGACATGTTGTTGAATATCTTTGGCCAGTAGTGCAAAGATGAACAGATGTTGAGATAAACATGACCAACTGGTGATACAAATGAATATCTTTGGACGTAGTGCAAAGATGAAGTTATTAGTATGATTATGAACAGGAAATGTGATTTGGTGTAACCATGATCTTTGATGTTTCAGGTAAAGATAGGTGATGAAAATTATCTTCGTCCTGGATGAGAAGAGGAATTTAGAACTACAGTTATGATTATGAGTTATTCATATGATTGTGGACCAGAATTGTTGATTGATGTTACAGGGATAAAACATTGTTGGTGGATTTTTAACATGGAGAAGATAATAGACTTTATAGTCTATTTGACTCTTCTAATGGATTGCTCGTTCCGCTGCAACTATGGTTGAAATTTTTATCATTTACCATATGTTCTAAATCTCTGATTTATTGTTGATGAAGGCTATTGATAATTGAATTATCTTTAGTCATGATATTCTTTACTGAGCTAGTTGTGCTCACCCTTTTGCTTCACAATTCCTTTCAGGTAATAAGAGTGTAGCTGGGTCGAGCGGGGGTAACAAGGGAATAGAACGGTGGTCATCATTTAGTAGTTATATTTGGTGAAGAAAATAGGGTGAGGCGAACCCAACGTTGGAAGGGTGTTTTGTCACTATCATACAAGATGTCTAATGACATACAACCTCGTGTCATCATAAGACAGGGTTGTGCTCATCCACTTGCTGAGTATATCTATGGGCACTACCTATATAATCTTGGTGTTTGTTTGAAGTATAATTCTCAATTAGAGACAGTGGAGATAATGATAAGTCAAGAGAAGACTCACCATTGGGAAGAATATGATAGTAATCTTCTCGTTTTTCTTTGGGGTCTATTGGGTCAACCAAGGATAATTCTGTGGCCATATGATATCTATCATAACCTAGACGCGTGGCCTCCCATGTACGAAGGTTTCCTTGAGCACTTCCCAAAGATTCTAATTTCTAAAACAGTTTTTGACTATACCTTTATGTAAGGTGTTATTGTGAGGTGATGTCCACGGTTGGAACATGAGTCACATTTGGTATATATTTGTATCCAAACTCACAGCGTATGTGTTGTTGTATTTTGCACGACAATTGTTGTAATAAAGTTGTAGTTATTTTCTGTACCATGTATTTGGCGACTCAGAATAGGTTGGATGGAATGGACCTATTTTGGGGTTGTCACAGGTGGTATCAGAGCTTAGGGATATGATTTCTGGCGGAGATCGAGAAATATAACTAGGAGGAGAAAGACGAGTAAATCCTTCGCTAGTGTGTCCTACCTAAGCTTATTTGTTGGTCAGTCATAATATCGGGATATTATGTGATATGTTAATTTGTTAAATTAACCCTTGTTTTGAAGCTGTATTCTAGAATGATATTTGAAATACAGGAGATGAGCAATGGAGAAATTATGATGACAGGGAAGATGGAATCTGAAATGAAAGGAAGGTATTCTCAACTCTTTGAAATACCAGGTACGTAAATTTCGAGGACGAAATTTCATAAGGAGGGGAGATTGTAAGACCCCGAATTTTATGAAATAAAAATATTCAATTTTTCTTATAATTACGATTCAGTAAATGGTTAAATTGATAAAAAGTTAAAGTTAAAGGTGATATATGATTTTTTTTTCAAAATACGCAAGTGGTTATAAAATAATCATTGTTGTCGGGGAATATTCTTTCTGTCGGGGAATATTCGTACGACGGTGCAACTATTTGTGGGTCCCATAACAGAATAACTGTCGGGCGAAGAAAACGACAAATTTGAGTTTTTACAAATAACGGCGTAGTTGTTACCGTTAATACTGTTGGAATACCCGGTGGTTAAAATACAGTAGCACACGGTATTGCACCAATTATTGATTCTTACGTAAGAAGGCACTACTCAATAATTGTTACAGTAGTTATTGTTCAATATTTTATTTTATTGATTCAATAATTGTTGCATTAATATTTTATATTATTGTTGTTTCAATAATTGTTGCTGCACAGTATTTTCCTTTATCAGATCAATAATTCATATTATTTGAATAGTATTATTAGATAGCATTATTGGCAATGTCTAGAAAGTTCTGTCTAAGGAGAGGTTTGGTCATCTAATTGCGCGCCAGTAAGGAGAAATCCTTATTGGAAAGCCCCCTCTTTCCTGGGAACGGCCTGGTTGTCATAAATGTGATTCTGTAATATTATTTGTGAATAATTAATTATTGATTCATATGATAAGGAAATATTTATTTTATGTGGATATAAATGAGGGATATATTTTTGTGGTTAAAAATGAAGGAGTTAATGTTGAGATTTTTATCAGTATTTTTGTCGGAATGGAGGTATTAAAAATCAGGGTTTTTGAGATATTTTGCGAGGGTTATAATTTTTAATCCGACCGTTGGATCGTGGTAATATTTGGATATGTTATACATATATAAGTTGAGTATATGTCCACAAATTTTGAACCGTTAAAAATGAACGTATGATTTGTTATGAATTTTACGAGATGACTGGTTCAGAAATTGTTGAATTTTTGGAGTTTATCATTTTGGTGGAAAATTCTAGAATTGGTGGGCCCCACTTGTGGTTGGTGAAGAAATGTGCTGAATTATATTTCAAATGTGGTGGGTGGGAATAGTAGCAGGTAAAGCCATCAGGTTGCAGGTCAAACCTACCAAAATTTTCCTATAAATAGAGGGCTAAGTTAGAATTGAAAATCACACCAGAAACATAAGCTTTCTCTCTTTCTCTCTCTATATTATGAAGCATATTTTGTGAGTTTTTAGATACTTGGTGAGTTGCTATTCATTAGTGCAAGTTTCCTTCAGCATCATATCCGATATCCAGTCAGAAGTACTGCTCTTTTGAGGTAAGGGATAGTAAGGGATTTTAAGGGTTGTTATGATTTTCAGTTTCGTAATTTTTCTGAACTTCAAAAATTCTGGAAAAATTTGAAATGATATTTTGATGAGTTTTATTGATTGTGTCCAAAAATGGTGATTTTTGGATGTATAGATTGAGAGTTATGAATTTTATGAGAAAAGACTATTTTAAAAGTAACACTTATAATTCCTTGTGGTTAACTCCAAAATTGATGAAATTTTTATTGGGAGTACATGTATATGATAGAAGTATACTCTGTAAATTTTAGAATTTTTGGACAAAAGTACAATTTTTGATAAATGTCTAAATATTCGGCTGTTTTGGCCATATGAAAAATAGTAAATGACTTTTAAAAATTCTGAGAAAAATATATGTTCACTATGGGACTATATTATGCTAAATCCCAGAAAAGAAATATTTTTGGAACTGATTTGGTATTTTTCATAAAAATGGTCTAGTTATGAGTAAATGAATTAAATATGTTTTGTGAAGAAAGAAAATTGAAAAATAGGATTTTATGGCTTGAGAATCCTATATGAGGTATATGCAGATTTTTGATGAGGGTTTTGGTTATTGATGATGAAATTGTAAGAGTTGGCATTTTATGATGATTAAATGCATTAATTAGTAAAGTGTAAACAATTAAAATAAATTGTTTATAAATTTAAGTAATGTTATTCTTTCAATATCATTATACCGAAATATTGGTATGGATTTTATTGTGAAATTTCTATCTTTTGTGTCGGAGTTACTATTCATGAGTTACTATTCACGATTTACTATTCATGAGTTACGAATATTACTCTTGAGATTAAAACTATATGTTGATCATATTATTTTTATCATCATATATAACATTTTTATAACCCTGATGTTGAAATTCTCTTTCACTAGAGTGTAAAGATGGGTAGATTATTGGTATGATCATGACTAGGGTTCTCTTTGGCCTGTAGTGCAAAGTTGAATTGTGACTGGTATGATCATGACCATTGAATTTATAATTGAATATCTTTAGCTTAAGTGCAAAGGTGAATTGATCAACATGGTTATAATTATTGTTTATATAAATTCTGAAATGATTATATATTTCTTTGAGATATTAATATATTTGGCCTGTAGTGCAAAGATGAAATATTGATGAATATCTTTGGCCTGTAGTGCAAAGATGAATTGTTGATGAATATCTTTGGCCCGTAGTGCAAAGATGACATGTTGTTGAATATCTTTGGCCAGTAGTGCAAAGATGAACAGATGTTGAGATAAACATGACCAACTGGTGATACAAATGAATATCTTTGGACGTAGTGCAAAGATGAAGTTATTAGTATGATTATGAACAGGAAATGTGATTTGGTGTAACCATGATCTTTGATGTTTCAGGTAAAGATAGGTGATGAAAATTATCTTCGTCCTGGATGAGAAGAGGAATTTAGAACTACAGTTATGATTATGAGTTATTCATATGATTGTGGACCAGAATTGTTGATTGATGTTACAGGGATAAAACATTGTTGGTGGATTTTTAACATGGAGAAGATAATAGACTTTATAGTCTATTTGACTCTTCTAATGGATTGCTCGTTCCGCTGCAACTATGGTTGAAATTTTTATCATTTACCATATGTTCTAAATCTCTGATTTATTGTTGATGAAGGCTATTGATAATTAATTATCTTTAGTCATGATATTCTTTACTGAGCTAGTTGTGCTCACCCTTTTGCTTCACAATTCCTTTCAGGTAATAAGAGTGTAGCTGGGTCGAGCGGGGGTAACAAGGGAATAGAACGGTGGTCATCATTTAGTAGTTATATTTGGTGAAGAAAATAGGGTGAGGCGAACCCAACGTTGGAAGGGTGTTTTGTCACTATCATACAAGATGTCTAATGACATACAACCTCGTGTCATCATAAGACAGGGTTGTGCTCATCCACTTGCTGAGTATATCTATGGGCACTACCTATATAATCTTGGTGTTTGTTTGAAGTATAATTCTCAATTAGAGACAGTGGAGATAATGATAAGTCAAGAGAAGACTCACCATTGGGAAGAATATGATAGTAATCTTCTCGTTTTTCTTTGGGGTCTATTGGGTCAACCAAGGATAATTCTGTGGCCATATGATATCTATCATAACCTAGACGCGTGGCCTCCCATGTACGAAGGTTTCCTTGAGCACTTCCCAAAGATTCTAATTTCTAAAACAGTTTTTGACTATACCTTTATGTAAGGTGTTATTGTGAGGTGATGTCCACGGTTGGAACATGAGTCACATTTGGTATATATTTGTATCCAAACTCACAGCATATGTGTTGTTGTATTTTGCACGACAATTGTTGTAATAAAGTTGTAGTTATTTTCTGTACCATGTATTTGGCGACTCAGAATAGGTTGGATGGAATGGACCTATTTTGGGGTTGTCACAGGTGGTATCAGAGCTTAGGGATATGATTTCTGGCGGAGATCGAGAAATATAACTAGGAGGAGAGAGACGAGTAAATCCTTCGCTAGTGTGTCCTACCTAAGCTTATTTGTTGGTCAGTCATAATATCGGGATATTGTGTGATATGTTAATTTGTTAAATTAACCCTTGTTTTGAAGCTGTATTCTAGAATGATATTTGAAATACAGGAGATGAGCAATGGAGAAATTATGATGACAGGGAAGATGGAATCTGAAATGAAAGGAAGGTATTCTCAACTCTTTGAAATACCAGGTACGTAAATTTCGAGGACGAAATTTCATAAGGAGGGGAGATTGTAAGACCCCGAATTTTATGAAATAAAAATATTCAATTTTTCTTATAATTACGATTCAGTAAATGATTAAATTGATAAAAAGTTAAAGTTAAAGGTGATATATGAATTTTTTTTCAAAATACGCAAGTGGTTATAAAATAATCATTGTTGTCGGGGAATATTCGTTTGGTCGTGGAATATTCTTTCTGTCGGGGAATATTCGTACGACGGTGCAACTATTTGTGGGTCCCATAACAGAATAACTGTCGGGCGAAGAAAACGACAAATTTGAGTTTTTACAAATAACGGCGTAGTTGTTACCGTTAATACTGTTGGAATACCCGGTGGTTAAAATACAGTAGCACACGGTATTGCACCAATTATTGATTCTTACGTAAGAAGGCACTACTCAATAATTGTTACAGTAGTTATTGTTCAATATTTTATTTTATTGATTCAATAATTGTTGCATTAATATTTTATATTATTGTTGTTTCAATAATTGTTGCTGCACAGTATTTTCCTTTATCAGATCAATAATTCATATTATTTGAATAGTATTATTAGATAGCATTATTGGCAATGTCTAGAAAGTTCTGTCTAAGGAGAGGTTTGGTCATCTAATTGCGCGCCAGTAAGGAGAAATCCTTATTGGAAAGCCCCCTCTTTCCTGGGAACGGCCTAGTTGTCATAAATGTGATTCTGTAATATTATTTGTGAATAATTAATTATTGATTCATATGATAAGGAAATATTTATTTTATGTGGATATAAATGAGGGATATATTTTTGTGGTTAAAAATGTAGGAGTTAATGTTGAGATTTTTATCAGTATTTTTGTCAGAATGGAGGTATTAAAAATCAGGGTTTTTGAGATATTTTGCGAGGGTTATAATTTTTAATCCGACCGTTGGATCGTGGTAATATTTGGATATGTTATACATATATAAGTTGAGTATATGTCTACAAATTTTGAACCGTTAAAAATGAACGTATAATTTGTTATGAATTTTACGAGATGACTGGTTCAGAAATTGTTGAATTTTTGGAGTTTATCATTTTGATGGAAAATTCTAGAATTGGTGGGCCCCACTTGTTGTTGGTGAAGAAATGTGCTGAATTATATTTCAAATGTGGTGGGTGGAAATAGTAGCAGGTAAAGCCATCAGGTTGCAGGTCAAACCTACCAAAATTTTCCTATAAATAGAGGGCAAAGTTAGAATTGAAAATCACACCAGAAACATAAGCTTTCTCTCTTTCTCTCTCTATATTATGAAGCATATTTTGTGAGTTTTTAGATACTTGGTGAGTTGCTATTCATTAGTGCGAGTTTCCTTCAGCATCATATCCGATATCCAGTCAGAAGTACTGCTCTTTTGAGGTAAGGGATAGTAAGGGATTTTAAGGGTTGTTATGATTTTCAGTTTCGCAATTTTTCTGAACTTCAAAAATTCTGGAAAAATTTGAAATGATATTTTGATGAGTTTTATTGATTGTGTCCAAAAATGGTGATTTTTGGATGTATAGATTGAGAGTTATGAATTTTATGAGAAAAGACTATTTTAAAAGTAATCACTTATAATTCCTTGTGGTTAACTCCAAAATTGATGAAATTTTTATTGGGAGTACATGTATATGATAGAAGTATACTCTGTAAATTTTAGAATTTTTGGACAAAAGTACAATTTTTGATAAATGTCTAAATATTCGGCTGTTTTGGCCATATGAAAAATAGTAAATGACTTTTAAAAATTCTGAGAAAAATATATGTTCACTATGGGACTATATTATGCTAAATCCCAGAAAAGAAATATTTTTGGAACTGATTTGGTATTTTTCATAAAAATGGTCTAGTTATGAGTAAATGAATTAAATATGTTTTGTGAAGAAAGAAAATTGAAAAATAGGATTTTATGGCTTGAGAATCCTATATGAGGTATATGCAGATTTTTGATGAGAGTTTTGGTTATTGATGATGAAATTGTAAGAGTTGGCATTTTATGATGATTAAATGCATTAATTAGTAAAGTGTAAACAATTAAAATAAATCGTTTATAAATTTAAGTAATGTTATTCTTTCAATATCATTATACCGAAATATTGGTATGGATTTTATTGTGAAATTTCTATCTTTTGTGTCGGAGTTACTATTCATGAGTTACTATTCACGATTTACTATTCATGAGTTACGAATATTACTCTTGAGATTAAAACTAGATGTTGATCATATTATTTTTATCATCATATATAACATTTTTATAACCCTGATGTTGAAATTCTCTTTCACTAGAGTGTAAAGATGGGTAGATTATTGGTATGATCATGACTAGGGTTCTCTTTGGCCTGTAGTGCAAAGTTGAATTGTGACTGGTATGATCATGACCATTGAATTTATAAGTGAATATCTTTAGCTTAAGTGCAAAGGTGAATTGATCAACATGGTTATAATTATTGTTTATATAAATTCTGAAATGATTATATATTTCTTTGAGATATTAATATCTTTGGCCTGTAGTGCAAAGATGAAATATTGATGAATATCTTTGGCCTGTAGTGCAAAGATGAATTGTTGATGAATATCTTTGGCCCGTAGTGCAAAGATGACATGTTGTTGAATATCTTTGGCCAGTAGTGCAAAGATGAACAGATGTTGAGATAAACATGACCAACTGGTGATACAAATGAATATCTTTGGACGTAGTGCAAAGATGAAGTTATTAGTATGATTATGAACAGGAAATGTGATTTGGTGTAACCATGATCTTTGATGTTTCAGGTAAAGATAGGTGATGAAAATTATCATCGTCCTGGATGAGAAGAGGAATTTAGAACTACAGTTATGATTATGAGTTATTCATATGATTGTGGACCAGAATTGTTGATTGATGTTACAGGGATAAAACATTGTTGGTGGATTTTTAACATGGAGAAGATAATAGACTTTATAGTCTATTTGACTCTTCTAATGGGTTGCTCGTTCCGCTGCAACTATGGTTGAAATTTTTATCATTTACCATATGTTCTAAATCTCTGATCTATTGTTGATGAAGGCTATTGATAATTAAATTATCTTTAGTCATGACATTCTTTACTGAGCTAGTTGTGCTCACCCTTTTGCTTCACAATTCCTTTCAGGTAATAAGAGTGTAGCTGGGTCGAGCGGGGGTAACAAGGGAATAGAACGGTGGTCATCATTTAGTAGTTATATTTGGTGAAGAAAATAGGGTGAGGCGAACCCAACGTTGGAAGGGTGTTTTGTCACTATCATACAAGATGTCTAATGACATACAACCTCGTGTCATCATAAGACAGGGTTGTGCTCATCCACTTGCTGAGTATATCTATGGGCACTACCTATATAATCTTGGTGTTTGTTTGAAGTATAATTCTCAATTAGAGACAGTGGAGATAATGATAAGTCAAGAGAAGACTCACCATTGGGAAGAATATGATAGTAATCTTCTCGTTTTTCTTTGGGGTCTATTGGGTCAACCAAGGATAATTCTGTGGCCATATGATATCTATCATAACCTAGACGCGTGGCCTCCCATGTACGAAGGTTTCCTTGAGCACTTCCCAAAGATTCTAATTTCTAAAACAGTTTTTGACTATACCTTTATGTAAGGTGTTATTGTGAGGTGATGTCCACGGTTGGAACATGAGTCACATTTGGTATATATTTGTATCCAAACTCACAGCGTATGTGTTGTTGTATTTTGCACGATAATTGTTGTAATAAAGTTGTAGTTATTTTCTGTACCATGTATTTGGCGACTCAGAATAGGTTGGATGGAATGGACCTATTTTGGGGTTGTCACAGGTGGTATCAGAGCTTAGGGATATGATTTCTGGCGGAGATCGAGAAATATAACTAGGAGGAGAGAGACGAGTAAATCCTTCGCTAGTGTGTCCTACCTAAGCTTATTTGTTGGTCAGTCATAATATCGGGATATTGTGTGATATGTTAATTTGTTAAATTAACCCTTGTTTTGAAGCTGTATTCTAGAATGATATTTGAAATACAGGAGATGAGCAATGGAGAAATTATGATGACAGGGAAGATGGAATCTGAAATGAAAGGAAGGTATTCTCAACTCTTTGAAATACCAGGTACGTAAATTTCGAGGACGAAATTTCATAAGGAGGGGAGATTGTAAGACCCCGAATTTTATGAAATAAAAATATTCAATTTTTCTTATAATTACGATTCAGTAAATGATTAAATTGATAAAAAGTTAAAGTTAAAGGTGATATATGAATTTTTTTTCAAAATACGCAAGTGGTTATAAAATAATCATTGTTGTCGGGGAATATTCGTTTGGTCGTGGAATATTCTTTCTGTCGGGGAATATTCGTACGACGGTGCAACTATTTGTGGGTCCCATAACAGAATAACTGTCGGGCGAAGAAAACGACAAATTTGAGTTTTTACAAATAACGGCGTAGTTGTTACCGTTAATACTGTTGGAATACCCGGTGGTTAAAATACAGTAGCACACGGTATTGCACCAATTATTGATTCTTACGTAAGAAGGCACTACTCAATAATTGTTACAGTAGTTATTGTTCAATATTTTATTTTATTGATTCAATAATTGTTGCATTAATATTTTATATTATTGTTGTTTCAATAATTGTTGCTGCACAGTATTTTCCTTTATCAGATCAATAATTCATATTATTTGAATAGTATTATTAGATAGCATTATTGGCAATGTCTAGAAAGTTCTGTCTAAGGAGAGGTTTGGTCATCTAATTGCGCGCCAGTAAGGAGAAATCCTTATTGGAAAGCCCCCTCTTTCCTGGGAACGGCCTGGTTGTCATAAATGTGATTCTGTAATATTATTTGTAAATAATTAATTATTGATTCATATGATAAGGAAATATTTATTTTATGTGGATATAAATGAGGGATATATTTTTGTGGTTAAAAATGTAGGAGTTAATGTTGAGATTTTTATCAGTATTTTTGTCGGAATGGAGGTATTAAAAATCAGGTTTTTGAGATATTTTGCGAGAGTTATAATTTTTAATCCGACCGTTGGATCGTGGTAATAATTTTTAATCAGCGTATGTGTTGTTGTACTTTGCACGACAATTATTGTAATAAAGTTGTAGTTATTTTCTGTACCATGTATTTGGCGACTCAGAATAGGTTGGATGGAATGGACCTATTTTGGGGTTGTCACAAATGTTCTAATTTAATTTAATAATTAAGTTAGAGAGTTTATAATGATTAAATGAATTATTATAATTTGATTTTTTTGTAATTAAAATGATGTGTTAATTTATGAAATAAAATTATAATTAGAAAGAAAATTATAATTTTATTGTATTGATTTATGTGGTAAATTTATTTAATAAAGTGTTATTAGAATTAATTAAATTAAGTATGAAAACTTAATTAAATAAAGCGTGACAAATAACTATACTATAAAGGAGTGATTAAAATAAATTAAAGGAGTTTAATTTAGTTTTGTCAAACAAGACTTAAAGATATTAAGTCTTTAATTTTTAAAGAGTTTTGCCAAACGAAGCCTTATGGCTTTTGAATTTTTGAATTTTGAATTATTAATAATATAAATTAAATAAATAAAATATAACTAATATATATATTAATTTTTGGTAACCGATAACTTATTAGTATATTTAATATAACGTCAGTTTTTAAACGTTTGAAAAGCGAGCGTTGGTTTTATTTTAATATTACGTATAGTGTATTTGGTCTAAAGCTAAGCCTAAGAAGAAAGTTATAGAGAAAGAAAAGAAAAAGAAGGTTGTTAGGAGAGAAAGGTGATGTGATTATCAAATCTTCTAACAAGGAGTTCTTAAGCAACAAAAGGTATGTTACATAATCTTAACATATATGTTTTACGCCATAATTTCTAAGTCTTTGTGTTCTTGTATTTTACTGTGTATAAAGTTGTTACAAAATTTTCTAAAAACCATGTTTTTATAATTGGTTATGAAATTATGTGTATTTGTAATTGTAATGTTATAACTAGCATAGATATATGTGATTGTATGCTAATTTACGTTCAAAGAGAAAGGAAATGGTTTTACAGTGAACTTATGTATAACCATGGCTTGTAGGAGTACCAAAATTGATATTTGATTATGAGCTAATAGATAAATTGAACCTTGAATATGTTAATATGTTAAGAAATGAAGATAACGTAGTTCGAATGAATTAATTTGGTGTATAATTATGGTCACAGTGTTAATTTTAGCAAACAATATCAAAAATGGAGTTTTGGTTTAAAACATGGCATTCAAGGATCTAATTTTCTAAAATTGTGGTTTAGTTGTTTTTGAAATCAGTATATATATGATGGGTAACGTTTATGTGTAATTTATGTAAGTTATACATGTTAATTTAGGTGCTAGAAGTTATCAAACAGTCAAAAATTAGCTTTTTTCTGTTCTTCATGCTCAACACTGTAATTCGGCGCCGCAGCGCCAAGCCTTAGCGCCGCAGCGCCGAGGCTCGCGTCGCCATGCCAAACTCATCGCCACAGCGCTAACCTCGAGCCGCAGTGCCATTGCCTAGCTTAGGCATCGCGCCGCAGCGCCAGAATCGCGTCGCAGCGCCGCCCACAGTGTAAACTGTGGTGTCGTAACGCGAGTTAGCAGAATGGTCAGACAGTGTGTTTTAGTTACACAAAGTCTGAAAAACTTGTAAAGTAAAATAGTATGACTGTTAGGATGCGATTTTAGTATTACTATACTAAGAATGAGCATATTATTAATGATTAACGAGTTCTATTACTAATGTAACTTGACTATGTGGTAAGAAATCAAACCATACATGAAATAGATACTTATTTATATATATAGTATGTGTAATGACTAATTATGTCATGATGATATGTGTATAGGATATTATGAATCAAATTATTACGGTTTAGCTTACACGCAAGGCAAGTTTTCTAAACTTTATCTTTTGATATTAAGCAAGTTTTCTTACTCTACCTTGTTTATATTGAACAAGTTTACTATATCTATTTCGATTATAATTACGCAAGTTTATTTTCGTTGAGCAAGTTTCTCTTGTTATTTAGCAAGTTTATTTTCGTTTAGCAAGTTTATTTTCGTTGAGCAAGTTTCTCTTATTATTTAGCATGCAAGTTCTACATTCTGATATACTAAGGTTGAACAAGTTTTATCGTTCAATTTACTATTTGTTATGCATGCTCATTACTCAATTCTAAATAAGATTTTAACCTTAGCTTGATATTGTTCAAGCAAGGTATGTTATATTATTCAATACTTATGCTATTAGATTATTCCTAAAGCATGATTTTAATTTATAATGTCAATTCAGTTATGATTATTCCATAGCATAACGTTATTAACTTTTTATTTAACTAATCCTTAGTTGATGACCGTTGAGTTCTAAATTACCTTGAAACGTATCCAAACCAAACTTACTTTTGTTCAGACTTGTATTCTAAACGCTGAGATGAACAACCCTATTATTAGGGGATAATTTACGCATAACGTTGAAATGTTTGTGCATAATACATTGTACGAAGGGCTGATCCCCCTAAGTACGAGGAGTCCCTATAGTCTTATGACTGTTAAAGTTTAAGTTGAAAGATTACTTATAACTATGGACATAGTTCGTGGTCTTACGACCCTCAGATATATATTTCAGAATTTTGATTATCATTAATAGAGCATATTGTTCAGTTCTATTAAGCCTATTATTTGGCAATTGTTGTAAAGTTTATTCATTGTCATTTCAAGTGAGCCTTGTTTGCTCACTCTTGCTTATATAAACATTACAGCTAAAGTTGAGAAGGTCGATGTACCTAGCACCAGTAAAGGGAAAGGAAAGATGAACAAGTATTGAATACTTGGAATCATGTTGACATTTTTATTTTCAGACTTTATTTTAATTATTTTAATGAAGTTATTTAATTTTCAGCATTTGAATGTTTGTATTTAAAGGTTAGATAACCTGGGAAATTTTGTTGAACTTATTGATGTAATCCTTTAATGGAAAAGTTTATTATTACATTTATTATGATTGGATAGTTAGATATGAATGTTTTTATCAAGTGAACACCAAATCTTGTGGGAGTGAAGTACCCGAATTTGGGGGTGTCACACATGTTATAAACATTATATATAAACATACATCCATATGCAAACACATAAACTAACACAATATAAAGTATATAAACTAAGGATAAACAAATATGAACCTGAATAAATATATAAAAATGTCATCTTTAAGTAACATACAGTCGTCCAAAGAATGAATATAAAAGTCTAAGGCTTTAAATATATAGAAAACAAGCCTAGCTCTTCATGCATCATCGTCCAAATTAGTGCGGCCTTGTAATTAACAAAAGAATAAAACATATTACATATATAGTATATATGTTGATACTAGTATGACTTATGCAAAGCAAAGTTAGGGAAAACTAAACAATAGGAATTATTTGAACAAAAGTAATTAAAACACAACACTATATATGTATATATAACTGATTGATTTGATTGTAATAAGTACTTAGATTACCTCGTCGCCATCTTGATGTCGTGTTGCTGCAACCACTATGTGATGCCCCCAAAATAGGTCCACACGACCCATTCTGAGTCGCCAGATATCGGACTGTAAAAATCAAATATAAACTTTATTTATACAACTGTTGAACTGTCGTGCAGAGTACGAAAATAGATAAGCTGTGAGTTTTAATACAAATATATATAACTCTCGTGGTACCTTGACCACAAGACCTTACAATGGTACCTTACATAAAGGTACAGTCAATAATTATTTTAGAAATAAAAATCTTTGGAAAATACTCAAGGAAACCTTCATACATGGGAGGCCATGCGTCTAGGTTATGATAGATATCATATGTCCACAGAATTATCTTTGGTTGACCCAAAAGTCCCCAAAGAAAAATAAGAAGATTACTATCATCTTCTTTCCAATGGTGAGTCTTCTCTTGACATATAATTATCTCCGTTGTCTCCAAGTGAAAATTATATTTCAAATAAACTCCAAGATCATATAGGTAGTGCTCGTAGATATACTCAGCAAGTGGATGTGCACAACCTTGTCTTATGATAACACGAGGTTGTATGTCATTAGACATCTTGTATGATAGTGGTAAAACACCCTTCCAAAGTTGGGTTCACCTCACCCTATTCGGTTCACCAAAATTAAATATCAAATGACGTATACAATACGACACACTTATCTAAAGTTCTCAACAAAATTATTTTCATACTATTTAAGGAGAACCTCAACAGCTATAGACCACCGTTCTATTCCCCTATTATCCCCGCTCGACCCGGCAACAATCTTATTACCTGAAAGGAATTGTGAAGCAAAAAGAGTGAGCACAACTAGCTTAGTAAAGAATATCATGACTAAATATAATTTATATCATCAATAGCCTTCATCAGTAATAAATCAGAGATTTAGAATATATGGTAGATGATAAAACTTTTCAACCATAGTTGCAGCGGAACGAGCAATCCATTAGAAGAGTCAAATAGACCATCAGGCCTATTATCTTCTCCATATTAAAAGTTCACCAATAATGTTTTATCCCTGTAACATCAATCAATGATTCCTGTCCACAATCATATGAATAACTCGTAATCATAATTGTGATTCTAAATTCCTCTTCGCACCCAGGACGAAGATAATTTTCATCACCCATCTTTACCTGAAACATCAAAAATCATGGTTATACCAAATCCCAATTCCAGCTCATAATCATACTAATAAATTCATCTTTGCACTACGGCCAAAGATATTCATTAACAATTCATCTTTGCACTACATGCCAAAAACATACAACTGTATTTTAGAAGAGTCAAGTAGAGCATGATATTTACTATCTTCTACGAATTAAAAGTGTATAATCAATATTTTATCGCTGAGACTCAGCTTAATAAATAATCCACATCATCAAATCATCCCTGCACTATGGCCAAGGATATTCATATAATCATCAATGGTCATGATTATACCGAATAATTCCTGATTATAATCATACCAATAACTGTCCATCAATACATTATGGGCCAAGGAGGACTTTTACCACATCATCTATAATATTACGGGTCATGATTATACCGAATGATCCCTGGTCATAATCATACCAATAAACAGTTCATCTATACGTATAAGCCAAAGATACTCATCAATCAATAGTTCATCTTTGCACGTAAGCCAAAGATATACAACTGTAAAACTAATAATCAACAGTCCATCTTTGCACGTAAGCTAAAGATATACAACTGTAAAACTAATAATCAACAGTCCATCTTTGCACGTAAGCCAAAGATGACTTTTATCATAATATAAGCATAGGGATGATGACAATAATATAAGCATTAATCAAACGAAATCAAGGATAAATATTAAAGACTTTAAATTTATCCAGAGTTTAAAATATCCAAATATTATCAATCACTTAATAATCCCATAATCTAATATCATTAATATTATAACACTATTTTAATCATTACTTAAACTTATAAATGATTTATTTTAATTGTTTACACTTTACCAAATAATACATTTAATCATTCAAAAATGCCATACTCATAAGATTTAATCACCAATGATCAAATCCCTTATCAAAAATCTGCATATACCTTATATAGGATTTCTAAGCCATAAAATCCTATTGACCAATTTTTCAACTTCACATAACATATTTAATTCATATGTTCGTAACTAAACCATTTTCATGAAAAATAACAAATCAATACCAAAAAGTTTTCTTTTCTGGGATTTAGCAGAATATAGTTCCATATTGAACATATATTTTTCTCAAAATTTTTAAAATTCATTTACTATTTTTCATATGGCCAAAATTGCCGAATATTTAGACATTTATCATAAACTGTACTTTTGTCCAAAAATTCCGAAATTTACAGGGTATACTCCTGTTATATATATGTACTCCCAATAAAAATTTCATAAATTTTGGAGTTAACCATAAGGAGTTATAAGGGTTTACTTTTAAAATAGTCTTTTCCTATAAAATTCATAACTCCTAATCTATACATCCAAAAATACCCATTTTTGGACACAATCTAGAAAACTCATCAAATTATCATTTCAAATTTTTCCAGAATTTTTGAGGGTCAGAAAAATTATGAAACTACAAATGAATTTTCCCCGCCATGCAGTAATCCACTTAGATAGATTATTTTCACAATTTAATAAGGAATGAATACGAAGGATCATTAACCATGCATGCGGTAATCCACATAGACAGGTTATTCCAACAGAATAATAAAGAATAGAATAACAGAAGAATTCACCATGCATGCGGTAGTCCGCATAGACAGGTTATTCTAACAAAATAATAAATAACAGAACCAGGTCATACGTAATCCGCACAGACATGGTATTTGAATAGAATAATAAAGAATGGAACCAGGTCATGCGTAATACGCACAGATAGGATATTCCAACAGAATAATAAAGAATGGAATAACAGAAGAATTTCACCATGTATACGGTAGTCCGCGTATACAGGTTATTCCAACAGAATAATAAGGAATGGAATAACAATAGCTCTCTTCATGAATACGAAAGAAATAATACATCTTACCTTAGAAGAAAATTGGAATAGTGAGGTAGCAGACTTCTCTTCTCCTTTCTCTCTATAATTTCTCTCTATAATAATTACTCTATAGCTTTAGTGAATTGGTAAAATATAATGAAGGAATGAGCTTCTATTTATAGAAAAATATAGTTTTAATAATTGCACATTTTGGGGCTCGAAATATTACAGTATAATACCTTCCTCTTTTCCTTTATTTTTAATTTAGTCCTGCAAGTATTATCAAACTTGCACCACCTCCCCTAATAGTAAATCATGTGAATCAAAAGTTCTATACATGTAAAAATATAAATTACAATATAGTACCTCCATCTATACCTCTATTTTTAACTTAGTCATGCAAGTATTATCAATCTTGCACCACCTCCCCTAATAGTACAAGAATGTGATTCAATAGTACACACATGTGAATAAATAGTTATAATCATGTGAATTAATAGCAATTAATTGCTCATTTATCCGATTAATTACCCGATTAGTTAGTATAACTTCTAGACATCAATTAATATCGAAATAAATATCAATTTCCACTAACACTAATAATTCCAACACAATAGAACTATCAATTTCATCTTTAATTAACACGAATTTATTCATCATTAATATTATAACTCACAATATTTAACAACCAGATCGTTCCCAAGAAAGAGGGGGCTTTCCAATAAGGATTTCTCCCTATTGGCGCACAATTCGATTATCTAACCTCTCCTTGACAGAACTTCTAGACATTGTCAATATTGTAAATAATAATATGAATAACTTTGTCGTCTCAATTATTGATTTAATAATATAACATATTATATAGATGATACTGTGACAATAATTAAATTAATAATATGAGAGATATGATGCAGCAATTACTGTAGCAATAATTGAGTATAACTGAGTGACTTATTACGTAAGCATCAATAATAAATACTATGTGCTACTATGCAACCACGCGTATTACTGTACTTTTACTACCGGGTAGTTCAACAGTTTTAACGGTAACACTTTCGCCGTTATTTTTATAAAAAGATAATTCTGTCATTTTTTTACTACGACAATACTTCCGTTGTGGGGTCCACCAATGATTGGTCGTCGTACGAATATTCCCTATTAAAATGAATATTCCCCGATCAATCGAATATTCCTTAACAAAAAGAATATTTTATAACAACTTGCATACTTTGCAAAATTTTCATATATCACCTTTAACTTTAACCTTTTATCAATTTAACCATTTACGAAATCAAATAATAATTATAAGAAAATTGAATACTTTCATTTCATAAAATTTGGGGTCTTACACACTACATCTGCTAACTCATCAGAACTCAGACACTGTAGATGCCTGCCCAGTATACGAAGGACAGATCGCCCTCACACAGTCAGTAAGAGTATGATAGGCTGAATGAACCAATGACTCTATAGACTGGATAGTAGAGCTGCTTGTGCCATTAATGGTCTGACGTCGTCGTTTTCCTTAGCCTTTGACGTAGTTTTTCTTCACATCTGACACCATCTCCCACAATTCTTGATCAATCGACAGACGGGGGGTGCCTTCAGGATAGCGCTTGTTCATTAAGCTCTTATAAGTGTCCTTTCCACGTGTTAACAATTAAATAGTTAAAATAAATATAAAAATTTAAAGAATAGAGTAAAAATTTATAAACAACATATAGAAGTTATAAAAATATATTACCGCTATCTAGACAGCCTCATGCAGACCATCGCGGGTGGTCACGTACACATCCAGCCAATGGATAGACTGACCTTGAAACGAGCCTTCTATAAAATAAGGGCATCTCATATTAATATGTAAACATATGATATTCTACAAAAAATAATTGTAAACATAAAAAAAATTAAACCAACAGGTTTGTTATTCATACGTATCCTACCAGCAATATGCTACAACTGTGATATATTACTGCCCTTATAGGTGCCTGTTTTGTCACCTTCAAGTGCACCTGAGTCTTTGTTCGAGGTGGCAGTCTTACGTCTCTTGACCCATCTCTTAGCTCTCCACTAGTTACACATCTCAGCACATATGGGTTACGTACACCACTAGGGGCTATGCTTATGTATGTACTGTTTACCTTGTCCTGGATGGTTGATCTCTGCAATATACAGGGCTTTTTTTCTTTTATTGTTCAAATTATCTTTGGTTCGGATGGCACACTTCTGCTAGAATAGTGCCTGAATCACTGATGCCTACTCATCATCCCATCTATACCTTTTTTGCAAATAAAAAAATAATAATAATATTAAATTGGTGATATTAAGATAATCCAACACTACTAAACAATATTAGTTCATTAATTATATTATCTGTCATAATTAGAAAAAATATAAATGAAATTCAACCCAAATTGCATCCTTGTAGACGAGAGATGTGCTCGCCCACGTAATCATTAACGTAGGCCAGTTCTGTAAGCATAATTTTGAAAAGCATTTCACAATCTTGTTATCTTGAAAATCAATACAATATACAATAATTTACATTAAAGATAAGTAATTTTATTATAATATTTAAAGCAATTTACATTATATATATATATATATATATATATATATATATATATATATATATATATATATATATAACAATGAAAATATAAAATGTTTATATATAAATGATGTTTAACGTACATGTTGTCTAGAGGAGAATGAATTTGTATGAGAATTCGGTCATCCATATTAGCCGGGTGATGAGTGGGTTTTATACCCAAGAATCGAGTGCATTTAAGCTTAATCTTTTGGTTGGTTTTTAAGTATTGTGTGTGCATTTCATACATTATAGGTTATTTTATAGGCTATGACACGACATTGGCATGAAGAAGCAAGGAAAAGTAATTCGAACATCTTTTGGACTAAAATATGCAAGTAAATGCAAAGGCTGAAGGGATTTTAATGCCAAGTTGGATTCATTTTCTTGGCTTGGAACTTGTATTTCATTGTAGATCTACTTCTTAGCTTTTTGTAACATCTTGAATCTTCCCAATCGGAGTTCGGATGCGAGAGTTATGACCTTTTTATTAATAGAGATCATAGCTAAGAGTTGTCATGCTTGCCATTTACATAGCAGCCACTTGAAGCTACATTTCGACCTTGATCCGGCCAGAATCTGTCAATTCTTAAAGAATGAAAGTTATAGATCTCATCGATATCTTCGATTTGATAGGTGGCTGGCCCCGTAAATTCTAGCGGATAAAAAGTTATGCCTGTTTTACCAAAGGACATCGCAATAGAAAATTGACCGACGCGGAACGCGCCAGAAATGAACTAGGAGCGACACGGGGTGCGTCGGACCATCAAATTTTCTGCTACTGTAGCGTACGGCATGTCCAAATTGGCCAAGGAGAAACGCTGGGAGCCCCGAACGGCAAGGAGAGAGCTGATTTGGCTGTTATGTTGTTCAATTTGAGCTAGAGTAGGACTGTTAGTTGCCTAACTTGCCAGGGTTTCCATTAGGACTATAAATACTTAATTATAACTTGGATTTGAGAGAATTCTTCAAGACTTTTGACTACAATTCATTGAGAACCACTCTTGGAGACTAGGAGATTACATTAGAAAGCACTCAATAAGGAGATTGGAGTTTGGATATTGAAGATTCTTCGACATAGTTTTTTTTCTTCTCTTAATTTCTTTTTCTGTATTTGACATGCTATTTAATCTTAATTTGTTAGTTTCTATTATGACGATGAACTAATTTCCCAATTAGGGGTACAATGGAAGCTTTTGCAAAGCATTAATTCAATTACCTAATATTTTCATTTGTTGATCCTATGGAGTTGATTATTATGTTTTGTGCTTAATCTATTAATTGGCTAGCTAGCAATTAATTTGATATCTTTGATGGAATTGAAAGAGAAAATCTTAGATTAGACCTGCATATAATAACATATGAATTTTTTTTATTCTTATTAAGGATAATATAACAGTGTACGAGACGAAAGTACTTGTATGCCATGCGTAACTACGTTAGGAGTTTGTGCTTACTAAATCTGTTTTAAGTGTCTTGCACGACAGTAGCAAAATAACTGAAATAGGGCTTTTCATTAATCATTGAAAGATGTTAATAAATTGATAGGCAATCCTAGTTATCAATTCATTGGATTAATCAAGTTGGAATAAAGTAAGGGGATTATTGCAAAGCAATTGGGGAAATTATATTCCTATGTCTTTATCATCTGGTGATCAATAATTGTTTGTTAATTGGTTTTTATTTTCTTTTAATCAAAAATAATTTCACAATTCAATTGGAGTGACTGTTTAAGTGGATTAAGTTAGTGAAAGCTTGATAATTAGAATAATTGTTAGTAAATGTTCCCTGTGGGTTAGACATTCTTCTTACTTCTTTATTACTTGATTGACCGTGTGCATTTACGTGTATTTGTCAATATATAAATCGGACAATACCGGGGCCTTTGGCACATAATTAGGACCTCGACCCAAGCCGCGCTTTCTTTACGTTGGTTCAGAAGACATCTATAAATAAAAATTTAGAGATGTCATTATGAGTTATATGACATTACAGATACAAATAAAATGGCAATAATGACAGGTAATTGTATGAAATAATTAACTACTACAACTATAAATGAAAGGTACATAAACATGACAAGGATATAGAGAACATATATATAAGTAATTGTATGTAATACAAGTAAAACTAAACATTCATTTTAATGAAAATCACTGTCTGAGTCAAAGTTATTTTGTATACGTATTAGAGATTCTTAACCATCATCTTTAGATTCAGTTTCAGTCAATAACTTTTCATCCTCAATATCAATGTCATCTGGCACAAGTACTGATTCGGGATCCAATTCATCAGGTTCATCCCGACCCTCTAACTGGATTAGTTCATTGTTGTCATTCACATTTATTATAGGAGGTCTATGAAGCATCTCCTCTTAGCAGAACTCCCTGTTTACTAATTGGACATGACTGCGTGCAGGAATGTGAATTACAACTTGTCAATCTGCAGGTGATCTATCCCTTTTTCCTAACCGAACTAAGAGTATAGTATACTTGTACTATTTGAGTTGGCAACACAAATGGTGTGTTGACGTACGTGGACATATGGAGGTCAATATTGACGATTTCATGTTGATCGACATATATACCTTTTCTGAATCAAACCAATTACACTTGAACAAGTTAATATAACCCCCATAATTACCCTTGTACGATAACTCGATGATTTCCTCTAACTCCCCATAAAAGGCAAGACCAAGCTCATTATAACAATCTCCTTGAACACACAATCCAATGTTAGCTGTTCTTTTACCACGAGCATATGTCTTTGTATGAAATTCCCAGCCATTTATTTTGTAACCATTACGGCTGACTTGGTCCCTGTCTGGGCCCATAACTAGGACTTGTACATTTGGATAAATCGTTTCCTCATTAAGAGCCTACAAAAATTCTATTAAATTAAATGAATTCATAAATTAATACTATATATTTCGTGCTTAATTAACTTAACTTACTTTATCCTTAAGCTAAAGTGTAAATTTTTTTTATCACAAATGAGTTGAATATCTTTATCAGTGATGTCGGGCTGATTTGCTTTTAACTTGTCATCGTATGATCTGTACAATTTTATAAACATCAATATATATTAATATGAGATTGCAGGTTAAGATATATGTTCAATAAATAAGAATTTTACATGTATACCTTTCATATTCGTCAATCGCCTCACAATTGAGAAGAATGTAAGTATGTGCAACATGTAATTCATGCTCAAAGAGGAATATGCATTTCCCTTTTCCATAAGCGCGACCTGGTAGACCAAATAAAGAAAGCCAACCATTTAGTTCAACATTACCCCATCATCATGTCTTAGGACTCGATTGGCCTTTGTCAAGACTTCGTTGGGAAAATAATCTGAGACAAACGTATATATCTCATCGAAACTATATGCCTCACATATCGACCCCTCGACATAGGCTATATTCTTCACCTTCCTCTTAAGGTTTCCCATCACCCTCTTGAAAGGGTACATTCATCTATATTGAACTGGACCACCAATACGAGCTTCATAGGGTAGATGGATTTGTAAATGCTCCATGGAGTCAAAAAATCAGGTGGGAATATTTTTTCAAGCTTACACGTGATCTCAATGATGTTATTCTCAAGTACAGACATGTCCTTTTCATTTAATATTTTTGAACATATGTCTCTGAAGAAATGACTAAGATCAGTCAAAGAATTTTATATTAGTTTATCAATCAGATCATGAAATGTTGTAGACATGAGACTTTCCATGAACACATGGCAGTCATGACTCTTCATCCCTTACAATTTACCACCTGTAACACATCTTGCTATGTTTGACGCATATCCATCTGGTAGTTTCAGATACTTAATCCATGTTCATACATCTTCAACCTTCTTTTTGGACAATGTGTTCCTTGCATTCGGTTTGACCATCTTACCATTAGGAGATTAATAAAGTTCTAATCCAGGAAGCTTACAAATATCTTTCATGTCCAAACATTCCTTATCATTATCTTTCGTCTTGCAAGTAACACTCATCACGGTGCTGGACACATTGTCGAGCGCATTCTTCTCAATATGTGTAACATCTAGATTATGACAAATCAAATTTGTAGACCAATAAGATAGTTCCCAAAAGATGTTTCTCCAAACCCAATTATGAGATTGGCCAAAACCATTGATTATTCTTGAGGAAACAATCTTATTGAATGGGATAATCGATAATCTCATCACACGGTCACATGTCTCCATCCTCGACAATCGCGGTGCAGACATATCATTGTCTACTTTAGCTTTCTTGAAATGTTCTCTATTTCTTCGAAATGGGTGATCTACGGGCAAGAAATGACGATGATAGTCAAACCATCAAAACTTTCGACCTTTTGATAGATTGAAAGACTTTATATGCTCCATACAATATGGGCAAGCCAACTTCCCATGTGTACTCCATCCAGTTAACATACCATAAGTAGGGAAGTCACTTATAGTCCACATAACCACTACCCTAAGGTTAAAATTTATTTTCGTGGAAACATTCAAAATCTATACTTCATCCTCCCATAATAACTTCAACTCGTCTATAAGAGGTCTCAAGTAAACATCTAGATTTTTCGAGGACTCTTGGGACCAGGAATCACGAGTGAAAGAAACAAGTATGATTGTTTCATATACATCCAAGGAGGCAAGTTGTACAGAGTAACAATCATAGGCCAGCAGGAGTACAAAACAGCTGAGTGGCCGAACGGGTTGAAACCATCAGTGGACAATCCAAGCCTCACATTTTTAGGTTCCAATGCAAACCCATGATGTGCTAAGTTGAAATCTTTCCCAAGCCTGCCCATCTGCGAGATGGTTAAGTTTTTCATCTTTAGTTGTAGATTTTGCATGTCAAGTCATTTGTTCAGTTGTTCTTGAAGAAATTTACAATCTTGTGAGTCGATGTGTAATTTGAAAATACCTTAAAATCTTAAAAGGTATATTTGTCTTTGTTTAGTCCCACCCTCTTTATTAGGTCTGAACCGATCATGACTGTAAAACGTGCATCTTGTCTTCTGTTATTTTCCTTATAAAACAACATGCAATCGTTCAGACATGCTGTTTATAGATTTAGCAATCAATGAATACGAGTGAGTATACATGGTTAACAAGTAATAAAGTGTAAGTAGAGTTGTCGATCCCACGAGGAATTAATTAACAAAAATCACCAAGTACTAACTCTTCACCAAATTAATTTTATTTAAAAAAATGATTTAAGATTATGAATTAAAATATTTACTAAAACTAATACTAACTACCACTAGTTTAAAATCAGATTATGGAGATTTAAGATCACGACTTCACTTATTTCTTTACTTAAATCAATACACTTCTTATTAATTATACTCACTATTCTGGATTGTTAATCAGGAACTCATTAGTATTTATAACCACTTTCCGATGCATTAAAAACATATCAATCCAAATCTGCAGTTGATAGAATTGAATCAAACACCCTAATTAACTAATTTAGTACATATCTCTATATGAATTACAATTAAAGAGGATTTAAAGCACAAGTTCCCTTTTAGCTTACATGTGGTGCGTAGGTATATCCCTATCTTAAACACAAATTATAAATTCCATCGCCATGCACAAAACACAATCACATGCTATTATGATCAGATCTAAATTTATAATCCATCTCCCAATTTTATATAGATTATCATAGTAATTGTTGATCAGGCAATTAAACAATTAAGCACAAATCCTACTAGATAATCTCATAATAGATAACATTAATTAGTAGAGAAGCATGCTAAAATAAACTACGCAATAAGATCAGTTGCAATCTTAAACAAGAGAATTAATTCACTATCATTGAATTAAAGTCTAGAATCCATAATTGAATAAACATTAAAAGATAAAGATAAAATTAGAAAAGAGAGTAAAATCTGTTGTATGTAGTTTTGAAACTCCCCTATTGCTTCTAGTTTAAATCTTCAATGTTTTCCAAGTTACTTCAATCTCCAATCTCTAATCTCAAAATTAGGGTTTAAGCTAATGAATTGGAATATATCTAAAACTAATAAAGTCTATCTTTAATCTATTGTGTCTCACATCATGTATTTATAGATTACAAGTCGAATCTTAATCCCAAAAGAAGTACAAACCAAATCTCCTTTAGATTTCCTGCCAAAATTGCCCAAACATTGACTTTGACCTGACATAGCGCGACCGCACCAGGTCTAGTATTGCCAACAGTGCTGCCGCGCCTAATAGCCTTCTGGTCCACTAAACTTTGGCAAGGTAGTGCTGTTGCACCTTAATCCCCTATGTAACTGGCCCTGCCGCGCCTTCTAGTCTTGAAACACGGTTACACTCACGCGACCGTGCCATCTCCTATATAATTTTCGATGTTGTCGTGCCATCGCACCAAAAAAGTTGATATGCTTCCTTTGCTCAGTTATTCTCCATTCCATTGCTCTGATTTCCATCCTATGACATAATCCCTGCACAACAAAGTAAAATATGCATGAACAGATCTCAAACACTTAAATCCCTCTACCTTGTTCCCAATCAAAATTCGGTCCTGCAATATCATGAACCATTTCATTCATACGACGGGTACTGCTGTTCGAATTGTGTACTTGTGCGATGCCACTATCTCTTCTCTGCCCATGTGCCCATCAACATTCTTCATAATTTTTCATGAACCCAAAAAAATGATAGTATACCATGTCTATATCCATATAATTTACATTCTTACACTTGAAACAAAGGTATCTTATCTTGTTCTGACCATTCACACATTCCGGGTGACTATACGTATAGTCCAAAAACACTTGGCAACCAGTTCTAAATTCAGCTGTAGCACCTATCTGGGTACTTAAATTTTGTCACCTCATCCAACTACATTCTAAATAGAGGTCCATGATACAATGGTACCTACTGCGGACAAAAATTATTGTATTTCCCTTGTTAGAGATTTACAATTCAGCCCAATGCCATTTATGATAGTTATAAATATATATAGATGCATATGTACATATATAACATGAGTGTGCATCATAAATGCTTATTCGGGAATGGAATGAGGATACATACCAAACAAAATTTACACGACATGAGATCGATTACCCAAGGGCATGATATATTGTTATGGATCTTAAATTAGAATGAGGTATGATCTTATATCATCCTACATATTTTAAGTGACGTTTGCACTAGCCTAATGACAATAGATTCCTGAGGGTGGAATATGAATCATTGCACCATGCATGGTCTGCATATGCATTGGAATAAGTCTACATCATTTTTTTACATATATGTAGGTATAATATAAATATAGGTCTCTGTTCAGTTATCCGACCAACAAAAAAAATTAGTCAGAGTCTCCCCTATAATATGGACTATTCACATGCACAAAGGTATGCATATTTGACCATTTATAGATACCCAATACATAACCCAAGAGAAATATATACATTTCTAATATAAGACCAAAACAATAACGAATAGATGCAAAAGCAGTAAAAAGTATCAAAAAACCTAGATACACTACAAGAAAAAGGCTAACAACGAAAGGATATCTGTAGTGAACCACTATGTATCTTTCTACCATGAGCTAATATTTGTAAAATATACCTATGTAAGCATCCTAGAATATTTAATGTTACTACATAAACACCTGATCAAAACCAGTAGAATTATTTAATCAACAATTAAATAATTCTGATGATAACTAAAAAGTAAAATTAAATAAAGGATTCCACATGGAATCTAAAGTGCATATGAATTCCTTACTTGTTAGTATCTTTTGTACTATTGATCATTGCTTTAACATGGTGCTAACATCAAGATCTTCTTCCACATCCCAATCACGCAAGACGTCCTGATCCTGCACAGTTCAACAAGTCAACACCAAAAGCTTGACGGCCTGACCGTCGGGGGATAGCTCCGGCGTGAGAATCAGTACAGGCGATCACAAGGTTAACAATGGAGAAAAAAATATCTAGTGTCTAGAGAGAGATAATAATTTGGTTAAGTGTGTTACCTTTAGGTTATGTAATCCCTGCTAAAATATACTCCAAAGTCCGATTTCCCAGGCCACCCACTACCGTCTGGCACAATCCCCCACTCATGGTCACCTCAGCCGAATGCCTGTAGCTCACCCACTATATCTTGCCACTGTTTTCTACCGTCGGCCGACTATCATCCCATCCTCATTAATGATTTGCAGATGAGACAGTCAACTGTCATATTCTTTTATCATTACCGGTCAAAATCCAAAAAGTTGATATTATTGGTCCAATGGGTCAGCCCAAATCATAGACCCAATGCATTTAAGACACAATAATTATAACACAAGAAATGGGCCCAATCAATCCGGTCCAACGTAAAAGATATCAAGGTCTAAAGGAGAAGCCCATTCGGTCTGGCCCAATAGTAAAAAGTATCATGGCCCAACATTGCCCCCCAGTCTTTTATTAAACAGGATGTTTAATGAAAGAGTATAAAGGTCCTCGGTCCATGACAAAAGGTTATGGCAAGATCATTAAAGGCCCAAAATATAGCTTACTGAGGCCCAAACGGCACACCTCCATTAACTTTAAGGACAAAAACTGGAGGCCCAATGGATATAAGCCCACTCCGGGTAAATCATTAAACCCAAAACTGGACGCTACCTCTTCCCCTCCTACATTATTACCTCCAATTAATGCGTCGTCCTTGGGTTTCATAAAAATTTGAAAAGACCGCCTACTATAAAGCTGCTACCCATTCACTTTAGACGGTTCCCTACTATTTCGAGTTTACAAGAGCTTATTGCCTTCTCCTTCTCAAGTTTCTTCATCTTCTCTACAAATTCTCAACAATGGCGTCTCAAAGTTCTGATAAGAGTTCCCCACTTCGTGTAACCCCTATTACTGTCGTTCCTCCGAGCCCAAGCCCTAGCAAAGAGGCTTCGAGCTCAAACCCCCAAACTGCTATTCCGAGTAAGAAATCTCCGTCTCTTGAACCACTTCCCAGCCCCTCTGAATTTTTTCAGACTGAGGAAGATTTTCCTCACGCTAACACCCCCTCCACGGTTACTGAGGTCTAGCTTCGTAATATTCAAACTCGCTATCAAATACCAGATACCCACAGGGTGAGGATAGCAGCATCCCATGAAAGAATGTACCAGTGTCCCAACGGTTGGACCGCCGTCCCGATAACATTTCTGGAGAAAGGAGTAAGGTTTCCCCTTCATGCCTTCTTGATTACCCTTCTAGGGTTTGTTGGAGTTGGGTTCGTCCAATTGGTGCCGAATTCATATATCCATATATTGGCCTACATAGCCTTCTGTTACGAGATAGGAGTCCCTCCCACTGTTGATTCTTTCTTTACTCTCTTCTCAGTTGGAAAGTCTCGGGAAAAAGGTTTCAAGGTGCTGAGTAAAATAGCCCCTAAGCCAAATGCTAGAATCGAGAAGCGGCCTCTAATGGACACTCTTTCAAGCAACCAAGGATGGCACAATAGATGATTCTTCGTCAACAGGCCCGAAATCTCCTCTATTTCGGACTGGACTACTTCTGATTGCGTCTCTGCAGACTTCGGAGATATATCCAAGGAGCGTATAAGAGAAATGACGCGTATTATAGAGAAGATACCTCTGAAGGAATAGGAGCTTCGGACTCCTAAGAAAGTAAGCGTGGTTGTATGAACACAAATGTGAGTTTTGACTTATACCACCGTATAGTTTATTGATTTATACAAGTGATGTCTAAATTGATTCTTTGTCCCTACAGTGTCTCTTATCAAACCGACTTCGATCGATCGAAAGGATCTGGACAGGTATCTCTCTGATAATCCTCCGTCGCCTTCCGTCGAAGTCCCCCCTGAGGAACCTTCGGCCTCCGAGAACCAAGACGTCGAGAACCAATCTGTCGACTTTGTCACTGAAGAGGAACCTAGCCAACCTCGAAGAAAGAAGAGGGCTAGTCAAAAAGTCAGGTCAAACCCTCAAGAATCTCAACCCACTTCTGCAGCAAGTTTGATCGATATGCCTGCAAATGATCGGATGCAAGCCCTTCGCATCAAGAAGAGGAAAACTAAGATAACACCTTTATCTATCTACGAGCTCCGGGTCCCCACTCCTATGGAAATTTTTGTTTCTGAAGACAAAAATGAAGAACAAACTGAGGCTTCAGCTCTATCTCGCAAAAGGAAACAGCCTTTGAAGGATCAGCCGCCACCACCACCTGCAGGGCCTAGTCCCATTCAACCTCCACCTCCTACTGAGCCCCCTACTCAATCTCCTTCTCGCGTCGAACTTCCCGTGCTCTCCCCAACACGGCCATCCCCCTCTGCCTTCAGGCGCGAAGCCATGTCGTCACCTACCGTATGGCCGGAGTTTAATGCAAACTTTCCCTTCCAACTGTTCGACTCCTTTGTCCGGGAGACCGATGACCATCGGTTCGAAAATAGCTCGATTAGGGACTTAATCGAGGAAGGCATGAGCTACCATGCTAAGGTGAGTTAGTTATTTAATCTGGATATTTGAAATTATGTACAGACATACGATTAACTGATTATCTTTGAATGCCTACAGGAAAATGCTGTCTTCAGGAGGCTTCTACCCAGATATAAAGAAGCCGAAGCCGAAGCCGAAGAAGACGCAGCCAGACGAGAGAATGCTATTCTGAAGTCGGCTTTGAATAAAGAGAGAAGTGACCACGGTACTGCTCTCTTCAATAATGAATGCCTCCAAAAGGATTTGAACAAGTTAAAAGAAAAACTGGAGACAGCCGAAGCCACGCGCCGAATCACCGTCAATATGAACGTAGACTTGGTTCGTAGAAATGAAATCCTTGTGCAGAAGAACGAAACATTTGTGAAAACCAACAAGAGTCTGGCGCTGCAGGTGAACGAATTTGAAGCTAGGGAGTTGAGGCATCTGAAGGAACGAGCAAAGCTCGAAGAGGAGCTTCGAGATCTTCGCGCTTTGAGAGATTTGGGTCCCCCTCTGACCGAAGATCTTCGAAAAAAAATTCAACAAGATTACCAAAAATCAGCTGAGTTGAATGAGGAGATTGTCCAAATGTTCTCGGATGGATATGACGAGTGTCGAAGTAAAGACAAGGCAAAACTGTTAATCCGACCATTCTCGACTCTTCAGAAGACGAAGCTGGCGCCTGAAGATGATTTTCTTTTCCCTTAGCTGTAGGATTTCTGTAAAAATTTCTATCGTTTTGTAAACAATATTATGTAAATGAAATATCAACTTTATTCCTTATTTGTCAATGTTCCAATATCAATCATCTTAAAAAATGTACGAGTTCTTTATATGAACTTAACTTGAACTGTTAGTAAATAACTAAACAAGTCATCCAACAGATAAGATCAAATCAAATAATAATGCAATTCGAACTCAACACTTAGATAAAATCAGGTAATAAAGTAATAATTACTCGTTACCGAAGTGTGAGGTAGATCTGCTTCGTCGGGAATTTGTTTACCACGAAGGGCCTAACAAACCCACAGGATGACATTTGTCTACCACGAAGGGCCTAACAAATTTATAAGGACCACCTGCCGAAAAGGCTACCATCAAATGGTCAGCGAGTCCACCAGAACCTCCTTACACCGATAAAGTTTGCCTACCACGAAGGGCCTGACAAATTCATAAGGACCACCTGCCGAAAAGGCTACCATCGAATGGTCAGCGAGTCCACCCGAACCTCCTTACACCGATGAAGTTTGCCTACCATGAAGGGCCTGACAAATTCATAAGGACCACCTGCCGAAAAGGCTACCATCGAATGGTCAGCGAGTCCACCCGAACCTCCTTACACCGATGAAGTTTGCCTATCACGAAGAGCCTGACAAATTCATAAGGACCACCTACCGAAAAGGCTACCATCGAATGGTCAACGAGTCCACCCGAACCTCCTTACACCATAGGGCTTAGATATCAATGAACAAAAGATGAGTTGGAGAAAAGGATCTTTTATTGATGATGATTCAAATATTTACAGACTTCTGGAGTACTAACACTATATTTACTGAAAAATCTTCCGAAGCCTGCCAGCATGCCAAGTATTCTTGATCTCCGATCCGTCCAATGCCCTCAACCGATAAGTTCCCGGCTTCGGTACTTCAACAACTTCATATGGTCCTTCCCAGTTTGGCATCAGCTTTCCCAAGTCCTGAGGCTTAGATGCTTCGACTTCCCGGAGAACAAAATCTCCCACTTCAAATCTACGAAGCTTTACCCCCTTATTGTAATGCTTAGCCACTCTTCGTTGATAGGTCGCCAATCTGATCAAAGCTGTTTCCCTAAATTCTTCGAGCAAATCCAAATTGACCTTCAGCCCTTCTTCGTTGTAAATCTCTTTGAATTGACTGACCCGAAGACTTAGAGAACCGATTTCAACTGGGACTAAGGCATCAGTACCATAGGCCAGTCTAAAAGGTGAATCCCCCGTTGTGACACCCCCAAATTCGGGTACTTCGATTCCACGGGATTTGGTGTTCACTGTACAAGCATCATCTATCTATCTACCCATAAATAATATCAAACTATACAATAGATAGAAATTATAATAAAATCTCTTCCCTTAAGGGTTACATCAACTGAATCATAAATAAATCCCAGGTTACTCTAACCTTAAAACATCTGTGCGGAATTCTAAACAAATAAGTCTTAACATCAACATAACTCAAGTCTTAAACAAATACATCAGTTAATAAATAACAGGTCTTCATCATTTGCTAACTTTGCCCTTGCCCTTGCCCTTACTAGTGGAGGGTTCATCGCTTCTTTCATTCTTAACTGCAATGTTATTATTAAGCAAGAGTGAGCACAAATGCCCACAAGTATAACAATGAAATAACAGTATAATAACATGCGAATAAATCAAAGACGTCTGAATAAGAGCTCAACTTTTGAATCAAGAATGAATAACAAGAATCAAAAGAATTCTGAGGGTCATAAGACCTTGAACTATGTCCTAGGTTATCAAGGATTATACTTGAAACCTTTAACAGTCATAAGACTATGGACCTTCTTCTCGTACTTAGGGGGATCAGCCCTTAGTACCATACTGTGCACAATATCTTAACGCTAACGCATAAGTGAATCCCTTTTCAGGGTTGTTCATCTCAGTTTGACATTCGAGTCCGCACCAAAGGAAGTTTGGTTTGGATAATTCAATAAGGGTTCTGAAATTTAGAACGTTCATCAACTAAGGACTAGCTAAATCATTAAGATTCACTAGTCTAAAAAGGTTCAACAATAATGATATTCGATTTGAATAATAATCTCAAATGTATACAATAGAACAATTATTGTATAATTGAATCATGCTTTGAAAGATAATCAATCTTTAATATAATACTTGAACTTGAATAATAATTTAAGTTTAAGTAAATTGCTCAATGTAAAAGTAGAGTTAAGAAACTTGCTCAATTTAAGAGTTTAAGTTTAGGAGACTTGCCTCGCGTATAGATTACACTTTAACTAATCACGTTCTTTGAAATAAATCCTACATACCATTCACATTCAATACCAGTTAATTATTAACTAATCATCATAACTTATTCTCGTTGTCTACTTTAATAATTGACTAACTTAGTCAAATCATCACGTTGACACCTAATTTGTTCGTTATGAATGAATAACTAATTATGTATTTAATAATACAACTCACATGTAATTATGTTATTTACATGCTAAACAAATATTTTATCATCATATAATATTTCTAACATATTTACATGTTCATTATTTTAATACACTAACCCATTGTTAGACTTAGAAAATTTAAAAGCTCATTTTTTTTTATTTTTTATTTATTTTTTTTTTATTTTTTTTTTTAATTTTTTTTTTTTCCAGTTCGCGAAGAACACAGAATTCAGCGAAAATAATTACTACAAAATCATTAATTCTCCAAATTAAACATACCCACATGTTGGAATTCATATATAATTAATACCCAATATTTATATACTGACAAAACTAATTTTAAACACTTAATAACAGATTTAAAGCCTAACAATTCACTGACTTTGATGTTCATGAAGTTTTAGAAAACTTTATGTGAAAATTCTCCCTACGAATTCGTTATAACACTGAATTCGTTCGTTTAAGGCTTAAACTCTTCGTATTAACATGCATAACAACATACAAGTCCAAAATTTAGGGATAATATATAATCAATACATTAATTATCACATATATGGCCATATGGCCATATCACGTACTCTGTTTATTTTGAAATAACAAGTCATCAGATTACTACACTTAGGGTATGGGATCATGCAATATATATAAAAAAAACATGTTAAGCTACTCTTATGATTACATTTATACTCATAATTGTTACCCTATTCAACCATAGAAACTCTACAGAGGACTTAAGCCATAATTATGAAAACTTTAAAAAGACGTAGAAATAGAATTTGAGAAAGAAGAGATTACCCAAAGCGTAGATGAGTAAGGATGACAATTCTCTCTATTTCAATCACAATACACACAATCTCTCTCAAAGATTTCTCCAACTCTCTCTGCAAACTCTCTGGTTCTAAAAATACGTAAGATAAACTCATCTGAGCCTTTAAGCGCAGAGTTGAGGTCAGTTATTCTATTCGTGGTTTAACTGTCCCCAACTCCTCCTAAGGCCTCATTTGGCTAGGAAACTAGGTTCAAAACTCATTATTTTAATAACCTTTTATCATATAGTTTGAAAATGTCACCCTCTTTATAAAATAAATCCCATATTTTATTTAATTTACTTTAAATAAAATATAATAATTACTCGTAAATTCACATAATCATATATTCAATTATCTCATTAATAAATAATGTCAATTTATTAATTCTCTAATTAATAATTAAATTAATTAAATAACATCATGCTTAATTAAATAATTTATTTAATTAAATAAGCTCACATAATTTCATACCTTGATAAAATTATTCTCTTTATTAATTTAATAAATGTAACACATATAATTAAATTAATCTATCACAATTGCATCAATTGATTATTTAATCTAATAATTAAATCATAAAAAAAATATTTATTTAATTCAATAAATATTTAAAATAAATTACAAAATTCTCGTTCGTCACATCTTTCCTCCCTTAAAAGGATTCTGTCCCCAGAATCACGACTCAGTAATTTTGACTCGTTACAATCTCCCCCCCTTACAAAGATTCTGTCCCCAGAATCGCATACACATAATTAAGTAAATAAATGAGGGTAATTCTTCATCATATTCTCTTCGAGTTCCCACGTAGCTTCTTCAGCGTTGTGGTTCCTCCAAATTACCTTAACAGAAGGTATTACTTTATTTCTCAGAACTTGTTCTTTTCGGTCGACAATTTGGACAGGAATTTCTTCATAAGATAAGTCTTTCTCAAAATGCAGGGGTTCGTATTCAATTACATGCTTGTAATCAGGTTTGTAAGGTCGTAACACAGAAACATGGAAGACGTTGTGAATATTCTCGAGTGCTGGAGGTAAGGCTACCTCGTACGCAACTTCTCCAATTCTTCGCAGTACCTCAAAGGGTCCAATAAATCTTGGGCTCAATTTTCCTTTCTTTCCGAACCTGATCTTTCCCTTCCAGGGAGAGACCTTCAAGAAAACATAACTACCGGATTCAAACTCGATAGTTTTACGATGTGGATCAGCGTATTTCTTCTGTCGATCTTGAGCTGCTACCAGTCGTGCTCGGATCACTTTGACTATTTCTGCCGTCTGCTGTACCAATTCTGGCCCTAGCAATTGTCTTTCACCAACTTCATCCCAATAAAGTGGAGTTCTGCACTTTCTGCCGTATAACGCTTCGTAAGGCGGCATACCAATACTAGCGTGGTAACTGTTGTTGTAGCCGAACTCTACCAACGGTAGGTGATCATCCCAATTTCCTTTGAAGTCCATTACACAGGCTCGTAACATATCTTCCAGTGTTTGAATCGTTCGTTCGCTCTGTCCGTCTGTTTGAGGGTGGTAAGCTGTACTCATTCGCAGTTGTGTACCCATGCATTCCTGAAGACGTTTCCAGAAATTTGATGTGAAGCGCGGATCCCTATCGGAAACAATAGATACCGGCACTCCGTGCCTCGAAACAATCTCCTTCACATATAATCTTGCCAACTGATCTAAGTTAAATCTGATTTTTATAGGAAGGAAGTGCGCGGATTTCGTCAGTCGGTCAACGATAACCCATACTGCGTCGTAGCCTTTCTGAGTCGTCGGAAGGCCAACCACGAAGTCCATCGTAATATGTTCCCATTTCCATTCTGGGATCTCCAACGGTTGTAGCAATCCACTCGGTCTCTGATGTTCTGCTTTAACTTTCTGACATGTCAGGCATTTGGCAACACATTCTGCAACATCACGTTTCAAATTCGGCCACCAGAAATGTTGTCGAAGATTTTGGTACATTTTTGTACTACCAGGGTGAATCGAATATCTTGAACTATGAGCCTCACTCAAAATTTCTTCCTTAATTTCTTGTACTGGCGGAACCCAAATTCTGCTTTCAAATCTTAATATTCCTTCCTTATCCATCTTAAATCTTGGTTCGGTTCCTTCAGATATCTTCGTTGTTACCTTTTTGCATTCATCATCTTGAAGCTGAGCCTCCTTCACTCTATCTAGTAGAGTTGTACCAGATTGCATCTGAAATAGCTTCTCATCAATCTCCGTAGGATACTTCACTTCTAACTCCAGTTTCTCCATATCTGCAATTAGCTCCTGCTGAGCAGTCAACATCATCAATTTCTCACGACCCTTTCTACTTAAGGCGTCGGCAACCACATTAGCCTTACCCGGATGGTATAAAATCTCACAGTCATAATCCTTGATTAATTCCAACCATCTTCTTTGACGCATATTCAAATCTTTCTGTGTAAAAATATATTTCAGACTCTTGTGGTCCGTATATATTTCACATTTTTCCCCGTATAGATAGTGCCTCCAAATTTTCAAAGCAAAAACAACTGCAGCTAACTCCAAATCATGGGTTGGGTAACCCTTCTCGTAATCCTTCAACTGCCGTGATGCATACGCAATGACTTTGCCGTTTTGCATCAGCACACAGCCAAGTCCTTTATGTGACGCATCGCTAAAAACAACAAAATTTCCTGTATCATCCGGAAGAGATAACACAGGCGCTGTACTCAACCTCTTCTTTAATTCTTGAAAACTCTCCTCACACTTCTCCGTCCAAACAAATTTCACAGCTTTTCGAGTTAAATTCGTTAACGGAGTTGCGATCTTAGAAAAATCTTGTATGAATCTTCTATAATATCCTGCTAATCCAAGAAAACTTCTTACTTCTGACGGCGTTCTCGGCTGATCCCAGTTAATCACAGCTTCTACTTTGGATGGATCTACCGAAATTCCATCTTTATCGATTACGTGACCAAGAAATTGTACTCTCTCGATCCAGAATTCGCATTTCGAAAACTTAGCATACAACTTCTCCCTTCTCAATACTTCCAACGTTAGCCTCAAGTGTTCTTCATGTTCCTCTTTGGTTTTGGAATATACCAAAATGTCATCTATAAATACCACCACGAATTTGTCCAAAAACGGCTTGAATACACCATTCATTAGTCCCATAAATGCTGCAGGAGCATTCGTAAGACCAAACGACATTACTAAAAACTCATAATGACCATATCGCGTTCGGAACGCTGTCTTTGGTACATCCTCTGGCCTCACCTTCAGTTGGTGATAACCACTCCTCAAGTCAATCTTGGAAAAGTATTTTGCTCCCTTCAATTGATCAAACAGATCATCGATCCTCGGTAATGGATATTTATTCTTAATCGTGACCTTATTTAATTCTCTGTAGTCAATGCAGAGCCTCATCGATCCGTCCTTCTTTTTCACGAACAACACCGGCGCTCCCCACGGCGATACGCTCGGTTGAATGTACTTTTTGTCCAACAATTCTTGTAGTTGTACCATTAATTCCTTCATCTCTACTGGCGCCATTCGGTATGGTGCCTTCGATATTGGAGCAGTTCCGGGCGCCAAATCAATCACAAAGTCTACTTCTCTATCTGGAGGAAGTCCTGGCAAATCGTCTGGAAATACATCGACGAAGTCCCTCACAATCGGTATCTCCTCTACCTTCGGGTTCTCTTTTCGACTGTCGACTATATAAGCTAAATATCCTACACAGCCTTGTCTTAATAACTTCCTGGCCTGCAACATCGTCAGACAACTCGCTTGTCTAGGCGACTTGCTACCATAAAACACAACCTTTGACGGAGTCATAAGGTTAATACGTTTCTTTTGGCAGTCAATTACAGCCCCATAATTGGATAACCAATCCATACCCAATATAACGTCGAATTCCCCCAATCGAATAGGGATAAGATCTACGTTCATGATATTACCCTTAATATCCACTCTACAATTCTTATACACATGCTTAACAGGAATTATCTCTCTATTCGCAATTTCTATAATCATGGGATATTCCAATTCATCCTTAAGCAAATCTAAACTATTAGCAAAGTCATCGGATATAAAGGAACAAGTAGCACCCGAATCAAATAAAACGTAAGCATTAATTTCATTGATCGGAATGATACCTGACACCACATCACGAGACTGGATTGCATCCTGCACCGTCATATTGAAAGTCCTGGCGGTTGGTCTGTTTGTTGCAGGTGGTCCGGTGATGGTTAAGGTATTTCCACTGCTATTTCCCCGGTTTCCTCCTTGTCCTGATCCTCCCGATCCCTTTTTGGGACAGTCTCTTGCTAAATGATCTTTCGAACCACAGTTGAAACAAGCACCCTTCTTTGGGTTTGGACAATTTGGTGCTATGTGGCCTTCCTGACCACAATTGTAGCACACTCTCTTTCCCTTCAAACAAACTCCTAGATGTGCCTTGCCGCAAGTCAGACATGCTTCTATCTTCTTTTTTTTGCCCTCCGTGTTGACTTCCAGCTGTCGAGTTATCCGTCCACTTCCTCTTCTGATTATTATTATTCCCAGTATTACTTCCACCAGTCTTGTTATTACCTTCATTCTCACTCTTTTTCTTTTTCTGTTCTTGGTTGTACTTAGTCACTGCATCACTTCCTCCTTCCGCGAGAATGGCCTTTTCCAAAACTCCCGCAAACGTGTTAAGTTGAAACATTGATACCTTGCTGTATACCCAAGGCTTCAGTCCTTGTTCGAATCGTCTGGCTTTCCTCTCGTCAGTGTGTACTTGATACGGGGCAAACCTTGCCAACTCATCGAATTTAGCCGCGTATTCAGGCACGCTCATGTTTCCCTGTTTCAATTCCAGAAATTGCACCTCCATCTGATTCTGCGAACTAGCTGGGAAATACATTTCGAAAAACATCTCTTTGAATCCCTCCCACGTAATTACACCTTCACCTCCTCGCATCTTGTTTGCTTGCCACCAGTAGCTAGCCTCAGACTTTAGCATAAATGTCGCAAAAACGGTCTTCTGATCTTCTCGAACCCTAGCAACGTCAAAAACCTTCTCCATTTCCATCACCCACGTTTGAGCCTCGATCGGGTTTCTGGAACCTTTGAACTCTGGCGGTCCCACCGCCTTAAAATCTTTAAACGTTGTGCTAGGTGGAGCTTGCGGTTGGTTATTCATGACTCCAGTTAGTAAATTAACTAGCTGTTGAACTGGATTAACATTGGCATTATTGTTATTATTGGTTGACCCTTCCTGAGCCGGTTGACGTTGTTGTCTTCTCCTTGGTGGCATTTTTCTGTTAAATAAACGTTTATTAGAACTTTATTTATTTCTCTACATAGTTAAGACATTACTCAACAATTTAACATATCACTTAACACATCATCTCAAACAACTTGATATCTTTTCATTCAAATAAAAAGTTTTAACATTAAACTATATCATACTGCTATTTACATCATTTATCCTGGAATAAAGAATCCACAGGATTTAAAACATTCAAATATTAACATATTCCTTAGTTCATAAACACATCAGAATTTACATAAAACTATATAAGTCTTTCACATAAATAAACAGATTCTATTCCTGTCTTCCAAGGTGCTCAATAGCCTTGCCACGCTCCTCATTCATGATACGAGACATCGTCCTGCGATCCAACATATACGATGGAAGTCCTTCAAACTGGATGGGGTACCTTAACACTCGCTCTTGAACCTCATCCATCGCATGATTAAGTGTGGCGTACGTGTCTTCAAGCTTTGCCTTCTTTGCACGACTATCATTTTCTGCACGATCAGCTCGATGTGATTCACTTACCCATCCTTCCTCTGCTATTTTTAGTCTTCCAGAAGTTTCCTTCAGTTCCTTCTTCAGCTTCTCTATCTCCTCGGTTTTATATTCGGTTTGACCCTTCTCATGAATTAGATCCCACTCCACGTTTCCTAAACGTGTATGAAGGGTCACAATCTCTCTATCCTTCTCCTCTAAAGTAGACTGCTGAACAGTCGCTCGCTCAGTCAATTCCTGAACCTCATCTTGTAACTCCACGTTACGATCATATAGTGTGTCATACATCTCAGCATCAACAGTGTACCGTGGTAGCTCCTCTTCTTCTTCCTCCTCATCAAACTCCTCCTCAGGACCCTCCTCAGGATCAATCTCAGGTTCATGCTCCTGACCAACAACGGTGATCAATGGAGATGAAACCCTCTGCACCAGCTGCTCCCTAACGACATGAATGTCTAGGGGCTCCTCCTCAGTCGGTCCTACAAGTACACGAGATCCCTCCTCAGTAGGTACTATAGGTAAATGGGGTCCCTCCTCAGTTTGACTAGCTTCTCCATCATTCGTTATCCTGACAACAAAATTTTAAGTTTTAGTTACTAAGTCATACTATCTAACGCATACTTAACACATAAACACATAATGTATTTTATTATCTTCAATGAATTACAAAAATTCATTTCTTAGAACTCGATAAGAGTTTTCAATTACTATCTTCTTCTATAAGGCTACTACCTAAGGTTGTTTCCCCCACCTAAGGTTCATAACCTACGGCTCTGATACCAACCTGTGACACCCCCAAATTCGGGTACTTCGATTCCACGGGATTTGGTGTTCACTGTACAAGCATCATCTATCTATCTACCCATAAATAATATCAAACTATACAATAGATAGAAATTATAATAAAATCTCTTCCCTTAAGGGTTACATCAACTGAATCATAAATAAATCCCAGGTTACTCTAACCTTAAAACATCTGTGCGGAATTCTAAACAAATAAGTCTTAACATCAACATAACTCAAGTCTTAAACAAATACATCAGTTAATAAATAACAGGTCTTCATCATTTGCTAACTTTGCCCTTGCCCTTGCCCTTACTAGTGGAGGGTTCATCGCTTCTTTCATTCTTAACTGCAATGTTATTATTAAGCAAGAGTGAGCACAAATGCCCACAAGTATAACAATGAAATAACAGTATAATAACATGCGAATAAATCAAAGACGTCTGAATAAGAGCTCAACTTTTGAATCAAGAATGAATAACAAGAATCAAAAGAATTCTGAGGGTCATAAGACCTTGAACTATGTCCTAGGTTATCAAGGATTATACTTGAAACCTTTAACAGTCATAAGACTATGGACCTTCTTCTCGTACTTAGGGGGATCAGCCCTTAGTACCATACTGTGCACAATATCTTAACGCTAACGCATAAGTGAATCCCTTTTCAGGGTTGTTCATCTCAGTTTGACATTCGAGTCCGCACCAAAGGAAGTTTGGTTTGGATAATTCAATAAGGGTTCTGAAATTTAGAACGTTCATCAACTAAGGACTAGCTAAATCATTAAGATTCACTAGTCTAAAAAGGTTCAACAATAATGATATTCGATTTGAATAATAATCTCAAATGTATACAATAGAACAATTATTGTATAATTGAATCATGCTTTGAAAGATAATCAATCTTTAATATAATACTTGAACTTGAATAATAATTTAAGTTTAAGTAAATTGCTCAATGTAAAAGTAGAGTTAAGAAACTTGCTCAATTTAAGAGTTTAAGTTTAGGAGACTTGCCTCGCGTATAGATTACACTTTAACTAATCACGTTCTTTGAAATAAATCCTACATACCATTCACATTCAATACCAGTTAATTATTAACTAATCATCATAACTTATTCTCGTTGTCTACTTTAATAATTGACTAACTTAGTCAAATCATCACGTTGACACCTAATTTGTTCGTTATGAATGAATAACTAATTATGTATTTAATAATACAACTCACATGTAATTATGTTATTTACATGCTAAACAAATATTTTATCATCATATAATATTTCTAACATATTTACATGTTCATTATTTTAATACACTAACCCATTGTTAGACTTAGAAAATTTAAAAGCTCATTTTTTTTTATTTTTTATTTATTTTTTTTTTATTTTTTTTTTAATTTTTTTTTTTCCAGTTCGCGAAGAACACAGAATTCAGCGAAAATAATTACTACAAAATCATTAATTCTCCAAATTAAACATACCCACATGTTGGAATTCATATATAATTAATACCCAATATTTATATACTGACAAAACTAATTTTAAACACTTAATAACAGATTTAAAGCCTAACAATTCACTGACTTTGATGTTCATGAAGTTTTAGAAAACTTTATGTGAAAATTCTCCCTACGAATTCGTTATAACACTGAATTCGTTCGTTTAAGGCTTAAACTCTTCGTATTAACATGCATAACAACATACAAGTCCAAAATTTAGGGATAATATATAATCAATACATTAATTATCACATATATGGCCATATGGCCATATCACGTACTCTGTTTATTTTGAAATAACAAGTCATCAGATTACTACACTTAGGGTATGGGATCATGCAATATATATAAAAAAAACATGTTAAGCTACTCTTATGATTACATTTATACTCATAATTGTTACCATATTCAACCATAGAAACTCTACAGAGGACTTAAGCCATAATTATGAAAACTTTAAAAAGACGTAGAAATAGAATTTGAGAAAGAAGAGATTACCCAAAGCGTAGATGAGTAAGGATGACAATTCTCTCTATTTCAATCACAATACACACAATCTCTCTCAAAGATTTCTCCAACTCTCTCTGCAAACTCTCTGGTTCTAAAAATACGTAAGATAAACTCATCTGAGCCTTTAAGCGCAGAGTTGAGGTCAGTTATTCTATTCGTGGTTTAACTGTCCCCAACTCCTCCTAAGGCCTCATTTGGCTAGGAAACTAGGTTCAAAACTCATTATTTTAATAACCTTTTATCATATAGTTTGAAAATGTCACCCTCTTTATAAAATAAATCCCATATTTTATTTAATTTACTTTAAATAAAATATAATAATTACTCGTAAATTCACATAATCATATATTCAATTATCTCATTAATAAATAATGTCAATTTATTAATTCTCTAATTAATAATTAAATTAATTAAATAACATCATGCTTAATTAAATAATTTATTTAATTAAATAAGCTCACATAATTTCATACCTTGATAAAATTATTCTCTTTATTAATTTAATAAATGTAACACATATAATTAAATTAATCTATCACAATTGCATCAATTGATTATTTAATCTAATAATTAAATCATAAAAAAAATATTTATTTAATTCAATAAATATTTAAAATAAATTACAAAATTCTCGTTCGTCACACCCGTTGTAGTCCTTGGTGTAGTCCGATAAGCCCATAACACGCTGAGCAGCTCTTCCGGCCATCTTCCTTTAGCTTCATCCAGTCTTCGCTTGATCCCATTCAGCAGCGTTCTGTTGGTCACTTCGACCTACCCGTTCGACTATGGATGAGCTACTAAAGTCTTTCTGTGCTAAATCCCTAGTTCCTTCAGGAATGCTTCAAATTTTGATCCCACAAACTGACGTTCGTTGTCCGATATCACCACCTTAGGAATGCCAAAACGAAACACTACCGACTTCTTCATGAACTTCAAGCATTCTTGTTCTGTTATCAACCTAAGTGGCTTTGCCTCTACCCATTTGGTCATATAATCGATGGTAACTATAACAAAACTGAACTGACCTTTAGCTTTCGGTAATGGACCCAGTATATCAACCCCCCAGATAGCAAAGGGTATAGGAGATAAGATCGAGTATAGCTCTTCTGGTGGCTGATGTGGGATCGGACTGATAAGTTGACACTTCTCGCACTTCTTGACGTACTCTGTAGCTTCCTTGAAGATTGTAGGCCAGTAGTACCCCTGACGAAGTACTTTGTAGGCTAATGACTTAGCAGCCATATGGTCGCCACAGATGCCCTCGTGAACTTCTCGAAGAGCATATTCAGTTTCGGATGGAGTCAAATATTTCAGTAATGGAGACGAAAAGGCCCTTCGAAAAAGATCCCCATCTATCAGAACGAAGTTAGCACTCTTATATTTGATTTTCTTGGCCAGCATCTGATCCGAAGGTAAGACGTCATCTGCCAGATACTCCAGATATGGAGTCAACAAGCAGTTGGAGCGATCAATGCACATTACCGGTTCATGTTGAACACTAGGATGCTGCAAAATTTTCAAGTAAACGGATCCATCAAAAATGTTAGCATCCGTAGTGGCTAGCTTTGAGAGTGCATCGGTAATGGAATTATCGTCATGCCCGACTCCTTGAAACTCGTACGATTGGAAATACTGAAGCCGATCTTTTAGTTCTGCCAAGTACTTGACCATTCTCTGACCTCGAGCTTTATATTCCCCTGAGACTTGCTTGACAACCAACTGAGAATCACTGAATATGACTCTTCTCTGCACTTCGAGACACTTAGCCAGTCGTAACCCTGCTAGCACTGCCTCATACTCTGCCTCGTTGTTCGTTGCCCTGAACCCGAATATGATGGCTTGCTGTACTTTGAATCCCTCCGAACTCGTCAAGATAATCTGTAACGCCCCTAAATTCGGGTATCTTCCAACCCGACATATGGTGCAATACTATACAACATTCATACATTCATTCAATTGAAAAGTCTTAAAGAACGAATATAACTTTTATATATTAAAGTAATATTTACAATTCCCAGGTTCTATACCCATTACAAAGGTTCTTTGTCATAATATCAGTTACATTACAACAATAGACCTATACTATTACAGGACAGCTTAACAATCTGCCTTAGATTTTCCTTTATCCCTTTTTGATCCTTCGGAACGTTCGGTCTTAGCTGCATTCATATGGTTCAAGCAAGAGTGAGCATGGCTAGCTCAGCAAGTATAATAATTTAATAACAACATGCCTGACACATACAAATCGTATATCTTCAATAACTGAACAATAGTTATGAAGTACTATTGATAATTCAAAGTAGCACTTCATCTTTTCTTTTAAAATGTTTTACAATAACAACAATATTTAGTTAAAACATTCACTCCGGTCAAAGACCTTGAGTATTCATTCTTTATTGAAAAGGACAACCCGGAACGAATTCCGTAAGCCCGATATTACTTACGAGCACTTCTAGGTGATCAGCCTATTGTACTCTATGTTGATCAACACTACATCCATTAAATTTATGTAAATTTAATCATTTGGCAACCTCACGTGCATGTCGTTTTACTGACAAAACATTTGTTTAACATTTCAGTCTTCTTTTGAAAACCATATCAAGTAGTTGACAAAAGATAGCAACATTTGATAATGCAAGAGTAGATTATCAAGTCTAGCCAAAGGGGATTGGCTTTAACCTCAACATACCTCGATTCATGCGAAAGAATACATGAATCTTAAACTTGTTCAGATTGAACTGAAATAAGAGTTAGAATACTTGCCTTTAGCATCTGCTACGATAAATTATTTTTATGTTCAAGTCGTTCAAGTCTCTACAATACATGATCACATAACGACTTTACATTAGGTCACATATAATCAAATATGTATATAACTATATCATACCCTTCATTTCAATCTAATCGTGTATTAGATTCAGTTACTATTCATTCCGGTTTAACATTACCGTTGTATTTATATTCGACTAGGTTATCTTAACCTTTACATTACATTCTTTAAGGTTTAACAAAGTTTAAACAATGTTACATTACCTTCCTTTAGTTTGTGTTTATTTCTATTTCCTTTCTTTGTACTTAAAAACCTTCATTACTATCTTTGTTCTGAGACTGGCGCTGCGGTGCCAGCTTTACACTTACATCTCGCGCTGCGGCGCGAGCCTTATTCTAGCGTGTCCCGGACTTGGCGCTGGGGCGCGAGTCCTTACTTAATGGGCCGCGCTGCGGCGTGACTCTCCAAAAATTTTTGGTACTGTACATGGCGCTACGGCGCGAGTCATTTGCCTTGGGTTGGCGCCGCGGCGCCAACTCTGTGCACCAGATAAAAATTTCAGTTTTGAAATTTTGTGAACTTCCCGGACGCATAACTTCTTCGTTATAAGTCCGAATTGGCTCGTTCAAAAGCCTACGGTTCACAATTTTCGTAATCTACATGATCATCCAAGAATTTTCTCTATTTGACTTCGTTTGCTAAAAATTCACCTATTGGTTCATTTTTTTAACGAAACGATAAACGTTCGTGAACGTTCAACGCTCGTTTCTTCGTTCTAAGTCGGAATCCGATCATTTTTGAGTCTGCAACTCTTAAATGCTAAATATGATTTAACTCCATTGTAAAGCAATGATTCCGTGATCAAACACAAAATTTGACTTCCATTCCAAGAATTTTACGAATTCGACGATCGTCGTCCAATCGTGCAATTTTCGGCAAATCTTCATTCTTACGATTTGTTCAACATTACAAATGAACTTCATTCATCATGTGAACATCTCCCCATACATAATACAACAACTTATTTTCATTGTTGGACTTTAACTCCTCATGAGCTTATAACTCATCAAATTATAAACTACTTAGGATTGGATTATTCATAACTTATGACAATTAGAGTTTCTTAATCATCATATTTTACATGTGCTTCACATATAACTTTACTTAGGTATACATAATACATATGATCATATAACTTCTTTTACCTTCATATCAATTCTCTTTTAATAAACTTCTTATAAGTTCATATTATTTTCTCATAAGTTATAACTTATGTTAGCTTAAATGACTTATTACCAACTTATGTGACTTAAGTCCATGACTTACATATTCTTCTTGCTTCTTATCATTCATGTTTCTTAATTCAAATTTTCTTATTATCCTATCATGGTAGAGATAGAAGATAATTGAGAAAAAGTCTTACTTTTGTGTAGTCTTGGTAAAGTAGCTTGCTTCTTCTTCTTGGTTTATGGAAATGACTTATTGTAGCTTATTGTCTCTAACACTTAAGCACTTTGAGAAGTCTAGATTATTTGAACAACCAACAAATGCTTGTAAGTCTTCTCTATTTATAGAACTTGCAAAGCTAGGGTAGTTTGGTCTTTAAAACATCCCACCTCCTTTAAGCCACCTCCTTACTATTCATTACTTGTTACTCACAACACTTATCCTACACTTGGCCATTACTCTTTTAACTTGGTCATCACTCTTTTAACTTGGTCATCACATTAACTTGATTACCACATATTAACCATATTGATATGGTTTGCCCCATGGGTCAACCAATTCATGGATTCTAATTTGGGCTTGGATTAATTAAATCCTTGGACTTTGTATTAACAACCCACTAGCTGATTCCTTAATTAATAATTGGGCCTCTCCCTTTAATTCCCAACAATCTTTCCAAGTCCATTAACATTTCATAATACATACAGTTTATGTATTATTTTCGTATTCTAATTCATATAGAATTTATATACGATAATTCACCCTTCATACAACCTCGTATAATACTTTGTATTATACTCATTTTCATTTCTTTGTACAATACATAAGTATCATACCATTATTACATATTCATTACTATTTCGCCTTCCTTAACGTTTATAAATTAAGTCCCCAAGCGAAATATCGTTTTTTTCATAACTAGATTTTTATTACATAATCCATCTCACCTTATTATTCCATCATTACGTATTTCTCGGAAATCCAAAATTATACCCCAAGCCAATACCGATGAATAGTGTTTTTCGAAAAATTTCTCGAAAAATATTTATTTTCGTCTTGGAAATTCAAACACTTTAATTCATCCATGTAGCTCAAATACTACGACATTCCAATGTCACTAGGTTATATAACGACAACCATCTTGATAACACATAGAATAAGATTTTATTATTATCTAATTTAATAAAATCATTACAATAAGATCCGAATTTCTCGGTCGTTACATAATCCCTGCTCCACTGATGTCTGAGGTAGAAGACCCATCTGCATACAACGTCCACGAGCTTTGCTTCTGCTGAAGAATCGCAATTGTCCTGTCAGACCCTTCAGCTTCTTCCACAGCTTCATCCGCTTCAGAAAACGGACATTCGACCACAAAATCAGCCAAGGCCTACCCCTTGATAGCTGTTTGGGGATGATATTCAATGAAAAATTGGGACAACTCCATCGTTCATGTAGCTAATCTCCCTGATACTTCAGGTTTGCTCATAATTTTCTTCAAAGGCTGATCTGTGTATACCACCAACAACTTACCCTGAAAGTATTGCCTAAGCTTTTGACTAGTAATCATCAAAGCAAAAGCAAACTTTTCAATATTCGGGTACCTTGTTTCAGCATCTCGAAGGACATGGCTTACATAGTAAACCGGGTGCTGCTTACCCCCAACTTCTCGCACCAAAACTGCTCCTACTGCCAATGAACTAGCTGCTAAGTACAAATACAAGGGCCCAGCAGGAGCGGGCTTCATCAACAAAGGCGTCGAAGACAAATAGGTCTTTATACTCTGGAAAGCGTCCTCGCATTCTGAAGTCCACTGGAACGTATTCGCATTCTTCAGCCTTTTCAATGTGTCAAAAAACGGTAAACACCTTTCTACCGACTTGGACATAAATCTCCTCAGAGCTGCAATCCTCCCAGTCAGACGCTGGACATCTTTGAATGACTGAGGAGTCTTCATGTTCAAGATTGTCTGGATCTTCTTAGGGTTAGCTTTAATTCCTCTCTGACTGACAAGATAACCCAGAAACTTGCCAGCTCCCAAACCGAAGGTGCACTTAGTAGGATTCAGCCTCAAGTTGTGATGACGAACTGTCTGAAAGCATTCTTCTAAATCGTCCAAATGCTTCTGTACAAGCATGCTTTTAACAATCATGTCATCGACATACACCTCAATGTTTCTGCCCAGCTGGCGACTGAAGACGAAGTTCATCATTCTCTGGTACGTGGCTCCAACATTGATCAGTCCGAAGGTTATCTTCTTGTAGACATACATCAAACGATGCGTAATGAACGCCGTCTTCTGTATATCCTCTTTACACATGGAGATTTGATGGTAACCAGAGAAAGCATCCATGAAGCTCAATAATGCATATCCCGAAGTCGCATCAATGAGCTGATCGATGTGGGGTAAAGGATAGAAGTCCTTTGGGCAGGCTTTGTTCAGATCTGTGTAGTCGATGTAGACCCGCCACTTTCCATTCTACTTTTGGACCAGCACCACATTTGCCATCCACTTTGGGTAGTCGATCTTAAAAATGAAGTCTGCAGCCAGCAGCTTTGCAATCTCCTCATCAATGATCCGTTGGCGCTCCGGTGCAAACATTCTCCTCTTCTGTCGAACTGGTTTTTTGGTTGGATCTACCTCTAGCCGATGCTCAGCAATCTTTTGACTCACTCCTGGCATATCCTGAGGCTCCCATACAAAGATATCAGCATAACAGCGTAGAAGCTCCATAAGGTTCGTCCAGAGGGGCTTCTGCAGACCCGAACCTATCTTTACAGTCCTATCTCTCTTGCCCGGGATGAGCTCGAACTCCTCTGTCTCTTTCGCTGGCATGACTAATGGTTCTGAACTGCTTTCGGTGAAGGGCTCGACCTCTATCGCCATTGTCAGTTTCTGCTTCGACACCCCTATTCCCGAAGTAATCACTGCATTTCTATAGCATCGTCTGGCCAAATCTAAATCCCTGGCGACCTCTCCAACCCCATGGGCCGTAGGGAATTTGATTTTAAAGTGAGGAATAGAGGTCACAGCTTGTAGAGCAGTCAAGGTAGGCCTCCCTAAAATAGCATTGTAGGCAGAATCTATATGCATAACATAAAATTTACAAGTTATTTCTACCTGTTGGAGAGTTATGCCGAAGATAACTGGTAGCTCAATAGTCCGTGCCACTCTGACTGGATCGTTGCTGAAGCCGTATAAGGGAGCCTCCTGCCCAATCTCCATCTTCCACCCATCCAGATGCATCCTCTGATAAGCGTGGGCATACAGAATATCCACAGAAGACCCGTTATCGATCATCATCCTCTTCATGTCCACCGAACCTACTTGTGCCATTATCACCAATGATCCCTCATGTGATTCGATGACTTCCGAAGGATAATCCTTATCAGTGAAGGAGATTACTATACCCGGGTAAGGTCTGTCAGTCCTCGGGAGGGTACCCGCTACTGACATGACCGAATCAAGGTAACTGCGATGCTTCTTTCCAACCAGTTTGCCAGAAGTTCCCCCAGTGATGACGTCTACCACCTGCCTGGCTGGCTATCCAGGAGTTGTCAGTGCAGGTTGAACTGGTTGAGCAACTTGAACATGTTCTCTATCTCTCAACCGGGCCTCCTGAGTTGTTCTGGCCGCAACATATTGAACTAGGGCACCCCCTTGAACCTTCCTCTCGATGAAGTCCTTCAGACTAGCACAATTATTTGTATCGTGACCCGAAGCCTGATGACAATCACAATATTTACGATAATTACCTGCTCCGGGCTTAAGGTTGTCTCGAGGTGGTTCATAGATAGGTTGATTTTTGATCTGATCCAAGATGACAGCACTATTAGTATTTAGTTGAGTGTACATCCAATTCACTTTTTGGGTAGGAGCGGACGAATGACCTCCTCCCTGTCTCCAGTTGTTATTATACTTCTTCGACCCTCCATCGTAGCGATCGTTGTTCCCTTCATTTTTCTTCTAACCTCCGTCAGTTTTATCACGATCTGTCTCCTTGAGCCGGTCCGAAGAAGGACGCTTCAGGCTATTCATAGCCTCTTCTACCACTATGTATCCTTTCGCCTTATCGAAAGCTTCCGCGAGACTCTTCGGATGGTGAAACATCAACTTCTTCACCAATTTCTCTAACTTCACCAAGTCCAGCCCGTTCTGAAATAAACCCACTACTTGGAGATCATTAAGGTCAGTCACTTGGCCAACTGCTTCTCAGAATCTCTTGACGTATTGGCTCAAAGACTTATTCAAATATTATCGAACCTGAGCCGGTTGGTTTACCCCTCCTCTTGTTGCTCCCGAAACGAGCATGGAATTTACTGCATAAATCTGTCCACGATGAAACTGATTCTGAAGGCAACGTCCCCATCCACTGCCTGGCGTCTCTCTGGAGTGTCGTAACAAAGGTGTGACACTTAGCTGCATCGCTAAAGTCATAGTAGTCCATCAGTCTGTCGAATGCCTGACTGTGGTCATAAGGATCTCCAGATCCGTCATAACTTTCCATGTGGGGCAACTTTTTGGTGGGGTCAACTTTCTCCTTAAGAATCTCTGCGGAAAAAGGAGAAGCCTTCTTTCCCGAAGTATCTTTCACTTGTTGGACTTCGGCAAGCTGTTTCCAAAGCTCTTTTACTTCCTTGACCAGAAATTCTACCCCTTCTGGTTGTGTCAAAACTTCTTTCTCCGGCGACTCCCTCCTCTTCTGAGTAGACCGGCCTTTTTCAATAGAACTCCCCATCTTCGAGGGACTTTTCTGACGATGAGCATCCCCAGAGCGGTGTGCCTTCAGGGGACCCTCGGGTGTGCGACTTCTGGACCTGCTTCGTCACGGTGTTCTGTCGCTGTGATGAGAATGAACAAGGCAGAGTGCTTTCTTTGTATTCTCGGGAGTATATTCTCTGGACCTGCCTCTCTGTCTGCTTCGACCCTGCTCCTTAGAACCGATAGGGCGGTGTGCCCTCTTCGATCTTTGGGGAGTAGGGCTTCTTGACCTTCTTCGTTCACGAGGTTGGCCCCGAGATTCATAACCCGAATGGGCAGGCTCCTTTCCTCTCCTGTGCCCATGCTATTCGGATTGAACATAACTAGACGCTTCGTCTCTTAACTCCGCCATCCGAAGCATCTGTTCGGCTATATCTTGTCTCTGCTTTATAAGTACCTCCATAGCCCTGTCTGCTTCGTCTGCCATCTTGGCCAACTTAGAGACCTTATCATCCTGATCATTTCGGTGTCGGGTTCTAGGCGGTGTGCCTTTTACCTGTTTCCGACCATGATCAGGCCCTTTTTCGGTAGTGAAAACCAATTTTCTCTTAACATTCCCCATGGCTCTCGAACGAGAACCTTCTGACGCACGTTTGGAGGCCGTACTGGCATGAGCACTGTTAGCAGGACCCAGACGATCCTTGACTGATATCCTTGGTGTAGACGTGCTTACAGCCATCGGTTGTCCCTCCGGAGTATCTGCTCTACTCTTCACCATGGATTCCAACGTAGAACAAGTATAGTTTGTAATTGAAAACTTCAAGGACACTAGAACTCAGCCCTCCTTCTAGCGCCAATGCTAATGCCAAGATATTCTTCCACGTCCTAATCACGTAAGACGTCCTGATCCTGCACAGTTCAACAAGTCAACACCAAAAGCTTGACGGCCTGACCGTCGGGGGATAGCTCCGGCGTGAGAATCAGTACAGGCGATCACAAGGTTAACAATGGAGGAAAAATATCTAGTGTCTTGAGAGAGATAATAATTTGGTTAAGTGTGTTACCTTTAGGTTATGTAATCCCTGCTAAAATATACTCTAAAGTCCGGTTTCCCAGGTCACCCACTACCGTCTGACACAATCCCCCACTCATGATCACCTCAGCCGAATGCCTGTAGCTCACCCACTACATCTTGCCACTGTTTTCTACCGCCGGCCGACTATCATCACATCCTCATTAATGATTTGCAGATGAGATAGTCAACTGTCATATTCTTTCATCATTACCAATCAAAATCCGAAAAGTTGATATTATTGGTCCAATGGGTCAGCCCAAATCATAGACCCAATGCATTTAAGACACAATAATTATAACACAAGAAATGAGCCCAATCAATCCGGTCCAACGTAAAAGATATCAAGGTCTAAGGGAGAAGCCCATTCGGTCGGGCCCAATAGTAAAAAGTATCATGGCCCAACACATGGGAATCAAAAATGTCCATCACATGATAGTTTTTATTTTATCTTTGGCTTTCATTTGTTTAAATTTTGACGCTTAAATTGAGTAATTAATCTAGGTAGCAGCCAATTATTCGAATTGTTGGTCTCATTTTGCAACTGAATTTTAGTCCGACTCGATTGTTGATTTTCATGAGGGAATTTTAGCAACAGTACTTTTGCAATTGTTCGTGTGAGAATTTTAGTCTGATTGTATTTTATTTTTGTTTTAACTTGTTTAAATTTGATGCTTAAACCAATCAAAAGTGTTGCAAAAATTTTAGTAGTACAAGCAAAGAACACAAAACGTACCACATGATTTACAGGCTATACACCTAACTTCTATTTGCTCTAAAAGTACAAAGAATATAATCTGGATAAGTATTTCCAAGATGACAATAAACTAAGAAATTATTAAACATATTCAGTTTTTACTACAAAATCAACAGCTCTAGCAAAAATCCAAAATTTCACTGGCATTACAAAATTAAAATCAATTATCAGAAGATCATTAAAACAATTCACTTATATGTATCTAAATGAATACATACATACACGTAAAATCAAAGCAAAAAACAAGTAAAGAACAAATTTTGAGATATTCAAAAACCAAATCTACCATTAACAAAGTAAAAATCTTTCAAAACGGATACAAATCTCACTTGATTTTGCTTGAGGGAGCTTGCGATAGAGGTGAAGAAAATCGATGAAGCGACGACGACGTGGGCGGCGTCCCTCTCTTCCCTCTTCTTCTCCCTCTTCTCCTTTTCTTTTCTTACTTATTTTTTTTTTGTCGATTGTCTGGTTCCTGATAGATTTGATAGGATCAGTGACTGCTTTCTGTGGTCGCATGCGTTTGCTGATATATAAATATGTGGCTATATTAGCGACCGCTCTGCGATCGCAATAAGGTTTCCCGTCCCACTTTTGTGCCATTTTTTTGGAAGGAAATACTATGATCAGCGATCGCAAAGCGGTCGCTAAAATCAATAGCGACTAAATTAACATGTGGTCGCTAATATCAATTGTTGTTACTAGTATTAGCGACCGAAAATTGCGGTCACATTTATCCTTGGTCGCTGTTGGGACTTTTTCTTATAGTGAAATTTTACTCTTCATTTGATTTCTTGATTTCTCCTTTTTAATTCTTATTTATACAAGTTTAATCCATCAAAACAAGCATAACGTGTCTTATTTCCATAAAAGTCATAAACTTCATAAAATTTAATAACTATGTATGAAAATCAAAATATTAATCAAGATTTAAATGCATACATTTCTTCTTCTTCTTCTCTCTGCAAAATCTCTCCCCCCCCCCCCCCCCGCCCCCCAAAATGGATGAGTGGGGAGTGGTTGGGGAAGAAAAACCCCCTGATTTGCATTAGGCTTAGCTATTTATCTAACAATGGTCAACAACCCCCTTTTTATTTTATTTATTCTTTTCTCCCACCTTCTCTTTTTCTTTCACCTTTTCCTCTTCTTGTCTTTTCCTCCACATTCATCAGGTCTTTCCTCTTCCTCTTCCTCTTCAAACTTTAGCCGCCCACTCACACCAATAATGTTGATTATGTATCTCCTTATGTCTTTAACCATGTGTGTACAAAGGATGTAATATGGAAGGAAAATAAATAAATGAGAATTACTCCCCCACCATAACTTCTTCTTTTACCATTTAGCAACAAAAATAGCCGCCACTCTTCTTCAATTAAACGATTGTTTCATTATTTAAAATTCTAGGATATTACATTATTAAATTTTAAATTGATGTGAATTTCTTTAATTTTAGTTGATACATTATTATAATTGTATAGTATAGAACAAAAACTATTAATTATAAAATTTATTCCATTCTAAACTTTTATGAATCATATCAGTTTTAAAGTTTAATATGCCGTCGTTTATCCTTAAAAGTCAAATTGTATCTCTAACTTTGGAATGAATGAATTATTACACAAGCAAAAAAACATCAATATTCCCTAGGGATGTCAATTTAAATCGAAACCGGTTGAACCTCATCAAATCAACTGGTTTTTGTTTGAATCGTTGGCATCACCAGAGCGATTTTGGTGTAAAAAATGTTAAACCAGGACCAGTACAGTGCAATATTTGCCTTTGAACCGTTGGTCCACTGCACCACTTTTTGAACTGGCAATGCTTGCTTATTTTAATTATATCTCTAACGCCTCCAAAATAGGTATACACAACCGATTCTGAGTCGCTAAATACATGGTACATAATTTAAATACAAACTTAATTTATACAATTATCAACTGTCGTGTAAAATACGACAAAACATAAGCTGAGAGTTTTAACACGAATATTAATTGTCTCGTAGACAATATCCAAACTCAAATGAAGTCTTCATTATATATAATTATTATCACACTATTTTATAAAATAGTGATGACTACTATAGCCACCATCTTGGACCATCACTCCATTCCCCGACTAGTCCCATCTATATTCTCATTTTCTGAAGAGAACAATGAAAGAAAAGGGTGAGCTCAACTAGCATAGTAAAGAATATTATGACTAAGATAATGTAGAATAGATTATCCTTAGTCTTTAACAGTATAAAAACTGATAGAATACAATAGACAACAAGTTTAACGGCAGCGGAATAAGCAATCCATTAGAAGAGTCAAGTAGAGCATGAAGTTTACTGTATTCTATGATTTAAAAGTTCATTATCAATATTTTATCTCTGCAACACAATTCAATAAATAATTCATATCACCGAATTATCCATGCACTATGGGCCAAAGATATTCGTTAGTATCACATCTATGAATTATCCATGTACTACAGGCCAAGGATATTCATTATTATCACATCCACGAATTATACATCCACTACGGGTCAAGGATATTCGTTATTATCACCAGTGGTCATGATCATGTCAAACAACTGTCCATCTATGCACTACGGACCAAATAGAACTTTTACCACATCATTTATAACATTACAGGTCATGATTATACCGATACATAATTCATGGTCATAATCATACCAATCAATAGTCCATCTATGCACTACGGGCTTAAGATGACTTTCACCACAATATAAGCATGAGGATGATGACAATGATATAGAAATCAATCAAGTGAGATTAAGGATAAATATTAAAGATTTATAATTTAATTTTTTCAGAGTTTAAGAATATCCAAATTGTTAACATGATAACTACTTTATGGAGTAAAATTCAAGAATAATATTCATGTATCAAAAATAATTTGGACAGAAAACAAATCAACTCTTGTCGTGCATAGTACCCCATGAATAGTACAGTATGAATAATACCGTATGAATAATGTCGTATGCATGAATAGTACCCATAAATAGTACTCCAGCATGAAAAGCTTAAAATTTAACAAGAAAGTTCAGAAAAATATTTTCGTGAAACGATACTAGATAAAGCGCAAAATTCAAGGATATTCTACTAATTTCAAGGAGTATAGAATTAATACTTATCAAAATAAGTATAGATTTAGGAATATAAAACGAAATAATATTACTTACATACTATAGAGTATGGAAGAAAATAATATTTCTTACAAATATTGAAAGGAAATAATATCCCTTACAAATATTGAACGAAAATAATATTTCTTACGAATATTGAACGAAGATAATATTCCTTACGAATATTGAACGAAGATAATATTCTATATCAATATTGAACCAAAATAATATTTCATACGAATACGAAAAATAATCTCTTACGAATATGAAATAAATAATACCCCTTACCTTAAAAGGAGAGTACTTCTGACTGGTATAGCGGAGATATTCTTGAAGAAAACTTGCACTATTTGCTACACTCAAAAATTTTTTTAACTCAAAAGAAATATGCTCAATATTATAGAAGAAGAATTCTCTGATTCTGGTGTGCTTTTCAATTCTAAACTAAGCATCCTATTTATAGGAGAATGGCAGGATACTATGTAAGAAAATAATCATGGACTGCACAGGAAAATATTCACGGGCAGAGTCACGGGAAATTCGACAAATTTTTTGATTTCACTATACAGCACTATGTAGTACTATGTAATACTATGCAACACTATGCAACACTATGAAGTACTATCCAATATAAAATAAAAGCTGAGATAACTTTCTATTGACGATTTTGAAAAATGAGTAAGTGGGGGTCCATGTAATAAGCCAAATTTATAATAAATACTTCATGACAAACCCCTTTTATTTATCACAAATCACTTGACTAAACACATTTTTAATCTTTCAATAATTATTCATCATTAATATTATAACTCACAATATTAACAACCGGATCATTCCAAGGAAAGGAGGGGCTTTTCGATAAGGACTTCTCCTTATTGGCGCGCAATTAAATGACCTAACCCCTTTTCTCGACAAAACTTTCTAGACATTGTCAATAATACAAATACTAATATGAATAACGGTATCGTCTCAATTATTAATTCAATAATATAAAATATTATGCAGATGATAATGTGATAATAATTGAATCAATAATATGAGATACTATGCACAACAACTATGACAATAATTGAATAAAACTTAGTGACTTCTTCCGTAAGTATCAATAATCAAAGATATTGTACAATACTATGTTCTACTTTGCAACCACGCGTATTACTGTACTTTTATCACTGGGTATTTCAACAGTTAACAGTAAAAGTCTTGTCGTTATTTTTATAAAAAAGGTTATTTTTGTCACTTTCTAAATTCGACAGTAATTCTATTGTGGGGTCCACCAATGAATGTGCCGTCGTACGGATATTCTCTGATAAAACGAATATTTCCCAACCAAACGAATATTTTATTATAACTTGCATACTTTAAAAAATTTATAAATATTACCCACAACTGTAACATTATATCAAATTCACACCTTATTAATCAAAATAATATTTAGAGAAAATTAAATCTTTATTCATAAAAAGTTGTGGTCTTACAACCTCACATTCTTATGAAATTTCGTCCTCGAAATCGGTGTACGTACCTGGAATGTCGAAGAGGTGAGGATACCTTATTTTCATTTCAGATTCTAACTCCTAGGTCATTTCCTCAATATCGTGGTTTCTCCACAAAACTTGGACTTGAGGTATAACCTTTGAGCGTAGAATATGTTTCTTCTTATCCAATATTTTAACAGGTACCTCTTCATACGTTAAATCTTCTGTTACCTCACCTGGTTCTAATTCAATAATGTGGTTCGGGTCTTCCACATATTTTCTGTAACATAGATATGTGAAAAACGTTATGAACATGAGACATACTTGGCGGTAAGGCGAGTCTATAGGCCACAACTTTAACTTTATCGATTAAAATTAATTCTACTCGTATATTTGACATCATCACGTGGGTCCTTAGAGTCTTTAACTCTATCTATATCTTTTGTAAATCATACAAAATGGGTCTTTGTGTTAACAACGTCGCACTCGTAACCGTATACGATCTTCTACTCAACGCGTCAGCTACCACATTCGTTTTTCCAGGATGATATTGAATGGTATGATCATAATCTTTCAACAGCTCGAGCCAACGTCTTTGGCGCATGTTACGTTCATTTTAGTTGAAGTAATATTTGAGGCTTTTAGAAATGGGTTTTGCATTGGGTTCAAGGTCAATACAAAATTCGATTTCACGCTTTGGGGGTAGGCTATGAAGTCTTCAGGAAATACGTTAGGAAATTATTAACAATAGAAATATCATTCAAATCTGACGTATTTTTGTTTAAATTCGTGACATGGCTAAGATAGCTTGATATCCGTTTTTCAATAATCGAATAACTTTATGGCTTGATATGACAGTGATTGACTTTAGTGGTTTGGTGGCTTAAATTTGTATAATAGGTTGGTTAGGAATATGAAAGCTAACAACCTTACAAAAATAATCAATTTTAGCATAATGAGTAGTTAACCATTCGATTCCTAAAATCACATCAAAGGCAAGTATTTTTAAAGAGATGAGATCAACAAGTAATATAAAAGTGTCAATTTGAATCAAACAAGATTTATAAACAGTGGATATAATGAAGGTTTCTCCCAAAGGAGTTTCAACAGATAAGTCAAAGTCTAATTTTTCAGGAGTCAAGTTCAACTGTTGAGCACAAGCAGGTGAAATAAAAGAATGGGTAGAACCGGTATCGAATAAGGTATAGACTTCGCAAGAATTTGTGATTAGCTTACCCGTGATAACTACGTTCGGGTTCCTCACTTTTTGGGAAGTAAAAAAAGGTGGTCTCCCTTAAACTACCGACTTTGACTTGTCTGGGACAACCTTTGGTGTCGCCATCCCAGCTGGACTTGACTTCGCTACATGACAAAATTGAGCTAAATGACCTTCCTTTCGACAATTGAAACACACTTTGGGTTTCTACGTACAGTTTGGACGGATGTGTCCCTCCTATCCGCATTTATAGCATACGACCAATAGTCGTTCTCCTTCCTTGGAAACGGGTGATGGTGCTGCTGTCGATGTCTTTTCGTCATTGTTGAATCTTCTCTTCTTAAAGTTATTCCCACTTAGTTCACCTTTCTTATTATCTTGGCCATGATTACCACCGAAGTGGTTACCATTTCTGGCATGATAATTTCCTCCACGATGGTTATCATTGTTCCAATGGCTGCTGCCACCGGTATGATTATTATCGTGTTGTTGGTCGTTATCTTTTGGTTGGGATGACTCATTATCGCGCTCTAATAATTGAGCCCTATTCACAACATTTGAATATAAACAAAGTTTGTGAGAAATGAGGTATTGAAGAATTTTGGGCTTCAAACCTCGTAGAAACATTCGTATCATACGCTCCTTATTATCTACCAAATGGGATGTAAACCGGGATAACTCCGCAAACTTAGCCTCGTATTGCGATACGGTCATATTATTTTGTTCCAGCTTGATAAATTTTACCTCCTTCATATGACGAATACTCTGAGAAAAATACTTGTCGTTTAACAATTCTTGAAACTTCTCCCAAGACATATTCAGTGCGGAAAGATGAGTACATTTTACAAATTCTCACCTATAATCTGCCTCTCCTCGTAACATAAAGGTGGCAAAGGGAACATTTTGCTCCTCTGAGCATCCCAAGACATCAAATATCTTAGTGATCTGCTTAATCCACGTCTTTACCTTAAGTGGCTCTGGCTTTCCCAAAAACTTCGGTGGTCCAGCTCCTTGAATTGCTTAGCAGTGACCAGCCGTGAGTTGCCATTGATTCTACCTATATTTTGAACAGGAATCTCTCTCGTTTGGTGTTGCATAAATTCTAAAAAGCTCCTAAACATACCATTGTTCGTAATTTTGTCGGTGTTGTTGTTTACATGAGGACTATTGTCTTCTTGATGCACATTATCCTGGTTATTGATTGGCGATGTCTCAATGGTCTCATGTGCTCTATTGCTTATCTGAAAATTTTCATATGTCATTTTCAAACACTGCCACAAAATAAAGGTTAATTGACATGCCACATATTATCCTTATATTCTGACCGACCAATTAAATAAGAAATAAACTTAGGTAGGACACACTAGCGAAGGATTTACTCGTCTCTCCCCTCCTAGTTCTAGCCTTAGATATCCGCTAGGGATCATATCCCTAAGCTTTGATACCAACTGTGATGCCCCTAAAATAGATATACACAATCCAATTTGAGTCACCAAATACATGGTGCATAATTTAAATACAAACTTAATTTATACAATTATCAGCTGTCATGTAAAATACGACAAAACGTAAGTTAAGAGTTTTAACACGAATATTGTCTCGTAGACAATATCCAAACTCAAATGGAGTCCTCATTATAATTATTATCACACTATTTTATAAAATAATGAGGACTACTATAGCCACCATCTTGGACCATCACTCCTTCCGACTAGTCCCAGCTATATTCTCATTTCCTGAAGAGAACAATGAAAGAAAAGGGTGAGCTCAACTAGCTCAGTAAAGAATATTATGACTAAAATAATGTAGAATAAATTATCTGTAAGACCCCAACTTATTCATAAAATTAAATTTCCTCTAATTATTATTTTGAATAATAAGGTGTAAATTTGTTATAATGGTTTGTCTATGGGTGAAATGTGCAAATTTTACAAAATAAGCAAGTGGTTATAAAATATTCATTGTTCTCGGGGAATATTCGTTTGGTCGTGGAATATTCTTGCTGTCGGGAAATATTCGTACGATGGTGCAGTCATTTATGGGCCCCATCATAACAGAAAACGGTCGAATGAAGAAAATGACAAGTTTGAGTTTTTATAAATAACGACGTAGTTGTTACCGTTAACACTGTTGAAATATCCGGTGGTTAAAATAAAGTAATACGCGTGGGTGCACAGTAGCACACGGTATTGCATAGTATTGCTGAATTATTGATCCTTACGTCAGAAGGCACTACTCAATAATTGTTACAGTAATTACTGTTTAATATTTTATTTTATTGATTCAATAATTGTTACGTTGATATTTTATATTATTATTATTTCAATAATTGTCACTACACAGTATCTCCATTATCAGATCAATAATTTATATTATTTGAATAATATTGTTAGATAGTATTATTGACAATGTCTAAGAAAGTTCTGTCTAAGGAGAGGTTTGGTCACCTAATTGTGTGCCAGTAAGGAGAAATCCTTATCGGAAAGCCCCCTCTTTCCTCGGAACGACCTGGTTGTCATAATTATGATTCAATAATATTATTTGTGAATAATTAATTATTGATTTATATGGTAAGAAAATATTTATTTTTTTAATGTGGATATAAATGAAGGAATTAATGCTGAGGTGTTTTATCAGTATTTTATCAGAATGGAGATATTAAAAATCGTCCGTATGTGAGTTTGGAATTTGGAAAAACTTTCTTCTACAAAGTTGTAGAGAATTAAATTTCCTATAGAATAGACATGAGACTCGAATTTTTCTGATAAAAGGGCTATTTATTATGAATTATTGAAGTTGCTGATTATTGTTTAAATTTAAAATATTTTAGAAATTTCTAAAATGGGTGGGCCCCATTTTTAGTTGGTGAGAAATGTGCCAAAATTTTATTTCAAAAGTGATGGGCGTGAATAGTAGCACATAAAGCCATCAGGTAGCAGGTTAGTCTGATTTGGCGTTCTAAGCATTTTCCTATAAATAGGGTGCTTAGTTAGAATTGAAAATCACACCAGAAACAAGTTTTCTCTCTTTCTTTCTCTATATTATCGAGCATATTTTTATGAGTATTTAGATACTTTGAGAGCTGCTATTCAGAACAAGTTTCTTTCAGCCTTTTACCTGATATTTCAGCTGGAAGTACTGTTCTTTTGAGGTAAGGGATGTTATTTTCTTCGTAAATGATATTATTTTCCTCAATATCATTATGCCGAAATATTGATATGAATTTTATTGTAGAATTTCTATCTTTTTGTGTCGGGATTACTATTCACGTATACGATACTATTCACAAATACGGCACTATTCACAAAAAAATAAAATTTTCTCTTCTTTGTCCAATATGTCTATTGTGGTTACTATCTTTGATTTTATCCATGTTTTGATCTTTACTTTTGAATTCTGCTCCACAATTGATTATTATGGAGTACTTTTGAACTTGGATAAACTGTAGTACGAATCCCTAATATTTGTCCTTTTGTCTCACTGAATTCGTTTTCTTTAAGATATTTTTCATCATTCTCAGTCCTAAATGATGATATTACTGAATATTTTTGGCCTGTAGTGCAAAGATGAATGATTAACTGATGAATATCTTTGGCACGTAGTGCAAAGATGAACAGGTGTTTAGATGAATATGACCAACTGGTGATACAAATGAATATCTTTGCCCTATAGTGAAAAGATGAATATTTGATTCAAGATGTATATTGATTGATGTTACAAGGATAAAATATTGATGATGGACTTTTAAATCTTAGAAGATAGTAGAATTCATTCTCTACTTGACTCTTCTAATGGATTGCTGTTTCCGCTGCAGTTGTTGATCTAAAACTTGTTGTCTATTATATTTTATCAGATTTTTCTCTGTTGAAGACTGATGATAATTTGTTGTATATAATCTTAGTCATAATATTCTTTACTGGGCTAGTTGAGCTCACCCTTTTCCTTTTTATTCCATTTTTCTCAGGAGGCGAGAATATAACGAAAACTAGTCGGGGTGTGGAGTGATATTTCCAGTCATTTGTGTTAGCAGTCCTCACTATTTTGTAAAATAGTGTTTTAGTAATTGTAATGATGACTTATTTGAGTATGGCTATTGTTTAGAAGACAATATTTGTATTTAAACTCACAATTTATGTGTTGTCGTATTTTGCACGATAATTGTAGTAATGATGTTGTAGTTATTTCTGTACCATGTATTTGGCGACTCAGAATAGGTGATGTATACCTATTTTGGGTGCATCACAGTTGGTATCAGAGCTTAGGGATATGGTCTCTGGCAGAGATCGAGGAATAGAACTAGGAGGGGAGAGACAAGTAAATCCTTTGCTAGTGTGTCCTACCTAAGCTTATTTGTAGGTCGGTCATAAAATAGGGGTATTATGTGGTATGTAAATTTCTTTAATTAACCCTTGTTTTATGACAGTATTTGAGAATGGCAGCTGAGAATGTTAACAATGGAGTGAATGAGACCGTGGAGACACCTTTAATCACCAACCAGGGGAACGTGCAACAGGAAGGAAATATTCCTCCTATAAACAACATTACCGAACAAATGATGAATGATGGAATGTTTAGAAGCTTTTTGCAGTTCATGCAAAATCAGACGAGGGAAACTCGTGTACAAAATACTGGTGGAAATGATAGCAACGCGCGGCTTGTCACAGCCAAGCAGTTCAAAGAGTTGGGAGCACCAGAATTTGTGGGAAAGTCGGATCCGATCAAGGCGGAAATGTGGGTCAAGCAAATTATCAAGATATTTGATGTCTTGGGATGCACGGAGGAACAAATGGTTCTATTCGCCACCTTTATGTTCCGTGGTAAGGTAGACTACTGGTGGGAGTCTGTGAAGCGTACCCAGCCTGTCGCACTCAATATGTCTTGGGAAACGTTTCAAAAATTGTTTAATGACAAGTACTTTCCTGAAAGTATTCATCATATAAAGGAGGTAGAGTTTATTAGACTAGAACAAAAAAATATGACGGTGTCCCAGTATGAGGTGAAGTTCATGGAGTTATCCAGGTTTGCACCTCATTTGGTAGAGAATGAGAAACGTATGACGAGGATATTTCTAAGAGGTCTGAAACCTAAAATTCGGTAATATCTTATCTCTCATAAATTTTCTCTATATTCAAATGTTGTAAACAAGGCTCAATTATTAGAGCGTGATAATGAGTATGTTTAACTGAATGACCACAACTAGGGTCATATCGGTGGCAGCAGTCATAGGAGCAATGACAACCAGCCGGAAGGAAAACATTCAGACAAAAGCGGTAACCACTCTGGTGGTAATCGTGTCCATGATAGTAGAAGAAGTGAGTCGGGGGGAGATTTCAAAAAGTGAAGGTACAACAATAATAACGTGAAGACGTCAGCACCAGCATCAACAGTTTCTAGGAGAGGAGAACGATCACCGGTCGTTTGTTACAAATTCGGGAAAGAGGGACATATCAGCCCAAACTGCCCACAGCAATCCAAGGTGTGTTATAATTGTTGAAAGGAAGGTCATATAGTTAGAGATTGTCTTGTAGCAAAACCAAGTCCAGCGGGAATGGTGACTCCGAAGGCTGTTCCGGACAAGTCAAAGTCAGCGGTTCCTAGAAGAGCGTTTATCGTGACTGGCCAAAATGCAAGGAACCCGAACGAGGTAATCATGGGTAAGATAATCATAAACTCTTGCGCAGTTTATGCCTTATTAGATACCGGTTCTAACCATTCTTTTATCTCTCCTACTTGTGCTCAACGTTTGAACTTGACTCCGGAGAATTTAGACTTTGACTTACCTGTTGAGACTCCATTAGGAGAAACTTTCATTACATCTACTGTTTATAAATCTTGCTTGATCCAAGTTGGTACCATCACATTACCTGTTGATCTTATTTCTTTGAAAATACTTGCATTTGATGTGATTTTAGGGATTGATTGGTTAACTAATTATCATGACAAAATTGATTATTTTCGTAAGGTTATTAGTTTTCATATTCCTAACCAACCTGTTATGCAAATTCAAGCTACCAAACCACTAAAGTCAACCACTGTCATATCAAGCCATAAAGCTATTCGTTTATTGAAAACGGATGTCAAGCTTTCTTAGCCCATGTCACGGACTTGAACAAAAACACGTCAGATTTGAATAATATTTCTATTGTTAGTGAATTTCTTGACGAATTTCCTGACGTATTTCCAGAAGAACTTCCTGGTCTACCCCCAGAACGTGAAGTTGAATTTTTATTGACCTTGAACACGGTACAAAACCCATTTATAAAATCCCATATGGAATGGCTCCTATTGAACTTTAGGAGTTAAATATCCAACTACAGGAGTTATTAGACATCGGTTTCATTCGTCCTAGTACATCTCCTTGGGTTGCTCCTATTTTATTCGTAAAGAAGAAAAATGGGAGTATGCGACTTTGTATTGACTACCGGAAATTAAACCATGTCACCATCAAGAATAGGTATCCATTACCTCGCATTGATGACCTATTCGATCAATTGCAAGGTGCATAATTCTTTTCAAAGATCGATCTTTGTTCTGGATATCATCAACTGGAGATTAAAACTGAGGATATTCTGAAGACTGTATTCAGAACTCTGTACGGCCATTATGAATTCTTAGTCATGTCTTTTGGATTGACTAATGCTCCTGCTACTTTCATAGATATGATGATCCGTGTGGTCAAGGAATACTTAGATCAGTTCGTTGTTGTCTTTGTTGATGACATCCTCATCTACTCCAAAAGTCATGAAGATCATGAACACCATTTGAAGCTAGTACTCCAAAGGCTTCGCAATAACAAGCTATATGCCAAGTTGAAGAAATGCGAGTTCTGGCTTGAGGAAGTAGCATTCTTTGGGCACGTGGTGTCAAAACATGGAGTATCTGTTGACCCGGCGAAGATTGAAGCGATACAAAGTTGGGATCAACCGAAGTCGGTGACCGAAGTACGTAGCTTTTTGGGCTTAGATGGTTATTATCGGAGATTCGTGGAAGGATTTTCTCGAATTGCTTCTCCGTTAACTCAGCTGACTCAGAAGGATACAAAATTTGTATGGAGCGAGGAATGCGAGAAGAGTTTCCAAGAGCTCAAGAGGAGACTCATTTTGGCACCTGTTCTAACAATACCATCTGGTTCGGATGGATTTGTTATCTACAGCGATGTTTCAGGCAAAGGGTTAGGATGTGTTCTCATGCAACATGGAAAAGTCATAGCCTGTGCCTCGTGACAACTCAAAGAATATGAGAGGAATTATCCTACTCATGATCTAGAGTTGGCAGCTGTCGTTTTCGCGCTTAAAATCTGGAGGCATTACCTGTATGGGGAGAAAGTGGAGATTTATACGGATCATAAGAGCCTTAAATATTTTTTCACCCAAAAGGAACTCAACATGCGGCAACGACGTTGGCTTGAGCTGTTGAAAGATTACGATCATACCATCCAATACCATCCTGGAAAAGCGAACGTAGTAGCTGACGCATTGAGTAGAAGATCATATACGGGTACGAGTGCGATATTGTCAACACAAAGGCCCATTTTGTATGACTTGTAAAGGATGGAGATAGAGTTAAAGACTTTAGGGACCCACGTGATGATATCAAATATACGAGTAGAACCGACTTTAATTGATACAGTTAAAGCTGCTCAAACTACGGACCTGGAGCTGATGCATATGAAGAAGAAAGTGCAAGAAGGTGTTGTTCCAGAAGCAAGAATCGATGAAGAAGGAATACTTCGAGTCAACTCCAGACTTTGTGTTCCTAACGATTCTGACTTGAAGCATAGAATCATAATGGAGGCACACAACACACCATTTGTAATCCATCTTGGGAGTACCAAAATGTATCATGATCTTCGACATACATTTTGGTGGAGCAATATGATGAGAGAGATCCCAGAGTTTATTTCGAGGTGTTTAACTTGTCAACGTGTAAAGGTGGAGCATCAAGTGCCAAAGGGTCCATTGCAACCACTTGAGATTCTGAAATGGAAGTGGGAACACATTACTATGGATTTTGTTACGGGTCTTCCCAAGGTTTCTCAAGGAATAGAAGCGATTTGGGTTATTGTTGATAGATTAACCAAGTCTACTCATTTCTTGCCGATACAAGAGACTTATTCCCTCGAACGTCTTACTCGTATGTACGTGAATGAGATTATGAGATGGCATGGCATGCCAGTATCCATAGTTTTGGATCGTGATCCAAGATTCACTTCACGATTTTGGGTTAGCTTATAGAAAGCTATGGGCACAGATTTACGATTCAGTTCGGCATACCATCCTCAAACGGACGGGCAATCAGAAAGGACTTCAAACTCTTGAAGATCTATTAAGACTTTGTGTCATGGATTTCAAAGGGAGTTGGGATAAGTACCTAACATTGGTGGAATTCTCCTACAACAACAGTTATCAAGCAAGTATAGGCATGGCTCCATTCGAGGCGTTATATGGAAGAAAATGTTGTTTTCCAGTATGTTAGGACGAGGTGGGTGAAACAACGTTGTTGGAACCAGAATTGGTACGTATGGCTATAGAGAAAATCCAAATGATCTGACAATGTATACAAATGGCACAGGATCGACAAAAGAGTTATGCGGATCTTCATCGAAAGTGTGAGACCCCGAATTTTATGAAATAAAAGTATTTAATTTTTCTATTTTGGTAAATGGTTAAATTGATAAAAGGTTAAAGTTAAGGGTGATATGTGAATTTTTTTTTAAAGTAAACAAGTTGTCATAAAATACATGGTCACTATTCACGGGTTACTATTCATCTAAATTACTATTCACTCTAGTATTATTCACTCGAGTATTTGGGACACTTTTTATGTCAAAGTACTATTCACGAGTTACTATTTACGGGGAATATTCGTACGACGGTACAATCATTGGTGGACCCCACAACGGAATTATTGTCAGATTGAGAAAACGACAAAAATATTTTATTAAAAATAACGGCGGAAGTTTTACCGTTGATACTGTTGAACTACTCGGTAGTAAAAGTACAGTAATACGTGTGGTTGCATAGTAGCACACGGTATTGATGCTTATGTGAGAAGTCACTCAGTTTGATTCAATTATTGTCAATTAATAATATGAATTATTTAGCGATAATGAAGTTTTGTTTTATTCGTATTATTAACGTAATAAAACAGAAACATCTTTTTATATAAAACAAAATACTTTATTAAAGTTATTCTATAAATAGAATATATTATATTTTATTTAAAAGATTTTTCTTTAAATATGGACCGTCAGATTAAAGTAATCAATCTGGACCGTTCATGGATTAGTTACTATGCATTCTATTTTTCTATAAATAGCAGCTCATTCCTTCATTATTTCTTACGAATTCACTGAACTCTAGAGGGAGAAACTATAGAGAGAGAGAAGAAGAGTATTCTGCTACTTAACTACTTCCTTATTTCAGCTCTTCTTTAAAACGGTAAGGGGTGTTATTCTTTCTTATTCATGAAGAGAACTGTTGTTATTCTATTTCTTATTATTCTGTTAGAATAACCTGTATACGCGGTCTACCCTATACTTGGTGACATTCTTCTATTATTCTGTTGGAACATCCTGTCTGTGTGTTTTACACCAGACCTGGTTCCGTTTTTATTATTATTCTGTTGGAACATCCTGTCTGTGTGTTTTACACCGGACCTGATTTCGTTTTTATTATTATTTTGTTGGAACATCCTGTCTGTGTGTTTTACACCGGACCTGGTTCCGTCTTGTTATTATTCTGTTGGAATATCCTGTCTGTGTGTTTTACACCGGACCTGGTTCCATTATTTATTATTCTGTCGGAATATCCTGTCTGTGCGTTTACGCCGGACCTGGTTCCATTATTTATTATTCTGTTGGAATAACCTGTCTGTGCGGTCTATCGCATGCATGGTGATTTCTTTTGTTATTCCATTCTTTATTATACTCAATTGGTTAAGTTTTGACTTCTATACTCCATGAAATTAGTGAAATATCCTTGATAATTGCGGTTCATCCAGTATCTTTTCATGAAAATATTCTTCTAAGTATTCTTGAATTTTACTCCACAAAGCAGTATCATGTTGACAATTTGGACGTTGTTAATTCTTGGATAAATTAATTCTTGAACTTGTTTTATTGAATTCTTATATCATTGTCATCATCCTCATGTTTATAAAATGTTGAAAGTCATATGTGGCCTGTAGTGCATAAATGGACTTGGTATGATTATGACCAGGGATTATTCGGTATAATCATGACCGTAATGTTACAAATGATGTGGTAAAAGTCCTCATTGGCCCGTAGTGCATTGATGGACAGTTGTTGGCATGATCATGAGCATTAATGAATATACGAATATCCTTGGCCGTAGTGCAGGGGTGATTCGATGATGTGGATTATTTTATTAAGCTGAGTCTCAGCGATAACAGTGTTGGAAAATCTTTTAAATCATAAAAGATAGTAGAGTTTATTTTCTACTTGACTCTTTTAATAGATTGCTTGTTCCGCTGCAGTTAAACTTGATGTCTATTGTATTTTATCAGTTTAACATTGTTGAAGACTATTGATAATTTATTCTTCATTATCTTAGTCATAATATTTCTTACTGGGCTAGTTGAGCTCACCCTTTCTTTCAATGTTCTCTTCAGGAAATGAGAATATAGCTGGGACAAGTCAGGGAAAGAAGTGATGGTCCAAAAGATAGCATTAGTAGTCCTCACCATTCTGTTAAATAGTGTGACAATAAATGTAATGAGGACTCCTTGAGTATGGATATTGTCTAGATGACAATATTTCTATTAGAACTCTCAGTTTATGTATTGTCGTATGTTACACGACATTTGTATAATTAAGTTTGTATTTGTATTCTGTACCATGTATCTGACGACCCAAGATGGGTGATAAATACCTAATTTTGGGGGCGTCACAGTTGTCAATATGATACTTCTTTGTAAAGTAACAGTCAAGAATGCTCAGAAGAATATTTTCATGAAAAGATACTGGATGAAGCGCAAATATTAAGGATATTCCACTAATTTCATAGAGTATATAAATCAAAACTTTAACCAAATGAGTATAATAAAGAATATATGAAACTGCAAATGGATTTTCACCAGCCATGCGGTAATCCACGTATACAGATCATTTCCACAATTTAATAAGGAATGAATATAAAGGATCATTCACCATATATGTGGCAATCCACATAGACATGTTATTCCAACAGAATAATAAAGAATGGAATAACAGAAGGATTCACCATGCATGCGATAGAGACCGCATAGACAGGTTATTCCCAACAGAATAATAAATGCGGAATAATAAATATGGAACCAGGTCAGGTGAAATTCACACCGACAGGATATTCCGACAGAATAATAAATGCGGAATAATAAATGATGGAACCAGGTCAGGTGAAATTCACACCGACAGGATATTCCGACAGAATCGTAAAGAACGAAATAATAAAAGAATTTCACCAAGTATGCGGTACTTCGCATAAACAGGTTATTCCAACATAATAATAAAGAATGGAATAACAGAAGAAGATCACCAAGTATTGGGTAAACCGCATATACAAGTCATTCCACCAAGTATAGGGTAAACCACGCATACAGGTTATTCCAATAGAATCCACGGGTTACTATTCACGGGTTACTATTTACCCAAATTACTATTCACTCTAGTATTGTTCACTCGAGTATTTGGGACACTTTTTGTGTCGAAGTACTATTCACGAGTTACTAATTACGGGGAATATTCGTACGACGGTACAATCATTGGTGGACCCCACAACAGAATTATTATCAGATTGAGAAAACGATAAAAATATTTTATTAAAAATAACGGCGAAAGTTTTATCGTTGATACTGTTGAACTACTCGATAGTAAAAGTACAGTAATACGTGTGGCTGCATAGTAGCACACGGTATTGATGCTTATGTGAGAAGTCACTCAGTTTGATTCAATTATTGTCAATTAATAATATGAATTATTTTGCGATAATAAAGTTTTGTTTTATTCGTATTATTAACTGAGCAGGAATTGTGATTTGGTAAATAGTTAAATTGATAAAAGGTTAAAGAAATGGTGAGCTCAATAAGCCCAGTAAGAAATATTATGACTAAGATAATGAAGAATAAATTATCAATAGTCTTCAACAATGTTAAACTGATAAAATACAATAGACATCAAGTTTAACTGCAGCGGAATAAGCAATCCATTAGAAGAGTCAAGTAGAGAATAAAACCTACTATCTTCTATGATTTAAAAATGTTTTCATCAACTTTTATCACTGAGACTCAGCTTAATAAATAAACCACATCTTCTAATCATCCTTGTATTACGGGCCAAGGATATTTATTAAATCATCAATGATCATGACTATACCGAAAAATCCCTGGTCATAATCATACCACAAACTGTCTATCAATGCATTACAAGCCACTGAGGACTTTTACCACACCACTTATAACATCACAGTTCATGATTATACCGAATGATCCCTGGTCATAATCATACTAAGTCCATCTATGCACGTAAGCCAAAGATGACTTTTAACATAAAATAAACATGAGGATGATGACAATGTTATAGGAATTCAATTAAACAAGTTCAAGAATTAGTTTATCCAGGAACTAATAATATCCAAATTGTCAACATGATACTTCTTTGTAAAGTAACAGTCAAGAATGCTCAGAAGAATATTTTCATGAAAAGATACTGGATGAAGCGCAAATATCAAGGATATTCTACTAATTTCATGGAGTATAAAAATCAAAACTTTAACCAAATGAGTATAATAAAGAATATATGAAACTGCAAATAGATTTTCACCAGCCATGCGGTAATCCACGTATACAGATCATTTCCACAATTTAATAAGGAATAAATATAAAGGATCATTCACCATACATGTGGCAATCCACATAGACAGGTTATTCCAACAGAATAATAAAAAATGGAATAACAGAAGGATTCACCATGCATGCGATAGAGACCGCACAGACAGGTTATTCCCAACAGAATAATAAATGCGGAATAATAAATATGGAACCAGGTCAGGTGAAATTCACACCGACAGGATATTCCGACAGAATAATAAATGCGGAATAATAAATGATGGAACCAGGTCAGGTGAAATTCACACCGACAGGATATTCCGACAGAATCGTAAAGAACGGAATAATAAAAGAATTTCACCAAGTATGCGGTACTTCGCATAAACAGGTTATTCCAACATAATAATAAAGAATGGAATAACAGAAGAAGATCACCAAGTATTGGGTAAATCGCATATACAGGTCATTCCACCAAGTATATGGTAAACCACGCATACAGGTTATTCCAACAGAATAATAAAGAATGGAATAACATAAGTTCTCTTCATGAATAAGAAAGAATAACACCCCTTACCGTTTTAAAGAAGAGCTGAAATAAGGAAGTAGTTAAGTAGCAGAATACTTTTCTTCTCTCTCTCTCTATAGTTTCTCTCTATAGTTTCTCTCTCTAGAGTTCAGTGAATTCGTAAGAAAATAATGAAGGAATGACCTTCTATTTACAAGAAAATGGAATGCATAGTAACTAATCCATGAACGGTCCAGATTGATTTACTTTAATCTGACGGTCCATGTTTAAAGAAAAATCTTTTAAATAAAATATAATATATTCTATTTATAGAATAACTTTAATAAAGTATTCTGTTTTATATAAAAAGATTTTACTATGCAAAACACTATGCACAATAGAATATAATATATTATATTTATAGAATAACTTTAATAAAGTATTCTGTTTTATATAAAAAGATGTTTTTGTTTTATTACGTTAATAATACGAATAAAACAAAACTTTATTATCGCTAAATAATTCATATTATTAATTGACAATAATTGAATCAAACTGAGTGACTTCTCACATAAGCATCAATACCGTGTGCTACTATGCAACCACACGTATTACTGTACTTTTACTATCGAGTAGTTCAACAGTATCAACGGTAAAACTTCCGCCGTTATTTTTAATAAAATATTTGTGTCGTTTTCTCAATCTGACAATAATTCTGTTGTGGGGTCCACCAATGATTGTACCGTCGTACGAATATTTCTCGTAATTAGTAACTCGTGAATAGTATTTCGACACAAAAAGTATCCCAAATACTCGAGTGAACAATACTAGAGTGAATAGTAATTTGGGTGAATAGTAACCCGTGAATAGTAACTCATGAATAGTAACTCCTGAATAGTTACTCCGACCCAAAAAGTGTCTCAAATACTCAAGTGAATAATACTAGAGTGAATAGTAATTTAGATAAATAGTAACCCGTGAATAGTAACTCATGAATAGTAACTCCGACACAAAAAGTGTCCTAAATACTCGAGTGAACAATACTAGAGTGAATAGTAATTTGGGTGAATAGTAACCTATGAATAGTAATTCGTGAATAGTAACTCATGAATAGTACTCCGACACAAAAAGTGTCCCAAATACTCGAGTGAACGATACTAGAGTAATAGTAATTTGGGTGAATAGTAACTCGTGAATAGTAATTCGTGAATAGTGACCATGTATTTTATGACAACTTGTTTACTTAAAAAAAAAAATTCACATATCACCCTTAACTTTAACCTTTTATCAATTTAACTATTTACCAAAATAGAAAAATTGAATACTTTTATTTCATAAAATTCGGGGTCTCACAATCTCCCCTCCTTATGGAATTTCGCCCTCGAAATTAACGTACGTACCTGATATTCGAAGAGATGAGAATACCTTACTTTCTTTTCGGATTGTACCTTTCCGGATAATTTCGCTCTATCATGATTTTTCCATTTCTCATCTCCTGTATTTCGAATATCATTCTAGAATATACCTTCAAAACAAAGGTTAATCGACATACCACAATTTATCCACTTATTAAGTAAATAATTTCAGCTTAGGTAAGTCACACCCTAGCGAAATATATTACTCGTCTTCTAGACTAATATCTCCGTCAGTGACCATATCCCTGTAACATCAAGCAACAATTTCTGTCCACAATCATATGAATAACTCATAATCATAATTGTGATTCTGAATTACTTTTCGCACCCATGAAGAAGAAAATTTACATCACCTATCTTCACCTCAAACATCAAAAATCATGGTTATACCAAATCATGGTTATACCGAATTATCCATGCACTACGTGCCAATGGAAAAAGTCCTCATTGGCCCGTAATGCATTGATGGACAGTTTTTGGTATGATTATGGCTATGGATTCTCTTTGGCCGTAGTACAAAGACTAATTGTTTTATGGCATGATCAGGACCGTTGATGAAAACACGATTATCTTTAGCCGTAGTGCATGCATAATTCGTGGTCGTGATACTAAAGAATATCCTTAGCCGGAGTGCAAGGGTGATTCGATGATGTGGATTAATTATTGAGCTGAGTCTCAGCAATGAAATATTAATTCATAGATGTGGTAAAAGTCATCTGTGGCTTACGTGCATAGATGGACTTGGTATGATTATGACCAGGGATTGTTCGGTATAATCATTACCGTAATTGAAAACACGATTATCTTTGGCACGTAGTGCATGGATAATTCGTGGTCGTGATACTAAAGAATATCCTTGGCCTGTAGTGTAGGGATGATTCGATGATGTGGATTAATTATTGAGCTGAGTCTCAGCAATGAAATATTAATTCATAGATGTGGTAAAAGTTATCTGTGGCTTACGTGCATAGATGGACTTTGTATGATTATGACCAGGGATTGTTTGGTATAATCATGACCGTAATTGAAAACACGATTATCTTTGGCACGTAGTGCATGGATAATTCGTGGTCGTGATACTATTAAGCTGAGTCTCAGCATTATTGATTTTACAGTTGTATATCCTTGGCATGTAGTGCGAAGATTAACTGTTGATTATTAGTTATACAGTTGTAAATCTTTAGCCGTAGTGCAAAGATGAATTTGTTAGTATGATTATGAGCAGAAATTGTGATTTGGTAAATAGTTAAATTGATAAAAGGTTAGCCACAGATAACTTTTACCACATCTATGAATTAATATTTCATTGCTGAGACTCAGCTCAATAATTAATATTCATTAATGGTATTTATTCCTATTAGAACTCTCAGTTTATGTATTGTTGTAAGACCCCGAATTTTATGAAATAAAAGTATTCAATTTTTCTTATAATTACAATTCAATAAATGGTTAAATTGATAAAAAGTTAAAGTTATGGGTGAAATGTGAAAATTTTTCAAAATAAACAAGTGGTTATAAAATATTCATTGTTGTCGGAGAATATTCGCTTGGTCGCGGAATATTCTGACTGTCGGAGAATATTCGTACGACGGCGCAGCCTTTTGTGGGCCCCATAACGAAAAGCGATTGGATGAAGAAAACGACAAGAGTAAGTTGTTTATAAATAACGGCGTAGTTGTTACCGTTAACACTGTTGGAATACCCGGTGGTTAAAACACAGTAATACGCGTTGTTGCACAGTAGCACACAGTATTGCACCAATTATTGATTTTTACGTAAGAAGGCATTACTCAATAATTGTTACAGTAATTACTGTTCAGTATTTTATTTTATTGATTCAATAATTGCTGCGTTGATATTTTATATTACTGTTGTTTTAATAATTGTCACTACACAGTATTTTCTATTATCGGAACAATAATTCATATTATCTGAATAATATTATTAGATAACATTATTGGCAATGTCTAGAAAGTTCTGTCTAAGGAGAGGTTTGGTCATCTAATTGCGCGCCAGTAAGGAGAGATCCTTATTGGAAAGCCCCCTCTTTCCTGGGAACGGCCTGGTTGCCAGTACTGTGGTTCTGTAATATTATTTGTGTATAATTAATTATTAATTTATATGATGAGAAAAATATTGATTTTATGTGGATATAGATGGAAAAAATTTTTAATGTGACAATTGTTGTAAATAAATATTTTATCTTTTTCTGATAAAATAATTCATTTAAATATATTATTTTAATAATATATTAATGGTGATATTTTTACAATGAATGTGGGATATATGAATAAATGAGGAGGAAGAATATTTTTGTTGGATTAAATGATTAACACATGTTTTGTGTGTTGGTGGACACAATTCTTGACCGAAAATTTATTATTGACTGTAAAATCGCCCGTTTGTGGATTTCAGTCAATTTTTGTTTGGAATTTGGAAAAACTTTCTTCTGCAAAGTTGTAGAGAATTGAATTTCCTATAAAAACTCGTGAGATTCGAATTTTCTGATAAAAGAGCTATTTATTATGAATTATTGAAGTTCTGAAGTTCCGAAATTATTGATTTTTAGAAGTTATAATTATTTTTATTAAGAAAAACGTTTTTTCTTACTTTTTCTAGAAGGTTAGCATGTGTTTATGGTTGAATTCAAGTATATAGAGGTGGGCTTGAATATTTTGTAATTATATTATTATTATATTCAATTTTCTACTTTGGTGTTCTAAGTAATTTCCTATAAATAGGTGCTTAGGTTAGAATCGAAAATCACACCAGAAACTTAAGTTTTCTCTCTATTTCTCTCTCTATATTATCGAGTGTATTCTTGTGAGTATTTTGATATCTTGAGTGTTGCTATACGGTGCAAGTTCGTTCAGCGTTATTCCAGTCAGGAGTACTGCTCTTTTGAGGTAAGTGATTGTAAGGGATTGTAAGAGATGTTATTTCTTCTTAAATGATATTATTTTCTTCAATATCATTATGCCGAAGTATTGATCTGAACTTTTTATCAAATTTGGAACTTTTCATGTCGGGGTTACTATTCATGAGTTACTATTCACGAGTTACTATTCATGAGTTACTATTCACGAGTTACTATTCATAAGTTACTATTCATGAGTTACTATTCACGAGTTATTATTTATGAGTTACTATTCACGAGTTACTATTCACGAGTTACTATTCACGGGTACTATTCACTGCAAAATTAGTTTTTTTTTCTAACCAAATTATAGTTGATTTATGAATATTATTCTGGAGATTAAAACTATGTATTGATTATATTGATTTTATTATCATATATAACATTTTTATAACCCTGATGTTTAATTTCTCTTTCACTTGAGTGTAAAGATGGGTAAATTATTGGTATGATCGTGACTGAGGAATATCTTTAGCATGTAGTGCAAAGATGAATTGTTAACTGGTATGATCATGACCATTGAATTTATAATTGAATATCTTTAGCTTAAGTGTAAAGATGAAATGATTAACATGGTTATAATTATTGTTTATATAAATTCTGAAATAATTATATATTTCTTTGAGATGTGAATATATTTGGCCTGTAGTGCAAATATGAACTGTTGAAGAATATCTTTGGCCTGTAGTGCAAAAATGAATTATTGATGAATATCTTTGGCCTGTAGTATAAAGATGAACTGTTGGTGAATATCTTTGGCCTGTAGTGTAAAGATGAATTATTGATGAATATCTTTGGCCTGTAGTGCGAAGATGAACTGTTATTGAATATCTTTGGCCCGTAGTGCAAAGATAGTTTGTTGATGAATATCTTTGGCCTGTAGTACAAAGAAGAATTTATTAGTATGATTATGAACAGGAACTGTGATTTGGTATAATCATGATCTTTGATGTTTCAGGTAAAGACATGTGATGAAAATTATCTTCGTCCTGAATGCGAAGAGAAATTTAGAACTACAATTATGATTATGAGTTATTTATATGATTGTGGAAGGAACTGTTGATTGATGTTATAGGGATAAAACATTGTTGGTGGACTTTTAACATGGAGAAGATAATAGACTTTATGGTCTGTGTGACTCTTCTAATGGATTGCTCGTTCCGCTGCAACTATGGTTGAAAAGTTTTATCATCTACCATATGTTCTAAATCTCTGATTTATTACTGTTGAAGACTATTGATAATTTATCTTTAGTCATGATATTCTTTACTGAGCTAGTTGTGCTCACCGTTTTGCTTCACAATTCCTTTCAGGTAATAAAAGTGTAGCTGGGTCGAGCGAGGGATAACAAGGGAATAGAACGGTGGTCTATAGATATTGAGGGTGAGGTGAATTTAACTTGGAAGGGTGTTTTGTCACTATCTTATAGGATGTATAATGACATACAACCTCGTGTCATCATAAGATAAGGTTGTGCTCATCCACTTGCTGAGTATATCTACTAGCACTACCTATATGATCTTGGAGTCTATCTGAAATATAACTCCCAATTAGAGACAGTGGAGATAATGATATGTCAAGAGAAGACTCGCCATTGGGAAGAATATGATAGTAATCTTCTCATTTTTCTTTGGGGTCTATTGGGTCAACCAAGGATAATTCTGTGGCCATATGATGTCTATTATAACCTAGAAGCATGGCCTCCCATGTACGAGGGTTTCCTTGAGCACTTTCCAAATATTCTAATTTTTAAAACAGTTTTTGACTATACCTTTATGTAAGGTACCATTGTGACGTGCTATCCAAGGTTGGGACATGAGTCACAGTTGGTATATATTTGTATCCAAACTCACAGTATATGTGTTGTTGTATTTTACACGACAATTGTTGTAATAAAGTTGTAGTTGTTATCTGTACCATGTATTTGGCGACTCAGAATAGGTTGGTTGGAATGGACCTATTTTGGGGGCGTTACACATATCACCCTTAACTTTAACCTTTTATCAATTTAACCATTTACCAAAATTGAAAAATTGAATACTTTTATTTCATAAAATTCGGGGTCTCACAATCTCCCCTCCTTATGGAATTTCGCCCTCGAAATTAACGTACGTACCTGATATTCGAAGAGATGAGAATACCTTGCTTTCTTTTCAGATTGTACCTTTCCGGATAATTCCGCTCTATCATGATTTTTCCATTTCTCATCTCCTGTATTTCGAATATCATTCTAGAATATACCTTCAAAACAAAGGTTAATCGACATACCACAATTTATCCACTTATTAAGTAAACAATTTCAGCTTAGGTAAGTCACATCCTAGCGAAGTATATTACTCGTCTTCTAGACTAATATCTCCGTCAGTAACCATATCCCTGTAACATCAATCAACAATTTCTGTTCACAAGCATATGAATAACTCATAATCATAATTGTGATTCTGAATTACTTTTCGCACCCAGGAAGAAGAAAATTTACATCACCTATCTTCACCTGAAACATCAAAAATCATGGTTATACCAAATCACAATTCCTGCTCATAATCATACTAATAAATTCATCTTTGCACTACGGCTAAAGATTTACAACTGTATAACCAATAATCAACAGTTAATCTTCGCACTACAGGCCAAGGATATACAACTGTAAAATCAATAATGCTGAGACTCAGCTTAATAGTATCACGACCACAAATTATCCATGCACTACGTGTCAAAGATAATCGTGTTTTCAATTACGGTCATGATTATACCAAACAATCCCTGGTCATAATCATACCAAGTTCATCTATGCACGTAAGCCACAAATGACTTTTACCACATCTATAAATTAATATTTCATTGCTGAGACTCAGCTCAATAATTAATCCACATCATCGAATCATCCCTGCACTACAGGCCAAGGATATTCTTTAGTATCACGACCACGAATTATCCATGCACTACGTGCCAAAGATAATCGTGTTTTCAATTACGGTAATGATTATACCGAACAATCTCTGGTCATAATCATACCAAGTCCATCTATGCACGTAAGCCACAGATGACTTTTACCACATCTATGAATTAATATTTCACTGCTGAGACTCAGCTCAATAATTAATCCACATCATCGAATCACCCTTGCACTCCGGCTAAGGATATTCTTTAGTATCACGACCACGAATTATCCATGCACTACGGCTAAAGATAATCGTGTTTTCATCAACGGTCCTGATCATGCCATAAAATAATTCGTCTTTGCACTACGGCCAAAGAGAATCCATAGCCATAATCATACAAAAAAATGTCCATCAATGCATTACGGGCCAATGATGACTTTTTCCACATCATTTGTAACATTACGGTCATGATTATACCGAATAATCCCTGGTCATAATCATACCAAGTCCATCTATGCACTACATGCCACAGATGACTTTCAACAAAATATAAACATGAGAATGAGGTATTGACGTATATAGGGTTTCAAACCTCTTAGAAACATTCGCGTCATTCGCTCCTCATTATCGACCAAATGGGATGCAAACCGGGATAACTCCGCAAACTTAACCTCGTACTGCGATATGGTCATATTATTTTGCTCCAATGCTTATCTCAACATTGTTAGATGCCATTTTCAAAACTGCCAGAAAACAAGGGTTAATTAACATATCACATATTATCCCTATACTCTGACCGACCAATTAAATACCAAATAAACTTAGGTAGGTCATACTAGCGAAGAAATTCACCGTCTCTCCCCTCCTAGTTCTTATCTTACATCTCAGCCAGGGATCATATCCCTAAACTCTGATACCAACTGTGACGCCCCCAAAATTAGGTATACATCACCCATCTTGGGTCGCCACTTACATGGTACAAAATTCAAATATAACTTACTAATACAACTGTCGTGTACAATACGACAAAACATAAACTGTGAGTTTGAATACAAATATTATCTTCTAGAGAGTATTCATACTCAAAAGGAGTCCTCATTATATTTATTAACACACTATTACATAGAATAGTGAGGACTACTAACTAATACTATCATTCGGACCATCACTCCGTTCCCCGACTTGCCCCAGCTACGTTCTCATTTTCTGAAGAGAACAGTGAAAGAAAGGGTGAGCTCAATTAGCCCAGTAAGAAATATTATTACTAAGATAATGCAGAATAAATTATCATTAGTCTTCAACAATGTTAAACTGATAAAATATAATAGACATCAAGTTTAACTGCAGCGGAACAAGCAATCCATTAAAAGAGTCAAGTAGAAAATAAAATCTACTATCTTTTATGATTTAAAAAGTTTTTCATCAATTTTATCGCTGAGACTCAGCTTAATAAATAATTCACATCATCCCTGCACTACGGCCAAGGATATTCGTTTGGGTCACGACCACAAATTCCATGCACTACGGGCCAAGGATATTTGTGTATTCATCAATGGTCATGATCATGCCAACAACTGTCCATCAATGCATTACAAGCCACTGAGGACTTTTACCACACCACTTATAACATCATAGTTCATGATTATACCGAATGATCTCTGGTAATAATCATACTAAGTCCATCTATGCACGTAAGCCAAAGATGACTTTTAACATAAAATAAACATGAGGATGAAGACAATGTTATAGGAATTCAATTAAATAAGTTCAAGAATTAGTTTATCCAGGAATTAATAATATCCAAATTGTCAACATGATACTTCTTTGTAAAGTAACAGTCAAGAATGCTCATAAGAATATTTTCATGAAAAGATACTAGATGAAACGCAAATATCAAGGATATTCCACTAATATCATGGAGTATAGAAATCAAAACTTTAACCAAATGAGTATAATAAAGAATATATGAAACTGCAAATGGATTTTCACCAGCCATGCGGTAATCCACGTATCCAGATCATTTCCACAATTTAATAAGGAATGAATATAAAGGATCATTCACCATGCATGTGGCAATCCACATAGACAAGTTATTCTAACAGAATAATAAAGAATGGAATAACAGAAGGATTCACCATGCATGCGATAGAGACCGCACAGACAGGTTATTCCCAACAGAATAATAAATGCGGAATAATAAATATGGAACCAGGTCAGGTGAAATTCACACTGACAGGATATTCCGATAGAATAATAAATGCGGAATAATAAATGATGGAACCAGGTCAGGTGAAATTCACACCGACAGGATATTCCGACAGAATCGTAAAGAACAGAATAATAAAATAATTTCACCAAGTATGCGGTACTTCGCATAAACAGGTTATTCCAACATAATAATAAAGAATGAAATAACAGAAGAAGATCACCAAGTATTGGGTAAACCGCATATACAGGTCATTCCACCAAGTATAGGGTAAACCACGCATACAGGTTATTCCAACAGAATAATAAAGAATGGAATAACATAAGGATTTCACCAAGTATAGGGTATGCCGCGTATACAGGTCATGTATAGGGTATGCCACTTTTATAGGTTATTCCAACAGAATAATAAAGAATGGAATAACAGAAGTTCTCTTCATGAATAAGAAAAAATAACACCCCTTACCATTTTAAAGAAGAACTGAAATAAAGAAGTAGTTAAGTGACAGAATACTATTCTTCTTTCTCTCTACAGTTTCTCTCTCTAGAGTTCAGTGAATTCGTAAGAAAATAATGAAGGAATGAGCTTCTATTTATAGGAAAATAGAATGCATAGTAACTAATCCATGAACGGTCCAGATTGATTTACTTTAATCTGACGGTCCATATTTAAAGAAAAATCTTTTAAATAAAATATAATATATTCTATTTATAGAATAACTTTAATAAAGTATTCTGTTTTATATAAAAAGATTTTACTATGCAAAATACTATGCACAATAGAATATAATATATTCTATTTATAGAATAACTTTAATAAAGTATTCTGTTTTATATAAAAAGATGTTTCTGTTTTATTACGTTAATAATACGAATAAAACAAAACTTCATTATCGCTAAATAATTCATATTATTAATTGACAACAATTGAATCAAACTGAGTGACTTCTCACATAAGCATCAATACCGTGTGCTACTATGCAACCACACATATTACTGTACTTTTACTACCGAGTAGTTCAACAGTATCAACGGTAAAACTTCTGCCGTTATTTTTAATAAAATATTTTTATCGTTTTCTCAATCCGACAATAATTCCGTTGTGGGGTCCACCAATGATTGTACCGTCGTACGAATATTCCCCGTGAATAGTAACTCGTGAATAGTACTTCGACACAAAAAGTGTCCCAAATACTCGAGTGAACAATACTAGAGTGAATAGTAATTTGGGTGAATAGTAACCCGTGAATACTATTCACTCTAGTATCGTTCACTCGAGTTTTTGGGATATTTTTTATGTGAAAGTACTATTCACGAGTTACTATTTACGGGGAATATTAGTACAACGGTACAATCATTGGTGGACCCCACAACGGAATTTTTGTCAGATTGAGAAAACGACAAAAATATTTTATTAAAAATAATGACGGAAGTTTTACCGTTGATACTGTTTAACTACTCGGTAGTAAAAGTACAGTAATACGTGTGGTTGCATAGTAGCACACGATATTGATGCTTATGTGAGAAGTCACTCAGTTTGATTCAATTATTGTCAATTAATAATATGAATTATTTAGCGATAATGAAGTTTTGTTTTATTCGTATTATTAACGTAATAAAACAGAAACATCTTTTTATATAAAACAGAATACTTTATTAAAGTTATTCTATAAATAGAATATATTATATTTTATTTAAAAGATTTTTCTTTAAATATGGACCGTCAGATTAAAGTAATCAATCTGGACCGTTCATGGATTAATTACTATGCATTCTATTTTTCTATAAATAGCAGCTCATTCCTTCATTATTTCTTACGAATTCACTGAACTCTAGAGGGAGAAACTATAGAGAGAGAGAGAAGAAGAGTATTCTGCTACTTAACTACTTCCTTATTTCAGCTTTTCTTTAAAACGATAAGGGGTGTTATTCTTTCTTATTCATGAAGAGAACTTATGTTATTGCATTCTTTATTATTCTGTTGGAATAACCTGTATACGTGGTTTACCCTATACTTGGTGGAATGACCTGTATATGCGGTTTACCCAATACTTGGTGATCTTCTTCTGTTATTCCATTCTTTATTATTATGTTGAAATAACCTGTTTATGCGAAGTACCGCATACTTGGTGAAATTCTTTTATTATTCCGTTATTTACGATTCTGTCGGAATATCCTGTCGGTGTAAATTTCACCTGACCTGGTTCCATCATTTATTATTTCGTATTTATTATTCTGTCGGAATATCCTATCGGTGTGAATTTCACCTGACCTGGTTCCATATTTATTATTCCGCATTTATTATTCTGTTGGGAATAACCTGTCTGTGCGGTCTCTATCGCATGCATGGTGAATCCTTCTATTATTCTATTCTTTATTATTTTGTTGGAATAACCTGTTTATGTGGATTGCCACATGCATGGTGAATGATCCTTTATATTCATTCCTTATTAAATTGTGGAAATGATCTGTATACGTGGATTATCGCATGGCTCGTGAAAATTCATTTACAGTTTCATATATTCTTTATTATACTCATTTGGTTAAAGTTTTGATTTCTATACTCCATAAAATTAGTGGAATATCCTTGATATTTGCGCTTCATCCAGTATCTTTTCATAAAAATATTCTTCTGATCATTCTTGACTGTTACTTTACAAAGAAGTATCATGTTGACAATTTGGATATTATTAGTTCCTGGATAAACTAATTCTTGAACTTGTTTAATTGAATTCCTATAACATTGTCATCATCGTCTTGTTTATTTTATGTTAAAAGTCATCTTTGGCTTACGTGCATAGATGGACTTAGTATAATTATGACCAGGGATCATTTGGTATAATCATGAACTGTGATGTTATAAGTGGTGTGGTAAAAGTCCTCAGTGGCTTGTAATGCATTGATAGACAGTTTGTGGTATGATTATGACCAGGGATTTTTCGGTATAGTCATGATCATTGATGATTTAATGAATATCCTTGGCCCGTAATACAAGGATGATTAGAAGATGTGGTTTATTTATTAAGCTGAGTCTCAGTGATAAAAGTTGATGAAAATATTTTTAAATCATAGAAGATAGTAGGTTTTATTCTCTACTTGACTCTTCTAATGGATTGCTTATTCCGCTGCAGTTAAACTTGATGTCTATTGTATTTTATCAGTTTAACATTGTTGAAGACTATTGATAATTTATTCTTCATTATCTTAGTCATAATATTTCTTACTGGGCTAGTTGAGCTCACCCTTTCTTTCAATGTTCTCTTCAGGAAATGAGAATATAGCTGGGACAAGTCAGGAAAAGGAGTGATGGTCCAAAAGATAACATTAGTAGTCCTCACCATTCTGTTAAATAGTGTGACAATAAATGTAATGAGGACTCCTTGAGTATGGATATTGTCTAGATGACAATATTCCTATTAGAACTCTCAGTTTATGTATTGTCGTATGCTACACGACATTTGTATAATTAAGTTTGTATTTGTATTCTGTACCATGTATCTGACGACACAAGATGGGTGATAAATACCTAATTTTGGGGGCGTCACAGTTGGTATCAAAGCTTAGGCCTTTTGGTGAATCCTTCTGTTATTCCATTCTTTATTATTCTGTTGGAATAACCTAGTTATGTGGATTGCCACATGCATGGTAAATGATCCTTTATATTCATTCCTTATTAAATTGTGGAAATGATCTGTATACGTGGATTACCGCATGGCTGGTGAAAATCTATTTGCAGTTTCATATATTCTTTATTGTACTCAATTGGTTAAGTTTTGACTTCTATACTCCATGAAATTAGTGAAATATCCTTGATAATTGCGGTTCATCCAGTATCTTTTCATGAAAATATTCTTCTAAGTATTCTTGAATTTTACTCCACAAAGCAGTATCATGTTGACAATTTGGACGTTGTTAATTCTTGGATAAATTAATTCTTGAACTTGTTTTATTGAATTCTTATATCATTGTCATCATCCTCATGTTTATAAAATGTTAAAAGTCATCTGTGGCCTGTAGTGCATAGATGGACTTGGTATGATTATGACCAGGAATTATTCGGTATAATCATGACCGTAATGTTACAAATGATGTGGTAAAAGTCCTCATTGGCCCGTAGTGCATTGATGGACAGTTGTTGGCATGATCATGACCATTAATGAATACACGAATATCCTTGGCCGTAGTGCAGGGGTGATTCGATGATGTGGATTATTTTATTAAGCTGTGTCCCAGCGATCACAGTGTTGAAAAACTTTTTAAATCATTAAAGATAGTAGAGTTTGTTTTCTACTTGACTCTTTTAATGGATTGCTTGTTCCACTGCAGTTAAACTTGATGTCTATTGTATTTTATCAGTTTAACATTGTTGAAGGCTAATGACAATTTATTCTGCATTATCTTAGTCATAATATTTTTTACTGGGCTAGTTGAGCTCATCCTTTCTTTCACTGTTCTCTTCAGGAAATGAGAACGTAGCTGGGGCAAGTCGGGGAATGGAGTGATGGTTCGAATGATAGTATTAGTTAGTAGTCCTCACTATTCTATGTAATAGTGTGTTAATAAATGTAATGAGGACTCCTTTTGAGTATGAATACTCTCTAGAAGATAATATTTGTATTCAAACTCGCAGTTTATGTTTTGTCGTATTGTACACGACAGTTGTATTAGTAAGTTGTATTTGTATTCTGTACTATGTATCTGACGACCCAAGATGGGTGATGTATACCTAATTTTGGGGGCGTCACAGTTGGTATCAGAGCTTAGGGATATGATCCCTGGCTAAGATGTGAGAATAGAACTAGGAGGGGAGAGACGGAGAATTCCTTCGCTAGTATGACCTACCTAAGCTTATTTGCGTGGTATTTAATTGGTCGGTCATAATATAAGGATAATATATGACATATCAATTAACTTTTATTTTGTGGCAGTATCTGAAAATGACATCTGAGAATGTTGAGAATAGCAATGGAGCACAGGCGATTATTGATTCACCACATATCAATAATCAGGATAATGTTCATCAGGAAGGTGACAATCCTCATGCAAACAACAACACTGACCAGATGATGAATGATGGAATGTTCAGAGGTTTTATGCAATTCATGCAACAACAGGTGAAAGCGGCTCCTGTCCACAACGTAGGTGAAAATACTGGAAACTCTCAGGCGGTCACCGCTAAGCAGTTTAAGGAGCTGGGACCACCGGAGTTTAAGGGAGAACCCAAACCACTTGTAGCTGAAACATGGATAAAGAAGATCACCAAGATATTTGATGTCTTGGGTTGCTCCGAGGAGCAAAAGGTTCCCTTTGTCGCCTTTATGTTGCGAGGAGAGGCAGATTACTGGTGGGAATCGATAAAGCGTACTCAACCTGCCGCACTGAAGATGTCTTGGGAGAAGTTCCAAGAGCTGTTTAACGACAAATACTTTCCCGAGAGTATTCGTCACATGAAGGAGGTGGAGTTCATCAAATTGGAGCAGAATAATATGACCGTGTAGCAGTACGAGGCAAAATTTGCAGAGTTATCCCGGTTTGCGTCCCACCTGGTGGATAATGAAGAAAGAATGACGCGGATGTTTTTAAGAGGTTTGAAGCCGGAGATACGTCAACACCTTGTTTCTCATAAATTGTGTTTGTATTTAGATATTGTAAATAGGGCTCAGTTGGTGGAGCGCGATAACGAGACAATGCAACCAAAAGAGAGCAGCCGGCAAAATGATAATACCAGTGAAAGCAGTCATCGAAGCGGTGACAACAAGCGTGGAGGGAATCAACAGGCCAGAAATGGTAACCACTTCGGTGGTAATCAGGGCCAAAACAATAAGAATGGGCATTTCAAGAAGAGGAGATTCAACAATGATGGAAAGACGTCAGCACCAGCACCTGTCGTTAAGGAAGGAGAACGACCACCTATCATATGTTTCAAATGCGGAGGGGAGGGGCACATCAGTCCAAACTGCGCGATGCCGTTCAAAGCATGTTATAATTGTGGAAGAGAAGGTCATTTAGCCCGATTTTGTCGTTTACCGAAGACAAATTCAGCTAGGATGGAGGCACCAAAGGCCGTCCCAGAAAAGTCAAAACCGGTTGTGCAAGGGAGAGCGTTTGTTGTGAACTCCCAAAGAGCAAGGAACCCGAATGAGGTCATCACGGGTAAGCTTATCATAAACTCTAACGAAGTCTATACTTTATTTGATACCGGTTCTACCCATTCTTTTATTTCTCCTACTTGCGCTCATCGATTAAATTTGATTCCGGAGAAATTAGACTTTGACTTATCTGTTGAAACTCTGTTAGGAGAAACCTTCGTTAACTCCACTATTTATAAATCTTGTTTGATTCAAATCGACACTTTCACGTTACCTATCGATATGTGATTTTTAGAAACGATTGGTTAACTACCCATTATGCTTTTCGTAAGGTTGTTAATTTTCATATTCCTAACCAACCTGTTATGCGAATTCAAGCAACCAAACCACAAAAGTCAATCATTATCATATCAAGCCATAAGCAAAGATCCCCGTTCCTTTCGTTGTTGACTTCCTGGTGTGGAATGCACCGAAGCTAGACTTTCCGTAGGAGACGTTGTAAATGACGATGGCAAGTTGATAGGTATCAATGTGACGTGTTATCCAAGTCTTGGATGAGGATCACAGTTTTGAACGATATTTCTATTGTTAATAAATTTCTTGACGTATTCTTGAAGACTTCTTAGCCTACCCCAGAGCGTAAAATTGAATTTTGTATTGACCCCAGTACAAAACCCATTTCTTAAACCCTCAAATATTTCTTCAACTAAAACGAACGTATTATGCGCCAAAGACGTTGGCTCGAGCTGCTAAAGATTACGATCGTACCATTTAATATCATCGTGGAAAAGTGAACGTGGTAGCTGACGCGTTGAGTAGAAGATCATATGCAAGTACGAGTACGATACTGTCAACACAAAGGCCCATTTTGTGTGACTTGCAAAGGATGGAGATAGGGTTAAAGACTCCAGGGACCCATGTGATGATGGCGAATATACGAGTAGAACCAACTTTAATCGATAAAGTTAAAGCTGCTCAAGCTACAGACCTGGAGCTGATGCGTATGAGGAAGAAAGTGCAAGAAGGTGCTATGCCGGAAGCAAGAATCGATGAAGAAGGAATACTTCGAGTCAACTCCAAACTTTGTGTTCCTAACAACCCTGATTTAAAGTATGAAATCATGATGGAGGCGCACAACACACCGTTTGCAATCCATCCTGAAAGTACCAAAATGTATCATGATCTTCATCATACATTTTGGTGGAGCAATATGAAGAGAGAGATAGCGTTGTTTATCTCAAGGTGTCTAACTTGTCAACGAGTCAAAGCGGAGCATCAAGTACCAAAAGGTCCATTGCAACCACTTGAAATTCCAGAATGGAAGTGGGAGCACATTACCATGGATTTCGTTACCGGTCTTCCTAGGGTTTCTCAAGGTATTGATGCGATTTGGGTCATTATTGATAGATTGACCAAGTCTGCTCATTTCTTACCGATACGAGAAACTTATACACTTGAACGTCTTGCTCGTATGTACATAAACAAGTTTGTAAGACTGCATGGTATGCCAGTATCCATAGTTTTTGACCGAGACCCAAGATTCACTTCACGATTTTGGGTTAGTTTACAAAAAGCTATGGGCACGGAGTTACGATTTAGTTCAGCATATCATCCTCAGACGGACGGACAATCAGAGAGGACTATTCAAACTCTTGAAGATCTATTAAGACTCTATGTCTTTGACTTCAAGGGAAGTTAGGACAAGTTCTTACCATTGGTAGAGTTTTCCTACAACAACAGTTATCAAGCAAGTATTGGCATGGCTCCATTCGAAGCATTATATGGAAGAAAATGTCGTTCTCCAATATGCTGGGATGAGGTGGGTGAAGCAACGTTGTTGGGACCGGAGTTGGTACGTATGACTACAGAAAAGATTCAAACGATCCGACAACGTATAAAAACCTCACAAGATCGACAAAAGAGTTATGCTGATCTTCATCGAAAGGACGCGGAATTTGATGTGGGAGATCATGTGTTCTTACGTGTTGCTCCATGGAAAGGAGTTACGAGATTTGAAAAGAGAGGAAAGCTCAATCCTCGATTCATCGGTCCATTTTTAATCCTCGATCGAGTAGGAACTGTGGCTTATAGACTCGCTTTACCGCCAAGTATGTCTCGTGTTCATAACGTTTTTCACATATCCATGTTACGCAAATATGTGGAAGACCCGAACCACATTATTGAGTTAGAACCGGACGAAATAGCGGAGGATTTGACGTATGAAGAAGTTCCTGTTCAAATCTTGGATAAGAAGGAACATATTTTACGCTCCAAGGTTATACCTCAAGTCAAAGTTTTGTGGAGAAACCACGATGTTGAGGAAATGACTTGGGAGTTAGAATCTAAAATGAAATCAAGGTATCCTTATCTCTTCGACATACCAGGTACGTACCCTAATTTCGAGGGCAAAATTTCATAAGAAAATGAGGTTGTAAGACCCCAACTTTTATAAATAAAGATGAATTTTCTATAAATGTCATTTTTGAATATTATGGAGTTAATTTGATATAATGTTATAGTTGTGGGTAATATTTATAAATTTTGCAAAGTACGCAAGTTGTTATATAATATTCGATTGGTCGGGGAATATTCGTTTTAACAGGAAATATTCGTACAACGACACAATCATTGGTGGACCCCATAACGGAATTATTGTCGGATTGAGAAAACGACAAAAATATTTTATTAAAAATAACGGCAGAAATTTTACCATTGTTACTGTTGAACTACTCGGTAGTAAAAGTACAGTAATACGTGTGGTTGCATAGTAGCACACGGTATTGATTATTAATGCTTATGTGAGAAGTCACTCAGTTTGATTCAATTATTGTCAGTTAATAATATGAATTATTTAGCGATAATGACGTTTTGTTTTATTCGTATTATTAACGTAATAAAACAGAAACATCTTTTTATATAAAACAGAATACTTTATTAAAGTTATTCTATAAATAGAATATATTATATTTTATTTAAAAGATTTTTCTTTAAATATGGACCGTCAGATTAAAGTAATCAATCTGGACCGTTCATGGATTAGTTACTATGCATTCTATTTTTCTATAAATAGCAGCTCATTCCTTCATTATTTCCTATGAATTCACTGAACTCTAGAGAGAGAAACTATAGAGAGAGAGAGAAGAAGAGTATTCTGCTACTTAACTACTTCCTTATTTCAGCTCGTCTTTAAAACGGTAAGGGGTGTTATTCTTTCTTATTCATGAAGAGAACTTATGTTATTCCATTCTTTATTATTCTGTTGGAATAACCTGTATGCGTGGTTTACCCTATACTTGGTGGAATGACCTGTATATGCGGTTTACCCAATACTTGGTGATCTTCTTCTGTTATTCCATTCTTTATTATTATGTTGGAATAACCTGTTTATGCGAAGTACCGCATACTTGGTGAAATTCTTTTATTATTCCGTTCTTTACGATTCTGTCGGAATATCCTGTCGGTGTGAATTTCACCTGACCTGGTTCCATATTTATTATTCCGCATTTATTATTCTGTTGGGAATAACCTGTCTGTGCGGTCTCTATCACATGCATGGTGAATCCTTCTGTTATTCCATTCTTTATTATTCTGTTGGAATAACCTATTTATGTGGATTGCCACATGCATGGGGAATGATCCTTTATATTCATTCCTTATTAAATTGTGAATGATCCATTTAGACGTTGTTAATTCTTGGATAAATTAATTCTTGAACTTGTTTTATTGAATTCTTATATCATTGTCATCATCCTCATGTTTATTTTATGTTAAAAGTCATCTTCGGCTTACGTGCATAGATGGACTTAGTATGATTATGACCAGAGATCATTCGGTATAATCATGAACTGTGATGTTATAAGTGGTGTGGTAAAAGTCCTCAGTGGCTTGTAATGCATTGATAGACAGTTTGTGGTATGATTATGACCCGAGATTTTTCGGTATAGTCATGATCATTGATGATTTAATGAATATCCTTGGCCCGTAATACAAGGATGATTAGAAGATGTGGTTTATTTATTAAGCTGAGTCTCAGTGATAAAAGTTGATGAAAACATTTTTAAATCATAGAAGATAGTAGGTTTTATTCTCTACTTGACTCTTCTAATGGATTGCTTATTCCGCTGTAGTTAAACTTGATGTCTATTGTATTTTATCAGTTTAACATTGTTGAAGACTATTGATAATTTATTCTTCATTATCTTAGTCATAATATTTCTTACTGGGCTAGTTGAGCTCACCCTTTCTTTCAATGTTCTCTTCAGGAAATGAGAATATAGTTGGGACGAGTCAAGGAAAGGAGTGATGGTCCAGAAGATAGCATTAGTAGTCCTCACCATTCTGTTAAATAGTGTGACAATAAATGTAATGAGGACTCCTTGAGTATGGATATTGTCTAGATGACAATATTCCTATTAGAACTCTCAGTTTATGTATTGTCGTATGTTACACAACATTTGTATAATTAAGTTTGTATTTGTATTTTGTACCATGTATCTGACGACCCAAGATGGGTGATAAATACCTAATTTTGGGGTCGTTACAGTTGGTATCAAAGCTTAGGGATATGATCCCTGGCTGAGATGTAAGATAAGAACTAGGAGGGGAGAGACGGGGAATTCATTCGCTAGTATGACCTACCTAAGTTTATTTTGTATTTAATTGGTCGGTCAGAGTATAGGAATAATATGTGATATGTTAATTAACCCTTATTTTGTGGCAGTGTTTGAAAATGGCATCTAACAATGTTGAGATAAGCATTGGAGCAAAATAATTTGACCATATCGCAGTACGAGGTTAAGTTTGCAGAGGTATCCCGGTTTGCATCCCATTTAGTCGATAATGAGGAGCGAATGACGCGAAAGTTTCTAAGAGGTTTGAAACCCTATATACGTCAATACCTCATTCTCATGTTTATATTTTGTTGAAAGTCATCTGTGGCTTACGTGCATAGATGGACTTGGTATGATTATGACCAGGGATTGTTTGGTATAATCATGACAGTAATTGAAAACACGATTATCTTTGGCACGTAGTGCATGGATAATTCGTGGTCGTGATACTATTAAGCTGAGTCTCAGCATTATTGATTTTACAGTTGTATATCCTTGGCCTGTAGTGCGAAGATTAACTGTTGATTATTGGTTATACAGTTGTAAATCTTTAGCCGTAGTGCAAAGATGAATTTATTAGTATGATTATGAGCAGGAATTGTGATTTGGTATAACCATGATTTTTGATGTTTCAGGTGAAGATAGGTGATGTAAATTTTCTTCTTCCTGGGTGCGAAAAGTAATTCAGAATCACAATTATGATTATGAGTTATTCATATGATTGTGGACAGAAATTGTTGATTGATGTTACAGGGATATGGTCACTGACGGAGATATTAGTCTAGAAGACGAGTAATATACTTCGCTAGGGTGTGACTTACCTAAGCTGAAATTGTTTACTTAATAAGTGGATAAATTGTGGTATGTCGATTAACCTTTGTTTTGAAGGTATATTCTAGAATGATATTCGAAATACAGGAGATGAGAAATGGAAAAATCATGATAGAGCGAAATTATCCGGAAAGGTACAATCCGAAAAGAAAGTAAGGTATTCTCATCTCTTCGAATATCAGGTATGTACGTTAATTTCGAGGGCGAAATTCCATAAGGAGGGGAGATTGTGAGACCCCGAATTTTATGAAATAAAAGTATTCAATTTTTTAATTTTGGTAAATGGTTAAATTAATAAAAGGTTATAGTTAAGGGTGATATGTGAATTTTTTTTTTAAAAGTAAACAAGTTGTCATAAAATACATGGTAACTATTCACGAGTTACTATTCACGGGTTACTATTCACCAAAATTACTATTCACTCTAGTATCGTTCACTCGAGTATTTGGGACACTTTTTGTGTCGGAGTACTATTCATGAGTTACTATTCACGAATTACTATTCACAGGTTACTATTCACCCAAATTACTATTCACTCTAGTATTGTTCACTCGAGTATTTAGGACACTTTTTGTGTCGGAGTTACTATTCATGAGTTACTATTCACGGGTTACTATTCATCTAAATTACTATTCACTCTAGTATTATTCACTCGAGTATTTAGGACACTTTTTGTGTCGGAGTTACTATTCATGAGTTACTATTCACGAGTTACAATTCACGGGTTACTATTCATCTAAATTACTATTCACTCTAGTATTATTCACTCGAGTATTTGAGACACTTTTTGTGTCGGAGTTACTATTCAGAAATTACTATTCACGAGTTACTATTCACGGGTTACTATTCACCCAAATTACTATTCACTCTAGTATTGTTCACTCGAGTATTTGGGACACTTTTTGTATCGAATTACTATTCATGAGTTACTATTTACGGGGAATATTCGTACGACGGTACAATCATTGGTGGACCCCACAATGGAATTATTGTCAGATTGAGAAAACGACAAAAATATTTTATTAAAAATAACGGCGGAAGTTTTACCGTTGATACTGTTGAACTACTCGGTAGTAAAAGTACAGTAATACCTGTGGTTGCATAGTAGCACACGGTATTGATGCTTATGTGAGAAGTCACTCAGTTTGATTCAATTATTGTCAATTAATAATATGAATTATTTAGCGATAATGAAGTTTTGTTTTATTCGTATTATTAACGTAATAAAACAGAAACATCTTTTTATATAAAACAGAATACTTTATTAAAGTTATTCTATAAATAGAATATATTATATTCTATTGTGCATAGTGTTTTGCATAGTAAAATCTTTTTATATAAAACAGAATACTTTATTAAAGTTATTCTATAAATAGAATATATTATATTTTACTTAAAAGATTTTTCTTTAAATATGAACCGTCAGATTAAAGTAAGTCAATCTGGACCGTTCATGAATTAGTTACTATGCATTCCATTTTCCTATAAATAGAAGCTCATTCCTTCATTATTTTCTTACGAATTCACTGAACTCTAGAGAGAGAAACTATAGAGAGAAAGAAGAAGAGTATTCTGCCACTTAACTATTTCTTTATTTCAGTTCTTCTTTAAAATGGTAAGGGGTGTTATTCTTTCTTATTCATGAAGAGAACTGTTGTTATTCCATTTCTTATTATTCTGTTGGAATAACCTGTATACGCGGTCTACCCTATACTTGGTGACATTCTTCTATTATTATGTTGGAACATCCTGTCTGTGTGTTTTACACCGGACCTGGTTCCATTTTTATTATTATTCTGTTGGAACATCCTGTCTGTGTGTTTTACACCGGACCTGGTTCTATTTTTATTATTATTCTGTTGGAACATCATGTCTGTGTGTTTTACACCGGACCTGGTTCCGTCTTTGTTATTATTCTGTTGGAACATCCTGTCTGCGTGTTTTACACCGGACCTGGTTCCATCTTTGTTATTATTCTGTTGGAACATTCTGTCTGTGTGTTTTACACCAGACCTGGTTCCATTATTTATTATTCTGTCGGAATAACCTGTCTGTGCGGTCTATCGCATGCATGGTGATTTCTTTTATTATTCCATTCTTTATTGTACTCAGTTGGTTAAGTTTTGACTTCTATACTCCATGAAATTTGTGGAATATCCTTGATAATTACGTTTCATCCAGTATCTTTTCATGAAAATATTCTTCTAAGCATTCTTGAATTTTACTCCATAAAGCAGTATCATGTTGACAATTTGGATATTATTAGTTCCTGGATAAACTAATTCTTGAACTTGTTTAATTGAATTCCTATAACATTGTCATCATCCTCATTTGCAAAGTACGCAAGTTGTTATATAATATTCGATTTGTCGGGGAATATTCGTTTTAACATGGAATATTCGTACAACGACACAATCATTGGTGGACCCCACAACGGAATTATTGTCGGATTGAGAAAACGACAAAAATATTTTATTAAAAATAACGGCGGAAGTTTTACCATTGTTACTGTTGAACTACTCGGTAGTAAAAGTACAGTAATATGTGTGGTTGCATAGTAGCACACGGTATTGATTATTAATGCTTATGTGAGAAGTCACTCAGTTTGATTCAATTATTGTCAGTTAATAATATGAATTATTTAGCGATAATGACGTTTTGTTTTATTCGTATTATTAACGTAATAAAACAGAAACATCTTTTTATATAAAACAGAATACTTTATTAAAGTTATTCTATAAATAGAATATATTATATTTTATTTAAAAGATTTTTCTTTAAATATGGACCGTCAAATTAAAGTAATCAATCTGGACCGTTTATGGATTAGTTACTATGCATTCTATTTTTCTATAAATAGCAGTTCATTCATTCATTATTTCTTACGAATTCACTAAACTCTAGAGAGAGAAACTATAGAGAGAAACTATATAGAGAGAGAAGAAGAGTATTCTGCTACTTAACTACTTCCTTATTTCAGCTCTTCTTTAAAACGTATCTGAAAATGGCATCTGAGAATGTTGAGAATAGCAATGGAGCACAGGCAATTATTGATTCACCACATATCAATAATCAGGATAATGTTCATCAGAAAGGTGACAATCCTCATGCAAACAACAACACTGACCAGATGATGAATGATGTAATGTTCAGAGGTTTTATGCAATTCATGCAACAACAGGTGAAAGCGGTTCCTGTCCACAACGTAGGTGGAAATACTGGAAACTCTCAGGCGGTCACCGCTATACAGTTTAAGGAGCTGGGACCACCGGAGTTTAAGGGAGAACCCAAACCACTTGTAGCTGAAACATGGATAAAGCAGATCACCAAGATATTTGATGTCTTGGGTTGCTCCGAGGAGCAAAAGGTTCCCTTTGCCGCCTTTATGTTGCGAGGAGAGGCAGATTACTGGTGGGAATCGAGAAAACGTACTCAACCTGCCGCACTGAAGATGTCTTGGGAGAAGTTCCAAGAGCTGTTTAACGACAAATACTTTTTCGAGAGTATTCGTCACATGAAAGAGGTAGAGTTCATCAAATTAGAGCAGAATAATATGACCGTGTCGCAGTACGAGGCAAAATTTGCGGAGTTATCCCGGTTTGCGTCCCACCTGGTGGATAATGAAGAATAAATTATCAATAGTCTTCAACAATGTTAAACTGATAAAATTCAATAGACATCAAGTTTAACTGCAGCGAAATAAGCAATCCATTAGAAGAGTCAAGTAGAGAATAAGACCTACTATCTTCTATGATTTAAAAATGTTTTCATCAACTTTTATCACTGAGACTCAGCTTAATAAATAAACCACATCTTCTAATCATCCTTGTATTACGGGCCAATGATATTCATTAAATCATCAATGATCATGACTATACCGAAAAATCCCTGGTCATAATCATACCACAAACTGTCTATCAATGCATTACAAGCCACTGAGGACTTTTACCACACCACTTATAACATCACAGTTCATGATTATACCGAATGATCCCTGGTCATAATCATACTAAGTCCATCTATGCACGTAAGCCAAAGATGACTTTTAACATAAAATAAACATGAGGATGATACCTTCAAAACAAAGCGATAGTAATTTTGTCATGATAAATACCTCCTTGAGTATGGTATACATGTGCTTTGATACCAACTGTGACGCCCCCAAAATTAGGTATTTATCACCCATCTTGTGTCGTCAGATACATGGTACAGAATACAAATACAAACTTAATTATACAAATGTCGTGTAGCATACGACAATACATAAACTGAGAGTTCTAATAGGAATATTGTCATCTAGACAATATCCATACTCAAGGAGTCCTCATTACATTTATTGTCACACTATTTAACAGAATGGTGAGGACTACTAATGTTATCTTTTGGACCATCACTCCTTTTCCTGACTTGTCCCAGCTATATTCTCATTTCCTGAAGAGAACATTGAAAGAAAGGGTGAGCTCAACTAGCCCAGTAAGAAATATTATGACTAAGATAATGAAGAATAAATTATCAATAGTCTTCAACAATGTTAAACTGATAAAATACAATAGACATCAAGTTTAACTGCAGCGGAATAAGCAATCCATTAGAAGAGTCAAGTAGAGAATAAAACCTACTATCTTCTATGATTTAAAAATATTTTCATCAACTTTTATCACTGAGACTCAGCTTAATAAATAAACCACATCTTCTAATCATCCTTGTATTACGGGCCAAGGATATTCATTAAATCATCAATGATCATGACTATACCGAAAAATCCCTGGTCATAATCATACCACAAACTGTCTATCAATGCATTACAAGCCACTGAGGACTTTTACCACACCACTTATAACATCATAGTTCATGATTATACCGAATGATCTCTGGTCATAATCATACTAAGTTCATCTATGCACGTAAGCCAAAGATGACTTTTAACATAAAATAAACATGAGGATGAAGACAATGTTATAGGAATTCAATTAAACAAGTTCAAGAATTAGTTTATCCAGGAATTAATAATATCCAAATTGTCAACATGATATTTCTTTGTAAAGTAACAGTCAAGAATGCTCAGAAGAATATTTTCATGAAAAGATACTGGATGAAACGCAAATATCAAGGATATTCCACTAATATCATGGAGTATAGAAATCAAAACTTTAATCAAATGAGTATAATAAAGAATATATGAAACTGCAAATGGATTTTCACCAGCCATGCGGTAATCCACGTATATAGATCATTTCCACAATTTAATAAGGAATGAATATAAAGGATCATTCACCATGCATGTGGCAATCCACATAGACAGGTTATTCTAACAGAATAATAAAGAATGGAATAACAGAAGGATTCACCATGCATGCGATAGAGACCGCACAGACAGGTTATTCCCAACAGAATAATAAATGCGGAATAATAAATATGGAACCAGGTCAGGTGAAATTCACACTGATAGGATATTCCGACAGAATAATAAATGCGGAATAATAAATGATAGAACCAGGTCAGGTGAAATTCACACCGACAGGATATTCCGACAGAATCGTAAAGAACGGAATAATAAAAGAATTTCACCAAGTATGCGGTACTTCGTATAAACAGGTTATTCCAACATAATAATAAATAATGAAATAACAGAAGAAGATCACCAAGTATTGGGTAAACCGCATATACAGGTCATTCCACCAAGTATAGGGTAAACCACGCATACAGGTTATTCCAACAAAATAATAAAGAATGGAATAACATAAGGATTTCACCAAGTATAGGGTATGCCGCGTATACAGGTCATGTATAGGGTATGCCACTTTTATAGGTTATTCCAACAGAATAATAAAGAATGGAATAACAGAAGTTCTCTTCATGAATAAGAAAGAATAACACCCCTTACCGTTTTAAAGAAGAACTGAAATAAAGAAGTAGTTAAGTGACAGAATACTCTTCTTCTTTCTCTCTATAGTTTCTCTCTCTAGAGTTCAGTGAATTCGTAAGAAAATAATGAAGGAATGAGCTTCTATTTATAGGAAAATGGAATGCATAGTAACTAATCCGTGAACGGTCCAGATTGATTTACTTTAATCTGACGGTCCATATTTAAAGAAAAATCTTTTAAATAAAATATAATATATTCTATTTATAGAATAACTTTAATAAAGTATTCTGTTTTATATAAAAAGATTTTACTATGCAAAATACTATGCACAATAGAATATAATATATTCTATTTATAGAATAACTTTAATAAAGTATTCTGTTTTATATAAAAAGATGTTTCTGTTTTATTACGTTAATAATACGAATAAAACAAAACTTCATTATCGCTAAATAATTCATATTATTAATTGACAACAATTGAATCAAACTGAGTGACTTCTCACATAAGCATCAATACCGTGTGCTACTATGCAACCACACGTATTACTGTACTTTTACTACCGAGTAGTTCAACAGTATCAACGGTAAAACTTCTGCCGTTATTTTTAATAAAATATTTTCGTCGTTTTCTCAATCCGACAATAATTCCGTTGTGGGTTCCACCAATGATTGTACCGTCGTACGAATATTCCCCGTGAATAGTAACTCGTGAATAGTACTTCGACACAAAAAGTGTCCCAAATACTCGAGTGAACAATGCTAGAGTGAATAGTAATTTGGGTGAATAGTAACCCGTGAATAGTAACTCCTGAATAGTAACTCCGACACAAAAAGTGTCTCAAATACTCGAGTGAACAATACTAGAGTGAATAGTAATTTGGATGAATAGTAACTCGTAAATAGTAACTCATGAATAGTAAATCCGACACAAAAAGTGTCCTAAATACTCGAGTGAACAATACTAGAGTGAATAGTAATTTGGATGAATAGTAAACCGTGAATAGTAACTCGTGAATAGTAACTCATGAATAGTACTCCGATACAAAAAGTGTCCCAAATACTCGAGTGAACGATACTAGAGTGAATAGTAATTTGGGTGAATAATAAACCCGTGAATCGTTCGCTAGTATACCAACTGTGACGCCCCCAAAATTAGGTATTTATCACCCATCTTGGGTCGTCAGATACATGGTACAAAATACAAATACAAACTTAATTATACAAATGTCGTGTAACATACGATAATACTTAAACTGAGAGTTCTAATAGGAATATTGTCATCTAGACAATATCCATACTCAATGAGTCCTCATTACATTTATTGTCACACTATTTAACAGAATGGTGAGGACTACTAATGCTATCTTCTGGACCATCACTCCTTTCCCTGACTCGTCCCAGCTATATTCTCATTTCCTGAAGAGAACATTGAAATAAAGGGTGAGCTCAACTAGCCCAGTAAGAAATATTATGACTAAGATAATGAAGAATAAATTATCAATAGTCTTCAACAATGTTAAACTGATAAAATACAATAGACATCAAGTTTAACTACAACGGAATAAGCAATCCATTAGAAGAGTTAAGTAGAGAATAAAACCTACTATCTTCTATGATTTAAAAATGTTTTCATCAACTTTTATCACTGAGACTCAGCATAATAAATAAACCACATCTTCTAATCATCCTTGTATTACGGGCCAAGGATATTCATTAAATCATCAATGATCATGACTATACCGAAAAATCCCTGGTCATAATCATACCACAAACTGTCTATCAATGCATTACAAGCCACTGAGGACTTTTACCATACCACTTATAACATCACAGTTTATGATTATACCGAATGATCCCTGGTCATAATCATACTAAGTCCATCTATGCACGTAAGCCAAAGATGACTTTTAACATAAAATAAACATGAGGATGATGACAATGTTATAGGAATTCAATTAAACAAGTTCAAGAATTAGTTTATCCAGGAACTAATAATATCCAAATTGTCAACATGATACTTCTTTGTAAAGTAACAGTCAAGAATGCTCAGAAGAATATTTTCATGAAAAGATACTGGATGAAGCGCAAATATCAATGATATTCCACTAATTTCATGGAGTATAAAAATCAAAACTTTAACCAAATGAGTATAATAAAGAATATATGAAACTGCAAATGGATTTTCACCAGCCATGCGGTAATCCACGTATACAGATCATTTCCGCAATTTAATAAGGAATAAATATAAAGGATCATTCACCATACATGTGGCAATTCACATAGACAGGTTATTCCAACAGAATAATAAAGAATGGAATAACAGAAGGATTCACCATGCATGCGATAGAGACCGCACAGACAGGTTATTCCCAACAGAATAATAAATGCAGAATAATAAATATGGAACCAGGTCAGGTGAAATTCACACCGACAGGATATTCCGACAGAATAATAAATGCGGAATAATAAATGATGGAACCAGGTCAGGTGGAATTCACACCGACAAGATATTCTGACAGAATCGTAAAGAACGGAATAATAAAAGAATTTCACCAAGTATGCGGTACTTCGCATAAACAGGTTATTCCAACATAATAATAAAGAATGGAATAACAGAAGAAGATCACCAAGTATTGGGTAAACCGCATATACAGGTCATTCCACCAAGTATAGGATAAACCACGTATACAGGTTATTCCAACAGAATAATAAAGAATGGAATAACATAAGTTCCCTTCATGAAAGGGTGTTATTCTTTCTTATTCATGAAGAGAACTGTTGTTATTCCATTTCTTATTATTCTGTTAGAATAACCTGTGTACGCGGTCTACCCTATACTTGGTGACATTCTTCTATTATTCTGTTGGAACATCATGTCTGTGTGTTTTACACCGGATCTAGTTTCGTTTTTGTTATTATTATGTTGGAACATCCTGTCTGTGTGTTTTACACCGGACCTGGTTCCGTCTTGTTATTATTCTGTTGGAACATTCTGTCTGTGTGTTTTACACCGGACCTGGTTCCATTATTTATTATTATGTCAGAATATCCTGTCTGTGCGTTTACGCCGGACCTGGTTCCATTATTTATTATTCTGTCGGAATATCCTGTCTGTGCGTTTACGCCGGACCTGGTTTCATTATTTATTATTTTGTTGGAATAACCTGTTTGTGCGGTATATCGCATGCATGGTGATTTCTTTTGTTATTCCATTCTTTATTGTACTCAGTTGGTATCAGAGCTTAGGGATATGATCCCTGGCTAAGATGTGAGAATAGAACTAGGAGGGGAGAGACGGAGAATTCCTTCGCTAGTATGACCTACCTAAGTTTATTTGTTATTTAATTGGTTGGTCAGAGTATGTTGATAATATGTGACATGTTAATTAACCCTTGTTTTGTGGCAGTATTTGAAAATGGCAGCTGGAAATGTCAACAATGGAATGAATGAGACCGTGACACCTCTAATCACCAACCAAGATAATGTAATATCAGGCGAAGAAGAAATTAGAGATATCTACGTGATAAGTGAAGAACTAATAGTTGCACCCGAGCTAGTGGCAGAGGTATCAGCTGAGAGTGAGGAAGAAGGGGAAGAAGAGGAAGAAGAGGAACCTGAGGAGAACTGGTTAGAAGAAATCTATGATCAAAACTTAGAATTACAAAATCATGTTCATGAGTTAGAAGAGCAGGCTGAAGAATGACAGGCGGTCGTGGAGCAAAGAGATGTAACGATTCAAAATTGTGTTACCCGATATGTGATGCTCGAACAAAATCACGCTTTGGCAGAGTGTAAGATATTAAAGTTGGAATCTGATAATTCAAATATCAAGGATCAGCTGAAAGAAGAAACAACTGAACGAGTGAGAATGCAGGATGCGTGGGTAAAAGCTGCACGACGTGTTGATATTGTAGAAAGAGATGTCCGATCCAAACAGGCTAAAATAGATGATATACATTTCTCTTTTTGGACAGCAATTGGGAGAACCCAACATTGAGTTTTGAATTACCCTGTACAGAGCGGTCAATCTGAACTCGATATGGATCGAAGATTGATGATTCAGATCATGAAGTAGGAGTACGATGAAGCAGTTGAGGGTGAAATATGCCCTATATTAAAGTCAATTCCAACGATAGAGATGACATCAAATGCTAATCCAGACAAGTCAAAGCCGGGTAGTTCAAGGGAGAGCGGTTGTCATGACTTCCCAACAAGTGAGGAACCCAAATGAAGTTATCGCGGGTAAGCTAATCATAAACCCTTGCGAAGTTTGTACCTTATTCGATACTAGTTCTACCCACTCTTGTATTTCACCTAGTTGTGTTCAGCGTTTAAACTTGGCCCTTAAAAAAAATAAAAATAAAAATTTATTAGACTTGACTTATCTGTTGAAACTCTGTTAGGAGAAACATTCGTTAACTCCACTATTTATAAATCTTGTTTGATTCAAATCGACACTTTCACGTTACCTGTCGATATGTGATTTTTGGAAACGACTGGTTAACTACCCATTATGCTTTTCGTAAGGTTGTTAATTTTCATATTCCTAACCAACCTGTTATGCGAATTCAAGCAACCAAACCACTAAAGTCAATCATTATCATATCAAGCCATAAGTAAAGATCCCCGTTTCTTTCATTGTTGACTTCCTGGTGTGGAATGCACCGAAGCCAGACTTTCCGTAGGAGACGTTGTAAATGACGATGGCAAGCTGATAGGTATCAATGTGACGAGTTATCCAAGTCTGGGATGAGAGTCACAGTTTTGAATGATATTTCTATTGTTAATAAATTTCTTGACGTATTCTTGAAGATTTCCTAGCCTACCCCTAGAGCGTAAAATCAAATTTTGTATTGACCCCAGTACAAAACCCATTTCTGAAACCCTCAAATATTTCTTTACTTAAAACGAACGTATCAGGCGCCAAAGATGTTGGCTCGAGCTGTTAAAGATTACTATCGTACCATTTAATATCATCGTGGAAAAATGAACGTGGTAGCTGATGCGTTGAGTAGAAGATCATATGCAAGTACGAGTACGATAATGTCAACACAAAGGCCCATTTTGTGTGATTTGCAAAGGATAGAGATATAGTTAAAGACTCCAGGGACCCATGTGATGATGGCAAATATACGAGTAGAACCGACTTTAATCGATAAAGTTAAAGCTGCTCAAGCTACAGACCTGGAGCTGATGCGTATAAGGAAGAAAGTGCAAGAAGGTGCTATGCCGGAAGCAAGAATCGATGAAGAAGGAATACTTCGAGTCAACTCCAGACTTTGTGTTCCTAACAACCCTGATTTAAAGTATGAAATCATGATGGAGGCGCACAACACACCGTTTGCAATCCATCTTGGAAGTACCAAAATGTATCATGATCTTCGTCATACATTTTGGTGGAGCAATATGAAGAGAGAGATAGCGTTGTTTATCTCAAGGTGTCTAACTTGTCAACGAGTCAAAGCGGAGCATCAAGTACCAAAAGGTCCATTGCAACCACTTAAAATTCCAGAATGGAAGTGGGAGCACATTACCATGGATTTCGTTACCGGTCTTCCTAGGGTTTCTCAAGGTATTGATGCGATTTGGGTCATTATTGATAGATTGACCAAGTCTGCTCATTTCTTACCGATACGAGAAACTTATACACTTGAACGTCTTGCTCGTATGTACATAAACGAGTTTGTAAGACTGCATGGTATGCCAGTATCCATAGTTTCTGACCGAGACCCAAGATTCACTTCACGATTTTGGGTTAGTTTACAAAAAGCTATGGGCACGGAGTTACGATTTAGTTCAGCATATCATCTTCAGACGGACGGACAATCAGAGAGGACTATTCAAACTCTTGAAGATCTATTAAGACTCTATGTCTTTGACTTCAAGGGAAGTTAGGACAAGTTCTTACCATTGGTAGAGTTTTCCTACAACAACAGTTATCAAGCAAGTATTGGCATGGCTCCATTCGAAGCATTATATGGAAGAAAATGTCGTTCTCCAATATGCTGGGATGAGGTGGGTGAAGCAACGTTGTTGGGACCGGAGTTTGTACGTATGACTATAGAAAAGATTCAAACGATCCGACAACGTATAAAAACCTCACAAGATCGACAAAAGAGTTATGTTGATCTTCATCGAAAGGACGTGAAATTTGATGTAGGAGATCATGTGTTCTTACGTGTTGCTCCATGGAAAGGAGTTACGAGATTTGAAAAGAGAGAAAAGCTCAATCCTCGATTCATCGGTCCATTTTTAATCCTCGATCGAGTAGGAATTGTGGCTTATAGACTCGCTTTACCACCAAGTATGTCTCGTGTTCATAACGTTTTTCACATATCCATGTTACGCAAATATGTGGAAGACCCGAACCACATTATTGAGTTAGAACCGGACGAAATAGCGGAGGATTTGACGTATGAAGAAGTTCCTGTTCAAATCTTGGATAAGAAGGAACATATTCTACGCTCCAAGGTTATACCTCAAGTTAAAGTTTTGTGGAGAAACCACGATGTTGAGGAAATGACTTGGGAGTTAGAATCTGAAATGAAATCAAGGTATCCTTATCTCTTCGACATACCAGGTACGTACCCTAATTTCGAGGGTGAAATTTCATAAGAAGGGGAGGTTGTAAGACCCGAACTTTTATAATTAAAGATGAATTTTCTATAAATATCATTTTTGAATATTATGAAGTTAATTTGATATAATGTTATAGTTGTGGGAAATATTTATAAATTTTGCAAAGTACGCAGGTTGTTATATAATATTCGATTGGTCGGGGAATATTCGTTTTAACAAAAAATATTCGTACAACGACACAATCATTGGTGGACCCCACAACGGAATTATTGTCGGATTGAGAAAACGACAAAAATATTTTATTAAAAATAACGGCGGAAGTTTTACCATTGTTACTGTTGAACTACTCGGTAGTAAAAGTACAGTAATACGTGTGGTTGCATAGTAGCACACGGTATTGATTATTAATGCTTATGTGAGATGTCACTCAGTTTGATTCAATTATTGTCAGTTAATTATATGAATTATTTAGCGATAATGACGTTTTGTTTTATTCGTATTATTAACGTAATAAAACAGAAACATCTTTTTATATAAAACAGAATACTTTATTAAAGTTATTCTATAAATAGAATATATTATATTTTATTTAAAAGATTTTTCTTTAAATATGGACCGTCAGATTAAAGTAATCAATCTGTACCGTTCATGGATTAGTTACTATGCATTCTATTTTTCTATAAATAGCAGCTCATTCCTTCATTATTTCTTACGAATTCACTGAACTCTAGAGAGAGTTTCGATTTTATCAGACCTGGTTCCGACTTTATTATTATTCTGTTGGAACATCCTGTCTGTGTGTTTTACACCGGACCTGGTTCTGTCTTGTTATTATTCTGTCGGAATATCCTGTCTGTGCGTTTACGCCGAACCTGGTTCCATTATTTATTATTCTGTCGGAATATCCTGTCTGTGCGTTTACGCCGGACCTGGTTCCAATATTTATTATTCTATCGGAATATCCTGTCTGTGCGTTTACGCCGGACCTGGTTCCATTATTTATTATTCTGTTGGAATAACCTGTCTGTGCGGTCTATCGCATGCATGGTGATTTCTTTTGTTATTCCATTCTTTATTATACTCAGTTGGTTAAGTTTTGACTTCTATACTCCATGAAATTTGTGGAATATCCTTGATAATTGCGGTTCATCCAGTATATTTTCATGAAAATATTCTTCTAAGTATTCTTGAATTTTACTCCACAAAGCAGTATCATGTTGACAATTTGGACGTTGTTAATTCTTGGATAAATTAATTCTTGAACTTGTTTTATTGAATTCTTATATCATTGTCATCATCCTCATGTTTATAAAATGTTAAAAGTCATCTGTGGCCTGTAGTGCATAGATGGACTTGGTATGATTATGACCAAGGATTATTCGGTATAATCATGACCGTAATGTTACAAATGATGTGGTAAAAGTCCTCATTGGCCCGTATTGCATTGGTGGACAGTTGTTGGTATGATCATGACCATTAATGAATACACGAATATCCTTGGCCGTAGTGCAGGGGTGATTCGATGATGTGGATTATTTTATTAAGCTGAGTCCCAGCGATAACAGTGTTGAAAAACCTTTTAAATCATAAAAGATAGTAGAGTTTATTTTCTACTTGACTCTTTTAATGGATTGCTTATTCCGCTGCAGTTAAACTAGATGTCTATTATATTTTATCAGTTTAACATTGTTGAAGGCTAATGATAATTTATTCTGCATTATCTTAGTCATAATATTTCTTATTGGGCTAGTTGAGCTCACCCTTTCTTTCACTGTTCTCTTCAGGAAATGAGAACGTAGCTGGGGCAAGTCGGGGAACAGAGTGATGGTTCGAATGATAGTATTAGTTAGTAGTCCTCACTATTCTATGTAATAGTGTGTTAATAAATGTAATGAGTACTCCTTTTGAGTATGAATACTCTCTAGAAGATAATATTTGTATTCAAACTCCCAGTTTATATTTTGTCGTATTGTACACGACAGTTGTATTAGTAAGTTATATTTGTATTCTGTACTATGTATCTGACGACCCAAGATGGGTGATGTATACCTAATTTTGGGGGCGTCACAGTTGGTATCTCTGACCGACCAATTAAATACTAAATAAACTTAGGTAGGTTATACTAGCGAAGGAATTCCCCGTCTCTCCCCTCCTAGTTCTTATCTTACATCTCAGCCAGGGATCATATCCCTAAGCTCTGATACCAACTGTGACGCCCCCAAAATTAGGTATTTATCACCCATCTTAGGTCGTCAGATACATGGTACAAAATACAAATACAAACTTAATTATACAAATGTCGTGTAACATACGACAATACATAAACTGAGAGTTCTAATAGGAATATTGTCATCTAGACAATATTCATACTCAAGGAGTCCTCATTACATTTATTGTCACACTATTTAACAGAATGGTGAGGACTACTAATGCTATCTTCTGGACCATTACTCCTTTCCCTGACTCGTCCCAGCTATATTCTCATTTCCTGAAGAGAACATTGAAAGAAAGGGTGAGCTCAACTAGCCCAGTAAGAAATATTGTGAGACCCCGAATTTTATGAAATAAAAGTATTCAATTTTTCTATTTTGGTAAATAGTTAAATTGATAAAAGGTTAAAGTTAAGGGTGATATGTGAATTTTTTTTTAAAGTAAACAAGTTGTCATAAAATACATGGTCACTATTCACGAGTTACTATTCACGAGTTACTATTCACCCAAATTACTATTACTCTAGTATCGTTCACTCGAGTATTTGGGACACTTTTTGTGTCGGAGTACTAATCATGAGTTACTATTCACGAATTACTATTCATAGGTTACTATTTACCCAAATTACTATTCACTCTAGTATTGTTCACTCGAGTATTTAGGATACTTTTTGTGTCGGAGTTACTATTCATGAGTTACTATTCACGAGTTACTATTCACGGGTTACTATTCATCTAAATTACTATTCACTCTAGTATTATTCACTCGAGTATTTGAGACACTTTTTGTGTCGGAGTAACTATTCAGGAGTTACTATTCATGAGTTACTATTCACGGGTTACTATTCACCCAAATTACTATTCACTCTAGTATTATTCACTCGAGTATTTGGGACACTTTTTGTGTCGAAATACTATTCACGAGTTACTAATTACGGGAAATATTCATACGACAGTACAATCATTGGTGGACCCCACAACGGAATTATTGTCAGATTGAGAAAACGACAAAAATATTTTATTAAAAATAACGGCGGAAATTTTACCGTTGATACTGTTGAACTACTCGATAGTAAAAGTACAGTAATACGTGTGGTTGCATAGTAGCACACGGTATTGATACTTATGTGAGAAGTCACTCAGTTTGATTCAATTATTGTCAATTAATAATATGAATTATTTAGCGATAATGAAGTTTTGTTTTATTCGTATTATTAACGTAATAAAATAGAAACATCTTTTTATATAAAACAGAATACTTTATTAAAGTTATTCTATAAATAGAATATATTATATTCTATTGTGCATAGTATTTTGCATAGTAAAATCTTTTTATATAAAACAGAATACTTTATTAAAGTTATTCTATAAATAGAATATATTATATTTTATTTAAAAGATTTTTCTTTAAATATGGACTGTCAGATTAAAGTAAATCAATCTGGACCGTTCATGGATTAGTTACTATGCATTCCAATAAATAGAAGCTCATTCCTTCATTATTTTCTTACGAATTCACTGAAATCTAGAGAGATAAACTATAGAGAGAAACTATAGAGAGAGAGAATAAAAGTATTCTGCTACTTAACTACTTCCTTATTTCAGCTTTTCTTTAAAACGGTAAGGGGTGTTATTCTTTCTTATTCATGAAGAGAACTTATGTTATTCCATTCTTTATTATTCTGTTGGAATAACCAGTATGCGTGGTTTACCCTATACTTGGTGGAATGACCTGTATATGCGGTTTACCCAATACTTGGTGATCTTCTTCTGTTATTCCATTCTTTATTATTATGTTGGAATAACCTGTTTATGCGAAGTACCGCATACTTGGTGAAATTCTTTTATTATTCCGTTCTTTACGATTCTGTCAGAATATCCTATCGGTGTGAATTTCACCTGACCTGGTTCTATCATTTATTATTCCGTATTTATTATTCTGTCGGAATATCTTGTCGTTGTGAATTTCACCTGACCTGGTTCCATATTTATTATTCTGCATTTATTATTCTGTTGGGAATAACCTGTCTGTGCGGTCTCTATCGCATGCATGGTGAATCCTTCTGTTATTCTATTCTTTATTATTCTGTTGGAATAACCTGTCTATGTGGATTGCCACGTGTATGGTGAATGATCCTTTATATTCATTCCTTATTAAATTGTGGAAATGATCTGTATACGTGGATTACCGCATGGCTGGTGAAAATCCATTTGCAGTTTCATATATTCTTTATTATACTCATTTGGTTAAAGTTTTGATTTCTATACTCCATGAAATTAGTGGAATATCCTTGATATTTGCGCTTCATCCAGTATCTTTTCATGAAAATATTCTTCTGAGAATTCTTGACTGTTACTTTACAAAGAAGTATCATGTTGAGAATTTAGATATTATTAGTTCCTGGATAAACTAATTCTTGAACTTGTTTAATTGAATTCCTATAACATTGTCATCATCCTCATGCTTATTTTATGTTAAAAGTCATCTTTGGCTTACGTGCATAGATGGACTTAGTATGATTATGACCAGGGATCATTCGGTATAATCATGAACTGTGATGTTATAAGTGGTGTGGTAAAAGTCCTCAGTGGCTTGTAATGCATTGATAGACAGTTTGTGGTATGATTATGACCAGGGATTTTTCGGTATAGTCATGATCATTGATGATTTAATGAATATTCTTTGCCCGTAATACAAGGATGATTAGAAGATGTGGTTTATTTATTAAGCTGAGTCTCAGCGATAAAAGTTGATGAAAACATTTTTAAATCATAGAAGATAGTAGGTTTTATTCTCTACTTGACTCTTCTAATGGATTGCTTATTCCGCTGCAGTTAAACTTGATGTCTATTGTATTTTATCAGTTTAACATTGTTGAAGACTATTGATAATTTATTCTTCATTATCTTAGTCATAATATTTCTTACTGGGCTAGTTGAGCTCACCCTTTCTTTCAATGTTCTCTTTAGGAAATGAGAATATAGCTGGGACGAGTGAGGGAAAGGAGTGATGGTCCAGAAGATAGCATTAATAGTCCTCACCATTTTGTTAAATAGTGTGATAATAAATGTAATGAGGACTCCTTGAGTATGGATATTGTCTAGATGACAATATTCCTATTAGAACTCTCAGTTTATGTATTGTCGTATGTTACACGACATTTGTATAATTAAGTTTGTATTTGTATTTTGTACCATGTAAGTGGCGACCCAAGATGGGTGACGTATACCTAATTTTGGGGGCGTCACAGTTGGTATCAGAGCTTAGGGATATGATCCCTGGCTGAGATGTAAGATAAGAACTAGGAGGGGAGAGACGGGGAATTTCTTCGCTAGTATGACCTACCTAAGTTTATTTGGTATTTAATTGGTCGGTCAGAGTATAGGGATAATATGTGATATGTTAATTAACCCTTGTTTTGTGGCAGTGTTTGAAAATGGCATCTAACAATGTTGAGATAAGCATTGGAGCAAAATAATATGACCATATCGCAGTACGAGGTTAAGTTTGCGGAGTTATCCCGGTTTGCATCCCATTTGGTCGATAATGAGGAGCGAATGACGCGAAAGTTTCTAAGAGGTTTGAAATCCTATATACGTCAATACCTCATTCTCATGTTTATATTTTGTTGAAAGTCATCTGTGGCCTGTAGTGCACAGATGGACTTGGTATGATTATGACCAGGGATTATTCGGTATAATCATGACCGTAATGTTACAAATGATGTGGAAAAAGTCCTCATTGACTTTGGTATGATTATGGCTATGGATTCTCTTTGGCCGTAGTGCAAAGACTAATTATTTTATGGCATGATCAGGACCGTTGATGAAAACACGATTATCTTTAGCCGTAGTGCATGGATAATTCGTGGTCGTGATACTAAAAAATATCCTTGGCCTGTAGTGTAGGGATGATTCGATGATGTGGATTAATTATTGAGCTGAGTCTCTGCAATGAAATATTAATTCATAGATGTGGTAAAAGTTATCTGTGGCTTACGTGCATAGATGGACTTGGTATGATTATGACCAGGGATTGTTTGGTATAATCATGACCGTAATTAAAAACACGATTATCTTTGGCACGTAGTGCATGGATAATTCGTGGTCGTGATACTATTAAGTTGAGTCTCAGCATTATTGATTTTACAGTTGTATATCCTCGGCATGTAGTGCGAAGATTAACTGTTGATTATTAGTTATACAGTTGTAAATCTTTAGCCGTGGTGCAAAGATGAATTTGTTAGTATGATTATGAGCAGGAATTGTGATTTGGTATAACCATGATTTTTGATGTTTCAGGTGAAGATAGGTGATGTAAATTTTCTTCTTCCTGGGTGCGAAAAGTAATTCAGAATCACAATTATGATTATGAGTTATTCATATGATTGTGGACAAAAATTGTTGATTGATGTTACAGGGATATGGTCACTGACGGAGATATTAGTCTAGAAGACGAGTAATATATTTCGCTAGGGTGTGACTTACCTAAGCTGAAATTGTTTACTTAATAAGTGGATAAATTGTGGTATGTCGATTAACCTTTGTTTTGAAGGTATATTCTAGAATGATATTCGAAATACAGGAGATGAGAAATGGAAAAATCATGATAGAGCGGAATTATCCGGAAAGGTACAATCCGAAAAGAAAGTAAGGTATTCTCATCTCTTCGAATATCAGGTACGTACGTTAATTTCGAGGGCGAAATTCCATAAGGAGGGGAGATTGTGAGACCCCGAATTTTATGAAATAAAAGTATTCAATTTTTCTATTTTGGTAAATAGTTAAATTGATAAAAGGTTAAAGTTAAGGGTGATATGTGAATTTTTTTTTAAAGTAAACAAGTTGTCATAAAATACATGGTCACTATTCACGAGTTACTATTCACGGGTTACTATTCACCCAAATTACTATTACTCTAGTATCGTTCACTCGAGTATTTGGGACACTTTTTGTGTCGGAGTACTATTTATGAGTTACTATTCATGAATTACTATTCACAGGTTACTATTCACCCAAATTACTATTCACTCTAGTATTGTTCACTCGAGTATTTAGGACACTTTTTGTGTCGGAGTTACTATTTATGAGTTACTATTCACGAGTTACTATTCACGGGTTACTATTCATCTAAATTATTATTCACTCTAGTATTATTCACTCGAGTATTTGAGACACTTTTTGTGTCGGAGTAACTATTCAGGAGTTACTATTCACGAGTTACTATTCACGGGTTACTATTCACCCAAATTACTATTCACTCTAGTATTGTTCACTCGAGTATTTGGGACACTTGTTGTGTCGAAGTACTATTCACGAGTTACTAATTACGGGGAATATTCGTACGACGGTACAATCATTGGTGGACCCCACAACGGAATTATTGTCAGATTGAGAAAACGACAAAAATATTTTATTAAAAATAACGGCGGAAGTTTTACCGTTGATACTGTTGAACTACTCGATAGTAAAAGTACAGTAATACGTGTGGTTGCATAGTAGCACACGGTATTGATGCTTATGTGAGAAGTCACTCAGTTTGATTCAATTATTATCAATTAATAATATGAATTATTTAGCGATAATGAAGTTTTGTTTTATTCGTATTATTAACGTAATAAAACAGAAACATCTTTTTAGATAAAATAGAATACTTTATTAAAGTTATTCTATAAATAGAATATATTATATTCTATTGTGCATAGTGTTTTGCATAGTAAAATCTTTTTATATAAAACATAATACTTTATTAAAGTTATTCTATAAATAGAATATATTATATTTTATTTAAAAGATTTTTCTTTAAATATGGACCGTCAGATTAAAGTAAATCAATCTGGACCGTTCATGGATTAGTTACTATGCATTCCATTTTCCTATAAATAGAAGCTCATTCCTTCATTATTTTCTTACGAATTCACTGAAATCTAGAGAGATAAACTATAGAGAGAAACTATAGAGAGAGAGAATAAAAGTATTCTGCTACTTAACTACTTCCTTATTTCAGCTCTTCTTTAAAACGGTAAGGGGTGTTATTCTTTCTTATTCATGAAGAGAACTTATGTTATTCCATTCTTTATAATTCTGTTGGAATAACCAGTATGCGTGGTTTACCCTATACTTGGTGGAATGACCTGTATATGCGGTTTACCCAATACTTGGTGATCTTCTTCTGTTATTCCATTCTTTATTATTATGTTGGAATAACCTGTTTATGCGAAGTACCGCATACTTGGTGAAATTCTTTTATTATTCTGTTCTTTACGATTCTGTCAGAATATCCTGTCGGTGTGAATTTCACCTGACCTGGTTCCATCATTTATTATTCCGCATTTATTATTCTGTCGGAATATCCTGTCGGTGTGAATTTCACCTGACCTGGTTCCATATTTATTATTCCGCATTTATTATTCTGTTGGGAATAACCTGTCTGTGCGGTCTCTATCGCATGCATGGTGAATCCTTCTGTTATTCTATTCTTTATTATTCTGTTGGAATAACCTGTCTATGTGGATTGCCACGTGTATGGTGAATGATCCTTTATATTCATTCCTTATTAAATTGTGGAAATGATCTGTATACGTGGATTACCGCATGGCTGGTGAAAATCCATTTGCAGTTTCATATATTCTTTATTATACTCATTTGGTTAAAGTTTTGATTTCTATACTCCATGAAATTAGTGGAATATCCTTGATATTTGCGCTTCATCCAGTATCTTTTCATGAAAATATTCTTCTGAGAATTCTTGACTGTTACTTTACAAAGAAGTATCATGTTGAGAATTTGGATATTATTAGTTCCTGGATAAACTAATTCTTGAACTTGTTTAATTGAATTCCTATAACATTGTCATCATCCTCATGCTTATTTTATGTTAAAAGTCATCTTTGGCTTACGTGCATAGATGGACTTAGTATGATTATGACCAGGGATCATTCGGTATAATCATGAACTGTGATGTTATAAGTGGTGTGGTAAAAGTCCTCAGTGGCTTGTAATGCATTGATAGACAGTTTGTGGTATGATTATGACCAGGGATTTTTCGGTATAGTCATGATCATTGATGATTTAATGAATATCCTTGGCCCTTAATACAAGGATGATTAGAAGATGTGGTTTATTTATTAAGCTGAGTCTCAGTGATAAAAGTTGATGAAAACATTTTTAAATTATAAAAGATAGTAGGTTTTATTCTCTACTTGACTCTTCTAATGGATTGCTTATTCCGCTGCAGTTAAACTTGATGTCTATTGTATTTTATCAGTTTAACATTGTTGAAGACTATTGATAATTTATTCTTCATTATCTTAGTCATAATATTTCTTACTGGGCTAGTTGAGCTCACCCTTTCTTTCAATGTTCTCTTCAGGAAATGAGAATATAGCCGGGACGAGTCAGTGAAAGGAGTGATGGTCCAGAAGATAGCATTAGTAGTCCTCACCATTCTGTTAAATAGTGTGACAATAAATGTAATGAGGACTCCTTGAGTATGGATATTGTCTAGATGACAATATTCCTATTAGAACTCTCAGTTTATGTATTGTCGTATGTTACACGACATTTGTATAATTAAGTTTGTATTTGTATTTTATACCATGTATCTGACGACCCAAGATGGGTGATAAATACCTAATTTTGGGGGCGTCACAATAATCATGACCGTAATGTTACAAATGATGTGGTAAAAGTCATCATTGGCCCGTAGTGTATTGATGGACAGTTGTTGGCATGATCATGACCATTAATGAATACACGAATATCCTTGGCCGTAGTGCAGGGGTGATTCGATGATGTGGATTATTATATTAAGCTGAGTCACAGCAATAACAGTGTTGAAAAACCTTTTAAATCATAAAAGATAGTAGAGTTTATTTTCTACTTGACTCTTTTAATGGATTGCTTGTTCCACTGCAGTTAAACTTGATGTCTATTATATTTTATCAGTTTAACATTGTTGAAGGCTAATGATAATTTATTCTGCATTATCTTAGTCATAATATTTCTTACTGGGCTAGTTGAGCTCACCCTTTCTTTCACTGTTCTCTTCAGGAAATGAGAACGTAGCTGGGGCAAGTCGGGAAACGAAGTGATGGTTCGAATGATAGTATTAGTTAGTAGTATTACGTTATCTTGGTTGGTGATTAGAGGTGTCACGGTCTCATTCACTCCATTGTTGACATTTCCAGCTGCCATTTTCAAATACTGCCACAAAACAAGGGTTAATTAACATGTCACGTATTATCAATATATTCTGACCAACCAATTAAATAACAAATAAACTTAGGTAGGTCATACTAGCGAAGGAATTCCCCGTCTCTCCCCTCCTAGTTCTATTCTCACATCTTAGCCAGGGATCGTATCCCTAAGCTCTGATACCAACTGTGACGCCCCCAAAATTAGGTATACATCCCCCATCTTGGGTCTTCAGATACATAGTACAGAATACAAATACAACTGTCGTGTACAATACGACAAAACATAAACTGTGAGTTTGAATACAAATATTATCTTCTAGAGAGTATTCATACTCAAAAGGAGTCTTCATTACATTTATTAACACACTATTACATAGAATAGTGAGGACTACTAACTAATACTATCATTCGAACCATCACTCCGTTCCCCGACTTTCCCCAGCTACGTTCTCATTTCCTGAAGAGAACAGTGAAAGAAAGGGTGAGCTCAACTAGCCCAGTAAGAAATATTATGACTAAGATAATGCAGAATAAATTATCATTAGCCTTCAACAATGTTAAACTGATAAAATATAATAGACATCAAGTTTAACTGCAGTGGAACAAGCAATCCATTAAAAGAGTCAAGTAGAAAATAAACTCTACTATCTTTTATGATTTAAAAGGTTTTTCAACACTGTTATCGCTGTGACTCAGCTTAATAAAATAATCCACATCATCGAATCACCCCTGCACTACGGCTAAGGATATTCGTGTATTCATTAATGGTCATGATCATGCCAACAACTGTCCATCAATGCACTACGGGCCAATGATGACTTTTACCACATCATTTGTAACATTACGGTCATGATTATACCGAATAATCCCTGGTCATAATCATACCAAGTCCATCTATGCACTACATGCCACAGATGACTTTCAACATTTTATAAACATGAGGATGATGACAATGATATAAGAATTCAATAAAACAAGTTCAAGAATTAATTTATCCAAGAATTAATAACGTCCAAATTGTCAACATGATATTGCTTTGTGGAGTAAAATTCAAGAATGCTTAGAAGAATATTTTCATGAAAAGATACTAGATGAAACGCAATTATCAAGGATATTCCACAAATTTCATGGAGTATAAAAGTCAAAACTTAACCAACTGAGTACAATAAAGAATGGAATAACAAAAGAAATCACCATGTATGCGATAGACCGCACAGACAGGTTATTCCAACAGAATAATAAATAATAGAACCAGGTCCGGCGTAAACGCACAGACAGGATATTCCGACAGAATAATAAATAATGGAACCAGGTCCAGCGTAAATGCACAGACAGAATATTCCGACAGAATAATAAATAATGGAACCAGGTCCGGTGTAAAACACACAGACAGGATGTTCCAACAAAATAATAATAAAAACGGAACCAGGTCCGGTGTAAAACACACAGACAGGATGTTCCAACAGAATAATAGAAGAATGTCACCAAGTATAGGGTAGACCGCGTATACAGGTTATTCCAACAGAATAATAAGAAATGGAATAACAACAGTTCTCTTCATGAATAAGAAAGAATAACACCCCTTACCTTAAAAGAACTGGATATTGGAAAAGTGAAGTAGCAGAATACTTTTATTCTCTCTCTCTCTCTCTTATTCTCTCTATACTTTCTCTCTCTATAGCTTGAATAAATTCGTGAAAAATAATGAAGCCCTAGGCCTCTATTTATAGAAAAACTGAGGGTGGCTCTTGGTCTTAACGAATGGTCAAATGACTCTTGGTCTTAACGAAGGGTCAAATGACTCTTGGTAATATTGAAGGGACAACTACTATTGACGAAAGTAATTACTATTGACCAAGGTAAATACTATTGACGAAGGTAATTACTATTAACCAAGGTAAATACTATTGACCAAGGTAAATACTATTGACCAAGGTAAACACTATTGACAACGGTAATTACTATTGACGAAGAGACTCTTAGATGATGACATATGGCCCCCCATAAAAATAACCAAACTTACCACAACGTCTCAATTATTGATTTAATAATATAACATATTATACAGATGATACTATGACAATAATTTAAGAGATATGATGCAGCAATTACTGTAGCAATAATTGAGTATAGCTGAGTGACTTCTCACGTAAGCATCAATAATTAATACCGTGTGCTACTATGCAACCACGCGTACTACTGTACTTTTACTACCGGGTAGTTCAACAGTTTTAACGGTTTTAACGGTAACACCTCAGCCGTTATTTTTATAGAAAGATAATTTTGTCATTTTCTAACTACGACTATACTTCTGTTGTGGGGTCCACCAATGATTGTGCCGTCGTACGAATATTTCTCGACAAAAAGAATATTCCCCGACCAAACGAATATTTTAAAACAACTTGCTTACTTTGTAAAATTTATAAATAATACCCACAACTATAATATTATATCAAATCCACACCATAATATTCAAAAATTTATTTCTATAAAATTAAATATTTATTCATAAAATCTGGGGTCTCACAAACCAACTGTGACGCCCCCAAAATTAGGTATACATCACCCATCTTGGGTCGTCAGATACAAAGTACAGAATACAAATACAACTTACTAATACAACTGTCGTGTATAATACGACAAAACATAAACTGCGAGTTTGAATACAAATATTATCTTCTAGAAAGTATTCGTACTCAAAAGGAGTCCTCATTACATTTATTAACACACTATTACATAGAATAGTGAGGACTACTAACTAATACTATCATTCGAACCATCACTCCGTTCCCCGACTTGCCCCAGCTACGTTCTCATTTCCTGAAGAGAACAGTGAAAGAAAGGGTGAGCTCAACTAGCTCAGTAAGAAATATTATGACTAAGATAATGCAGAATAAATTATCATTAGCCTTCAACAATGTTAAACTGATAAAATATAATAGACATCAAGTTTAACTGCAGTGGAACAAGCAATCCATTAAAAGAGTCAAGTAGAAAATAAACTCTACTATCTTTTATGATTTAAAAGGTTTTTCAACACTGTTATCGCTGTGACTCAGCTTAATAAAATAATCCACATCATCGAATCACCCCTGCACTACGGCTAAGGATATTCGTGTATTCATTAATGGTCATGATCATGCCAACAACTGTCCATCAATGCACTACGGGCCAATGATGACTTTTACCACATCATTTGTAACATTACGGTCATGATTATACCGAATAATCCCTGGTCATAATCATACCAAGTCCATCTATGCACTACATGCCACAGATGACTTTCAACATTTTATAAACATGAGGATGATGACAATGATATAAGAATTCAATAAAACAAGTTCAAGAATTAATTTATCCAAGAATTAATAACGTCCAAATTGTCAACATGATATTGCTTTGTGGAGTAAAATTCAAGAATGCTTAGAAGAATATTTTCATGAAAAGATACTAGATGAAACGCAATTATCAAGGATATTCCACAAATTTCATGGAGTATAAAAGTCAAAACTTAACCAACTGAGTACAATAAAGAATGGAATAACAAAAGAAATCACCATGTATGCGATAGACCGCACAGACAGGTTATTCCAACAGAATAATAAATAATAGAACCAGGTCCGGCGTAAACGCACAGACAGGATATTCCGACAGAATAATAAATAATGGAACCAGGTCCAGCGTAAATGCACAGACAGAATATTCCGACAGAATAATAAATAATGGAACCAGGTCCGGTGTAAAACACACAGACAGGATGTTCCAACAAAATAATAATAAAAACGGAACCAGGTCCGGTGTAAAACACACAGACAGGATGTTCCAACAGAATAATAGAAGAATGTCACCAAGTATAGGGTAGACCGCGTATACAGGTTATTCCAACAGAATAATAAGAAATGGAATAACAACAGTTCTCTTCATGAATAAGAAAGAATAACACCCCTTACCTTAAAAGAACTGGATATTGGAAAAGTGAAGTAGCAGAATACTTTTATTCTCTCTCTCTCTCTCTTATTCTCTCTATACTTTCTCTCTCTATAGCTTGAATAAATTCGTGAAAAATAATGAAGCCCTAGGCCTCTATTTATAGAAAAACTGAGGGTGGCTCTTGGTCTTAACGAATGGTCAAATGACTCTTGGTCTTAACGAAGGGTCAAATGACTCTTGGTAATATTGAAGGGACAACTACTATTGACGAAAGTAATTACTATTGACCAAGGTAAATACTATTGACGAAGGTAATTACTATTAACCAAGGTAAATACTATTGACCAAGGTAAATACTATTGACCAAGGTAAACACTATTGACAACGGTAATTACTATTGACGAAGAGACTCTTAGATGATGACATATGGCCCCCCATAAAAATAACCAAACTTACCACAACGTCTCAATTATTGATTTAATAATATAACATATTATACAGATGATACTATGACAATAATTTAAGAGATATGATGCAGCAATTACTGTAGCAATAATTGAGTATAGCTGAGTGACTTCTCACGTAAGCATCAATAATTAATACCGTGTGCTACTATGCAACCACGCGTACTACTGTACTTTTACTACCGGGTAGTTCAACAGTTTTAACGGTTTTAACGGTAACACCTCAGCCGTTATTTTTATAGAAAGATAATTTTGTCATTTTCTAACTACGACTATACTTCTGTTGTGGGGTCCACCAATGATTGTGCCGTCGTACGAATATTCCCCGACAAAAAGAATATTCCCCGACCAAACGAATATTTTAAAACAACTTGCTTACTTTGTAAAATTTATAAATAATACCCACAACTATAATATTATATCAAATCCACACCATAATATTCAAAAATTTATTTCTATAAAATTAAATATTTATTCATAAAATCTGGGGTCTCACAAACCAACTGTGACGCCCCCAAAATTAGGTATACATCACCCATCTTGGGTCGTCAGATACAAAGTACAGAATACAAATACAACTTACTAATACAACTGTCGTGTATAATACGACAAAACATAAACTGCGAGTTTGAATACAAATATTATCTTCTAGAAAGTATTCGTACTCAAAAGGAGTCCTCATTACATTTATTAACACACTATTACATAGAATAGTGAGGACTACTAACTAATACTATCATTCGAACCATCACTCCGTTCCCCGACTTGCCCCAGCTACGTTCTCATTTCCTGAAGAGAACAGTGAAAGAAAGGGTGAGCTCAACTAGCTCAGTAAGAAATATTATGACTAAGATAATGCAGAATAAATTATCATTAGCCTTCAACAATGTTAAACTGATAAAATATAATAGACATCAAGTTTAACTGCAGTGGAACAAGCAATCCATTAAAAGAGTCAAGTAGAAAATAAACTCTACTATCTTTTATGATTTAAAAGGTTTTTCAACACTGTTATCGCTGTGACTCAGCTTAATAAAATAATCCACATCATCGAATCACCCCTGCACTACGGCTAAGGATATTCGTGTATTCATTAATGGTCATGATCATGCCAACAACTGTCCATCAATGCACTACGGGCCAATGATGACTTTTACCACATCATTTGTAACATTACGGTCATGATTATACCGAATAATCCCTGGTCATAATCATACCAAGTCCATCTATGCACTACATGCCACAGATGACTTTCAACATTTTATAAACATGAGGATGATGACAATGATATAAGAATTCAATAAAACAAGTTCAAGAATTAATTTATCCAAGAATTAATAACGTCCAAATTGTCAACATGATATTGCTTTGTGGAGTAAAATTCAAGAATGCTTAGAAGAATATTTTCATGAAAAGATACTAGATGAAACGCAATTATCAAGGATATTCCACAAATTTCATGGAGTATAAAAGTCAAAACTTAACCAACTGAGTACAATAAAGAATGGAATAACAAAAGAAATCACCATGTATGCGATAGACCGCACAGACAGGTTATTCCAACAGAATAATAAATAATAGAACCAGGTCCGGCGTAAACGCACAGACAGGATATTCCGACAGAATAATAAATAATGGAACCAGGTCCAGCGTAAATGCACAGACAGAATATTCCGACAGAATAATAAATAATGGAACCAGGTCCGGTGTAAAACACACAGACAGGATGTTCCAACAAAATAATAATAAAAACGGAACCAGGTCCGGTGTAAAACACACAGACAGGATGTTCCAACAGAATAATAGAAGAATGTCACCAAGTATAGGGTAGACCGCGTATACAGGTTATTCCAACAGAATAATAAGAAATGGAATAACAACAGTTCTCTTCATGAATAAGAAAGAATAACACCCCTTACCTTAAAAGAACTGGATATTGGAAAAGTGAAGTAGCAGAATACTTTTATTCTCTCTCTCTCTCTCTTATTCTCTCTATACTTTCTCTCTCTATAGCTTGAATAAATTCGTGAAAAATAATGAAGCCCTAGGCCTCTATTTATAGAAAAACTGAGGGTGGCTCTTGGTCTTAACGAATGGTCAAATGACTCTTGGTCTTAACGAAGGGTCAAATGACTCTTGGTAATATTGAAGGGACAACTACTATTGACGAAAGTAATTACTATTGACCAAGGTAAATACTATTGACGAAGGTAATTACTATTAACCAAGGTAAATACTATTGACCAAGGTAAATACTATTGACCAAGGTAAACACTATTGACAACGGTAATTACTATTGACGAAGAGACTCTTAGATGATGACATATGGCCCCCCCATAAAAATAACCAAACTTACCACAACGTCTCAATTATTGATTTAATAATATAACATATTATACAGATGATACTATGACAATAATTTAAGAGATATGATGCAGCAATTACTGTAGCAATAATTGAGTATAGCTGAGTGACTTCTCACGTAAGCATCAATAATTAATACCGTGTGCTACTATGCAACCACGCGTACTACTGTACTTTTACTACCGGGTAGTTCAACAGTTTTAACGGTTTTAACGGCAACACCTCAGCCGTTATTTTTATAGAAAGATAATTTTGTCATTTTCTAACTACGACTATACTTCTGTTGTGGGGTCCACCAATGATTGTGCCGTCGTACGAATATTTCTCGACAAAAAGAATATTCCCCGACCAAACGAATATTTTAAAACAACTTGCTTACTTTGTAAAATTTATAAATAATACCCACAACTATAATATTATATCAAATCCACACCATAATATTCAAAAATTTATTTCTATAAAATTAAATATTTATTCATAAAATCTGGGGTCTCACAAACCAACTGTGACGCCCCCAAAATTAGGTATACATCACCCATCTTGGGTCGTCAGATACAAAGTACAGAATACAAATACAACTTACTAATACAACTGTCGTGTATAATACGACAAAACATAAACTGCGAGTTTGAATACAAATATTATCTTCTAGAAAGTATTCATACTCAAAAGGAGTCCTCATTACATTTATTAACACACTATTACATAGAATAGTGAGGACTACTAACTAATACTATCATTCGAACCATCACTCCGTTCCCCGACTTGCCCCAGCTACGTTCTCATTTCCTGAAGAGAACAGTGAAAGAAAGGGTGAGCTCAACTAGCTCAGTAAGAAATATTATGACTAAGATAATGCAGAATAAATTATCATTAGCCTTCAACAATGTTAAACTGATAAAATATAATAGACATCAAGTTTAACTGCAGTGGAACAAGCAATCCATTAAAAGAGTCAAGTAGAAAATAAACTCTACTATATTTTATGATTTAAAAGGTTTTTCAACACTGTTATTGCTGTGACTCAGCTTAATAAAACAGTCCACATCATCGAATCACCCCTGCACTACGGCCAAAGATATTCGTGTATTCATTAATGGTCATGATCATGCCAACAACTGTCCATCAATGCAGTACGGGCCAATGAGGACTTGTACCACAACATTTGTAACATTACGGTCATGATTATACCAAATAATCTCTGGTCATAATCATACCAAGTCCATCTATGCACTACAGGCCACAGATGACTTTTAACATTTTATAAACATGAGGATGATGACAATGATATAAGAATTCAATAAAACAAGTTCAAGAATTAATTTATCCAAGAATTAACAACGTCCAAATTGTCAACATGATACTGCTTTGTGGAGTAAAATTCAAGAATGCTTAGAAGAATATTTTCATAAAAAGATACTGGATGAAACGCAATTATCAAGGATATTCCACAAATTTCATGGAGTATAGAAGTCAAAACTTAACCAACTGAGTACAATAAAGAATGGAATAACAAAAGAAATCACCATGCATGCGATAGACCGCACAAACAGGTTATTCCAACAGAATAATAAATAATAGAACCAGGTCCGGCGTAAACGCACAGACAGGATATTCCGACAGAATAATAAATAATAGAACCAGGTCCGGCGTAAACGCACAGACAGGATATTCCGACAGAATAATAAATAATGGAACCAGGTCCGGCGTAAACGCACAGACAGGATATTCTGACAGAATAATAAATAATGGAACCAGGTCCGGTGTAAAACACACAGACAGGATGTTCCAACAGAATAATAACAAGACGGAACTAGGTCCGGTGTAAAACACACAGACAGGATGTTCCAACAGAATAATAATAAAAACAGAACCAGGTCCGGTGTAAAACACACAGACAGGATGTTCCAACAGAATAATAGAAGAATGTCACCAAGTATAGGGTAGACCGCGTATACAGGTTATTCCAACAGAATAATAAAGAAATGGAATAACAGAAGTTCTCTTCTTGAATACAAAAGAATAATATCCCTTACCGTTTTAAAGACGAGCTGAAATAAGGAAGTAGTTAAGTAGCAGAATACTCTTCTTCTTTCTCTCTATAGTTTCTCTCTCTAGAGTTCAGTGAATTCGTAAGAAATAATGAAGGAATGAGCTGCTATTTATAGAAAAATAGAATGCATAGTAACTAATCCATGAACGGTCCAGATTGATTACTTTAATCTGACGATTCATATTTAAATAAAAATCTTTTAAATAAAATATAATATATTCTATTTATAGAATAACTTTAATAAAGTATTCTGTTTTATATAAAAAGATATTTCTGTTTTATTATGTTAATAATACGAATAAAATAAAACGTCATTATCGCTAAATAATTCATATTATTAACTGACAATAATTGAATCAAACTGAGTGATTTCTCACATAAGCATTAATAATCAATACTGTGTGCTACTATGTAACCACACGTATTACTGTACTTTTACTACCGAGTAGTTCAACAGTAACAATGGTAAAACTTCCGCCGTTATTTTTAATAAAATATTTTTGTCATTTTCTCAATCCGACAATAATTCCGTTGTGGGGTCCACCAATGATTGTGTCGTTGCACGAATATTCCCTATTAAAACGAATATTCTCTGACCAATCGAATATTATATAACAACTTGCGTACTTTGCAAAATTTATAAATATTACCCACAACTATAACATTATATCAAATTAACTCCATAATATTCAAAAATGATATTTATAGAAAATTCATCTTTATTTATAAAAGTTGGGGTCTTACAACCTCCCCTTCTTATGAAATTTCGCCCTCGAAATTAGGGTACGTACGTGGTATGTCGAAGAGGTAAGGATACCTTGATTTCATTTCAGATTCTAACTCCCAAGTCATTTCCTCAACATCGTGGTTTCTCCACAAAACTTTGACTTGAGGTATAACCTTGGAGCGTAGAATATGTTCCTTCTTATCCAAGATTTGAACAGGAACTTCTTCATACGTCAAATCCTCCGCTATTTCGTCCGGTTCTAACTCAATAATGTGATTCGGGTCTTCCACATATTTGCGTAACATGGATATGTGAAAAACGTTATGAACACGAGACATACTTGGCGGTAAAGCTAGTCTATAAGACACAGTTCCTACTCGATCGAGGATTAAAAATGGACCGATGAATCGAGGATTGAGCTTTTCTCTCTTTCCAAATCTCGTAACTCCTTTCCATGGAGCAACACGTAAGAACACATGATCTCCTACATCAAATTCCACGTCCTTTCGATGAAGATCAGCATAACTCTTTTGTCGATCTTGTGAGGTTTTTATACGTTGTCGGATCGTTTGAATCTTTTCTGTAGTCATACGTACCAACTCCGGTCCCAACAACGTTGCTTCACCCACCTCATCCTAGCATACTGGAGAACGACATTTTCTTCCATATAATGCTTCGAATGGAGCCATGCCAATACTTGCTTGATAACTGTTGTTGTAGGAAAACTCTACCAATGGTAAGAACTTGTCCCAACTTCCCTTAAAGTCAAAGACACAGAGTCTTAATAGATCTTTAAGAGTTTGAATAGTCCTCTCTGATTGTCCGTCCGTCTGAGGATGATATGCTGAACTAAATCGTAACTCCGTGCCCATAGCTTTTTGTAAACCAACCCAAAATCGTGAAGTGAATCTTGGGTCTCGGTCAGAAACTATGGATACTGGCATACCATGCAGTCTTACAATCTCGTTTATGTACATACGAGCAAGACGTTCAAGTGTATAAGTTTCTCGTATCGGTAAGAAATGAGCAGACTTGGTCAATCTATCAATAATGACCCAAATCGCATCAATACCTTGAGAAACCCTAGGAAGACCGGTAACGAAATCCATGGTAATGTGCTCCCACTTCCATTCTGGAATTTCAAGTGGTTGCAATGGACCTTTTGGTACTTGATGCTCCGCTTTGACTCATTGACAAGTTAGACACCTTGAGATAAACAACGCTATCTCTCTCTTCATATTGCTCCACCAAAATGTATGACGAAGATCATGATACATTTTGGTACTTCCAGGATGGATTGCAAACGGTGTGTTGTGCGCCTCCATCATGATTTCATACTTTAAATCAGGGTTGTTAGGAACACAAAGTCTGGAGTTGACTCGAAGTATTCCTTCTTCATCGATTCTTGCTTCCGGCATAGCACCTTCTTGCACTTTCTTCCTTATACGCATCAGCTCCAGGTCTGTAGCTTGAGCAGCTTTAACTTTATCGATTAAAGTCGGTTCTACTCGTATATTCGCCATCATCACATGGGTCCCTGGAGTCTTTAACTCTATCTCCATCCTTTGCAAATCACACAAAATGGGCCTTTGTGTTGACAATATCGCACTCGTACTTGCATATGATCTTCTACTCAATGCGTCAGCTACCACGTTCGCTTTTCCAGGATGGTATTGAATGGTATGATCATAATCTTTCAACAGTTCAAGCCAACGTCGTTGTCGCATGTTGAGTTCCTTTTCAGTGAAGAAATATTTAAGGCTTTTATGATCCGTAAAGATCTCCACCTTCTCCCCATTCAAGTAATGTCTCCAAATTCTAAGTGCAAAAACAACAGCTGCCAACTCTAGATCATGAGTAGGATAATTTCTCTCATATTTCTTGAGTTTTCTTGATGCATAGGCTATGACTTTTCCATGTTGCATGAGAACACATCCCAACCATTTGCTCGAAGCATCACTGTAGATGACAAATCCCTCCGAGCCAGATGGTATTGTTAGAACAGGTGCTGAAATGAGTCTCCTCTTGAGTTCTTGAAAACTCTGCTCACATTCTTCGCTCCAACCGAACTTTGTATCTTTCCGAGTCAGCTGAGTTAATGGAGTAGCGATTCGAGAAAATCCTTCCACGAATCTCCGATAATAACCAGCTAGACCGAAAAAGCTACGTACTTCGGTTACTGATTTAGGTTGCTCCCAGCTTTGAATAGCTTCAATCTTTGTCGGGTCAACAGATATTCCACGACTTGATACTACGTGCCCAAGGAATGCTACCTCTTCCAGCCAGAACTCGCATTTCTTCAACTTGGCATAAAGTTTGTATTCACGAAGCTTTTGGAGTACCAGCCTCAAGTGTTGCTCATGATCTTCACGGCTTTTGGAATAAACATGGATGTCATCGATAAAGACGACCACAAAGTGATCCAAATATTCCTTAAATACCCTGTTCATCATATCCATGAAGGCAGCAGGAGCATTAGTCAATCCAAAAGACATAACTAAGAATTCATAATGCCCATACCGAGTTCTGAAGGCAGTCTTTAGAATATCCTCAGTTCTAACCTTTAGCTGATGATATCCAGAACGAAGATCGATCTTTGAAAAGAATTGTGCTCCTTGCAACTGGTCAAACAGGTCATCAATACATGGCAATGGGTACCTATTTTTGATGGTGACATGATTCAACTCCCGATAATCAATACAAAGTCGCATACTCCCATCTTTCTTCTTCACGAACAGAACAGGAGCACCACAAGGAGAAGTACTAGGGCGAATAAAACCAATGTCTAACAATTCCTGCAGTTGGGTCTTTAACTCCTGAAGTTCAATAGGAGCCATTCGATATGGGGCTTTGGAAATGGGTTTTATACCGGGTTCAAGGTCGATACAAAATTCAATTTCACGCTCTGGGGGTAGGCCAGGAAGTTCTTCGGGAAATACGTCAGGAAATTTATTAACAACAGAAATATCATTCAAAGCTGACGTATTTTTGTTTAGATCTGTGACATGAGCTAAGAAAGCTTGACTTCCGTTTTTCAATAAACGAATAGCTTTATGGCTTGAGATGACAGCGATTGATTTTAATGGTTTGGTTGCTTGAATTCGCATAATAGGTCAATTAGGAATATGAAAGCTAACAACCTTACGAAAATAATCAATTTTTGCATGATGAGTAGTTAACCAATCAATCCCTAGAATCACGTCAAATGCAAGTATTTTTAACGAAATCAGATCGACAGGTAATGTGTGGGTACCAACTTGAACCAAACAAGACTTATAAACCGTGGATGTAATGAAGGTTTCTCCCAATGGAGTTTCAACAGCTAAGTCAAAGTCTAATTTCCCCGGAATCAAATTTAATCGATGAGCGCAAGTAGGAGAAATAAAAGAATGGGTAGAACCGGTATCAAATAAAGTATAGACTTCGTTAGAGTTTATGATAAGCTTACCCGTGATGACCTCATTTGGGTTCCTTGCTTTCTGGGAGTTCACAACAAACGCTCTCCCTTGCACAACCGGTTTTGACTTTTCTGGGACGGCCTTTGGTGCCTCCATCCTAGCTGAATTTGTCTTCGGTAAACGATAAAATCAGGCTAAATGACCTTCTCTTCCATAATTATAACATGCTTTGGACGGCATCGTGCAGTTTGGACTGATGTGCCCCTCCCCTCCGCATTTGAAACATATGATAGGTGGTCGTTCTCCTTCCTTAACGACAGGTGCTGGTGCTGACGTCTTTCCATCATTGTTAAATCTCCTCTTCTTGAAATGCCCATTCTTATTATTTTGGCCCTGATTACCACCGAAGTGGTTACCATTTCTGGCCTGTTGATTTCCTCCACGCTTGTTGTCACCGCTTCGATGACTGCTCTCACTGGTATTATCATTTTGCCAACTGCTCTCTTTTGGTTACGTTGTCTCGTTATCGCGCTCCACCAACTGAGCCCTATTTACAACATCTGAATACAAACACAATTTATGAGAAATAAGATGTTGACGTATCCCCGGCTTCAAACCTCTTAAAAACATCCGCGTCATTCTTTCTTCATTATCCACCAGGTGGGACGCAAACCGGGATAACTCCGTAAATTTGGCCTCGTACTGCGACACGGTCATATTATTCTGCTCCAATTTGATGAACTCCACCTCCTTCATGTGACGAATGCTCTCGGGAAAGTATTTGTCGTTAAACAGCTCTTGGAACTTCTCCCAGAATATCTTTAGTGCGGCAGGTTGAGTACGCTTTATCGATTTCCACCAGTAATCTGCCTCTCCTCGCAACATAAAGGCGGCAAAGGGAACCTTTTACTCCTCGGAGCAACCCAAGACATCAAATATCTTGGTGATCTACTTTATCCATGTTTCAGCTACAAGTGGTTTGGGTTCTCCCTTAAACTCCGGTGGTCCCAGCTCCTTAAGCTGTTTAGCGGTGACCGCCAGAGAGTTTTCAGTATTTCCACCTACGTTGTGGACAGGAGCCGCTTTCACCTGTTGTTGCATGAATTGCATAAAGCCTCTGAACATTTGATCATTCATCATTTGGTCAGTGTTGTTGTTTGCATGAGGATTGTCACCTTCCTGATGCACATTATCCTGATTATTGATATGAGGTGAATCAACAGTCGCCTGTGCTCTATTGCTATTCTCAACATTCTCAGATGCCATTTTTAGATACTGCCACAAAATAAAAATTAATTGATATGTCATATATTATCCTTATATTATAACCGACCAATTAAATACCATGCAAATAAACTTAGGTAGGTCATACTAGCGAAGGAATTCCCCGTCTCTCCCCTCCTAGTTCTATTCTCACATCTTAGCCAGGGATCATATTTTTGATCCCACACCACATATTCGTGTATTTCATTCTTTATAATTATGTTGGAATAACCTGTTTATGCGAAGTACCGCATACTTGGTGAAATTCTTTTATTATTCTGTTCTTTACGATTCTGTCGGAATATCCTGTCGGTGTGAATTTCACCTGACCTGGTTCCATCATTTATTATTCCGCATTTATTATTCTGTCGGAATATCCTGTCAGTGTGAATTTCACCTGACCTGGTTCTATAGTTATTATTCCGCATTTATTATTCTGTTGGGAATAACCTGTCTGTGCGGTCTCTATCGCATGCATGGTGAATCCTTCTGTTATTCCATTCTTTATTATTCTGTTAGAGTAACCTGTCTATGTGGATTGCCACATGCATGGTGAATGATCCTTTATATTCATTCCTTATTAAATTGTAAAAATGATCTGTATACGTGGATTACCGCATGGCTGGTGAAAATTCATTTGCAGTTTCATATATTCTTTATTATACTCATTTGGTTAAAGCTTTGATTTCTATACTCCATGATATTAGTGGAATATCCTTGATATTTGCGTTTCATCCAGTATCTTTTCATGAAAATATTCTTCTGAGCATTCTTGACTGTTACTTTACAAAGAAGTATCATGTTGACAATTTGGATATTATTAATTCCTGGATAAACTAATTCTTGAACTTGTTTAATTGAATTCCAATAACATTGTCTTCATCATCATGTTTATTTTATGTTAAAAGCCATCTTTGGCTTACGTGCATAGATGGACTTAGTATGATTATGACCAGAGATCATTCGGTATAATCATGAACTATGATGTTATAAGTGGTGTGGTAAAAGTCCTCAGTGGCTTGTAATGCATTGATAGACAGTTTTTGGTATGATTATGACTAGGGATTTTTCGGTATAGTCATGATCATTGATGATTTAATGAATATCCTTGGCCCGTAATACAAGGATGATTAGAAGATGTGGTTTATTTATTAAGCTGAGTCTCAGTGATAAAAGTTAATGAAAACATTTTTAAATCATAGAAGATAGTAGGTTTTATTCTCTACTTGACTCTTCTAATGGATTGCTTATTCCGCTGCAGTTAAACTTGATGTCTATTGTATTTTATCAGTTTAACATTGTTGAAGACTATTGATAATTTATTCTTCATTATCTTAGTCATAATATTTCTTACTGGGCTAGTTGAGCTCACCCTTTCTTTCAATGTTCTCTTCAGGAAATGAGAATATAGCTGGGACGAGTCAGGAAAAGGAGTGATGGTCCAAAAGATAGCATTAGTAGTTCTCACTATTCTGTTAAATAGTGTGACAATAAATGTAATGAGGACTCCTTGAGTATGGATATTGTCTAGATGACAATATTCCTATTAGAACTCTCAGTTTATGTATTGTCGTATGTTACACGACATTTGTATAATTAAGTTTGTATTTGTATTTTGTACCATGTAAGTGGCGACCCAAGATGGGTGACGTATACCTAATTTTGGGGGCGTCACAGTTGGTATCAGAGCTTAGGGATATGATCCCTGGCTGAGATGTAAGATAAGAACTAGGAGGGGAGAGACGGGGAATTCCTTCGCTAGTATGACCTACCTAAGTTTATTTGGTATTTAATTGGTCGGTCAGAGTATAGGGATAATATGTGATATGTTAATTAACCCTTGTTTTGTGGCAGTGTTTGAAAATGGCATCTAACAATGTTGAGATAAGCATTGGAGCAAAATAATATGACCATATCGCAGTACGAGGTTAAGTTTGCGGAGTTATCCCGGTTTGCATCCCATTTGGTCGATAATGAGGAGCGAATGACGCGAATGTTTCTAAGAGGTTTGAAACCCTATATACGTCAATACCTCATTCTCATGTTTATATTTTGTTGAAAGTCATCTGTGGCCTGTAGTGCATAGATGGACTTGGTATGATTATGACCAGGGATTATTCGGTATAATCATGACCGTAATGTTACAAATGATGTGGAAAAAGTCCTCATTGGCCCGTAATGCATTGATGGACATTTTTTTGTATGATTATGGCTATGGATTCTCTTTGGCCGTAGTGCAAAGACGAATTGTTTTATGGCATGATCAGGACCGTTGATGAAAACACGATTATCTTTAGCCGTAGTGCATGGATAATTCGTGGTCGTGGTACTAAAGAATATCCTTAGCCGGAGTGCAAGGGTGATTTGATGATGTGGATTAATTATTGAGCTGAGTCTCGGCAGTGAAATATTAATTCATAGATGTGGTAAAAGTCATATGTGGCTTACGTGCATAGATGGACTTGGTATGATTATGACCAGAGATTGTTCGGTATAATCATTACTGTAATTGAAAACACGATTATCTTTGGCACGTAGTGCATGGATAATTCGTGGTCGTGATACTAAAGAATATCCTTGGCCTGTAGTCCAGGGATGATTCGATGATGTGGATTAATTATTGAGCTGAGTCTCAGCAATGAAATATTAATTCATAGATGTGGTAAAAGTCATCTGTGGCTTACGTGCATAGATGGACTTGGTATGATTATGACTAGGGATTGTTTGGTATAATCATGACCGTAATTGAAAACACGATTATCTTTGGCACGTAGTGCATGGATAATTCGTGGTCGTGATACTATTAAGCTGAGTCTCAGCATTATTGATTTTACAGTTGTATATCCTTGGCATGTAATGCGAAGATTAACTGTTGATTATTAGTTATACAGTTGTAAATCTTTAGCCGTAGTGCAAAGATGAATTTGTTAGTATGATTATGAGCAGGAATTGTGATTTGGTATAACCATGATTTTTGATGTTTCAGGTGAAGATAGGTGATGTAAATTTTCTTCTTCCTGGGTGCGAAAAGTAATTCAGAATCACAATTATGATTATGAGTTATTCATATGATTGTGGACAAAAATTGTTGATTGATGTTACAGGGATATGGTCACTGACGGAGATATTATTCTAGAAGACGAGTAATATATTTCGCTAGGGTGTGACTTACCTAAGCTGAAATTGTTTGCTTAATAAGTGGATAAATTGTGGTATGTCGATTAACCTTTGTTTTGAAGGTATATTCTAGAATGATATTCGAAATACAGGAGATGAGAAATGGAAAAATCATGATAGAGCGGAATTATCCGGAAAGGTACAATCCGAAAAGAAAGCAAGGTATTCTCATCTCTTCGAATATCAGGTACGTACGTTAATTTCGAGGGCGAAATTCCATAAGGAGGGGAGATTGTGAAACCCCGAATTTTATGAAATAAAAGTATTCAATTTTTCTATTTTGGTAAATGGTTAAATTGATAAAAGGTTAAAGTTAAGGGTGATATGTGAATTTTTTTTTAAAGTAAACAAGTTGTCATAAAATACCTGGTCACTATTCACGAGTTACTATTCACCCAAATTACTATTCACTCTAGTATCGTTCACTCGAGTATTTGGGACACTTTTTGTGTCGGAGTACTATTCATGAGTTACTATTCACGGGTTACTATTCATCCAAATTACTATGATCCCTGGCTAAGATGTGAGAATAGAACTAGGAGGGGAGAGACGGGGAATTCCTTCGCTAGTATGACCTACCTAAGTTTATTTCAATGGTATTTAATTGGTCGGTTATAATATAAGGATAAAATATGACATATCAATTAATTTTTATTTTGTGGCAGTATCTGAAAATGGCATCTGAGAATGTTGAGAATAGCAATGGAGCACAGGCGACTGTTGATTCACCTCATATCAATAATCAGGATAATGTGCATCAGGAAGGTGACAATCCTCATGCAAACAACAACACTGACCAAATGATGAATGATCAAATGTTCAGAGGCTTTATGCAATTCATGCAACAACAGGTGAAAGCGGCTCCTGTCCACAACGTAGGTGGAAATACTGGAAACTCTCTGGCGGTCACCGCTAAACAGTTTAAGGAGCTGGGACCACCGGAGTTTAAGGGAGAACCCAAACCACTTGTAGCTGAAACATGGATAAAGCAGATCACCAAGATATTTGATGTCTTGGGTTGCTCCGAGGAGTAAAAGGTTCCCTTTGCCGCCTTTATGTTGTGAGGAGAGGCAGATTACTGGTGGGAATCGATAAAGCGTACTCAACCTGCCGCACTGAAGCTATTCTGGGAGAAGTTCCAAGAGCTGTTTAACGACAAATACTTTCCCGAGAGTTTTCGTCACATGAAGGAGGTGGAGTTCATCAAATTGGAGCAGAATAATATGACCGTGTCGCAGTACGAGGCAAAATTTGCGGAGTTATCCCGGTTTGCGTCCCACCTGGTGGATAATGAAGAAAGAATGACGCGGATGTTTTTAAGAGGTTTGAAGCCGGGGATACGTCAACATCTTGTTTCTCATAAATTGTGTTTGTATTCAGATGTTGTAAATAGGGCTCAGTTGGTGGAGCGCGATAACGAGACAACGCAACCAAAAGAGAGCAGCCGACAAAATGATAATACCAGTGAGAGCAGTCATCGAAGCGGTGACAACAAGCGTGGAGGGAATCAACAGGCCAGAAATGGTAATCACTTCGGTGGTAATCAGGGCCAAAACAATAAGAATGGGCATTTCAAGAAGAGGAAATTCAACAATGATGGAAAGACGTCAGCACCAGCACCTGTCGTTAAGGAAGGAGAACGACCACCTATTATATGTTTCAAATGCGGAGGGGAGGGGCACATCAGTCCAAACTGCACGATGCCGTCCAAAGCATGTTATAATTGTGGAAGAGAAGGTCATTTAGCCCGATTTTATCGTTTACCGAAGACAAATTCAGCTAGGATGGAGGCACCAAAGGCCGTCCCAGAAAAGTCAAAACCGGTTGTGCAAGGGAGAGCGTTTGTTGTGAACTCCCAGAAAGCAAGGAACCCGAATGAGGTCATCACGGGTAAGCTTATCATAAACTCTAACGAAGTCTGTACTTTATTTGATACCGGTTCTACCCATTCTTTTATTTCTCCTACTTGCGCTCATCGATTAAATTTGATTCCGGGGAAATTAGACTTTGACTTAGCTGTCGAAACTCCATTGGGAGAAACCTTCATTACATCCACGGTTTATAAGTCTTGTTTGGTTCAAGTTGGTACCCACACATTACCTGTCGATCTGATTTCGTTAAAAATACTTGCATTTGACGTGATTCTAGGGATTGATTGGTTAACTACTCATCATGCAAAAATTGATTATTTTCGTAAGGTTGTTAGCTTTCATATTCCTAATTGACCGATTATGTGAATTCAATCAACCAAACCATTAAAATCAATCGCCGTCATCTCAAGCCATAAAGCTATTCGTTTATTGAAAAATGGATGTCAAGCATTCTTAGCTCATGTCACAGATCTAAACAAAAATACGTCAGCTTTGAATGATATTTCTGTTGTTAATAAATTTCCTGACGTATTTCCCGAAGAACTTCCTGGCCTACCCCCAGAGCGTGAAATTGAATTTTGTCTCGACCTTGAACCCGGTACAAAACCCATTTCCAAAGCCCCATATCGAATGGCTCCTATTGAACTTCAGGAGTTAAAGACCCAACTGCAGGAATTGTTAGACATTGGTTTTATTCGTCCTAGTATTTCTCCTTGGGGTGCTCCTGTTCTGTTCGTGAAGAAGAAAGATGGGAGTATGCGACTTTGTATTGATTATCGGGAGTTGAATCATGTCACCATCAAAAATAGGTACCCATTGCCACGTATTGATGACCTGTTTGACCAGTTGCAAGGAGCACAATTCTTTTCAAAGATCGATCTTCGTTCTGGATATCATCAGCTGAAGGTTAGAACTGAGGATATTCCAAAGACTGCCTTCAGAACTCGGTATGGGCATTATGAATTCTTAGTTATGTCTTTTGGATTGACTAATGCTCCTGCTGCCTTCATGGATATGATGAACAGGGTATTTAAGGAATATTTGGATCACTTTGTGGTCGTCTTTATCGATGACATCCATGTTTATTCCAAAAGCCGTGAAGATCATGAGCAACACTTGAGGCTGGTACTCCAAAAGCTTCGTGAATACAAACTTTATGCCAAGTTGAAGAAATGCGAGTTCTGGCTGGAAGAGGTAGCATTCCTTGGGCACGTAGTATCAAGTCGTGGAATATCTGTTGACCCGGCAAAGATTGAAGCTATTCAAAGCTGGGAGCAACCTAAATCAGTAACCGAAGTACGTAGCTTTCTCGGTCTAGCTGGTTATTATCGGAGATTCGTGGAAGGATTTTCTCGAATCGCTACTCCATTAACTCAGCTGACTCGGAAAGATACAAAGTTCGGTTGGAGCGAAGAATGTGAGTAGAGTTTTCAAGAACTCAAGAGAAGACTCATTTCAGCACCTGTTCTAACAATATCATCTGGCTCGGAGGGATTTGTCATCTACAGTGATGCTTCGAGCAAAGGGTTGGGATGCGTTCTCATGCAACATGGAAAAGTCATAGCCTATGCATCAAGACAACTCAAGGAATATGAGAGGAATTATCCTACTCATGATCTAAAGTTGGCAGTTGTTGTCTTTGCACTTAAAATTTGGAGGCATTACTTGTATGGGGAGAAGGTGGAGATCTTTACGGATCATAAAAGCCTCAAATATTTCTTCACTCAAAAGGAACTCAACATGCGACAACGACGTTGGCTTGAACTGTTGAAAGATTATAATCATACCATTCAATATCATCCTGGAAAAGCGAACGTGGTAGCTGACGCATTGAGTAGAAGATCATATGCAAGTACGAGTGCGATATTGTCAACACAAAGACCCATTTTGTGTGATTTGCAAAGGATGGAGATAGAGTTAAAGACTCCAAGGACCCATGTGATGATGGCGAATATACGAGTAGAACCGACTTTAATCGATAAAGTTAAAGCTGCTCAAGATACAGACCTGGAGCTGATGCGTATGAAGAAGAAAGTGCAAGAAGGTGCTATACCGGAAGCAAGAATCGATGAAGAAGGAATACTTCGAGTCAACTCCACACTTTGTATTCCTAACAACCCTGATTTAAAGTATGAAATCATGATGGAGGCGCACAACACACCGTTTGCAATCCATCCTGGAAGTACCAAAATGTATCATGATCTTCGTCATACATTTTGGTGGAGCAATATGAAGAGAGAGATAGCGTTGTTTATCTCAAGGTGTCTAACTTGTCAACGAGTCAAAGCGGAGCATCAAGTACCAAAAAGTCCATTGCAACCACTTAAAATTCCAGAATGGAAGTGGGAGCACATTACCATGGATTTCGTTACCGGTCTTCCTAGGGTTTCTCACGGTATTGATGCGATTTGGGTCATTATTGATAGATTGACCAAGTCTGCTCATTTCTTACCGATACAAGAAACTTATACACTTGAACGTCTTGCTCGTATGTATATAAACGAGATTGTAAGACTGCATGGTATGCCAGTATCCATAGTTTCTGACCGAGACCCAAGATTCACTTCACGATTTTGGGTTAGTTTATAAAAAGCTATGGGCACGGAGTTACGATTTAGTTCAGCATATCATCCTCAGACGGACGGACAATCAGAGAGGACTATTTAAACTCTTGAAGATCTATTAAGACTCAGTGTCTTTGACTTCAAGGGAAGTTGGGACAAGTTCTTACCATTGGTGGAGTTTTCCTACAACAACAGTTATCAAGCAAGTATTGGCATGGCTCCATTCGAAGCATTGTATGGAAGAAAATGTCGTTCTCCAATATGCTGGGATGAGGTGGGTGAAGCAACGTTATTGGGACCGGAGTTGGTACGTATGACTACAGAAAAGATTCAAACGATCCGACAACGTATAAAAACCTCACAAGATCGACAAAAGAGTTATGCTGATCTTCATCGGAAGGACGTGGAATTTGATGTAGGAGATTATGTGTTCTTACGTGTTGCTCCATGGAAAGGAGTTACGAGATTTGGAAAGAGAGAAAAGCTCAATCCTCGATTCATCGGTTCATTTTTAATCCTCGATCGAGTAGGAACTGTGGCTTATAGACTCGCTTTACCGCCAAGTATGTCTCGTGTTCATAACATTTTTCACATATCCATGTTACGTAAATATGTGGAAGACCCGAACCACATTATTGAGTTAGAACCGGACGAAATAGTGGAAGATTTGACGTATGAAGAAGTTCCTGTTCAAATCTTGGATAAGAAGGAACATATTCTACGATCCAAGGTTATACCTCAAGTCAAAGTTTTGTGGAGAAATCACGATGTTGAGGAAATGACTTGGGAGTTAGAATCTGAAATGAAATCAAGGTATCCTTACCTCTTCGACATACCAGGTACGTACCCTAATTTCGAGGGTGAAATTTCATAAGAAGGGGAGGTTGTAAGACCCCAACTTTTATAAATAAAGATGAATTTTCTATAAATGTCATTTTTGAATATTATGGACTTAATTTGATATAATGTTATAGTTGTGGGTAATATTTATAAATTTTGCAAAGTACGCATGTTGTTATATAATATTCGATTGGTCGGAGAATATTCGTTTTAACAGGGAATATTCGTACAACGACACAATCATTGGTGGACCCCACAACGGAATTATTATCGGATTGAGAAAACGATAAAAATATTTTATTAAAAATAACGGCGGAAATTTTACCATTGTTACTGTTGAACTACTCGGTAGTAAAAGTACAGTAATACGTGTGGTTGCATAGTAGCACACAGTATTGATTATTAATGCTTATGTGAGAAGTCACTCAGTTTGATTCAATTATTGTCAGTTAATAATATGAATTATTTAGCGATAATGGCGTTTTGTTTTATTCGTATTATTAACGTAATAAAACAGAAACATCTTTTTATATAAAACAGAATACTTTATTAAAGTTATTCTATAAATAGAATATATTATTTTTTATTTAAAAGATTTTTCTTTAAATATGAACCGTCAGATTAAAGTAATCAATCTGGACCGTTCATGGATTAGTTACTATGCATTCTATTTTTCTATAAATAGCAGCTCATTCCTTCATTATTTTTTACGAATTCACTGAACTCTAGAGAGAGAAACTATAGAGAGAAACTATAGAGAGAGAGAGAAGAAGAGTATTCTGCTACTTAACTACTTCCTTATTTCAGCTCGTCTTTAAAATGGTAAGGGGTGTTATTCTTTCTTATTCATGAAGAGAACTATTGTTATTTCATTTCTTATTATTCTGTTGGAATAACCTGTATACGCGGTCTACCCTATACTTGGTGACATTCTTCTATTATTCTGTTGGAACATCCTGTCTGTGTGTTTTACACCAGACCTGGTTCCGTTTTTATTATTATTCTGTTGGAACATCCTGTCTGTGTGTTATACACCGGACCTGGTTCCATTTTTATTATTATTCTGTTGGAACATCCTGTCTGTGTGTTTTACACCGGACCTGGTTCCGTCTTGTTATTATTCTGTTGGAATATCCTGTCTGTGTGTTTTACACCGGACCTGGTTCCATTATTTATTATTCTGTCGGAATATCCTGTCTGTGCGTTTACGCCGGACCTGGTTCTATTATTTATTATTCTGTTGGAATAACATGTCTGTGCGGTCTATCGCATGCATGGTGATTTCTTTTGTTATTCCATTCTTTATTATACTCAATTGGTTAAGTTTTGACTTCTATACTCCATGAAATTAGTGAAATATTCTTGATAATTGCGGTTCATCCAGTATCTTTTCATGAAAATATTCTTCTAAGTATTCTTGAATTTTACTCCACAAAGCAGTATCATGTTGACAATTTGGACGTTGTTAATATTCTTTAGTATCACGACCACGAATTATCCATGCACTACGTGCCAAAGATAATCGTGTTTTCAATTACGGTAATGATTATACCGAATAATCCCTGGTCATAATCATAACAAGTCCATCTGTGCACTACAGGCCACAGATGACTTTCAACAAAATATAAACATGAGAATGATGACAATGATATAAGAATTCAATAAACCAAGTTCAAGAAGGAAGAAAGTGCAAGAAGGTGCTATGCCGGAAGCAAGAATTGATTAAGAGCGGAATTATCCGGAAAGGTACAATCCGAAAAGAAAGTAAGGTATTCTCATCTCTTCGAATATCAGGTACGTACGTTAATTTCGAGGGCGAAATTCCATAAGGAGGGGAGATTGTGAGACCCCGAATTTTATGAAATAAAAATATTTAATTTTTCTATTTTGGTAAATGGTTAAATTGATAAAAGGTTAAAGTTAAGGGTGATATGTGAATTTTTTTTTTAAAGTAAACAACTTGTCATAAAATACATGGTCACTATTCACGGGTTACTATTCATCTAAATTACTATTCACTCTAGTATTGTTCACTCGAGTATTTGGGACACTTTTTATGTCAAAGTACTATTCACGAGTTACTATTTACGGGGAATATTCGTACGACGGTACAATCATTGGTGGACCCCACAACGAAATTATTGTCAGATTGAGAAAACGACAAAAATATTTTATTAAAACTAACGGCGGAAGTTTTACCGTTGATACTGTTGAACTACTCGGTAGTAAAAGTACAGTAATATGTGTGGTTGCATAGTAGCACACGGTATTGATGCTTATGTGAGAAGTCACTCAGTTTGATTCAATTATTGTCAATTAATAATATGAATTATTTAGCGATAATGAAGTTTTGTTTTATTCGTATTATTAACGTAATAAAACAGAAACATCTTTTTATATAAAACAGAATACTTTATTAAAGTTATTCTATAAATAGAATATATTATCTTTTATTTAAAAGATTTTTCTTTAAATATGGACCGTCAGATTAAAGTAATCAATCTGGACCGTTCATGGATTAGTTACTATGCATTCTATTTTTCTATTTATAGCAGCTCATTTCTTCATTATTTCTTACGAATTCACTGAACTCTAGAGGGAGAAACTATAGAGAGAGAGAAGAGTATTCTGCTACTTAACTACTTCCTTATTTCAGCTCTTCTTTAAAACGGTAAGGGGTGTTATTCTTTCTTATTCATGAAGAGAACTTATGTTATTCCATTCTTTATTATTCTGTTGGAATAACATGTATGCGTGGTTTACCCTATACTTGGTGGAATGACCTGTATATGCGGTTTACCCAATACTTGGTGATCTTCTTCTGTTATTCCATTCTTTATTATTATGTTGGAATAACCTGTTTATGCGAAGTACCGCATACTTGGTAAAATTCTTTTATTATTCCGTTCTTTACGATTCTGTCGGAATATCCTGTCGGTGTGAATTTCACCTGACCTGGTTCGATCATTTATTATTCCGTATTTATTATTCTGTCGGAATATCCTGTCGGTGTGAATTTCACCTGACCTGGTCCTATATTTATTATTCCGCATTTATTATTCTGTTGGGAATAACCTGTCTGTGCGGTCTCTATCGCATGCATGGTGAATTCTTCTGTTATTCCATTCTTTATTATTCTGTTGGAATAACCTGTTTATGTGGATTGCCACATGCATGGTGAATGATCCTTTATATTCATTCCTTATTAAATTGTGGAAATGATCTGTATACGTGGATTACCGCATGGCTGGTGAAAATCCATTTGCAGTTTCATATATTCTTTATTATACTCATTTGGTTAAAGTTTTGATTTCTATACTCCATGAAATTAATGGAATATCCTTGATATTTGCGCTTCATCCAGTATCTTTTCATAAAAATATTCTTCTGAGCATTCTTGACTGTTACTTTACAAAGAAGTATCATGTTGACAATTTGGATATTATTAGTTTCTGGATAAACTAATTCTTGAACTTGTTTAATTGAATTCTTATAACATTGTCATCATCCTCATGTTTATTTTACGTTAAAAGTCATCTTTGGCTTACGTGCATAGATGGACTTAGTATGATTATGACCAGGGATCATTTGGTATAATCATGAACTGTGATGTTATAAGTGGTGTGGTAAAAGTCCTCAGTAGCTTGTAATGCATTGATAGACAGTTTGTGGTATGATTATGATCAGGGATTTTTCGGTATAGTCATGATCATTGATGATTTAATGAATATCCTTGGCCCGTAATACAAGGATGATTAGAAGATGTGGTTTATTTATTAAGCTGAGTCTCAGTGATAAAAGTTGATGAAAATATTTTTAAATCATAGAAGATAGTAGGTTTTATTCTCTACTTGACTCTTCTAATGGATTGCTTATTCCGCTGCAGTTAAACTTGATGTCTATTGTATTTTATCAGTTTAACATTGTTGAAGACTATTGATAATTTATTCTTCACTATCTTAGTCATAATATTTCTTACTGGGCTAGTTGAGCTCACCCTTTCTTTCAATGTTCTCTTCAGGAAATGAGAATATAGCTGGGACAAGTCAGGGATAGGAGTGATGGTCCAAAAGATAGCATTAGTAGTCCTCACCATTCTGTTAAATAGTGTGACAATAAATGTAATGAGGACTCCTTGAGTATGGATATTGTCTAGATGACAATATTCCTATTAGAACTCTCAGTTTATGTATTGTCGTATGTTACACGACATTTGTATAATTAAGTTTGTATTTGTATTCTGTACCATGTATCTGACGACCTAAGATGGGTGATAAATACCTAATTTTGGGGGCGTCACAGAAAGGACGTAAAATTTAATATTGAGGATCATGTATTGTTACGTATTGCTCCATGGAGGGGAGTAACAAGATTTGAAAAGAGAGAAAAGCTCAATCCAAGATTTGTTGGTCTATTTGAGATTCTTGACCGAATAGGAAATGTGTCCTATAGACTCGCATTACCTCCAAGCATGTCTCGTGTTCATACTGTTTTTCACATATTTATGCTTCGTAAATATGTGAAAGACCCGAACCACATAATTGAGTGAGAACCAGACGAGATAGTTGAAGATTTAACGTACGAGGAGGTACCTGTTAAGATCTTGGATAGAAAAGAGCATATCCTACGCACCAAGGTTATATCACAAGTTAAGGTTATGTGGAGGAACCATGCTATTGAAGAAATGACCTAGGAGTTGGAATCAAAAATGAAAGCGAGGCATCCTCACCTTTTCGAAACACCAAGTACGTACGTCAATTTCGATGACGAAATTTTATAAGGAGGGGAGGTTGTAAGACCCCAACTTATTTATAAATAAAATCGAATTTTTTCTAACTATTATTTTGAATAATAAGGTGTTAATTTGATATAATGCTTTGGTTATGGGTGAAATGTGCAAATTTTGCAAAATAAGCAAGTGGTTATAAAATATTCATTGTTGTCGGGGAATATTCGTTTGGTCGTGGAATATTCTTGCTGTCGGGGAATATTCGTACGATGGAGCAGTCATTTGCGGGACCCATAACGGAAAACGGTCGAATGAAGAAAACGACAAGTTTGAGTTTTTATAAATAACGGCGTAGTTATTACCGTTAACACTGTTGGAATACCCGGTGGTTAAAATACAGTAATATGCGTGGGTGCATAGTAACACACGGTATTGCATAGTATTGCTGAATTATTGATCCTTACGTAAGAAGGCACTACTCAATAATTGTTACAGTAATTACTGTTTAATATTTTATTTTATTGATTCAATAATTACTACGTTGTTATTTTATATTATTGTTATTTCAATAATTGTCACAGCACAGTATCTCCATTATCAGATCAATAATTTATATTATTTGAATAATATTGTTAGATAGCATTATTGACAATATCTAAGGAAGTTCTGTCTAAAGAGAGATTTGGTCACCTAATTGTGCACCAGTAAGGAGAAATCTTTATCAGAAAGCCCCCTTTTTCCTAATAACGACCTGGTTGTCATAATTGTGATTCTATAATATTATTTGTGAATAATTAATTATTGATTTATTTGATAAGAAAATATTTATTTTTTTATGTGGATATAAATGAAAGAATTAATGCCGAGGTGTTTTATCAGTATTTTGTCATAATGGAAGTATTAAAAATCGTCCGTATGTGAATTTCGGGCATTTTTTGTTTGGAAATTAAAAAAACTTTCTTCTACAAAGTTATAGAGAATTAAATTTCCTATAGAATAGATATGAGACTCGAATTTTTCTGATAAAAGGGTTATTTATTATGAATTGTTGAAGTTACTGATTATTGTTTAAATTTAAAATATTTTGGAAATTTCTAAAATGGGTGGGCCCCACTTTTTGTAAGACCCCAAATTTTATGAAATAAAAGTATTCAATTTTTCTTATAATTACTATTCAGTAAATGGTTAAATTGATAAAAGTTTAAATTTATGGGTGAAATATGAAATTTTTTTTCAAAATAAGCAAGTGGTTATAAAATATTCATTTTGTCGGAGAATATTCGTTTGGTCGTGGAATATTCTTGCTGTCGGGGAATATTCGTACGACGGCGCAGCCTTGTGTGGGCCCCATAACGAAAAGCGATTGGATGAAGAAAACGACAAGTATAAGTTATTTATAAATAACGGCGTAGTTGTTACCGTTAATACTGTTGGAATACCCGGTGGTTAAAATACAGTAGCACACGGTATTGCACCAATTATTGATTCTTACGTAAGAAGGCACTACTCAATAATTGTTACAGTAGTTATTGTTCAATATTTTATTTTATTGATTCAATAATTGTTGCGTTGATATTTTATATTATTGTTGTTTCAATAATTGTTGCTGCACAGTATTTTTCTTTATCAGATCAATAATTTATATTATTTGAATAATATTATTAGATAACATTATTGGCAATGTCTAGAAAGTTCTGTCTAAGGAGAGGTTTGGTCATCTAATTGCGCGCCAGTAAGGAGAAATCCTTATTAGAAAGCCTCCACTTTCCTGGGAACGGCCTGGTTGTCATAAATGTGATTCTGTAATATTATTTGTGAATAATTAATTATTGATTCATATGATAAGGAAATATTTATTTTATGTGGATATAAACGAGGGATATATTTTTGTGGTTAAAAATGAAGGAGTTAATGTTGAGGTCTTTATCCGTATTTTTGTCGGAATGGAGGTATTAAAAATCAGGGTTTTTGAGATATTTTGCGGGGGTTATAATTTTTAATCCGACCGTTGGATCATGGTAATTTTTGGATATATTATACATATATAAGTTGAGTATATGCCCACAAATTTTGAACCGTTAAAAATGAACGTATGATTTATTATGAATTTTACGAGATAACTGGTTCAGAAATTGTTGAATTTTCAGAGTTTATCATTTTGGTAGAAAATTCTAGAATTGGTGGGCCCACTTGTGGTTGGTGAAGAAATGTGCTGAATTTTATTTCAAATGTGGTGGGTGGGAATAGTAGCAGGTAAAGCCATCAGGTTGCAGGTCAAGTTTGCTAAAATTTTCCTATAAATAGAGGGTTAAGTTAGAATTGAAAATCACACCAGAAACATAAGCTTTCTCTCTTTCTCTCTCTATATTATGAAGCATATTTTGTGAGTATTTAGATACTTTGAGAGTTGCTATTCAGTGCAAGTTTCCTTCGGCTTTGCATACCGATCAGAAATACTGCTCTTTTGAGGTAAGGGATAGTAAGGAATAGTAAGGGATTTTAAGGGTTGTTATGTTTTTTAGTTTCGTAATTTTTCTGACTTTCCAAAATTCTAGAAAATTTTGAAATGATATTTTGATGAGTTTTCTTGATTGTGTCCAAAAATGGTGATTTTTGGATGTATAGATTGAGAGTTATGAATTTTATGAGAAAAGACTATTTTAAAAGTAACCGCTTATAACTCCTTGTGGTTAACTCCAAAATTGATGAAATTTTTATTGGGAGTACATGTATATGATAGGAGTATACTTTGTGAATTTCAGAATTTTTAGATAAAAGTACAATTTTTGATAAATGTCTAAAAATTCGGTTGTTTTGGCCATATGAAAAATAGTAAATGACTTTTAAAAATTCTGAGAAAAATATATGTTCACTATGGGACTATATTATGCTAAATCCCAGAAAAGAAATATTTTTGGAACTGATTTGGTATTTTTCATGAAAATAGTCTAGTTATGAGTAAATGAATTAAATATGTTATGTAAGAAAATTAGAAAATATGATTTTATGGCTTGAGAATCATATATGAGTTATATGCAGATTTTTGATGAGAATTTTGATTATTGGTGATGAAATCTTAAGAGTTGGCATTTTATGATGATTAAATGCATTAATTAGTAAAGTGTAAATAATTTAAATAAATTGTTTATAAGGTTAGGAAATATTATTTTTTCAATATCATTATACCGAAATATTGATATGGATTTTATTGTAGAATTTCTACCTTTTTCATGTCGGAGTTACTATTCATGAGTTACTATTCACGAGTTACTATTCACGAGTTACTATTCATGAGTTATTATTCACGAGTTACTATTCACAAAAAATTAGTTTCTTTTTCTGACCAAATTATCGTTGATTTATGATTATTGCTCTTGAAAATAAATGTAGTTGTTGATAATATTGTTTTTATTATCATATATAACATTTTTATAACCCTGATGTTGAATTTCTCTTTGACTTGAGTGTAAAGATGGGTAAATTTCTGGTATGATCATGACTATGGGTTCTCTTTGGCCAGTAGTGCAAAGTTGAATTGTTGACTGGTATGATCATGACTATGGGTTCTCTTTGGCCAGTAGTGCAAAGTTGAATTGTTGACTGGTATGATCATGACCATTGAATTTATAAGTGAATATCTTTAGCTTAAGTGCAAAGGTGAATTGATCAACATGGTTATAATTATTTTTTATATAAATTCTGAAATGATTATATATTTCTTTGAGATATTAATATATTTGGCCTGTAGTGCAAATATGAACTGTTGATGAATATATTTGGCCGTAGTGCAAATATGAACTGTTGAGGAATATCTTTGGCCTGTAGTGCAAAGATGAATTGTTGATGAATATCTTTGGCCCGTAGTGCAAAGATGACATGTTGTTGAATATCTTTGGCCAGTAGTGCAAAGATGAACAGATGTTGAGATGAACATGACCAACTGGTGATACAAATGAATATCTTTGGCCGTAGTGCAAAGATGAAGTTATTAGTATGATTATGAACAGGAAATGTGATTTGGTGTAACCATGATCTTTGATGTTTCAGGTAAAGATAGGTGATGAAAATTATCTTCGTCCTGGATGAGAAGAGGAATTTAGAACTACAGTTATGATTATGAGTTATTCATATGATTGTGGACCAGAATTGTTGATTGATGTTACAGGGATAAAACATTGTTGATGGATTTTTAACATGGAGAAGATAATAGACTTTATAGTCTATTTGACTCTTCTAATGGATTGCTCGTTCCGCTGCAACTATGGTTGAAATTTTTATCATTTACCATATGTTCTAAATCTCTGATTTATTATTGATGAAGGCTATTGATAATTTAATTTTCTTTAGTCATGATATACTTTACTGAGCTAGTTGTGCTCACCCTTTTGCTTCACAATTCCTTTCAGGTAATAAGAGTGTAGCTGGGTCGAGCGAGGGTAACGAAAAAATAGAACGGTGGTCTCTAGCTGTAGATGTTCTCCCAAAGCAGTATAGAAAAGTTCATTTAGTAGTTTTATTTGGTGAATCCAATAGGGTAAGGTGTACCCAACGTTGGAAGGGTGGTTTGCCACTATCATACAAGATGTCTAACGACATACAACCTCGTGTCATCATAAGACAGGGATATGCTCATCCACTTGCTGAGTATCTTTACGAGCACTACCTATATAATCTTGGTGTTTGTTTGAAGTATAATTTTCAATTAGAGACAGTGGAGATAGTGATAAGTCAAGAGAAGACTCACCACTGGGAAGAATATGATAGTAAATTTCTCGTTTTTCTTTGGGGTCTATTGGGTCAACCAAAGATAATTCTGTGGCCATATGATATCTATCATAACCTAGACGCGTGGCCTCCCATGTACGAAGGTTTCCTTGAGCACTTCCAAAGATTCTAATTTCTAAAACAGTTTTTGACTATACCTTTATGTAAGGTGTCATTGTGAGGTGATGTCCACGATTGGAACATGAGTCACATTTTGTATATATTTTTATTCAAACTCACAGCATATGTGTTGTTGTATTTTGCACGACAATTGTTGTAATAAAGTTACAGTTATTTTCTGTACCATGTATTTGGCGACTCAGAATAGGTTGGATGGAATGGACCTATTTTGGGGTCGTTACATTTGGTATCAGAGCTTAGGGATATGATCTCTGGCGGAGATCGGGGAATACAACTAGGAGGGGAGAGATGAGTAAATCCTTCACTAGTGTGTCCTACCTAAGCTTATTTGTTGGTCAGTCATAATATTGGGATATTATGTGATATGTTAATTTGTTTAATTAACCCTTGTTTTATGGCAGTATTTGAGAATGGCAGCTGAGAATGCTAACAATGGAGTGAATGAGACTATGGGGATACCTCTAATCACTAACCGTGATAATGTGATGTCAGACGAAGAAGGAATTAGAGATATCCATGTGGTGAGTGAAGAATTGATAGTTACACCTGAGATAGTCGCAGAGGTAACAGCTAAGACTGAGGAAGAAGAGGAAGAAGAAGTACCAGAGGAGAGTTTATTAGAGGTATTATATGATCAAAATGTAGAATTTCAAAATCGTATTCATGAGTTAGAAGAGCAGGCAGAAGAACGACAGGCGGTCGTGGAACAAAAGGATGCAACAATTCAAGCTTGTGTTACCCGATATGTGATGCTTGAACAGAAGCATTCTTTGGCAGAGTATAAGATGATAAAAATAGAATCTGAGCTGAGAGAAGAAAAAACTGAACGAGTGAGAATAAGTGATGCATGGGCAAAAGCCGCACGACACGTGGATATTGTGGAAAGAGATGTTCGATCTAAGAAGGCTAAAATAGATGATATGAATTTCTCTTTTTGGAAAGCAATTGGGAGAACCCAACATCGAGTTTTGAATTACCCTGTACATAGCGGTCAACCTGAATCCGATATGGATCGAAGATTGATGATTCAGATCATGAATGAGGAGTACGAAGAGGCAGTTGAGGGAGGAATATGTCCTATAGAAAGGTATATTCCAACGGTAATGATGACGCCAAATGCTGCTCCAAACAAGTCAAAGCCGAGTAGTTCGAGGGATGGCGGTTGTCATGACTTCCCAACAAATGAGGAACCCAAATGAAGTTATCATGGGAGATGAGCAATGGAGAAATCATGATGATCTGAGAGATAGAATCTGAAATGGAAGCAAGGTATTCTCAACTCTTCGAAATACCAGGTACGTAAATTTCGGGGACGAAATTTTATAAGGAGAAGAGATTGTAAGACCCCGAATTTTATGAAATAAAAGTATTCAATTTTTCTTATAATTACTATTCAGTAAATGGTTAAATTGATAAAAGTTTAAAGTTATGGGTGAAATATGAATTTTTTTTCAAAATAAGCAAGTGGTTATAAAATATTCATTTTGTCGGGGAATATTCGTTTGGTCGTGGAATATTCTTGCTGTCGGGGAATATTCGTACGACGGCGAAGCCTTGTGTGGACCCCATAACGAAAAGCGATTGGATGAAGAAAACGACAAGTATAAGTTATTTATAAATAACGGCGTAGTTGTTACCGTTAATACTGTTGGAATACCCGGTGGTTAAAATACAGTAGCACACGGTATTGCACCAATTATTGATTCTTACGTAAGAAGGCACTACTCAATAATTATTACATTAGTTATTGTTCAATATTTTATTTTATTGATTCAATAATTGTTGCGTTGATATTTTATATTATTGTTGTTTCAATAATTGTTGCTGCACAGTATTTTTCTTTATCAGATCAATAATTCATATTATTTGAATAATATTATTAGATAACATTATTGGCAATGTCTAGAAAGTTCTGTCTAAGGAGAGGTTTGGTCATCTAATTGCGCGCCAGTAAGGAGAAATCCTTATTGGAAAGCCCCCTCTTTCCTGGGAACGGTCTAGTTGTCATAAATGTAATTCTGTAATATTATTTGTGAATAATTAATTATTGATTCATATGATAAGGAAATATTTATTTTATGTAGATATAAACGAGGGATATATTTTTGTGGTTAAAAATGAAGGAGTTAATGTTGAGATTTTTATCCGTATTTTTATCGGAATGGAGGTATTAAAAATCAGGGTTTTTGAGATATTTTGCGGGGGTTATAATTTTTAATCCGACCGTTGGATCTTGGTAATTTTTGGATATGTTATACATATATAAGTTGAGTATATGCCCACAAATTTTGAACCGTTAAAAATGAACGTATGATTTATTATGAATTTTACGAGATGACTGGTTCAGAAATTGTTGAATTTTCGGAGTTTATCATTTTGGTGGAAAATTCTAGAATTGGTGGGCCCACTTGTGGTTGGTGAAGAAATGTGCTGAATTTTATTTCAAATGTGGTGGGTGGGAATAGTAGCAGGTAAAGCCATCAGGTTGCAGGTCAAGTTTGCTAAAATTTTCCTATAAATAGAGGGCTAAGTTAGAATTGAAAATCACACCAGAAACATAAGCTTTCTCTCTTTCTCTCTCTATATTATGAAGCATATTTTGTGAGTATTTAGATACTTTGAGAGTTGCTATTCAGTGCAAGTTTCCTTCGGCTTTGCATACCGATCAGAAGTACTGCTCTTTTGAGGTAAGGGATAGTAAGGGATTTTAAGGGTTGTTATGTTTTTCAGTTTCGTAATTTTTCTGACTTTCAAAAATTCTGGAAAAATTTGAAATGATATTTTGATGAGTTTTCTTGATTGTGTCCAAAAATGGTGATTTTTGGATGTATAGATTGAGAGTTATGAATTTTATGAGAAAAGACTATTTTAAAAGTAACCGCTTATAACTCCTTGTGGTTAACTTCAAAATTGATGAAATTTTTATTGGGAGTACATGTATATGATAGGAGTATACTCTGTGAATTTCAGAATTTTTAGATAAAAGTACAATTTTTGATAAATGTCTAAAAATTCGGTTGTTTTGGCCATATGAAAAATAGTAAATGACTTTTAAAAATTCTGAGAAAAATATATGTTCACTATGGGACTATATTATGCTAAATCCCAGAAAAGAAATATTTTTGGAACTGATTTGGTATTTTTCATGAAAATAGTCTAGTTATGAGTAAATGAATTAAATATGTTATGTAAGAAAATTAAAAAATATGATTTTATGGCTTGAGAATCATATATGAGTTATATGCAGATTTTTGATGAGAATTTTGATTATTGGTGATGAAATCTTAAGAGTTGGCATTTTATGATGATTAAATGCATTAATTAGTAAAGTGTAAACAATTTAAATAAATTGTTTATAAGGTTAGGAAATATTATTCTTTCAATATCATTATACCGAAATATTGATATAGATTTTATTGTGAAATTTTTACCTTTTTCATGTCGGAGTTACTATTCATGAGTTACTATACACGAGTTACTATTCACGAGTTACTATTCATGAGTTACTATTCACGAGTTACTATTCACAGAAAAATTAGTTTTTTTTCTGACCAAATTATCGTTGATTTATGATTATTGCTCTTGAAAATAAATGCAGTTGTTGATAATATTATTTTTATTATCATATATAACATTTTTATAACCCTGATGTTGAATTTCTCTTTGACTTGAGTGTAAAGATGGGTAAATTTCTGGTATGATCATGACTATGGGTTCTCTTTGGCCAGTAGTGCAAAGTTGAATTGTTGACTGGTATGATCATGACCATTGAATTTATAAGTGAATATCTTTAGCTTAAGTGCAAAGGTGAATTGATCAACATGGTTATAATTATTGTTTATATAAATTCTAAAATGATTATATATTTCTTTGAGATATTAATATATTTGGCCTATGGTGCAAATATGAACTGTTGATGAATATATCTGGTCGTAGTGCAAATATGAACTGTTGAGGAATATCTTTGGCCTGTAGTGCAAAGATGAATTGTTGATGAATATCTTTGGCCCGTAGTGCAAAGATGACATGTTGTTGAATATCTTTGGCCAGTAGTGCAAAGATGAACAGATGCTGAGATGAACATGACCAACTGGTGATACAAATGAATATCTTTGGCCGTAGTGCAAAGATGAAGTTATTAGTATGATTATGAACAGGAAATGTGATTTGGTGTAACCATGATCTTTGATGTTTCAGGTAAAGATAGGTGATGAAAATTATCTTCGTCCTGGATGAGAAGAGGATTTTAAAACTACAGTTATGATTATGAGTTATTCATATGATTGTGGACCAGAATTGTTGATTGATGTTACAGGGATAAAACATTGTTGATGGATTTTTAACATGGAGAAGATAATAGACTTTATAGTCTATTTGACTCTTCTAATGGATTTCTCGTTCCGCTGCAACTATGGTTGAAATTTTTATCATTTACCATATGTTCTAAATCTCTGATTTATTATTGATGAAGGCTATTGATAATGTAATTATCTTTAGTCATGATATACTTTACTGAGCTAGTTGTGCTCACCCTTTTACTTCACAATTCCTTTTAGGTAATAAGAGTGTAGCTGGGTCGAGCGAGGGTAACGGAAAAATAGAACGGTGGTCTCTAGCTGTGGATGTTCTCCCAAAGCAGTATAGAAAAGTTCATTTAGTAGTTTTATTTGGTGAATCCAATAGGGTAAGGTGTACCCAACGTTGGAAGGGTGGTTTGCCACTATCATACAAGATGTCTAACGACATACAACCTCGTGTCATCATAAGACAGGGATGTGCTCATCCACTTGCTGAGTATCTTTACGAGCACTACCTATATAATCTTGGTGTTTGTTTGAAGTATAATTTTCAATTAGAGACAGTGGAGATAATGATAAGTCAAGAGAAGACTCACCACTGGGAAGAATATGATAGTAAATTTCTCATTTTTCTTTGGGGTCTATTGGGTCAACCAAAGATAATTCTGTGGCCATATGATATCTATCATAACCTAGACGCATGGTCTCCCATGTACGAAGGTTTCCTTGAGCACTTCCCAAAGATTCTAATTTCTAAAATAGTTTTTGACTATACCTTTATGTAAGGTGTCATTGTGAGGTGATGTCCACGGTTGGAACATGAGTCACATTTTGTATATATTTTTATTCAAACTCACAGCATATGTGTTGTTGTATTTTGCACGACAATTGTTGTAATAAAGTTACAGTTATTTTCTGTACCATGTATTTGGCGACTCAGAATAGGTTGGATGGAATGGACCTATTTTGGGGTCGTTACACTTTTAGTTGGTGAGAAATGTGCTAAAATTTTATTTCAAAAGTGGTGGGCGTGAATAGTAGCAAGTAAAGCCATCAGGTAGCAGGTTAGTCTGCTATGGCGTTCTACGTATTTTTCTATAAATAGGATGCTTAGTTAGAATTGAAAATCACACCAGAAACAAGTTTTCTCTCTTTCTCTCTCTCTATATTATCGAGCGTATTTTTGTGAGTATTTAGATACTTTGAGAGTTGCTATTCAGAATAAGTTTCTTTCAGCCTTATACCTGATATTTCAGCCGGAAGTACTATTCTTTTGAGGTAAGGGATGTTATTTTCTTTGTAAATGATATTATTTTCTTCAGTATTATTATGCCGAAATATTGATATGAATTTTATTGTGGAATTTCTACCTTTTTTATCGGGGTTACTATTCACGTTACGACACTATTCACAAATACGGCACTATTCACAGAAAAATAAAATTTTCTCTTCTTTGTCCAAGACGTCTATTATGGTTACTATTTTGATTGTATCCATGTTTTGATCTTTACTTTTGAATTCTGCTCCACAATTGATTATTATGGAGTATTTTTGAACTTAGATAAACTGTAGTACGAATCCCTAATATTTATCATTTTGTCTCACTGGATTCGTTTTCTTTAAGATATTTTTCATCATCCTCAGTCCTAAATGATGATATTACTGAATATCTTTGGCCTATAGTGCAAAGATGAATGATTAACTGATGAATATATTTGGCCCGTAGTGCAAAGATGAACAAGTGTTTAGATGAACATGACCAACTGGTGATACAAATGAATATCTTTGGCCTGTAGTGCAAAGATGAATATTTGATTCAAGATATATATTGATTGATGTTACAGGAATAAAATATTGATGATAGAATTTTAAATCTTAGAAGATAGTAGAATTCATTCTCTACTTAACTCTTCTAATGGATTGTTGTTTTCGCTGCAGTTGTTAATCTAAAACTTGTTGTCTATTAAATTTTATCAGATTTTTCCCTGTTGAAGACTAATGATAATTTGTTGAATATAATCTTAGTCATAATACTCTTTACTGGGCTAGTTGAGCTCACCATTTTCCTTTTTATTCCATTTTTCTCAGGAGGCGAGAATATTGTGGGAACTAGTCGGGGTGTGGAGTGATGTTTCCAGTCAGTTGTGTTAGCAATCTTCACTATTTTCTAAAATAGTGTTTCAATAATTATAATGAGGACTTATTTGAGTGTGGATATTGTCTAGAAGATAATATTTGTATTTAAACTCACAGTTTATGTGTTGTCGTATTTTGCACGATAATTGTTGTAATGATGTTATAGTTGTTTCTATACCATGTATTTGGCGACTCAAAATAGGTGATGTATACCTATTTTGGGGGCGTCACAGTTAGTATCAGAGCTTAGGGATATGGTCTCTGGTGGAGATTGGGGAATAGAACTAGGAGGGGAGAGACGAGTAAATCCTTCGCTAGTGTGTCCTACCTAAGCTTATTTGTTGGTCGGTCATAATATAGGGGTATTATGTGGTATGTAAATTTCTTTAATTAACCCTTATTTTATGGAAGTATTTGAGAATGGCAGCTGAGAATGTTAACAATGGAGTGAATGAGACCGTGGAGATACCTTTAATCACCAACCAGGGGAACGTGCAACAGGAAGGCAATATTCCTCCTGTAAACAACACTACCGAACAAATGATAAATGATGAAATGTTTAGAAACTTTTTGCAGTTCATGCAAAATCAGACGAGGGAGACTCGTGTACAAAATACTGGTGGAAATGATAACAACGCGTGGCTTCTCACAGCCAAGAAGTTCAAAGAGTTGGGACCACCAGAATTTATGGGAAAGCAGGATCCGATCAAGGCGAAAACGTGGGTCAAGCAAATTATCAAGATATTTGATGTCTTGGGATGCACGGAGGAACAGAAGGTTCCATTCACAACCTTTATGTTTCGTGGTGAGGCAAACTACTGGTGGGAGTCTGTGAAGCGTACCCAGCCAGCCGCACTCAATATGTCTTGGAAAACATTTCAGAAACTATTTAATGACAAGTACTTTCCTGAAAGTATTCGTCATATGAAGGAGGTAGAGTTTATTAGGCTAGAACAAAATAATATAACGGTGTCCCAGTACGAGGTGAAGTTCATGGAGTTATCCAGGTTTGCAACTCATTTGGTAGAGAATAAGGAACGTATGACGAGGATGTTTCTAAAAGGTCTGAAACCTGATATTCGACAATATCTTATCTCTCATAAATTTTCTCTATATTCAAATGTTGTAAATAGGGCTCAATTATTAAAGCGTGATAATAAGTATGTTCAATTGAGGGACCGCAACTAGGGTCATACCGGTAGCAGCAGTCATCGGAGCAATGACAACCAGCGGGGAGGAAAATATTCGGACAAAAGCGGTAACCACTCTGGTGGTAATCGTGGCCATGATAGTAGAAGAAGCGAGTCGGGGGGAGATTTCAAAAAGAGAAGATACAACAATGATAACTTGAAGACGTCAGCACCAGCATCAACTATTTCTAGGAGAGGAGAACGATCACCGGTAGTTTGTTACAAATGCGGGAAAGAGGAACATATCAGCCCAAATTGACCACAACAATCTAAGGTGTGTTATAACTGTGGAAAGGAAGGTCATATAGCTAGAGATTGTCTTGTAGCAAAACTAAGTCCAGCGGGAATGGTGACTCCGAAGGCTGTTTAGAACAAGTCAAAGTCAACGGTTCCTAGAAGAGCGTTTGTCCTAACTGGCCAAAACACAAGGAACCCGAACGAGGTGATCATGGGTAAGTTAATCATAAACTCTTGCGAAGTTTATACCTTATTAGATACCGGTTCTACCCATTCTTTTATCTCTCCTGCTTGTGCTCAACGTTTGCACTTGACTCCAGAGAAATTAGACTTTGACTTATCTGTTGAGACTCCGTTAGGAGAAACTTTCATTACATCTACTGTTTATAAATCTTCCTTGATCCAAGTTGGTACCATCATATTACCTGTTGATCTTATTTCTTTGAAAATACTTGCATTTGATGTGATTTTAGTGATTGATTGGTTAACTATTCAGCATGCCAAAATTGATTATTTTCGTATAGTTGTTAGTTTTCATATTCCTAACCAACCTGTTATGTGAATTCAAGCTACCAAACCACTAAAGTCAATCACTGTCATATCAAGCCATAAAGCTATTCGTTTATTGAAAAATGGATGTCAAGCTTTCTTAGCCCATGTCACGGACTTGAACAAAAACATGTCAGATTTGAATAATATTTCTATTGTTAGTGAATTTCCTGACGTATTTCCTGAAGAACTTCCTGGTCTACCCCCAAAACGTGAAGTTGAATTCTTTATTGACCTTGAACCCGGTACAAAATCCATTTCTAAAACCCCATATCGAATGGCTCCTATTGAACTTTAGGAGTTAAAGGCCCAACTACAAGAGTTGTTAGACATCGGCTTCATTCGTCCTAGTACATCTCCTTGGGGTGCTCCTGTTTTATTCGTAAAGAAGAAAGATGGGAGTATGCGACTTTATATTGACTACCGGGAATTGAACCATGTCACCATCAAGAATAGGTATCCACTACCTCTCATTGATGACCTGTTCGATTAGTTGCAAGGTGCACAATTCTTTTCAAAGATCGATCTTCGTTCTGGATATCATCAGCTGAAGATTAAAACTGAAGATATTCTGAATACTGCCTTCAGAACTCAGTACGGGCATTATGAGTTATACAGTAGGAATCCATTGGAGACGTTTAAAGTCAACAGTCATCAGCTGAAGCATTATTGAGGTGGCGACATCGACAATGATGTCATTGCAATCACACTTACCGACGTGCCATCAAAAGGGAGTAGTCAGGCTGAAAGACTTAAAATCAAGCGCTAATTGGGAGGCAACCCAATTTTTACTTTCACTTTCAATAGTTTTAAACATGTTAATTAATTTGTAGTTTAGAGTATAAGTTTAGTATTGAGTTAGTTTATTTTGATTTATTAAGTATTTAGTGAGTTATGAATTTTGGTGAATTCAACCTTCAATGTTCAATATTCATATTGTTATCTTAAACTTATAATTTTTTGGTGTTTCAGGTACTTAAAAAGCTCATGGACCAGTGTTGGATACAAAGAATTGGAAAAAATCAAGTTCAGCTGCAGTTTACAACCCCCCCCCCCCCCGCCGGGGCAGGGATCTTAACCCAGAAATAGTATACCCCCCCCCCTCGCCGGGGCGGGTAATTATCAAAGGGGTCATGAACCGAAAGTAGTAAACCCCTCCCTCCTCCCGGCGAGGTGGACATAAGCAGCTTATTACCCCCCGCCGGGGCGGGGGTACGGGAAAGTGAAGGTATTCAAAATCGGCAGTTACAACATTCATACCATCTTCTCCACTTCCAATTCCTTGAAGCATAACTGCAAACCACGACTCACATACCCCAATTAGCCCATTATCTCACATCATCCCCACTTACCCACTACTTTAACCCACTACATCTCTACACTATATCTCCACCTATAAATTAAACCCCTAACTACATTTCAACTTCATCTCCATTCATACAAGTTCAGTCATACAAGAGTTAGGGTTCCTATAGTGTTATTTTTGATAGCAAAAAGAGAGGGGAGATTCAACCAACTTGTCAATACACTGAGGGTAAGAGGTTAGTTCTTACAATTCCTCATCTCTTATCACCATACTTGAAGTGTTATTACAAATTTGGGGGGTATTGTGAGTCGTGCACACCACGTGTTCGACGAATTGCTTAAGTAAAGTTTGTGGAGATTGTGGCTAGAGTTCATCCATTCCAGTATCATGGCACCAAAACCAGCATTGAAAAGATAGCGAGGCGAGAGTTCCAGGTCCACACCACCGACTCGGGCATTTGACAGAAAAAGTTTGGAAGTACCAACGCCGCCGATCGCTATTACTATCTAGTGACTAAGGCACTAACCCAGAGCACGGCTTGGCACTGTTAGAGTTTATGCCCTAGAGGCCAATTATTTGATATAATTGCTTAACATTTGATATTATTGTTGATTGAATAAATAAATGATTTTATTATGGTTTTAATTACTGCGTAATATAATTGTTAACATAATAAAATTCCTTAAAATAGTGATACAAATTATATAGTTTCAAGTATGTGACTTGAACATGAGATTATATAATTACAATTAGTATCATTGTTCTTAAATGTCCCTAGTCGAGTATCATTGTTGATGGGACAACAATGATGCATTGAGACTAGTATGTGGATTGACTGATGACCAAATCTCATTGGTCATAAATATATGAGATATTAAGTCAATGCATAGGTACATGTTAGAGAACGATGTACTGGACTGACCCACCATGAGAATTCTATATGGAGCATTATGCGAAGTGTCATTAGCAATTCTCATAGTGACAATGATGTAATGGTCCTCCGACCTGAAACCATTATTTTACTACACGAGAATTTATGTACTTTGATATCATCAAATGTCACCTTTAATAGGGTGGACTATAAAGGTGATTATTGGGTTCATTATGAATCGTGTGAGTAATATGAGTGATCTAGATGGAATTTAACCATCCTATATTTTATAGGTGATATCCATAGGCCTCTTGATTGAGTAGGACTATAAAATGCATGGCCATGCTCAAATAGTGATTTGTTTCATATAGTCTACTCATTGATCAAAAAAACTCAGATTAAATTATGAAGAGTATGACACATTCCATGACTCGAGTTTAATCTAGGATATTAAGGTTAAAAGAATTAAATTACATTGAAACATTGATCACAAAAAGGTTGCATCGAATCATCGATCTTATTATTACTTGGGTAGCAGTGATGCATTACTAGATGCCGCTCACTGTTTATAATTTTATAATATGATTTTAAAATTATTGCCAACGTAATAATAACCTATAGGGTCACACACAAAGAACGTAATTAAAAGGAAATTAATTTAAATTGTAAATATTTAAAGATGTCAATATGATTGATAGAATTTTAAATTACGAATTTAAATTAATAGGATAATTTATATATAGGTATATTAATTAAGTAAGACTTAATTAAGATATATATAAATTCGGATTTTAATAATATTAGGTTTTGATTAATTCTTCCTAACTGCTATATATATGATATATATCAGTTACTTTAGGTTTTACGTCAAAACACAAAAAAAAACCCTAGCCGCTCTTAGAGAGAGACTAGAGAAAATAGTTCCGAAAATCCTCATCATTGGTGGCTAGTACCGCGATTCCTTCTTCTGCAGATCGTAGGACGATTCGCAGAGCGTTCGTGTGGATACCGTAGAGACGCAGTCGGTTTGTATTGCGTTGGAGATTCGAGGCGCAGTCGATTTCAGATTCTCGTTTTCATATTCGGTATAATCTCTAAACCTCTTAATTAATTGATTTTTCGCATGGATCCTGTTTTAGGGTTTCGAAAATTGCTTTAAAATTTTAATTTCCGCTGTGCGTTTCTGTGCCAAAACCCAATAGTGGTATCAGAGCTACTTGCGAAACGATTAATTCAGATTACGTGTTTTAATTGTATTCGATATATATGATATATGATGATGCATGTTTACCGATATGAAATTGAATATATGATATTCCGTTGTATGTGTATTCTGGTAATATATATGATGATACTGTTAATCGTATCTTTAATCGATGGAATAACAATATAACTGTTCTAATCAGATTAGAAACATGAAGAATCGTTTTAATATGATTAATCGAAACTGGAAATATATGATAAATTCTGGGTGTACTGCTATTCGTTTTAATATGATTAAATCGAAACTGGTATTATATGATTTGTTATTATGGGTGTTTTGGTGGATTAAAATGTATGATTCTGAAACTGATTCAGAGATTTTATGGGAAAATTCTGCAATACAGATTGTAGCGCACGATGGTCGTGTCCCTTATATGTTATATATTGTTTTCTTTAATTATATATAAATTGTTATGTGCTTATTGTGATATGCATGGTGCACAGTTATGGCCTTTTGACCCATAGGTTAGTGGTTTTTGGTTTTGAAATACGGCTTGCATGTCGTGCCTTTCTATAAATTCTGATGTAATATTCTCTTCTCATCTAAATCCCCTCGAATGTAACTCGAGGTTTCTTTATGTCATGTAATAATCTGTAATTGATGAAGATGTCAAGATGGAGAGGAGGCACATGCTTGAGGAAGTTCCAAGGAGGCTATTTATTTTAAGATCTTTTACCACCTTAGATTGACCTTCAATCTTTCATTAGCTTGAAAAGATTGACAGTGGATTGGGCCATAACTGTGACACATTTAATTTTGCACTTTATTTATACTTGTATGCGATATGATATGATAAATAATGTGCATGCTTAATAAGATTAAAATTGGTGAGATCTAAATTAATTAATAAAATCCCTCATTAAATTATTAAGTCTAAATCAGATGTCTTCCAATGAATAACACTCATCAAGACCTTGATCAATAGATGTAGGTTTGCCAAAGCAAAGTACCCTATTTATCTAGGTAAGATGCGATAGGATAATTGTGATATCCAAACTGTTAAAATCATTGGGGCCGACTTAACTAAGTTATCTCAATAGGATTGTGGACTTAGAGGCATAGAGTTTGGTAGGTACCATTAGATGGACTAAAAACAATTGTTGTTTACCAAACTATCCAGGAGTTATATATGATATAATTGACAAAGGGTTGTCTACCTAAATAATTATGTTTTAAGAGATTAGCCAAAGCTAACTTAAGTCATAATGAAATATGGATCTTGGCTCACTAGAAAGATTTAATAGAAAATGCTTTCCGAATTAATGGTGAGGGCTATTAATTTGAATAAAATAGTGAGAGGTATATTTTGAATGTACTATTATCAATTACATAATATCAACTCTGCAATTTGACTTATTATTTTGGCACTTATAAATTGTAGATATCAATGGCAAACAACAACAACAACACAAGTAGTCTTTCACTACGATCAGTCCTTGAGAAGGACAAGCTGAGTGGGATTAATTTCCTTGACTGGCACAGGAACTTGAGGATTGTCCTCAAACAAGAGCGTAAGCTATATGTCCTTGATGGGCCCATTCCTGCAGCGCCGGCTGTCACTGCACCACGTGCAGAGCATAATGCTTACAAGAAGCATCAAGATGATGCTCTGGACGTGAGTTGTCTCATGCTAGCAACCATGAACGCTGAGCTTCAGAAGCAACATGAGTTAATGGATGCTTATGAGATGATCGAGCATCTCAAGAAATTGTTCGAAGGGCATGCTCGACAGGAGAGATATGATACAAGCAAAGCGTTGTATCACTGCAAGATGGGTGAACGTTATCCAGTTGGTCCACATGTGCTGAAAATGATTGGGTATATTGAGTACCTTGATAGGTTGGGTTTTCCAATCACCCCGGAAGCCCAAACTGATCTTGTTTTACAATCTTTGAACAGCAGCTACTCTCAATTTGTTATGAACTATCTTATGAATGAAATTGAGAAACCCCTTACTGAGTTGTTGAGCATGTTAAGAACTGCAGAGAACAACATGAAAAAGGCAGGACCCGCTCCCATAATGATGGTGCAAAAAGGGAATGCTAAGGGAAATTGGAAAGGCAAAAAGAAGATAGGATCTAAGTCTGTTGCCAAACCCAATTCCAAAACCAAACAGGCTTTAAAACCTAAAGGTGGGGTGGCTAAAGAAGGTGAATGTCACTTCTGTGGAAAACCTGGACACTGGAAAAGGAACTGTCATGCTTATTTGGAAGAAGTGAAGAAAAGGAAAGGAAGTACGACTTCTGATTCAGGTATATATGTTATAGAAGTCAATTTGTCTACTTCTACATCATGGGTATTGGATACTGGATGTGGTTCTCACATTTGTGTTAATGTGCAGGGACTCCGAAGGAGTAGGACTTTGGCGAAAGGAGAGGTTGACCTACGAGTTGGGAATGGAGCAAAAGTTGCTGCACTGGCCGTAGAAACTTATCATTTATCTTTGCCCACTAGGCTAGTTTTAGAATTAGAAGATTGTTATTTTGTGCCTGCTATAAACAAAAACATTATTTCTGTTTCTTGTTTGGACAAGAAAGGTTTTTCATTTATAATTAAGAACAATGGTTGTTCGTATTACTTAAATGATATTTGCTATGGTGATGCACAATTGTTTAACGGTCTTTATATTCTTGATTTAGAAATGCCTATCTATAACATAAACACAAAACGATTTAAATCAAATGATTCAAATCCGACATATCTCTGGCACTGTCGTTTGGGCCATATAAATGAGAAACGGATATCAAAACTCCATAAAGATGGATTTTTGGATTCATTTGATTTTGAATCATATGAAAAATGCGAATCTTGTTTAATAGGCAAGATGACTAAAGCCCCTTTCACTGGACACAGTGAACGGGCTAGCGATATATTGGGACTTATACATAGTGATGTATGTGGACCGATGAGTTCGTTAGCAAGAGGTAGGTTTTATTACTTCATTACATTTACTGACGACTTCAGTAGATATGGATATGTGTATCTAATGAGACACAAATCCGAATCCTTTGAAAAGTTTAAGGAATTCAAGAATGAAGTTCAAAACCAATTTGGCAAAAGCATAAAAGCCCTTCGATCCGATCGAGGAGGTGAATACTTAAGCCAAGACTTTGATGACCTTCTAAAGGAGTGTGGTATTATATCACAGCTCACTCCACCTGGAACACCACAATGGAATGGTGTGTCTGAGAGGAGGAATCGAACCTTGTTGGACATGGTACGATCAATGATGAGTCATGCAGATCTTCCAATAAGCTTCTGGGGTCATGCCCTAGAGACAGCTGCATTCACACTTAACCGTGTTCCTACAAAGACGGTTCAGAAGACACCATATGAGATGTGGACTGGGAAACGTCCTAGTATGTCGTTCATGAAGATTTGGGGATGCGAGGCGTTTGTAAAACGTCTGGATTCTGATAAGCTCGGACCCAAATCTGACAAATGTAATTTTGTGGGATACCCAAAAGAAACAAAAGGGTATTATTTCTACAAACCTTCTGAGAATAAAGTGTTTGTTGCTCGAACTGGTATTTTTCTAGAAAGAGAATTTGTCTCTAAAGGAAACAGTGGGAGGAAAGTAGAACTCGAAGAAATTCGAGAACCACAAAATATCATTGAACCTGAGTTGGAACGTGAGCAGGAACCACAAGAAATTGTGGAAAGTGAACCTGCTCAAATTACACAAGGAATTCGTAGATCTGGTAGGACACACCAAGAGCCCGAGAGATATTATGGATATCTTGTGACTCAAAACGGTGATGTGATTCTCATAGATCAGGATGAGCCTACTTCCTACCAAGAAGCTATGAATGGACCAGATTCTGAGAGATGGCTTGAAGCCATGAGATCTGAAATGGATTCCATGTATACTAACCAAGTATGGACTTTGGTTGATCCACCCGAAGGGGTAAAACCAATCGGGTGCAAGTGGGTTTTCAAGAAGAAAACCGACATGGATGGTAATGTACAAACCTATAAAGGCCGACTGGTAGCAAAAGGCTTCAAACAAATTCAAGGTGTTGACTATGATGAAACATTTTCTCCAGTGGCAATGGTTAAATCCATCAGGATCTTACTTGCTATTGCAGCTTTTTATGATTACGAAATCTGGCAGATGGATGTCAAAACTGCTTTCCTTAACGGAAATCTACTTGAGGATGTGTATATGACACAACCTGAGGGTTTTGTCATTCCAAAGGATGCTGGAAAGGTATGTAAGCTGCAGCGATCCATTTATGGATTGAAGCAAGCCTCTCGGAGTTGGAATCTTCGATTTGATGAAGCAGTCAAAGAATTTGGCTTTATTAAAAATGAAGATGAACCTTGTGTATATAAGAAGGTTAGTGGGAGTCACATTGTATTCCTAGTATTATATGTTGATGACATATTAATTATTGGGAATAACATTCCTTCCTTACAGGCTGTAAAAATATGGTTAGGAAAATGTTTCTCCATGAAAGATTTGGGCGATGCTGCCTATATTTTAGGTATCAAGATCTATAGAGATAGATCGAGAAAAATGCTCGGCCTAAGTCAAAGTACATATATTGATAAAGTGTTGAAATGGTTCAGCATGCAAGAGGCGAAAAGAGGAAATTTACCCGTGACTCATGGTATAAAGATCTCTAAGGCCCAATGTCCTAAATCCCAAGATGATGAGGAGCGTATGAGAAAGATCCCTTATGCTTCGGCAATTGGATCTATCATGTATGCAATGATATGTACTCGTCCGGATGTCTCGTATGCTTTGAGCATGACGAGCAGATACCAGTCGAATCCAGGTGAAGGTCACTGGACAGCAGTCAAGAATATCCTCAAGTACCTGAAAAGGACTAAGGATTCATTCTTGGTATATGGATGTGAAGACGAACTGGCAGTAAAGGGTTACACAGATGCTAGTTTCCAAACTGACAATGATGACTATAAGTCTCAGTTAGGTTTTGTGTTTTGCCTTAATGGTGGTGCTGTTAGCTGGAAAAGTTCGAAGCAAGAGACAGTCGCTGATTCTACAACAGAGGCTGGGTATATTGCTGCTTCTAGTGCAGCCAAGGAGGCTGTATGGATTAAAAAGTTCATCACTGAACTTGGTGTTGTTCCAACCATTGTTGATCTGGTTGCTCTATACTGTGATAATAATGGAGCCATTGCACAGGCTAAGGAACCCAGATCTCACCAACGATCCAAGCATATACTTTGGCGGTACCATCTCATCCGTGAAATCATTGACAGAGGAGATGTACATATAGGAAGAGTGCTAACAGATGATAATGTTGCAGATCCACTGACCAAGGCTTTGTCGCAGCAGAAGCACGACGGTCACATTAGTTCCATGGGTATTAGATACATGAGTGATTGGCTCTAGTGCAAGTGGGAGACTGTTAGAGTTTATGCCCTAGAGGCCAATTATTTGATATAATTGCTTAACATTTGATATTATTGTTAATTGAATAAATAAATGATTTTATTATGGTTTTAATTACTGCGTAATATAATTGTTAACATAATAAAATTCCTTAGAATAGTGATACAAATTATATAGTTTCAAGTATGTGATTTGAACATGAGATTATATAATTACAATTAGTATCATTGTTCTTAAATGTCCCTAGTCGAGTATCATTGTTGATGGGACAACAATGATGCATTGAGACTAGTATGTGGATTGACTGATGACCAAATCTCATTGGTCATAAATATATGAGATATTAAGTCAATGCATAGGTACATGTTAGAGAACGATGTACTGGACAAACCCACCATGAGAATTCTATATGGAGCATTATGCGAAGTGTCATTAGCAATTCTCATAGTGACAATGATGTAATGGTCCTCCGACCTGAAACCACTATTTTACTACACGAGAATTTATGTACTTTGATATCATCAAATGTCACCTTTAATAGGGTGGACTATAAAGGTGATTATTGGGTTCATTATGAATCGTGTGAGTAATATGAGTGATCTAAATGGAATTTAACCATCCTATATTTTATAGGTGATATCCATAGGCCTCTTGATTGAGTAGGACTATGAAATGCATGACCATGCTCAAATAGTGATTTGTTTCATATAGTCTACTCATTGATCAAGAAAACTCAGATTAAATTATGAAGAGTATGACACATTCCATGACTCGAGTTTAATCTAGGATATTAAGGTTAAAAGGATTAAATTACATTGAAACATTGATCACGAAAAGGTTGCATCGAATCATCGATCTTATTATTACTTGGGTAGCAGTGATGCATTACTAGATGCCGCTCACTGTTTATAATTTTATAATATGATTTTAAAATTATTGCCAACGTAATAATAACCTATAGGGTCACACACAAAGAACGTAATTAAAAGGAAATTAATTTAAATTGTAAATATTTAAAGATGTCAATATGATTGATAGAATTTTAAATTACGAATTTAAATTAATAGGATAATTTATATATAGGTATATTAATTAAGTAAGACTTAATTAAGATATATATAAATTCAGATTTTAATAATATTAGGTTTTGATTAATTCCTCTTAACTGCTATATATATGATATATATCAGTTACTTTAGGTTTTACGTCAAAACACAAAAAAAACCCTAGCCGCTCTTAGAGAGAGACTAGAGAAAACAGTTCCAAAAATCCTCATCCTTGGTGGCTAGTGTCGCGATTCCTTCTTCTGCAGATCGTAGGACGATTCGCGGAGCGTTCGTGTGGATACCGTAGAGACGCAGTCGGTTTGTATTGAGTTGGAGATTCGAGGCGCAGTCGATTTCAGATTCTCGTTTTCATATTCGGTATAATCTCTAAACCTCTTAATTAATTGATTTTTCGCATGGATCCTGTTTTAGGGTTTCAGAAATTACTTTAAAATTTTAATTTCCGCTGTGCGTTTCTGTGCCGAAACCCAACAGGCACCCGACAACGTGGATGGCAAAATGAAATGATAAATATATAAAAAAGGATGGGATAGGTTCACTGACAAGCCAGAGCCAGCGATTGTTAATGTGGTGAAGGAATTCTATGCCAATGTGGAGGATAAGGCCCTATTCATAGCATTCGTGAGGGGCAAGCAAGTACCTTTTAGTGCTGATGCTATTAATGAGTACTACCAACTGCGAGTTCCTGTGGAATGCCAGTATGCCTATTTGTGTGACCACGAGCCCGACTACAAGGGGATTTTAACTGAAATAACAAAGTCGGGCACCACATGGGTCAAGGGCCGAAAAGGGGGCACCATCTTCCATAGCAAGGACATAAGCCGCTATGGCAAAATATGGTACGCGTTCATGTGCGCAAAGCTATTCCCATCCACACATACGACAGAGGTGACAAAGGAGAAGATACTTCTTTTGTATGCAATCGTACAAGACTTTCTCATCGACGTGGGTGCCATCATCAGTTTTTCTATATGAAGATGCTTACGAGGGCCATTTTTCGATGGCCTGCCACACCCATCCCTCATATGTGGGCTGTGCAGGTAGGCTGGACTGCGGTGGTCCGGTGATGAGACTACACAGATGCTGCTTCAGACTTTGGACACAAGGATGATCACACGATATACAGTGTGCCACGGGGCGAGTCTAAAAACTTGTTGGTCGAAAAACTGGTCACTAAACACGCGCAAGTATACGCAGTCTAAAAAGTAATACAGTGATAAGGAAAGTGTCGAACCCACGAGGAACTATCACTAATATTTACCAAATACCGACTTTGTATCGCTAAAGTATTATTCGAACAGCAAACTAATATGAGTGTGGTAAATCTAGTTATAACTAATTAGCAAAGCAAGTAAATGGATAACGAATGGAATCGAAGGCACTACAAGCTAAGGTCACAACTTCACCCCACACATGCATTCTGTCGAACACATGGCGTGCTATGCTTCATCAAACTTCCTGTCCTTCTCTCTTTGGTCTTAATGGTCACGATAGTTTATCGACTGAGAACACACAGGTGCTCATACACCTCTGTCGAGGTATACACAAATATATCCTCTCCAGATCCACCCGATAGGGAATAGAACAGAAAAGATTGTCCAAGCTAGGTGATAATCCTACATATGTCTATGCGAATTAACCTGACAAGGACTTAAGCATAAGTTCTCTATTAGGTAGCACGTGGCGCATATATATATATTCTACGCACAACTCATGCAATCGAAACCCATAATCACATGCCAATATATTACGGTGTAAATCTACAATCCTTCTTTCAATATCATGTAAATTACCAAAATCATCACTAATGTCTTAGCGAGAATCATTATGCATGAATATATTAAACCAAACCATATGGTGTCAACCAAAGAGATAAGACAGTCAATATAAATAACAAAGGGTTCCATTATAACCTTAGAGCCAATACTTAGTTCATAGCTACTGAACAAAATATAAGTAGCAATAAAGACAACATTTATGGATTACAAAATTAGAGGAAATAAATGGATAAGAATAAACTATGTCGAGGCTCTTTAGTCTCCAAGCATTTCGCTCCTTTCGAGCTCTCTAATCCGTGTAGCTTACTGCTCTTGTTGCTCCAAGAAATCCAGACTTCTCCCTAAACTACCTAATCTATATTTACAGACATTATCTAAGAGATAGAGAAAGAAATTACAGAAGAAAAGAGAGAACTATTATATCCTAAGCTAATATATCTGAGTATATGATATATGATATATGATATGTATTACAGAGGCTTGTCTCCCTTCTTATATCAGCTCCCCCCTTTTCTAGGTCAAACCAAGCCCTTCTATGCCTGGGCACCAGAGGTCACGTTGCGGTGCAGGCAATAAAGCCTATGGTAGCGTTGCGGCGCCACATCAGCATTAAAAAGACCGGAGGTCGCGCTACAGCGCAAGTCCAAGAAGGAACTGTGGCGCTGCAGCGCCATGATGACATCAGCATGGACCAGGGGTGGCACTACGGCGTGAGCTTAAAGCCGGGCTTTGGCGTCGCAGCGCAAGTGTGTGAAAATTGACCATTTTGTCCCTTGAAGGCTAGAAAAGTCCTGTAAAGCCCTGAAATACGTCGGTTAAGCAAAATAATACCAAAATAATATAAAACTTATATAAACTATGAAGATCAAGCAACTAATTAAGCCATAAAGTATCCGATTCACGTGTATAAATCCCACTCATCAGTCGCATCCAAGAGGAGTCGGGCTCATATTTGCACCAGCCTTTGAGGAGGAGGCTGATGTTGAAGACACCTCTGATGACGACGAATTCCAAGCAGACGAGATGATGGGAGAGCAGGAAACTGTGGAGATGCCGCAGTCCGGTAGAGATATGTTTAGCCCTCAATTTCAGAGCCTACAGAGATAAGTGGATGTGTACAACAAAGATGCCAGCAGACAAATGAGGAGACTCGCGGCTAGACAGGACCACATGTTCGAGGCCATAAACATGTCCTTCGCCTCCTTGAACGCGACATTTCAAAGTTTTAATCCAAATGCACAGTTTCCATACCAGCAGCCTGCCCCAATGCCAAGGTTTCCACCTTCCAATTCAGACAATGAAGAGCAACAGTGTCGTATGTATGAATAGTACTCCGGTATGAAAAGCTTAAAATTTAACAAGAAAGTACAGAAAAATGTTTCCGTGAAACGATACTAGATGAAACGCAAAATTCAAGGATATTCTACTAATTTCAAGGAGTATAGAAGCAATACTTATCAAAATAAGTGTAGATTTAAGAATATGAAACGAAATAATATTACTTACATACTATAGAGTATGGAAGTAAATAATATTTCTTACGAATATTGAAAGAAAATAATAACCCTTACGAATATTGAACGAAAATAATATTTCTTACGAATATTGAACGAAAATAATATCCCTTACTAACATTGAACGAAGATAATATTCCTTACAAATATTAAACGAAAATAATATTCCATACGAATACAAAAAATAATCTCTTACGAATATGAAATAAATAATTCCCCTTACCTTAAAAGAAGAGTACTTCTGACTAGTATAGCGGAGATATTTTTGAAGAAAACTTGCACTATTTGCTACACTCAAAGTTTTCTTAAACTCGAAAGAAATACGCTCAATATTATAGAAGAAGAATTCTCTGATTCTGGTGTGATTTTCATTTCTAAACTAAGCATCCTATTTATAGGAAAATGGCAAGATACTATTTAAGAAAATAATCACGGACTGCACAAGAAAATATTCACGGACGCAGTCACGGGAAATTCGACGAATTTTCTGATTTCACTATGTAGCACTATGCAGTACTATGCAACACTATACAGAACTATACAACACTATGCAATACTATGCATTATTATACAACACTATGCAATACTATGCAATATAAAACAATAATTGAGATAACTTTCTACCTACGATTTTGAAAAATGAGTAAGTGGGAGTTCATGTAATATGCCAAATTTATAATAAATACTTCATGACAACCCCTTTTATTTATCACAAATCACTTGACTAAACACATTTTTAATCTTTTAACAATTATTCATCATTAATATTATAACTCACAATATTAACAACCAGATCATTCCCAGGAAAGAGGGGGCTTTCCGATAAGGACTTCTCCTTATTGATGCGCAATTAAATAACCTAACAACTTTTCTTGACAGAACTTTCTAGAAATTGTCAATAATAAAAATAATAATATGAATAACGGTGTCATCTTAATTATTGATTTAATAATATAAAATATTGTACAGATGATACTGTGATAATAATTGAATCAATAATATGAGATACTTTGCAATAATTACTGTGGTAATAATTGAATAAAACTGAGTGACTTCTTACTTAAGTATCAATAATCAGAGATACTGTACAATATCGTGTGCTACTGTGCAACCACGCGTATTACTGTACTTTTATCAACGGGTATTTCAACAGTTAACGGTAAAAAGTCTTGCCGTTATTTTTATAAAAAGGTTATTTATGTCGCTTTCTAAATCCTACAGTAATTATGTTGTAGAGTCCCCAAATAATTGTGTCGTTATACGGATATTCCCTGATAAAATAAATATTCTCCGACCAAACGAATATTTTATTAAAACTTGTTTACTTTGCAAAATTTATAAATATTACCCATAACTATAACATTATATCAAATCCACACCTTATTATTCAAAATAATATTTAGAGAAAATTAAATCTTTATTCATAAAAAGTTGGGCTCTTATAATATCTCTTTATTTCATTATATTATATATAATTATAGAGTTACTACCACTTTTTGAAATTGTAGTGCTTGTTTATTTTAAATATATCTCCATATTTCATTATATTATATATAATTATAGAGTTACTACCGCTTTTTGAACTCGCAGTGCTTGTTTATTTTAATTATATCTCTATATTTCATTATATTATATATAATTATAGAGTTACTCAAACATATATATTTTTTAGTTTTGCAAATCAAATGTTAATTTATAAATATTTTTATATATAGTTGATATATATATTAAAACTATAATAATGTTAAAATTATAACAATGTTATCTTAATTTTAATTAAACATATATTCTTGTAGTGTTAATATATTTTTTGAGCTATTTTAATGAATATTATTATAATATGAGTTGTAAAAATATTAAATTAATTTAATAAAAAAATAAGTCAAAAACACTATTAAATTTGGATTGGTGCAAGTTGGTGCGGTGCGATTCAAAATATAAATCGAGCAATGTGATTTAAGTATAGAGGTGTCGGTGTGGTGCGGTTCCAGTTCAAGATCTTTTAAGATCGATGCGGTTTCAAAAAACTAAAAAAGGGGAACCGCACCATGATATGATCCCTAATATTCCTATGTCAAGATAAAATAAAAACGAAAACACATTGTACAAATTTCATGTGAGTAAGGTCATCCATGGATGTTAATTGGACCCCAAAAACCAACAAAGGAGATATCAACATCTCATGGCACATGAATAATTAATATTACAATTAGGACATATACATTTGATTATTAGGCCAGTTCAAAGAAGTGCCAAAACAACAACAGTATCAGCAGGAGAAGCAATGAATTCCTATTACTACTTTTTTTTAGCAACCAACAAAAAGAAAATGGTTTACCCTACTAAAATAGGCATTAATTCTCCCTATCCCTCTGTGCTGCTAATTTCTGCATCACTTAATTTGGTCCTTGCTTTGACAATAGGAATAGGTCCCAGAAACAAAATAAATTCTACAATGTTCTAGGTACGGCACGAGTTGGGAATTTGGTATGAACCCTAGTGACAGCTATGGCCTATGTGTGTACACACCATCGACTAATATAAGGTATTGAATTGACCAACATTTTTATTTTATTTTTTATAATGTGGAGTATCTGACCCGCAGGCCGACTAATCTCCCCAACCTAGACCAGTGCGGCTTTGGTAACCTGCTTACACAAGGCAGTTTATGGTCTTCACACACTACAAGAAAAAGTCTTAATTTCGACGGAATTAGGTTCGACGGACTGTATTCAGTCGGACATAAGTTATTTTCGACCAAATAATCTGTCAAACATAATTCCGTCAGAAATAGTTTATTTTCTAGGGAAATCCGTCGGAATTATAAGGCCTCATCTGGCGCCAAGTTTCCCGCCAGCGTGAAACTTAAGTTCGATAAAACTATGGTTATTTCTAAGGGACTTTTCGTCAAGGATAACTTATTTCCTAGGGACTTATTTCCGACGGACATTCCGTCAGAATCTTATAAAACCTAATCAGATTCATCTTATTCAGGTGCCTCTCATCTCTCACTCTCGTCTTCACTCTCAGCTCCTCTCTCACTCTCATCTCACTCTCAGCTCACTCTTAGCTCCTCTCTCACTCTCATCTCCGGCGTCCACCTGCCACCCACCACCACCTCCAATCGCCGACTAACCACCACCTCCAACCGCCAACCACTACCACCATCTAAGTTCTCTGTCTTCCTCTAGCTGCCACCGAACACCATCTCCAGCTGCCACCCACCACCACCTCTAGCTAGGGGTGTTTAAAAATGGTAAATTCAGTTTTTAGGGAAATCGAACCAGTTCGAAACGGTCGGTTCGGCACAAAGCGTAAACGGTTCGGTACCGGTACACAGAACCGGTACATACTGAGTTTTCGGTACCGACTTCGGTAGGTTGTTTGGTTTGGTCGGTATATACCGAACCGAACCAGTTTACCGATTTATTAAATAATATTAAAAAAATAAAAATATCTCAGTGTTTCAAATTAGACTTCAGTCTTCAAACTTCTTTATTCCCAAACACGCCAAAGCTCAATCCCATCTCGAACAGTCGAACCCATCCTCTCCTCAGAGTCTCGAACAGTAAAATCCACTACCCAGTCCATCCATCTCGAAGTCTCGAACATTTGTCTCTCCACGTCGACAATCCATCCATCCATTCTTCTCCCACCGGCCAACCTCCGACTCGTCAGTCGCCGCATCGCAGTCGCCTCTCCAAGACTCTAACTCAAGATTCCAGAATCAAAATTTTGGTTAGGTAATTTTGAGTTTATTTTGAGATTTAGTTAATTGATTTCTCGCTATTTATGTCAATTTGTCTATATATGGCATATGGGTGTTACACTGTTACTTGTTACCTTGTTCATGCATGTCTTCACTAATTTTTTAAATAATAGTGATTGCATAGAGTGTGTATCTATAAATTTTCTTGTGGGTATGTTGTATCCGATTATATATGAATTATGGGTTAGTTGAGGTTCTTTGGGTAATTTGTTTTGTTTCTTCGTACGGGAATTTTTTATTTATCTTATTTCTTGAATTCCAAAAGTTAATTGAAGGTTGGGTGTTACACTGTCATAGTGTCATTTGTAGCTTGGGTTCTAAAGTTTGAATGCAATCGGTCGATACTACAGAAAGTTATTTGCAAGTACAGTTGCAAAAACTTGTAGCAAATATAGTCATTTAATAATTTTGCTATTTCAAAGATTTGTCTCTAAAATGATTAGCTTGCTTGAATCTTGTTAATGACTACACTGCCTATTGAGTGATTATATATTTATATTGCTTGAAGATGGATCAGTAGTTTAAAATAAACTTGTGTTCTCATCATAATTCAGTGTTTTGATTCATTTAGTGTCTAAAATAATTTGTTTGTGTTTTTATGTACAGTTTGATAGAAAATATGGATAATGATGTACCAATATCATCCAATGCAAATCTAAGCCAAGTCCCAAATAATGGAGGAGACAATGAAGTAGGCGAGAGATGCAAAATGCAAAATCCAAATGAAGTTGAAGAGATCGAGCAAATAATCGGTAAGACTCGTGCTATTATATGGGAACATTATATAAGATTTAAGCAAAACGATGAAATAAAGGCAAAGTGCAAGTATTGTGGTCAAGGCCAACTCGGAAAAGAATGGGATAAGTGGTTTAAGGAATCATAATGCAAGATGTAAATTGTACCCTCCTAATATTCAATTAAAGGAAAGAAAACAAGCACTATTAAATTTTCCACCATCAAATATTAGTGAAGGAGGTCAAGAGTTGGAAAGGGAATCATCCAATAGTGTTTGTTTATGGAAATTTGATCAAGAGTTAATTAGGAGGGCAATTTCTTTTATGATGATTGTAGATGAACTTCCTTGTAGCCATGTGGAGAATGTGGGCTTTAAATACTTGATGTCGGTTGCATGTCCAAAATTGAATGTGTCTTCACGTGCCACCATAACTAGAGATTATTTGAAGCGTTTTTAGAGGAAAAATTGAAATTGAAAGCTTACTTCAAAAATACATCACAAAGGATTTGTCTTACTACCGATACATGGACTTCCATACAACGAATTAATTACATGGTGTTGACTGCTCATTATGTTGATGATAAATGGAATTTACAAAAAAAAATTATCAACTTTGTCCCAATTACTAGTCTTAAAGGGGAAGACATAGGTATGTCGATTGAAAATTGTTTGAGGGTGTGGGGCATTGATAAAATTTTTACAATCACAGTTGATAATGCTAGTTCCAATGATGTTGCAATTTCTTATTTGAAAAATCAATTTGTTTGGGGTCATAGCATTTGTGATAGTAAATTTCTTCATGTGAGGTGTGTTGCTCATATTGTTAATTTGGTTGTATGTGATGGGTTGAAAGATGTGAGTTCTTCAATATCTCGTGTTCGATCTTTGGTTAGGTGGGTGCGACAATCTCCTTCTAGGATTAAAAAATTCAAAGAATGTGTTGAAATTGAGAAAATTGAAAAAAGAACTTCGTTGATCCTAGATGTGTCCACTAGATGGAACTCCACTTATTCTATGTTGAATGTGGCCATAGACTTCGAACGTGCTTTTAATAGGCTTGCAAGCAAAGACCCTTTATTCAATTTGGAAATGGAATCGGGTGATGGGTGGCCTAGCGCAAAAGATTAGGGAGTTATGAGACAATTGGTGGTATTCTTAAAGTATTTCTTCGACATTACGGTGAAGGTTTCAGGTACATCTTGTGTGACATCGAATACTTTTTTTCATGAATTTCTTGATCTTGATGATGGTTTGAATGAATTGTTATATGGGAGTGACATTGACATGAGACAAATGGCGTTGAGGATGAGACCAAAATTAGAGAAATATTGGGGGAATGTTGAGAAGATGAATAAATTGTTGTACATTGCGATTGTGTTAGATCCTAGACATAAATTTGCTTTTGTGGAATTTAGTTTTAATTCAATGTATGGGAGTGGGACTAAAATTGCAAATAAAATGATAAAATCTGTGTGTGATGCCATTGAGAAATTGTTTAGATTTTATAGTCTCAAATATGCTTCCCAAAGTGCACAATCATCCCAAAGTGTGCAATCTAACGTGTCTAGTAATGGTTTTGATGGGCATGGTCGAGAATGGGCAAGGAGGATGAGAATGGAAAATTTTATAGAACACATTACGGATGTTCAAGGAGGGGATAATGTCGAATTAGATAACTATTTAAGTGAGCATGTTGATCAAACAACTTCAAAATATAATGTTTTGAGTTGGTGGAAAAATAATTCTCCTAGATTTCCCATTCTCTCTCAAATGGCTAGGGATGTATTGGAAGTTCCTATGTCAACAGTTGCTTCTGAGTCGACATTTAGCACCGGTGGTCGTATACTTGATCCATTTAGGAGTTCGTTAACTCCTAGAATGGTACAAGCTCTTATTTGTGCTCAAGATTGACTTCGTTCAAGCAAACAACCAATGTCCGTAGAGGAGAACTTAGATTCACTTGAAACAATTGAGAAAGGTAATCCTTAATTTTAAATTATATAGCTTTCATCTATAATGTTAATATATTAATGACTTTCTTTAACTAATTTTATTTTATTTTGATCTTCTTAGAATTTGCGGAAGTTTTAGATATGGATGGCGGAATTTAATGGAGATATGACAGTTGGCACGGGTAAGGATATTTTATTTATAAATGTTTGTTTTCAGGTTTAGATGCATGGTTTCAAGATGCATGGTTTCACAGGGAATATGATTTTACTAATTTAATTGCTTATTGGATGCAATCAATATGTTTTGAATAAATCCATCTCTTGAACTTGTGTTTGGATTCTATTTAGATATATAATTGTTGAAGTTTTTACGTTTTGATGTCCACTGTATTGGTCAAATGTTAGGTTACATGGCTATCTCAGAATTGGAAATTAATATTACCATGCTACATCAGCTGACTTGTCTTTCTTCCTTCTAGGGATGAGACGTATTCTCTGAGCTAGTTAAATTGTGTGCCCCTTGCTCACTTGGCTTTTTCTTCCTTTCTAGGGACATGTTGTATGGGCTAGTTTAATTGAATAATTTAGTTACTTCATCATTGGTGAAATATGTGTGTTCACTTCTCCTTTGCCTCTTATATGAGTATGATCAATCACATAGTTTACATTTATAGGGTGCAGAACATTTTACATATTATGTAATTTTGTACCTATATATCACTTTGTTGTATTTTATATTCCATTCTCTCTTCTATGGAAAATAATTTGGTGATAAATGTATGCTCCTGAAGTTTGTTTCAAAATTTCTATAGGACTTGAGTCATTATTTTGGAAGACTTACTTTATGTTTCTTGATTTCATCAATTCAATCGATGCCAGCTTCTACTACTATTTAACTATTTATTTATAAATTGGCAAATACTTACCTGGTAAGGTCATGTATGTTTGTTTGCAAAGATAACATTTGGGATTTATGCTTTGCAGTAATGGTGGATCATGCTTCCCTTGACATCTGAATGGTGGGCCTGAGATTGTTTGTTGCTGACACAATGACACTGGCACACTGCTGTTGAGTGCTGGCTGTTTTATTACTACTACAATATTGATGTTTTATTGGTTTGGTTTAATGTTTTGTCCTATTTTGGAGAAGTATAGTTTTGTATAATATTGATGTTATGTCCTATTTTGGAGAAGCTATTTTATCATCTAGCTGTATGCCTGTATAATAGGCTGTATTGATGTTATGTCTTATTTTGGAGAAGTTATTTTATCATTTAGTGTATAATGTATTGATGTATGTATTGATGTATGTATGTATGTATGTATGTATATATGTATGTATGTATACTGGTCAGTGGTCACTGCCTTGGAAATGTTTATTTTTGTTTGCTTAATTGTGTGATGAGATTTGTGGATGTCATGAATGGGTCCATTATTCACTGCCCAGGTACATGAATAGGTACATACATGAATTGAGGGTGTTTTGTGTACATGAATCATGAATGGGTCAATTGAGTTTGAGGGTGTTTATACATGAACAGCAGAACTGGTACATGATGAATGGGTTAATTTATGTCTTACACATAACCAGTACAAAACATGTATAAGTCGGTACCGAACCGGTACTGAACCGGGTAACCGGTTCGGGATACCAGTTTAATCGGTACCAGTATCGGTATATGAAATTAGCTACTTTCGGTATTCGGTACGGTACGATTCGGGTCGGTCCGGTCCGGTTTTTTACCGATGAACACCCTTACCTCCAGTTGCCGACCACCACCACCACCACACGCCGGCCAGCACTGTCGAGGTCTTCTTCCTCTATTTTCGACAGTTTATTAGCTCCAAAAGAAGGTATGAGTTCAAATATTGTTTCAATTTGATGATGATGTACACAATCAGTATAATGATTAATTTTTATATTGTATGTATATATTGATTTGAGGCTAAAAATTGGTAGAGTTTTTGATTTGGTATTGGTTTAGTTTGTTATTGTCAATTAGAATTGAAAATTGGTAATGTTTAAATTTGTTAGTTGGTTACTGTGTGTGCATCAATTTGTTATTGTCAATCGGATTTGAGGCTAAAAATTGGTAGGGCTAAAAATTGGTTATATATTTGACTGAAAATTGGATTTGAGGCTGAAATTTGGGGCTAAAAATTGGTATATATTCGGAAAGTGTAATTCATTTTGATTGAGAATTGATAATTCTGCAGTATATATTGTTTGCATTGTTTATGTATTTTAATTAGTTTCTAATATTGAATTTAACTGATTTTAGGATTGTTTTTAATTTTGATATATTTGCTATTTCTGACGAAATTTCTGTCAGAATTATTCATTTGCAAGATTTGTGGGTCCTGTATGTATTGTATTAGTAATTAGTTTCCCAATATGAAAATATAAACTAAGTAACATTTACTTAGTTTCTTACTACTAAAATAAAATAAAATAAATTTAATTTAATTTAGTTTATTAAATAAAATAAATTTTAAAAATGAGATAATATAATATAATACAAAATAAAATAAAATAAAATAAATTAATAACTTAAATTAAATTGAAAAAAATATTGGTATCTTTGGTTGTCTACCGGTAGTGCCACTTACAGTACCAGTGGATGTCGCTTCTGGACAGTAAGTGTTAATATATTGGTAATATTTCTGTCAGTTATTGCAAAACACAATTCACATAACACATATTATTATATTTTTTCTGTAGTATACTAGACCTGGTGGCTAAGCACACCCTACACGCGATCTGTTTGACGCATCTTCCGATAGGGTGCATACGGTTCAACTAGTATGCGCAGTACGATGCCACTTTTATGCAAACCGTCTTGCGGGAGTTTCACGTAAGTTAAGCATATTATATTAATTACTACATAGTTGTATTAGGATGACGAAATCAATTGTTCCTAATTTTTAAACTTTTGTTATAGGTTTATTATAGATTTGACCCGAGCATCTCTCAATCAGCTGGCGACGATGTGATTGTTTCATATGTCGCTGCGAATTACTCTGGCTGGCTGTATGAGATGCGACAGAGGGCAGCCCGGGCAGTTGAGGACCAGCCCGGGACCACCATCAGAGATCACCAGCCCTGCATAGTCTCCGATTTAGCCTGGGAGGCTATATGTGCGCACTAGGATGATGATGACTTCAAGAAAAAGTCTGAGCAGACGAAGAAGAATCGTGGTCAGCTCCGGATAGTACACACCACTGGTTCTCAGTCGTTCGAGGAGGCGAAGACGGTAAGTGCGTTCTATTTAGTTATTTAGTTATCAAGTTCTCACACAAATACTTAATACCTGTTTTATGAATATTTTTATTAGGCCTTGAGGAGGACCTTGGGCCGAGATCCTACCATTTTAGAGTTTTGGGATCGGGCCCACACGCCTAAGGCTGAGCGTGCTTTGTCTCAAGCAGCTTTAGCTATACGAGTAAAACTCATCTTACTATTTAGCTTTAGTAATATTCAATCGTAAATAAAATGATATAATTAACATACGTATAAAAAATAAATTACAGGACCGATTTCAGAGCCTTCGGGACGGGCGTATAGCTGAGCTGGAAGCTATTAAGAGGGGTTCTGAGCTGTTAGATTCCGCCACCCCTCTTCCCGATATTGTATTAGATCGGGATGAAGAGCTGAGACTATGGGTCGCGTCTCAGGATCCCCCTCCTAGCAGTACCGACAGATATCGAGTGTTGGGTCTACCGAGGATACCCGCATATACACTTCCTAGAGGTAATATTTTTATGTTTCACGAAATTATCTGAATTTATCACATTATATAAATTATTATTAGTAATTGAATTTGTATCTTTTTATAGGCTCCAGTCAGCCCCAGCGTCCAAGAGCACATGTCGGACCATCTCATACGGGCGCTGGCTTGGATGACGAGATCTTCCAGCGACTGATAGGGACTGTGTTGGATAGGTTTCGTACCGATCCGGTCTTTCGGCGTCAGCAGTTGCCTACCAGTTCTCGTCTTCACCAGATTGCTCATGATATTATAGCAGGGGCCTCCGCAGAGAGTACGGGATTACCGCAGGAGCAGTTCGACGCTTTCAGCGGCGAGATGCTCTGAATGGTGATTACCCTCTTGAAAGAGGCTTTTCGTCTGTCCCCGCCTACTCAGGTATTCTTATTGTTTATGTTTTTTTCAATTAAAGCTAGCTTTTTAATTCTCATATATATATATATATATATATATATATATATATATATATATATATATATATATATATATATATATGGACTAATGATTTATATTTTTGATTCTATTAACAGGGTGGCGATGGCGAGCGGACTGGCAATGACGAGTAGGCGGACGACACTGATTTTCATACACCAGAGCAGCGTCGTTCACCTCCGCCCGATGATGATACTGTTACTAGTTTATAGTTCATTTGTATCCATGTTATTATAGAACATTTGTATATATTATAGTGTCTAATTGCGTCTGTATAAGTATTGTAGAACATTTGTATATATTGTAGTGTCTAATTGCGTCTGTATAAGTATTGTAAATTATATTGTTTATCATTTATGGAATATTAGCTTATATTTGTTATTGTTAGCTCAGTAGTGTTGATGATAATCAGTTAGTAGATTACGTTTTGCTGGATGTGTTGCTATCATTTTTAGCGCTACGTTGAATATTTGAATATGAGATACAGGTTTATATTACTGTGTATTGGGTTGTGACAGGTTACATGTACATAAATGGGTTTAAACACCTGAAAACCGCACTTTTAAAATCTGCATTAAAAAAATAGTTAATTTCGACGGAATAAGGTATTTTCGACGGAATTTCCGTCGGATTTAATAATTATCCAATTTTTAATAAATAGCGGTATATTTTAATTTTCGGTCGGAAATAGGTTAATTTCGAGGGAATATTTTCGTCGGAAATAAGGAATATTATACTCGACGGAAAGTTTCGTCTTATTTATCCGGTCGTAAATAGCTTATTTTCGACGAAATTCAGTCGGAGATAAGATAGGTACAAAGAAATTTGTGACTGATGGTATCTTCGATGCGTATATATACGACCGAATTTCTAACGGAATATTCCGTCTATGTTTGACAGAATAGGCTTATTTTCGAGGAAAAATTTTGTCGAAAATAAGACTTTTCCTTGTAGTGACAATTGTTGTCGGTGGAAGTCGATCCTAAATTGTCCGGAACCTAAGATGGCCAGCATTTTTGCCCTATAAAAATATGACAGTTTTGAGTTTGAAATGTTTCAAATTGTTTTGAAATATTTACGAACCAACGAACGTTGATAGCATAACATGATAAAGGCGGGAACAAATAGTCTTACATCCTGCTTACTGTCTCAAAATAAGGATCCAACGTGAGATTTAAAAGTCACGTGACCTAAATCTTAACCAGTATGTCGGACCTCATGGTCTCTTCTTAACAAAGCCTTAGAAACCTGTCAACTGATTTTCCTGTTTTTGGGCCTTGGATGTCCTCAGTTTTTTCCAATCCCACCAGTAGTACTGATCATAAAGTGGAGCCAACAACATAAAAATATATATATTGACTCAATGTTATGTCCCATCCTATTTCAAATTTAAAAAGTGAGACGAAGAAACAAAGGCAGAATGTAAAAACAATGAGACAGAATTGCTAGTATCCAACATTAACTAGAGTGGGACCCCTCAAAGGGTGACAAATGTTCTATGTGAGGAGAAAGGGAGACTACTATTTGATGTCCTAATTAAAACATACACAAATCTATGCCGGATGGCATGCTTTTTATATTCTACATAATGTCTTTATTTATAATAACTTGGGCTCCTTTGAGCATCCTGTCTAGACCTGACAGCTGGACTGATGGCAGTAATTATATTATTTGTTCAACCTCTGCACACTGACATTTCGGCAATGTTTATTTGCAAGGATTATACTTAATATAGAACTATTAATCTCAAGTGTCTTATTTGTTTTCAAATTTAGATTTTAGACTATTAGTCTATGAATTATAAAATGACTTAATAGTCTTTAGATTATAATTATAATTTCAGAATTATAATCTTAAGAACGTGATTATAATTCCGAGATTATAATCCTTGCAAACAAACATAGCCTAAGAGAATTGTGTTATTACAAATTCTAGTAATTAGACCATACCACTGTACTTCATAGCCATGAAATTTATTTTGCAACATTTCTTTAGGTGATGAAGTTGGTACTCCCAGACTATGTTTGTTTGTAATGATTATAATCTCGGGATTATAATCCAAAACGGAATTATAATCCTAAGACTATTAATTATAGGGTTATGTTTGTTTACAAGGATTATAATCTCGGGACTATTAATCCTAAGATTATAATCCTGAGATTATAATTATAATGTCAAAATTATTAAGCCAATTTATAATCCTGAAACTAATAATTCCAAGTCTAAATTTGAAAATAAATAAAATATTTGGGATTAATAGTCATATCCCAAGTATAATCCTTACAAACAAACATAGCCTAGGATTATAATCCCGGGATTATAATTATACTGTCAAGACTATTAAGTCATTTTATAATCCCGAGATTAATCTCAAATCTAAATTTGAAAATAAACAAGTCACTTGGGATTAATAGTCATATTCCAAGCATAATCCTTGTAAAAAAATATAGCATTAGAGTTTAATTGTGTATGATAAAGCCATATTACATAATTGGAAGTGTGTGATTGTTGTTAGGTACGTGGAACGAACCTAACAGCAATTAGGAATCCAAGTCAAGACTATTAAACTATTATAATGTCAAGACTATTAAGCTATTAGGAATCCAAGTTGAAAAATGATTTACTTGTTAGATTGGTTGGTGACCAATACAAGGAGATATGATCCCTAATTTGATTAGGAGAATAAATTATTTCTAATCCATAATAGGAATGGATTAGGAAGAGTACTATAAATAAAGCTATGATGGAGTTTTATTTTACACATGAGAGAAGCTTGATAGCAATAAGGTATCAAAAGAATAAATTGAGATGATTACAATTTGTTGTTCGTAGGTATCCGCCCACATCTCCTTTCAATTTAAAGCTTGAAGACTTTATTGCTTGGGGTGTTTTTTGGGTCATGAAGTTAATTATATTTCTCAACCTAATTAAAATTAAATTTATATTATCTTAATTTATTGTGTAACCTCAAGTTTTAAGGAATAAACTTGCGAGAATTATTGTAAGTCTATTATTAGTGATATAGTGGATATTCAGAGTTTGACTCGTCATTTTTTACCTCTTAGTTTTAGAGGATTTTTCACGTAAATTTGGTATCTTGCTTGTGGATAGTTATTTGTTATTTTCATTCTCATAATTGGTTTTTTTCATTTCATATTTAATTGCACAAAGACAGAAAAGTAATTCTTGGAATTGAGATTATTTTTAAGCGTGCTTTTCCCAGCAGTGGTATCAAGAGCTTAGTTATTTTTGTGATTTTCTTGTGCGAATTAAATGGAGGATTAGACAACAGGTTGCATGATTAATCTCAAGGCTACAAATTATGCAATTTGGAAGCCAAGAATGGAGGATTTACTTTACTGCAAGGATTTGTACGAGCCACTTGAGAACGATGGAGTTAAGTCCACAAACAAGAGTGACGTGTAGTGGAACAAGATGAATATGAAGACTATTGGTCTGATCAGATCGTGGATTGATCAAAGTGTGTTTCATCATGTTGCCACGAAAACTAAAGCCTATGCCCTCTGGTAGAAATTGGAGTCCATGTATGAAAGGAAAACGGCGCAAAATAAAGCTTTTTTGATTAGGAAGCTTGTGAATTCTAAATTCAAGGATGGAAACTCCGTTGCAGAACACTTGAGTGATTTTCAGAGTTTGATAAATCAGTTGAGTATAATGAAGATGGTAATTGACGATGAGATGCAGGTTTTGTTGTCGTTGAGTTCTTTGCCTGATAGTTGGGAGACGTTGGTTGTATTGTTGAGTAACTCTGCTCCTATTGGCAAGCTGACTATAGATACAGTCAAGGATAGTTTGTTTAATGAGGAACAGAGGCGAAGAGATACCATGATGATTAGTGTTGAGTCACAAGTTTTTGTTGCAAAGAATAGGGAAAAACAAAGGGAGAAGCTCTCCAGAAGATGACAAATCCAGGGGAAGGTCAAGAGATAGAAAAGAAGTAATTTGTTTTCATTGCCAGAAGTCGGGTCACATAAGACGAGAGTGCAAATTTTTAAAGGAGCAGTCTAAAAGAAAAAATAAGGATAAAGATTCGATTGTGTATCTATCCGACGTTGATGTAGCTATTGTTTGTGATGATAAACCCATGTGCCATGTTAATGATTGGATTATTGATTCGGGTGCTTCGTTTCATGCTACTTCGCGTGGTGAGATATTCACATCCTACACTAGTGGTGATTTTGGCTATGTACGGATGGGAAACGAAAGTGCATCAAAGATTATAGGCATTGGAGATATTTGTTTGGAGACTAACAGTGGTTGCAGGTTGATGCTAAGAGAAGTCAGGTATGTTCCTGATATTCGTCTTAATTTGATCTCTATTGGTAAACTTGATGAGAATGGTTATGAAAGTTACTTTGGTGAATGTCAGTGGAAGCTCACCAAAGGGTCTCTAGTGGTGACTAGAGGTAAGAAGGTAGGCACTCTTTACACGATGTTGGCACATGTGAGAGGTGTTGAAGATGTGAAAAAAGCCTTGCATGAGAACCATGAGAGGAAAACTCTTCGCTTTAAATGGGTACCAAAAGTGAAGAAGGAAAGTGATAGCTCGCGGCCAAGGTACAAAGCGGTTGTGAATGAATTTGGTAAGCAAAAATCTGTCAAGTTTGAGTTAGATCCTTCCATTGAGAAGAACCATGCCGATGACACAAAGCCGGATATGAAGATAGTTGAAAATTCCAAGAAGTTTGAGTTGCGCCAAGATTTTGTTGGAATTAACTCTGAGTAAGGAGTTGTGGTTGGTGATCCCTCCTCTCATGGGTTCGGAGGGGGATATTGTTAGGTATGGGTCCTCACCCATGAAAGGAATCCAAGTTGAAATTAAATTAAGGGGAGCTTACTAATTAGTAAAAGTGCTATTAGAATCCATGTTGAAAAATGATTTACTTGCTAGATTGGTTGGTGACTAAGACAAGGAGATGTGATCCCTAATTTGATTAGGAGAGTAAATTATTTCTAATCCATAATAGGAATTTATTTGGAAGAGTATTATAACAAAACAAAATAACTTTTAGAATTCAATATAAACAATAAACATACTTTTCGAAAATAATCTTTTCTTGTTTGATAACAATAGTCAATATATACATTCAAAACCAAAATCAATAATCACAAAACATAATTCGAAAATGATTTCAATATGTTCAATATATTCAGTGTATCTTTTAATCCACAGCCCCGATGAATAAGGTTACAACAACCCTGTAACACGGCCCAATGGTTCGATAATGTCAATGATACGTCCCCTACTAAGGTATCTTATCATGCACGCGCCCCGAAAAGCGCCCCCTGAAGGGTATCTAAAGGTGTGCGCCTTAGTAGGTCCTAAACTGTTCCGAAACTAGAGTAAACACTAACAGGTTTTGTACATAGTCGGACTGATATTTTTAAAAATATCTTTTTTAATATTTTCGATATTCAAAATTATACTTATCTCATAGTTCAATATCACATAATATCATTATGTGGATCAAAATTCTATTTTGATAATTAATCCGAGTTTTTAACAAAATACAAGTGTAACATTTTCATTCAAATGGAAGCCTTAAATAAAGTATAACAATTTTTGAAACAATAAATTTAGGCATCGAATAATTACTAAAGCATACATAATTATAAACAAAAAATTTAAAATACTAAATAGCTCAGAAAGTCACTTACCTCGATATCGCTGAACACAATTTTAATAGCCGAACAATTTCCTAAATATAAATTTAAAACAAATAAATATTATAAGGATATAATTTAATATTTAATCCTTTTTCAAATAAATATTATAATTATGCCAAAATAATAATCTAAATACACAATAATAATTAAAGGCAATAATGTTATTCTAAAACTATTAATTAATAAACTAAATATAAAGCAATAATTAAAGTTGCAAAATAACAACAATGCAAAATACTAATTTCTAACAAAATATACCAAAATATCAAACTAAATACAATATTTAAAATAATAACAATACAGAATATTACTTAAGAAACATATCCAAAAATATGAATTCCACAAACTGCCTACGCACTCGAAGTTAAAATTTAACTAAGAAGGTTTTTATAAAAAAAACCTCCCACAACAAAGCCTTTCTTAAAATTGGAGGCCTTATTGTTGGTGAATGAAACAAAAGAGCCAAGCCCTTCTATTTATAGACTTAGAAAAGAGGTAAAGTTTTCAAATTAGTGGATGTGGGACTTGGGTCATTACATTACCTCCCCCTTAAAAAAAATTTGGTCCTCCAAATTTTCAAATCATAAAAAAAATAACACTAATATTATATGTTAAAAAAAATTCTATTTAATTATTAAGCACAGATAAATAAAGTGTTACATACCTTAATACTAGTTGCCTGAAAGCTGAAATATGTGTCCTCTAGTTAGCCTTGGACTTGATATGTTTATTTCCTCATTCCTTGTATCTCCTTTTTGTGGAGGGTTCTTGGGACATTGCGCAATTTTATGACCTAACTCTCCACAATGAAAGCATGCACCCGTGTTCCAATGGCATTCTTTTTCTGGGTGGTTCCTACCACATATCCCACATTTCAATTTATCCTCTTGGTTTACTTGATTTCGCTGAAATCTACCATTTTGGGTATTTACTTGATTTCCCTGAAATCTACCATTTTAGGTATTTATTTTTTTCGCAGGTCTCCAATGGATTGACTCTTCTTTAGAGGGTTCCTCACTCTTTCGATTGGCATTCTTCCCATTTTCAATCTTTATTAGGCTCTTCTCAATAACCAATGCCTTATGGAGCACCGCATCATATGTGGGTAGCTCAAAACATACAACGCCTTGCCTTATGTCAACTCGTAACCCATCCTCTAACATACAGGCTTTTGTCACCTCATTTGGTACTAAGGTAAATGCGTATTTAACGAGCTTCACAAACTCGGCTTCATATTTAGCAACTGTCTTGTTCCCTTGTTCTAGCCTAATGAATTCCCTCTCTTTTTAAGCCCAGATCGTTCTAGGAAAGTTCAGGATCTCCCTATTCAGAATTTCCCTCATTCTTCCTTTTCTCCATAAGCCACCAATCATAAGCTCCACCCTGAAGTTGATAAACCACCAATGTCACCTTATTAGTTTCAGTACTCCCTAGCAAATCAAACGTCTTCTCCATTTCTTGAATCCACCTTTCAACGATAGCAGGATCCGTAGCTCCTTCAAAGATTGGCATATTCAATCGCTTGAATTCCGCACGTTGACCAGACTGTTGATTTTGTACTAGCTGTGCTAAGGTATCCACTACCTGAGAAATAGCATCAGCGCCACTATCGTTGTTAGTAGGGTTATTTCTTCTAGGAGGCATTTTTTACACAATAAAACAATCCCCACTATACAAAGTTAGTATCAAAACTTATATCAAAATGAAATTTAAAATATTCAAGCTTATTTAATAAACAAAATACTATTTTATGAAAATTCACGTTGAAAAAGTAAATTGACAACTAACAAGATAATAAAAATATTTTTCACCTTATTTTATCTCACACTTAAAATCTTTAAATTTAATCAAGACTATACCTACAGTTAACTCCTAGAATCACTCCCTAGGAAATGTGTAAGTTTTTCAACCCAACACACTTTGAGGGTCATCGCTTTGATACCATCTCTGTAACACCTTGAACTCGCTACATGTTCGGAGTGCCATACTGTGCAAGCGCAAAGACACGCAAGGCAATAATATTAATAGCACAGCATAAACGAAAACACAATAATGACACTAACTTGAAACCAAACTGTCTTTCATTATTAAAATTACACCAAGATTTAACAACTAAATACCAAAAACATAACTTTAGAGACACAGCTCCATTAAACAAAAGTCTTATCTTGATTCTAAAATATTCTTAAACTTCTTAAACAAAAATATCTTTCGATCATCCACAAAAGTGCCACAATGTTCGGGTCTTAACAAGTATCCTGTAAAAATTATGTAAGGGTGAACGATGAAGCCCAGAAAATGACGATCTTTACTATTTAGCTGGATCAAGTACAATTTGCAAAACAAAATAACTTTTAGAATTCAACATAAACAATAAACATTATTTTCTTAAAATAATATTTTCTTGTTTGATAACAATAGTCAATATATACATTCAAAACCAAAATCAATAATCACAAAACATAACTTGAAAATGATTTCAATAAACAATTTCAATATGCTCAATATATTCAATGTATCTTTTAATTCATAGCCCTGATGACTAAGGTTACATCAACCCTGTAACACGACCAAATGGTTCGATAATGTCAATAATACGCCCCCTATTAAGGTATCTTATCATGCACGCATCCCAAAAAGCGTTCCCCCCAAAGAGTATCTAAAGGTGTGCGCCTTAGTAGGTCCTAAACTATTCCGGAACTAGCGTAAACACTAACAGATTTTTTACATAGTCGGACTAAGGTTTCTAAAAATACTTTTTCAATATTTTTGATATTCAAAATTATACTTATTTCACAGTTCAATATCACATAATATCATTATCTAAATCAAAATTCTATTTTGATACTTGATCCGGGTTTTTAACAAAATACAAGTGTAACATTTTCATTCAAATGGAAGCTTTAAATAAAGTATAACAATTTTTGAAACAATACATTTAGGCATTCGAATAATTACTAAAGCATACATAATTATAAACGAAAATTTCAAAATACTAAATAGCTCAGAAAATCACTTACCTCGATATCGTTGAACACAATTTTAATAGCCGAACAATTTCCTAAATATAAATTTAAAACAAATAAATATTATAGGGATATAATTTAATATTTAATCCTTTTTCAATATTTAATCCTTTTTTAAACAAATATTACAATTATGCCAAAATAATAATCTAAATACATAATAATAATTAAAGGCAATAATGTTATTCCAAAACTATTAATTAATTAACTAAATAAAAAGCAATAATTAAAGCTGCAAAATAACAACAATGCAAAATACTAATTTCTAACAAAATATACCAAAATATTAAACTAAATATAATATTTAAAATAATATCAATACAGAAAATTACTTAAGAAACATACCCGAAAATACGAATTTCACAAACTACCTACGCACTCGAAGCCAAAATTTAACTAAGAAGATTTTTTATAAAAAAAAAACCCTCCTACAACAAAGTCTCTCTCAAAATTAGAGGCCTTATTGTTGGTGAATGAAACAAAAGTGCCAAACCCTGTTAGGATATTTCACATGAATCTCACATCGGATAAATTCAAGAGTGTAGATGTGTTATTAAGTATGGTGCAGTCTCAACCTTTTAGGTAATGAGGTGGTTCAATATACTTATTGGGCTAATCTACACATGTGTGCGCTGCACAGGTGATGAATTTGATGTGAGATGGATCGTACAATTCTACTACAAATGGGATTAGAGCTAATGGTTCGTTGAGCCCAAGTATCAAGTTAACACTCCAGGGTGGAGCATTCACAAGCCGCGTGTTACTCAATCCGCACGGTGGAGGGTGGAGCAAATAGAGTTCAGTCAGATTGACGAGCTTTTGAAGGACTCAAAGAATGTGTTAGGAATAAGCATGTGAATGATATTCCTATTTATAAATGATTTGATTATGATATAAATGAATGAATATGCAAGTATGCTTGCATTAAGAAAAGTTGTAAAGTCCTTTGATAGATAATAGGAACATATGTACAAGGACTTAGAATGAATTGATCAAATATGTTAGGTTGATCCTACATAAGCAAAACAGCTTTGTAAAGTCCTTGAAAAGAAATGATGTACAACGACTATAAATGTAGAAAGATCAAGCTTGTTAGGTTAATCTTATAATGTAATAGATAGGCTTGTCTGATCGTCGAACACTGCACCAGAATCGTAGTCTACCAGGAGAGTCGAGAAAAACTGGAGAACTATCAAGGCAGAATCGTAGTCTGCAAAATAGTAGATCTCAGAGTTCGTAGTCTGCTAGGAGAGACGAGGAATGATCGTAGTTTGTCGAGAAGAACTTCCTTAGAGCCGTAGTCTGTTGAGGAAGTCATATTTAGAATCGTAGAGACAGCCTGTCTAAGAGCCGAACAAACATCTGCCAGAGCCAAGTCAAGAATCATAGACCACACTTGAGGTCGTAGAGTCTACTGATCATATCAGAGACAGAAATCGTAGTCCAGCCAGATCAGACGAAGACAGTAAGATTAAAGACATAAATCGTAGAGTATCAAGATCTGATCTCAGAGTCGTAGTGTCTGCAGAACTAAAGCTAAATCGTAGTGTGCAGAACTAAGGATTCAACAGAGGTGCTCACAACGCCAAGGTAAAATCGTAGATTCAACACGATTCTTAATAAATGAGCACTCCCAGAATATCCAAAGAATGAAGGCTCTAGTCTGAGTTGCAAAGATACATTCTACCTGAAGGAAACCAGAGAGCATTCAACGAATGACATGCAAGCTGACAGAAGATCTAAGCACCAACCCAATCAACATCCAGATTAAGTTGAGAAGCCATTCAAGATGAAGTCTTCCACAAGTTGATCAGAAGAAGACTTCAGTAAAAGTGACTGACTAAAGAAAGTCAGCAAGTGCAGTAGCTGTCAAGAGAACAGAAGACAACGATCTTGGGATTAATCAGGATCGTAGTGTTTGCTAAACAAAGCAGGAACTGATGGGATCTATAACAGAGACACTGGCAAACCTATACAGAACAGACTAAGAAGATGAAGCATGGGTCAGACCATTGATGATATGTGAACGGGAGATCACAAGGAGAAAGAGACTGAGTATGTCTAACCTGATAAGTCTTGAAGTTGAGGAGTGTCAGAAGTAATCAGACAAGTTATCGGTTCCTAAGATCAGTCAAGGCAAACAGAAATATTGAAGCACTGCACAAGAGAAGGAAGAGGTGTTCTACATTGAAGATCCAATGAATACTCTTCAGAATCGTAGTGTTGTCTCAAACAGTCAATGAGTAACATTCAACAAGACACACTACAATCAGGTTCAAGAACATCTGCATCAGAATCATAGAGTTCGATCATCTGAAGATTGAAGCATTGACAATGGTTTAATCTGAAGACTGATATTCCGAACGTTGCTAATTGAGAGCAACGATGCAAAAGGACAACTCCTGATGTTCTAGTCAAGAAGTCAGAAAGAAGAAATAAAGTTGACTACCTTCCAGACACACCAAAGTGACATCTCTGATGGGGTAGGTGAAATAGTAGATTGTAGTGTCAGAAAGGTGAAAAAGGGGATGTCATGTCACATCTGCAGTCTGCACCAAATAACTCGAGATCTGCGAAGCAATTCAAATAGCTCTCAACGACTATATTCCAAAGGGAAGATTGTGGAGGAGTATATATCAGCTAGAGCTTCAAAGATCAAAGGTTGCTGAGCTGAGTTGTTGGAATGCTATATTGTTAACTCTATGAGTTCCACCAGAGCTGAACAGATAACTCTCAGTGGAAGTGAGACTACTAAGGTGGAAGTGAAGCAGATTTGAAGAAGGACTTAAACAAACTAAAGCTTCACTCAACAAGGATGAGAATGCCACTGAAGATGGCAACTAAGCTGAGAGCCGAGAAGGCCAAGAAGATAGCATTCAGAAAAGTGGCAGAGCACAAAGAAGATCCAGAGAGCCACTCTACGAATCACCATGAACCAAAAGCTGAAACAGAATAGATGTAGAATCATGTCTGCAGACCATTCAAGAAGGGTTCAAGGAATGCTAAGTGTCAGACGAAGTCTACCAAAAGCTCAGAGACTTAGCAAACCTAAATGGTGATGGTGTAAGCTGACATCGAATGAAGATGAGATGAACAGTATGAAGATCAGTTGCACTAGAGAATAGGTGGTTCAGACTCTACGCAGAATGCAAAGAGGACCACGCCAAGCTGCTAAGTACTAAAGATGTTCAAGCTTCAAGACATCTTAGCAGCAAGGCACCAACAACAACTACAACAACAACAAGTAGCCAGGGTCTGAGGGGTCCTTATCTAGAGGGACTAAATGAAGTTCCAAGCCTGCTGGGCTTGAAGAGTTCCCAGGAAACTAGAGGAGTTCCAAGCCTGCTGAGTTTCAAGAGTTCTTAGTGAACTGAAGTTCCAAGGCTGCTGGCCTTGAAGGAATCTTAGTGATTCAGGGCGTTGCCCTTCCTTAGTGGAATTTCTGCTAGTTAAAGTAGAAGAGTGAATTAGGAGTTTGAGTCTCTGAACCACTTAAAATCTCTTGTGTCATTTACATTCAGTCATTTACTTTCTGTCATTTACATTATGTACTTAACTGCTATAAATGCTATGTATGTATTAACTGCTTACAACTTAACTAACTCTACGAACAATGTATGTATGTTCATGAATATATTAATGAAGGAGATCTTTTACTTATTCCGCTGTGCTTGAAAAGATTATTATGTTTGTCGCATGCTAATTTATTAGCAATACAAAATAAACAGGAAAAGTATTTTAAATTAAAAAGGATCTATTCAACCCCCCTTCTAGATCTGTTGTGTGCCTACTGGGAACTAACAGAATGTGTGCTTAATGGTGACTACTCTAGTATATGATACTTGTAATGAGTATTCAAGTGAAAGGTGGAGATTGTTGAGATATTTCACATGAATCTCACATCGAATAAATTCAAGAGTGTAGATGAGTTAATAAGTATGGTGCAACCTCAATCTAATAGGTTAACTTTTTAGGTAAGAAGATGATCCAACATGCTTATTGACACATATGTGATGAATTGATGTGAGATGGATCGTACAATTCTGCTACAAAATCTTCTATTTATAGACACTTTGAAAAGGGGTAAAATTTTCAAATTAATGGATGTTGGAGTTGATCATTACATTATTAGCTTCAATTAAGAAAACTACAAACCCTTCTATGGTAAAATTTTCAAATTAATGGATGTGTGAGGTGATCATTACATTATTAGCTTCAATTAAGAAAAACAATATGAGCTGTTGTAAGCGGAGAAATGGAACCAAAAGAAAGCTGTTCATCGTGGCTGTTGCCTCATTTAGTCGGTCATATCCACATAGCTTGAAAGTTGAAAGTTGCCAAAGCAAACTGCCAAACTATTCGTCAAAGTTCCAACCATTTTCAATTTTGGTCCTGATGTTTCAAAACTAGCAATTATGTTACTTCTAAGTATTAACCTTTTCAATTTTGTTCCTTTTTAATTGTTTGGCTCTGTAAATCGCGTGAATAAGTGACATCTTTCACACGACTGATATGATAAATTTTGATTGTATATTAGTATATATGCTTTGACTCTTATTTTAATAAACTTAACACCCAAGTAAGATGAATAAAAATTGTGGAAAATATTTTATTTTTTCTAAAAAAAAATTAAGTTGTTACAAATAGATAAAAATAATTATAAAAAAATAAATTAAATAGCCAATTCATTTGTAAAACCAATTTATCCATACCCAAATATCATCTTAAGAAAAAAAACTTGTAACAAAAACAGTCGATCTTAAGAAAATTCATTTGCAACTAATTTATAATTGAATTTGTTTTAATTTTCATAAATACAATAGTTTTTAGAGTTTATAAGTGGAAAATCTGTTCTTTTAGAACTTAAAACATAATTTTATTTGCTTTCAATATTAAAAAAAAAAAAACAACAACTCAAGATTCCAGTTTGTGGAACAGAACAAGGATTGGAGGATTATCCTATCAAGTGTGACATGGTTTCAATCACCTGTTTTGATCAGATACAAAAATTAGAGCATTAAGAATCAGGGGGTGCTGGTGCCACTGCCCTGACTCACTAGGGTGGTAGCTTCCTGACTCTCCCAGTTAGAAGAAGACCCCTTGGGGGGCATTTTTAAGTGTGAAGCAGTGGCCAGCAAGGTCTACAATCAGTATTCCAATGTTTTGAAATGCATTAGAAAATAAGGGCAATCTCAAGATAGACAGTAAACACGGACACAAGGAGAAAGAAGCATTAAAGTGGGAAGTGAGATCTCTATCTCAGTCCCCTAAATCCAAGGACCAAACTTCCTCAAGCATTCTCTTGTTTATCTTTTGAGAGGGGAGGGGGTGGGGGTGGGGGTTGGGGTGGTTAGGACATTTTGAGAGGTACGTTTGGCAACTCATTACCAAGTTTGGAATTGAAAATGAAAGCACATTTATAATTTCATGGAACTGGTAATGGAATTGAAAATGAAAACACATTTGTAATTTTATGGAATTGTAATCTAGTTAAACTTTGGCACTCAATACCCAAGACTTGAAATTTAGTTGTCAAACATAGCTTAAGCAATTTTAGGACCTCACATGGTGGTCCTTTTAACTCTTGGACTGGAACATGTTATCACTTATCTGTTCCATTACAATTTCAAGTTTTGCTAGGTCAATTCAAAGTTCCCATTGTTTCTGATTGTTGCTAGGGGCACACAACAAAACCATTACGAACCGATAAAGATGGTTTACACAAGCCAGTTTAGGACAAAAAATAGTCCAGTAAGCCAGTTTAGGACAAAAAATAGACTACTGGACTAGTTAACAGATCTGAAGTTTTTGTCCCTATCAATCTTGTGCCTTCTACCTATTTTCAGTAAAGGGTACATACTTTCCTCGTTCATTAAGGAAGAAAAAGACTAATTGATTTGCTTAAATGTTCAATCATTCTATATGTTCAGAATTGAAATGTTTATCATGTTTTTATGTAGCAAAAAATCATATACCACCTTAGGAATCACAAACAATCCATAAAGGAAAGACCCAAGAGAGTTGATATATACTAACCTTTCATCAATCACAAATGTCAACTAACTTGGTGAATAGTGCATATAACACCCTCCTTTTTCATATTTTGATATTGAAAATCAAGACAGTTCATGAGAAGATTACACTTTGATATAAAACCAACTTTGGCCAATTATATTTTCTCTCCTGTTGAACTGATAGGTGAAAAAGCATCCTACAGAGCTAGTTGTGTTAAAATAGACTCGTTTAAGGGTATACAAGCTGTGCATAAAGTATAAGAGGCTAACCAAAGAGAATGGAGCATGCGTTCAGTCAGCAAGTTTACCAAGCAAGTATATAAAGAATGCAATGGAGGAATTTCCAAAATCAAAACAAGGGTGTTGAATGACTGAAGATCATTTGAATGGCTTAGGGACAGTGATGATAAAAACTGTGGCAATTGGAAAAACAGAACTTCATCAACTATTCAATAACTTTACATCGCTTGTTAGTTGAACTGACAGGATATTAGAGTTTATAAACCATCAAACTCTTGCAAAAAGAACACTGACAAGGAAATAAAGGTGTCAGCAATGCCCAAAAGAACTTGAACATGTAAGTTTCCAGCAAGTTATAATACAAGCATAGAACAATTAATGTGCACAGCGTTTCCCGAAGCTTCAGAATCGAGAATGAATTAATTATCAAACCTTAACTTACAATTTACTTCAAAATCATTATCTACACCATGCTCCAAAAAGATACCATCAACAAAGGATAGATAACTAAAATCAAAATTGTCTACAAATTGCGAAAATCATAAGATAATGAGACAATGACTTGCAACTTTCAAGACAGTCGGTCATAATAAGCTAACATCTGAAATCTACAAATTTCCATCTTCTTCAAGCAATATTACCATCTTCAACTTAAACAAAGACTAAAATAACAAACAACACAAATGAAACCTACCTATATACTCCTGAACTAAATGCAAAGCAATTCCAACTTCTGAATTCTGATCATTGTTTCTTTGTAACCAACCAACCTCAACCTTCTACCAACAAGGGCTCAATGCTCGTCTGCCTGCCAATAGATAAAAACATTAAAATTTTCAAAATCCACATTTCCTTCTTCCCTGTCCCGCATTCCCTTGCATCGACATTTTTTTAGTTTTCTACACATTCTTCCTAGGCCTACCCCTCTTCTTAGCACCCGGTTTATGAACCGGAGTCGCATTTCCACTTTGATTCCTATTTCCTGCAAAAACATCCACAAAATCATCCTCCTCCGCGTCACCATTTGCCTCCCCTGCACCCATCCCACCTTCCATATTCCCAAACAAGGGCGGCATCCAATTCGGAAACCCGGATTTCCTCTGCCCTCCTCCGCCATTCTCTGCTTTAAAGCCCATCGGAAAAAATCCCCAACAGCAATAATAAGAATCCTTCCCCTGCACCATTGGGGGAAAAGCCGGAATCTCTGCCGCATGCATTGCCCTACCACAATTATTACACTTCAAACAACAATCCTGATAAACCCTAGGGTATTCATACAAGTTATAACAATACGGACACGCTGTCCAGAAACTCGACAACCTCTGCTGCTTCCGGACCGGCAATTTATTGTGATAATCGGTTTGCGTTTCCTGCGAATGAAATTGTTTCTGCTTTTTCATCGCCATCAGATCAACCCTAGAGTACAAACCCATCTCATTATCCAATACCGATTTCTTCGCCGGATCCGACAAGACGGCCCAGGCATCGGCAACTAGCTGGAAGGCCTCATTGGCAAAGGGGAATTTGTTCTTGTCGGGATGGAGGAGGAGTGCCAGCCGCCGGTACTGTTTTTTGAGGAAATCGAGGTCGTCGGAGCGGGCGTCGATTTGGAGAATAGCGTACCAGTTGGGGTGGTTGTTGATCCGCTTGTCGGCGGCGAGGAGGACGTCGGAAATGGCCAAGATCAGATCGGATCCGTCGAGCAACGGCGCCGTTTCCTGAGCCAAAACGGCGAAGTCTTTGGAGCTGGCTAGATCTCGGCTTTGTAAGAACTTCTCGGCGATTCCGAGAAGCCGTTCCGCTTCGGCTCGGCTTCCATTTTCCTCCATTGAATTGGAGCTTTTGGGAATTTGTATGACTGAATGAACGAGGGCTGTGATGTAACCAGGTTGGATTTGCTGATGGTGGAAACGGGAAAGGTCAGTGGGATGATTTTTACCAATACGGAAGCGTTCAGTAAGAAGTTTATTTTGGAGCAGGGAGACCAATAGAATATTGATATACAAACAGTGAAGTTGTACGTGTATTAATATTTTATTGATCAATTAACTAATTTATTAAAAAATTAAATTCATATTAACCGGACCCTACCAAAATAGGGCTGGTATGTTTTTATTAAAATAACAATATAAATGAGATTGGGTGAGATTGTGTAACGTGTATTTATTTGGTTATTTAAATTTGTATTTATTTTTATATTATTTAATCTTTATTAATTTTTTAAAATTAACTTGTGAAATTTTTAATTTTAAAATTAATGTAGAAAGCTTCTTTTTTATGGAGAGAAAGTCGAGGGGGCTTATGCGGGCGATTACGTTACCTTTGCCCCTATTCGAGGGTTGATAGGTTTAGGCTGACTTTTATTAGCCAACGTAATTTCGATTTCGATGTAAGATTCTTAATTTTATAAAATAAAAATATTTAATTTTTTTTATAAATATTATTTTAAATAGTAAGGTGATAATTTAATAAATGTTATAGTTATGAGTAATATATGTAAGTTTTTCAAAATAAGCAAGTTGTCATAAAATATTCGTTATGTCGGAAAATATTTTAATCGGGAAATATTTTTTTTGTTAGAGAATATTCGTACGACGACGCAATCATTGGTAGACTCCACAACGGAATAATTATCAGATATTGAAAGTGACAAAAATAACCTTTTTATAAAAATAACGGCAAGTCTTTTACCGTTAAACTGTTAAAATATCCGGTGATAAAAGTACAGTAATACGTGTTGTTCTATAGTGGTACACGATATTGCACAGTAGCACACGGTATTGCACAGTATCTCTGATTATTGATGCTTACGTAAGAAGTCACTCAATATTTCATTTAATAATTGTCATAGTAGTTGCTGCATAGTATCTCATATTATTGATTCAATTATTGTCACAGTATCATATGCACAATACTTTATATTATTAAATCAATAATTAACACAACATAGTTACTCATTATTATTAGCATTATTGACAATGTCTAAAAAGTTGTATCGAGGAAAGGGTTAGGTTATTTAATTTCTCGTTAATAAGGAGAAATCCTTATCAGATAGCCCTCTATTTTCTGGGAACGATCTGGTTGTCAATATTGTGAGTTATAATATTAATGATAAATAATTATTGAAAGATTAAAAATGTGTCGTGGTAATTATTTATTCAATTTTTTATATAAATAGAGGGGTTTGTCATGAGGTGTTTGTTGTAAGTTTGACTTATTATTCCATGGGGGGCGTGCTAATTTTTCAGACCGTCAGTTGAAGTTTTAATAGTAAATCAATATGAACCGTCGGTTGAAGTTTTAATAGTAAATCAATATAGACTGTCCGTTTTAATAGTAAATCAATCTGGACCGTTTGTAAATCAGTTATTATTTAGTTCATTCTCCAATAAATAGAAGCTCATTTCTTCCTTTTTTTTCTCACGAATTCACTAAAACTATAGAGAGACAGAAATTATAGAGAGAGAATAAGAGAAAAAGAAGAAGAGTATTCTGCTACTACATTATTGCAGTATCCAATCTCCTACTAAGGTAAGGGGTATTATTTATTTCATATTCGTAAAAGATATTATTTTCTTCATACGCATAAGGGTTGTCATTCTATTCCTTATTAATATATGGGAATAACTTGTCTACGCGAATTATCGCATGCCTGGTGAATAACCCTTCGTATTCATTCTTTATTAAATTGTGAAAATGATCTGTCTACGCGGATTACAGTATTACGGGTGAAAATTCATTTTCAGTTTTGTATATTACTTCATTTCATATTCCTAAATTTAAACTTACTATGGTATGTATTGCTTCTATAATTCTAATCTTTCCATGTCGGGGTACTATTAATGTCGGGGTAATATTCATTCGAGATACTTTCATGACGGGGTACTATTCATTCGGGGTACTATTCATATCGGGGTACTCTTCACGAAAAAATTAGTTTTTTTTGTCCAAATTATCTTTGATATATGAATCTTATTCTTAAATTTAAATCCACGTTTTGATCATCATGTTGACCATTTGGACATTCTTGAACTCTAGATAAATTGAATTATAAATTTCTAATATTTATTCTTGATCTCACTTGATTCATTTTTTATACCATTGTTATAATTTTCAGACTTAAATTGTGGTTAAAGTTATCTTTGGCCCGTAGTGCAAAGATAAACTGTTGATTGGTATGATTATAACCAAGAACTGTGTATTGGTATAATCATGACCTTTAATGTTATAGATAAAGACTTGTGATGAAATTTCTCTTTGTCCCGTAATGCAAAGAAGAACTGTTGATTGATATCTTTGGCCATAGTGCAAAAAAGAATTGTTGATTAATATCTTTGGCCATAGTGGAAAAAAAGAACAGTTAATTGATATCTTTGGCCTGTAGTGTAAAAAAAAATTATTGATTGATATCTTTGGCCCGTAGTGCAAAGAAGAACTGTTGATTGATATCTTTGGTCGTAGTGCAAAGAAGAATTATTGATTGATATCTTTGGCCCGTAGTGCAAAGAAGAACTGTCGATTGATATCTTTGACCCGTAGTGTAAAGATGGACAGATGTTTGACATGATTATAACCATTAATGATACAAATGAATATCTTTGGCCCGTAGTTCAAAGATAGACTATTATTTGACATGATCATTGGTTTTACAGTTGAACATCTTTGGCCTGTAGTGCAAAGATAGACAATTGATTGGTATGATCATGACCATTGTTATTACATTTGAATGTCTTTGGTATAGGTTGTAAACACGATATGATTATTGAGTGTCTTTAGCATTTGTGGCAAGGACAATGAGTGAAAGTTCTATTAAGCCTTTGTGGCAAGGAGAAACTATTAATTTACTTGATTATAAATATGAATTATGAATTTAACTATAATCTTTGGTGGTTCAGGTGAAGACAGGTGATGAAAGTTCTCTTTGTCTTGGGTACAACAAAGAATTATTGATGGGTATTACAGGAATGAAATATTAATGATGGACTTTTAATTTAGAGGAGATAGTAGACATTATATTCTATTTGACTCTTCTAATGGATTGTTGATTCCACTGAGATTATGGTTGAAAATTTTTATCATCTACTATATGTTCTAAATATCTGATTTGTTACTGATGAAGACTATTGATAATATAATTATCTTTAGTCATAATATCCTTTACTGAGTTATTTGTGCTCACCCTTTTGCTTCACAATTCCTTTCAGGTAATAAGAATGTAGCTAAGTCGAGCGGGGATAACAAGGGAATAGAGTGATGGTCTGTGACTGTTGAAGTTTCTCAATTCATTATAAAATAGCATGACAATATATAATTGTATTGAGAGCTTAAAATGTGTGAGTCGTCTTTTATACGTCATTTAATAGTTGATTTTGGTGAACAACAATAGGGTGATGAGAACCCGACTTTGGAAGAGTCAAAAATGCACCCCATTAGAATGAGGAGTACATAATTATACTGAGAGCTTAAAGAGTGTGTTTCCACTATCATACATGATGTCTAACAACATACAAATTCGTATTATCATAAGATATAGTTGTGTGCATCCACTTACTGACTCTATCTATGAGCATTATCTATATAATCTTGGAGTATGGTTGTAATATAATCATTAGTTTGAGATAATGGAGATAATTATATGGCAAGAAGATACACACCATTGGAATTAACAGGATAGTAATCTTCCCGTTCTTCTTTGGGGGTCTATTGGGTCAACCAAGGTTAATTCTCAAGTCCTATAATATCTATTATAACTTAGATGCATGGCCTCCCATGTATAAAGGCTTCCTTGAGCATTTTCTAAATATTTTAATTTCTAAAACAGTTATCGACTGTACCTTTATGTAAAGTACATTGGTTTGGAGTGCGAGTACTATTATTTGTATTGAAACTCACAATTTATATGTTATCGTATTTTGCACGACAGTTTAATAGTTGTAAATAGGAAGATTTATATTTGGATTTTGTATAATGTATTTTGGCTACTCAAAATGGGTTGTGTGGACCTATTTTGGGCGCGTCACATTTGGATTCAATTAACTGAATTCTATACTATACTGGCAAGTCCGGTGGTAACATCGGATTACGGGTCACTAGCTTTTTAACAGCGGTTAGCAGACGTAATGTGAAACTGCTCTTAGGTTTTGCTAAAAGTACGATATACAAAGTGTCACATTTGAACTATAGAATGCAATATGTAAAATAGGATAAATTAAGGGATGCTGTAACGACCCCAAAATTCATACAATTTAATTCTCGACTTCGATCGTTAATAATACATTCAACCTCTAATTTTACATCATTAAACGATAATACAACCATTGAAATTTGCGAAATAATTAAAATTTTCTATTACAAACTATCCTCGTTCCCAAAACCTTCAACCTTTACATCTAAATATCTCAGAATTATTTTAATACTACAATAGTTTACATTCGCAAAACAATATTAAAATTCAACATTAATACATTATTCGAAACATTAGACATGGTTTACAAGAATAACAACTTAGCTAGGATATTAAATCTTTATATATCACTTTTGATCCATAACAATCAAGTAGCACATAGCGTTACCTTCAATTCTTGAATCTGCAAAAATGGTTATTTGCAAGAATGAGCTCGACAGCTCAGCAAAATCTAACAATTTTCATGCATCACGTAGCACATAATAACATGCTCAACATACAAGAATAATCATAAACAAACATATCATACATGTTTAGTTCACATAACAACTATAAAGATTGAGTTCCTTACTCAATCAACATTCATAGTTCAATCATCATAGTCATAGATTGACTTTCACATTTCATACTTTTGACATATACAATACATCATACACTAAAATTTTAAAGTAGTTCATCATCAAGTTCACATAGCAAAAAGGAACTGAAAAACTTGCCTTAACCGGCGTTTTACCAACACGCTAATACTTCGCATCCTTGCACAACCTACACTGTATGCGAGATTGATAATAAATAAAATCAATACTCAATCTCATGGTCAAATTTATTCTAAGACCTTACTTTATCTTATTATCCTTTATAATATCTTTATAGACATCTAATTGTATTTTATATGCAACTCGGTTTTATTTTCATTTTCATCACCACACATGCTAGACTATCTCACTTGTAGTTTAATGTGCATATACCACACCATTTTATTTTACCAATTTGGTTTCAAAAATGCATATTCAACACATTGTTTACATGTTTAATTTTCCTTCATAAATAAAAAATTTCCCTTTTTCGATTTCTTTCCATTTCATTTTCTTTCTTGAATCCTCTTGTTTGATTCTTGATAGTCCAAGATTAAACCAATACAAACAGATTAAGCATGATCTACTATCCTAGAACATAAATCTACCCAAAAAAATCAAGGATTAAATAAGAGTTTAGAAGTTACCTTCTTCTAACTTTTTCTTCTTCTTCTTCTAGCTCATCTCAATTCCTCTATCTCTCTAGATTTCTCAATACAACTTCTATAGAACCATTATCCTACATTTTGAAGAACATAAAATATAATTAAAACAAGGTATTTAGATTATAGTCTTATTAGTATGAATTTAAGAGAGAGATGAAGATGATGATGATGATGGGGCTTGTTTTGTCTTCTCAAAACTTTCTCTTCTTCTTCTTTTTCCTACATCTTCTTCTTCTCCTACAACTCTCTCTAACTCTCTTCTTCTTTCTTTAGTTTGTTTTTTAAAACTAACATACTAACTTGTAGTATATACATATAATACACAATACTAGTAATATATAATATATGTAACTCCTAGTAATTATTAAATATACTAATTACTAGTTAATACATAGGTTACACCAATTTGAACTTGAAAAGCCTAAGACCATGTTTGGCAAATACTCATTATTTTAATTAATCAATAGCTTAACATCAATCAATCTCATCAAATTGTCCCATAATTATATTTACTTGTTAATTACAATTTTGTGTAACAATCATCACAAAACTCATCTAATTTAATTATCTCAATTAAATTAAAATTATAACATAAAATTATTATATTAATTAAATTAAATACTAAATATTCATTTAATTAATCTGCTACACTTAATTACATTACTCAATAATCAAAACAAAATTTATTTATTTAACTCAATAAATAATTCAATTAAATATTTATATATATTAAAATTAATATATAACATTCTCTTCACATCAATTCACATATTCTACAATATATGACATACACATACTCACACCCAACATATCTCATAAATAATACTTTTGTTTATAAAATTCTCATTTATAATTTCTAAAAATCTGGGATGTCACATCCTTCCCTCCTTATAAGGATTCCGTCATCGGAATCACAGAAACCCTACCTTACTCGGGTTTTCCTCAAATCTATTCATTGAATAACTTCAACACATTACCTTAATATAGGTTTTATATTTTCTACTCTCACCATTCTTGATAATAAATTCTTATAAGTTTTATTTCATAACATTTACTTAGACTCAATTATATTTTGAGTATTATATATCTTTTAACCCATTCATTTCCTTTTCTAAGGATCGTTGTCATAAACACTTGGGAATCGCTATCATAAACACTCGGGATATTACATTCACCCTGATAAAAATGAAAATAAAACCGAGTTGCATATAAAATACAATTAGATGTCTATAAAGATATTATAAAGGATAAAAAGATAAAGTAAGGTCTTAGAATAAATTTAACCATGAGATTGAGTATTGATTTTATTTATTATCAATCTCGCATACAGTGTAGGTTGTGCAAGGATGCGAAGTATTAGCATGTTGGTAAAACGCCGGTTAAGGCAAGTCTTTCAGTTCCTTTTTGCTATGTGAACTTGATGATGAACTACTTTAAAATTTTAGTGTATGATGTATTGTATATGTCAAAAGTATGAAATGTGAAAGTCAATCTATGACTATGATGATTGAACTATGAATGTTGATTGAGTAAGGAACTCAATCTTTATAGTTGTTATGTGAACTAAACATGTATGATATGTTTGTTTATGATTATTCTTGTATGTTGAGCATGTTATTATGTGCTACGTGATGCATGAAAATTGTTAGATTTTGCTGAGCTGTCGAGCTCATTCTTGCAAATAACCATTTTTGCAGATTCAAGAATTGAAGGTAACGCTATGTGCTACTTGATTGTTATGGATCAAAAGTGATATATAAAGATTTAATATCCTAGCTAAGTTGTTATTCTTGTAAACCATGTCTAATGTTTCGAATAATGTATTAATGTTGAATTTTAATATTGTTTTGCGAATGTAAACTATTGTAGTATTAAAATAATTCTGAGATATTTAGATGTAAAGGTTGAAGGTTTTGGGAACGAGGATAGTTTGTAATAGAAAATTTTAATTATTCCGCAAATTTCAATGGTTGTATTATCGTTTAATGATGTAAAATTAGAGGTTGAATGTATTATTAACGACCGAAGTCGAGAATTAAATTGTATGAATTTTGGGGTCGTTACAGTTGGTATCAAAGCTGATAGGTTAGAAACCTTAGGTAAGAGTACTTTAGGCTACAACCTTAGAGAAAAGAGGTGAAAATAAGGAACAAATAAGCTCAAATAGAGTTTGAACAATAAGGGATTAAAACTTGCGTGAAATGATTCAAAGAAGAATCTCGCAGAGTTATAAGGAATGTGAATGTGGGGTTACCTAACTCCAATAATAAGGATGTAAGGTAATAATAAATAGACAATGTCTATAAAAAAGAGAATGATAAAGAAGTTAAGAATAGATAGTTATATTTAAGTATGGTGCAATTGTACTCTTTAGTAGTTGATGTATGGTATCTGGGCTAAACGATTCCTTCATAGAGCGGAGGTATATACGAACTAGCAACTCGGAACCTAGTTTGTTGGTTGTTTGTGGGAAACCACTCAGCGTACCATATTGAAACTGTTAGAGACTCAATGTGTACCAAGTGTAGAAAGTGGATACGTATGATGAAAGTGTAGAACTTGAATGAAATGTTGAGCAATGTAAATGAAGTTAGAAATTCTTAAAGGAAGAAATGTTATATAAATAAGAAGATTCAAAGAAGAATCTTGAAGAGATATATAGAAAAAAAAATGGGAGTTTCCTAACTCCAAAAAGCCAAGATAGCGAATAATGTCGTAAATGATAAAAAAGAGAAAGAAAGAGGATCGTAAAACAAAACGATCACGAGTTAAGAAAATAATTTTAAGAGAGATGATTATAGAATAAGATCACGACGTGGTCTATTTAAGTTATAAAAGAAAGATGGTCTATAATGTTTGAATAATTATAGCTTAATGCTATGAAGATGGAGTACTATGAAAAAGTACGAGATAACTCATGAGGAGTTATAGATGATGTGATACGAGAAATTCGTATCCAGCAAAGAGCAAGTTAAAAGAAAGATAGAGTTAGGTGGGATTTCAATTGAGAACTCATGTAATGACTGAGTTGTACAAACCTTTGTATGGGCGAGGGTTTTGTGCTTGCACTCAGTTTATCACATTGATAATCATTGGAATGTTTGTGTCGCGCTGTTTGCTATATGCCTGTTGAGAAGGTGATTCTTTTCTCATGTGTATAACAGATAGGTAGGGTATAGTTAGAGAATATTATAAGGTTAAGTGCGAGTTCTTAAAACTCATACTTATGGTAGGTTCGTGACTCATAATTATATGGTATGTTTTTGAACCCCTCAGCGAATGGACGCCTATGGTCTGACTAGGATAAGTTCTTAAACTCATATGATTGTGGCAAGTTCCTGAACTCATAACGTGTGGTAAGTTTGATGAACTAGGATATAATTAAGTGTGAATGGAGTATTGAGGATGATAGGAATAGATAGACCTATTAAGCAATGGATCATTATAGAAAGTGGAGTTGATGGTGGAAGCACATGTATTCTAAATCTACTAGCTATGCTAGACTTTCGAAATTTATTGACTTCGTGCTGATGTTTACACTTTTATTTTTTGAAAAACATTGGATCAAATGATGGAACCAATGAATTTTAACAACAATACTATTATTCGTATGTCTATGCTAATTACTTCGGCTAGACAAAAATGATTTGTAATATATCAAAATGTATTTTATATCATTAATGCATCATGTAACCTGGTGCAAAGATGATAAAAACGATGGAGTCATCAATGCAGTATTACCTAGTGTTGGATGTGATCTAAGGATCGTCAGCCCACTATGGTATGATGTAGTATGATAAAGTCACCAAATGACGGAATCCTCAACGGACTGTAAATACAGTGCGGTATCATGACGTCATAAAAAGATTTTTGAGATTTTTTTAAGATATGAGAATATATATATATATGTATGTATATGTATATTTCGATTGATGTTCGAATTGTTGTAGAGGTCTATGCTATTTGATTCAGCTAGACAAATATTGAAAGATGTTCATGAAATGCATGCGTATCTTGAGAAGTTATGCCAAATCAAATTGTTTTGGTGCGGATTCAGATGTTGAAAAGCTGATATGAACAACCCTTTTATAGGGGATTACGCGAAAGCGTTGAAATGATTGTGCACAATACATTGTACGAAGGGCTGATCACCCTAAGTACGAGGAGTCCCTATAGTCTTATGACTGTTAAAGTTTAAGTTGAAAGATTACTTATAACTATGGACATACGCATAGCGTTTAAATGTTTGTCCACAATACATCGTACGAAAGGCTTAACACCCTAAGTACGGGGGTCCTTATAGTCATATGACTGTTAAAGTTAAAGTTGAAAGATTACTTGCAACTGTGGACATAGTTCGTGGTCTTTTGACCCTCAGCATGATTTGGAATCTTTTATATTCCTGAGTTATTCATACTACTTCCCAATTATTGAACAATTGTGGAAGATTCTTGTTATTCTGCAAGATGGAAGTGAAAAAGGAAAATATTCCTTAGAAAGAAGTAAGTCGTAGAATACGACACTGAATGATGAATGTGTTGATTAAATGAGAAAAGAGATTTTGAAGTGAGAAGTAGATGAGTTATCAAAGAATAATGTGAAACTTTTAATAGAAAAGTTTAATAATTGTAGAATGATATTTGTGGAAAGAAAGTGGTTATAGAAGCCAATGATTGAATGAAGTAGTGACGTAAAAATCTACTTTGATAGATTAAATGAATAAAAATTAATATATAAAATTTCGAGGACGAAATTCTTAGAAGAAAGGGTGAATGTAATATCCCGAGTGTTTATGATAGCGATTCCCAAGTGTTTATGATAACGATCCTTAGAAAAGGAAATGAATGAGTTAAAAGATATATAATACTCAAAATATAATTGAGTCTAAGTAAATGTTATGAAATAAAACTTATAAGAATTTATTATCAAGAATGGTGAGAGTAGAAAATATAAAACCTATATTAAGGTAATGTGTTGAAGTTATTCAATGAATAGATTTGAGGAAAACCCGAGTAAGGTAGGGTTTCTGTGATTCCGATGACGGAATCCTTATAAGGAGGGAAGGATGTGACATCCCAGATTTTTAGAAATTATAAATGAGAATTTTATAAACAAAAGTATTATTTATGAGATATGTTGGGTGTGAGTATGTGTATGTCATATATTGTAGAATATGTGAATTGATGTGAAGAGAATGTTATATATTAATTTTAATATATATAAATATTTAATTGAATTATTTATTGAGTTAAATAAATAAATTTTGTTTTGATTATAGAGTAATGTAATTAAGTGTAGCAGATTAATTAAATGAATATTTAGTATTTAATTTAATTAATATAATAATTTTATGTTATAGTTTTAATTTAATTGAGATAATTAAATTAGATGAGTTTTGTGATGATTGTTACACAAAATTGTAATTAACAAGTAAATATAATTATGGGACAATTTGATGAGATTGATTGATGTTAAGCTATTGATTAATTAAAATAATGAGTATTTGCCAAACATGGTCTTAGGCTTTTCAAGTTTAAATTGGTGTAACCTATGTATTAACTAGTAATTAGTATATCTAATAATTACTAGGAGTTACATATATTATATATTACTAGTATTGTGTATTATATGTATATACTACAAGTTAGTATGTTAGTTTTAGAAAACAAACTAAAGAAAGAAGAAGAGAGTTAGAGAGAGTTGTAGGAGAAGAAGATGTAGGAAAAAGAAGAAGAAGAGAAAGTTTTGAGAAGACAAAACAAGCCCCATCATCATCATCATCATCTTCATCTCTCTCTTAAATTCATACTAATAAGACTATAATCTAAATACATTGTTTTAATTATATTTTATGTTCTTCAAAATGTAGGATAATGGTTCTATAGAAGTTGTATTGAGAAATCTAGAGAGATAGAGGAATTGAGATGAGCTAGAAGAAGAAGAAGAAAAAGTTAGAAGAAGGTAACTTCTAAACTCTTATTTAATCCTTGATTTTTTTGGGTAGATTTATGTTCTAGGATAGTAGATCATGCTTAATCTGTTTGTATTGGTTTAATCTTGGACTATCAAGAATCAAACAAGAGGATTCAAGAAAGAAAATGAAATGGAAAGAAATCGAAAAAGGGATATTTTTTATTTATGAAGGAAAATTAAACATGTAAACAATGTGTTGAATATGCATTTTTGAAACCAAATTGGTAAAATAAAATGGTGTGGTATATGCACATTAAACTACAAGTGAGATAGTCTAGCATGTGTGGTGATGAAAATGAAAATAAAACCGAGTTGCATATAAAATACAATTAGATGTCTATAAAGATATTATAAAGGATAATAAGATAAAGTAAGGTCTTAGAATAAATTTGACCATGAGATTGAGTATTGATTTTATTTATTATCAATCTCGCATACAGTGTAGGTTGTGCAAGGATGCAAAGTATTAGCGTGTTGGTAAAACGCCGGTTAAGGCAAGTCTTTCAGTTCCTTTTTGCTATGTGAACTTGATGATGAACTACTTTAAAATTTTAGTGTATGATGTATTGTATATGTCAAAAGTATGAAATGTGAAAGTCAATCTATGACTATGATGATTGAACTATGAATGTTGATTGAGTAAGGAACTCAATCTTTATAGTTGTTATGTGAACTAAACATGTATGATATGTTTGTTTATGATTATTCTTGTATGTTGAGCATGTTATTATGTGCTACGTGATGCATGAAAATTGTTAGATTTTGCTGAGCTGTCGAGCTCATTCTTGCAAATAACCATTTTTGCAGATTCAAGAATTGAAGGTAACGCTATGTGCTACTTGATTGTTATGGATCAAAAGTGATATATAAAGATTTAATATCCTAGCTAAGTTGTTATTCTTGTAAACCATGTCTAATGTTTCGAATAATGTATTAATGTTGAATTTTAATATTGTTTTGCGAATGTAAACTATTGTAGTATTAAAATAATTCTGAGATATTTAGATGTAAAGGTTGAAGGTTTTGGGAACGAGGATAGTTTGTAATAGAAAATTTTAATTATTCCGCAAATTTCAATGGTTGTATTATCGTTTAATGATGTAAAATTAGAGGTTGAATGTATTATTAACGACCGAAGTCGAGAATTAAATTGTATGAATTTTGGGGTCGTTACAGATGCAAAGTGTAATTTCCTCTTTAATATGTAACAAAGTACTATAATATATTTCTAACAATATCCCATTTAGGCTATCTTATAAAGGCTATGGTTACATCTAAATATTTTACATAATTTATTATGACACATCTTGAATATTTTTAAGATTTGTTAATTTTAAAAATAGTCAATTTAACTATAAAAGTTAAACTATAATGTTTATTATGGAACGAAGAGAGTATTACCAACGCTTGCCACTAGGGGTGTTCATCCGATTTAGTAAATTTAGTTTTTGACATGTACCGATCGGTACGGTACAATTAAATCGATAAAAAATAAAGTCGATTCGATAAAGATATAAAAAATCGGTATATACCAGTTAATCGTTACTGATATTGATACGTGAATTTTGTCAACTGATATTTATCGTACCGTTTATACCTAATATTTAATTTTATAATACTTTCATAATTATGTATATGTAAATATATAATTGAGGTGTGAAAATATTATTAGTTGTAGTTAAAATCTTCCTCCTTGAGCTTTCATATATATTCACAACGAGACAAAGTATTAATTTTCCACTAACTGCTTGGAGTTAGAGTTCTTTCATGTATAATCAATATTTCCTTTTGAAATTGAACACTTGTATGGCCAATAAATTGCTACATAAAACATCTATTGATATTTGTTCCAAGTTACCTATTAAGGAAGATAAGAAGCATGCATATATATACTCGGGTTAAATATTTTTTTCATCACTCTACTTTAGGTCAGCTTACAGTCAACTAACTAAACTTTTCTTTTCTTACAATTCGTTAGAAAAACAGTTAAGTCCTTTAACTTAAAATGGAAATATAAACATAAACAACTGACTTGTAAAAAAAAGCTTATGTGTCGAGGATTATCCCACGTGGCCTTCATTAGGTGGATTTGGAGGAAAAAATTCCCTCCCAAACAGCCTTTGCTGGACTATACATGTGTAAAGTACACTCCTATGTCTATTGGAAGCCAAATCGGTATTTATTTGATCCAATTTGATTGTGTAAGAAAATCTAAAAAGAAAAAAATTGAACCTTAACCAAATCAATCCATCAATAGAGAGACGACCCTAAGTAAATCAATCCTCACTGTGAATCCACGTCAATTGATTTGGACTAATACTCGATTGAGAGTAACGGTCGACTGGTATGTCCCTTTTTCTGACTTTGATCAATTTTAATTGTTACATTGTTGTAGTATTGTCCTTTTTTTTTATAAAACCTAAGTTGATTATGGTGGAAAGTTTTATTTTTTTTCTTTGTCTTTGTCTTTCAGTTTACAGATTCTCTTCTTTTCAAATTTTTAAAACTCTTATTTATGATAAGCATTACTACATATACATATATATTATACATATACATTATTTATACATATACTACATGTATGTTATGTTTGACATTCGTTTTATTTTATAATGTTTTTGCTATGTTTTTCAATTTTTATTTATTTGTGTACAGATGGACACATATACATATTATATATGTTGATTATATATGTACATTATATATATATATATATATATATATATATATATATATATATATATATATATATATATGGTCTGGATTTTAAGCTCACCCCTTATCCAACTCACCCAAGCTCACCCCTCCTTTAGCGACGAACCCTGCGACGGTTCGGTCATACAATCGTCGTATATACTTTTAGCGACGCTATATGTTTTCTGTCGCTAAAAGTACAGACGACAGTTGTATGACCGAACCGTCGCCTGATCCGTCGCTAAAGGGGGGTGAGCTTGGGTGAGGTGGATAAGGGGTGAGCTTAAGATCCGGACTATACATGTATATATACACACCCTATGTATGCTCTGTTTTCATTTGTACTGTTTATTCTCTATTTTTCATTTTTTTATATTTATGTACAAATGGGTAATATTGTGCAATTAAATGTATATTATGGTGGGAAGTTCATCAATGTTTCTTTTTGTGACTATGTGGGAGGTAAGGTTCATCACTTGTCATGTTTGGATGTGTATTATATTTGTATGGGTGCAATAGATGACTTAGTTATTGAGCTTGGTTATCATCTTAAGTCATCTGTTTACTTTAAAAGTGATTGAGCAGATATTAAAAATGGTGTTAAACTTGTTTATGATGATATTAGTATAAGAGACATGATTAATATTTGTTTACCAATGAGTGTCATTGATCTTTATGTAGACCATGCATTAACATATAATACTGATCAAATCTCTATATTCGATGAGCATAGTAATTTTAACAAACATGGGTCAGTTGTTCATACTTTGAAAGATAATGTGGGTGAAAATGTGGTTGATATTGCGACTAATAATAAGATTGATAATGAGGGTGACGGTGATAATGAATGTGATAAAGAGGGAGATATAGTGAGTGATAATGTGGACAGTGTGGCTGGGGAGAATGTGAATGATAGAAGGAAGATTAAAAAAACTATGAAATGTAAAAAAAGAGTGCTAAAAGAAAGTCCAAAAGGGATAAACAAATGGTAGTTGAGGAGAAAAGTTTTGAGACAGATGATACCTCTGATAGTGATGTTGATGAAAACTGCAGTGATAAAGAATTAGTAGAAGCTAGGAGGAAATGTATGGAATATAAAAGGGAGATAAAAAAGAACACAGAGTTGGAGGATGTAGATACTAATATTTTCAATGAAAGAGGCAATGAGGTAGAGGAGGCAGGAAATGAGGAAGAGGAATGAGGAAATCAGTGAGATGAAGAGGGTGCGGATGAACTTGAAAATGAGCAAGATGATGCTGCGGGACATGAACCAAAGATGAATAAAATAAAGGAAGAACAATTTAGGAATGAAAGTGATAGTGAAAATTATGGTGAAGGTAGTGATTCAGATGATATATCATGCCAAAGTGAATATGAGAGACTACTCTATTGTAAATGGGTGATGAGTATGAAATATGTTATGATTTTATTCCTTAATACTTAATCTTTTGTCTCTATTTTGTGCCTAAATACACTTATTATGTTTATATTTTGGATTTTAGGTGCAATTTGAGGAGTCTGTAACTTTTGAAGTGATTTGGAGTCAAATGGGCTCATAAAGGAGCAAAAAAGAAAACAAGTACAGAATGTCTACCGCCGCGGTGCTGGACTTGACAGCCGTGATGTTGGTTTAAAGAGTCGGGCACTTGAATTGACAACCACGATGCTAATGTTAGTTTCTGGGCGCGTAGTCGGTCGACTAGAGAGTTTTAATTGCTAATTTTGTTATGATTTTGATTCCAAATTAGACTGTATTTCCTTCTAAGTTAGGGTTTTCTTATGTAAGCTATAAATACATGTTAATAGACACCTGAGAGGGGGATTATTGGCTAGCAACTCTTTTCTCTATTATTCTTTGGTGATTTTCAGGGCTATGTGTAGCTAAATTCTTATTCTTGGTTTAAGAAGACAGAAACCTCATATCATTACATTGTGAGATGATCTAATTGGTTTTAATTGTTCAATTTATGTTTTGAGTATTGATTGTTCTTCTATGCTTAATGTTAGGAATCTGCATGTAGATTGAAAGATTGATTTAATGATGGGGAGATTGTTTAGAATATACAGTAGATTACAAATGTATGAGATTTGATGATGAAATACTAAAAGTATATTTGTAAATGTTGGGTATGACATGATTCCTTATTGGATTAGGATTTAGGTATTACCTAGAATCTATTTTGGTTTAGGAAAGTTATCTTTCCTAGCTATACTCAATTAAATATTTCTAATCCTATTTGGTTATGGAATTTTTTTATGATCTATAAATATAGGTGCTAAGTTTTTGGAGTAGAAGATTCAGAAGTATTCTAAAAATTCTCAAAGCTCTCTCTTTATCTTGTATTCTTTAAATATTTATTTAGTAGATTTCTTTTGCCTTATCCGTGGGTTTTTTCTCGATTTGGGTTTTCACGTAAAATCTTGTGTTATTATCTTTATTTTGCTACTTTGATTGTGTTTATCATAATATGTCATAACAAACTGGTATCAAAGCTTTGTTATTATCGATCCATACTATGGTGTTGAATTGACTTCATCAACGAAATTTGATATTGGCAAATTTAATGGGAATATTAGTTTCAGTCTTAGGCAGCTTTGGGTAAAGGCTCATCTTACTCAGCAAGGCTTGAAGAAAACCATTGTAGGGAAGCTAATGAAGCATGTAGATATGTCTGATACGGATTGGAGGATGAAGAAAGCTAGTGAGGTGTTTGAGTCAGAATGGAAAACTATGGATGATAACACACTTTCGGCAATTCAGTTTTGCCTTTTGAAAGATGTGTTGTAGGAGGTGTTAGCGGGAACTACAACTACTGATTTGTGGAATAAATTAGAGTCTCTCAATTTAACGAAGTCCCTCGCTAATAGATTGAGACTTAAACGTCTTTACTCCTTGCATATGTCAGAAGGTACTCAAATCAAATCTCATATCACTGAGTTTAATTCAATTGTAACTGAGTTACAGAACATTGATGTTAAGAATATCGATGATGAAGATCAAGCCTTATTATTGTTAGTCTCATTACCTCCTTCATATAAGCACTTTAGAGACACTATGATCTATGGTAAAGACACTATCTCAATTGAGGATGTTAAGACGAATATTATGAGTAAATAAAAATTAGATTCTGAGATGGGTTTTGGAAAAAGTGATGATCAATGTGTTGGATTGTTTGTCAGAGGGAGGTCAGTTGAGAGAAGTTCAAAAGGTGGCAGTACACATAAATTAAAATCTCGGAATAAGAATTTTAGCTGTAACTATTGTCATGCAAAGGGGAATATAAAGCATAATTTTCAGAAGTTAAAAAATAACAACAGACATGAGACAATCATGGTCGGATTCATAGTGGACAGAAGGTGCAGAACTAGCAGAATCAGGGTGCAAGAAAGCCTGCTCAGGCTAGTGCTGCCGAGGTTAATGATGATCTTCTGTTAGTAGCTAATGACATAGCAAGACTTAGCAGTGACTGGATTTTGGATTATAGGTGTTCTTATCATATGTGTCCTACCCGTGAATTGTTCTCCACGTATGAACCGTTTGATGGTGGAATTGTTTTGATGGGAAATAATTCAAAAGGTAAAGTAATAGGCATTGGTATAATTAAAATTAAGATGCATGATGGCATAATCAGAACAGTGTCAGATGTTAGACATGTTCCAGGTTTGAAGAAGAATCTCATATCTTTGGGTACATTAGATGAAATCGGGTGTAAGTACATAGTTGAAAGTGGAGTTATGAAGATTAGTAGAGGCTCTCTTGTGTTGATGAAAGGAATCAAGACCGGTACTTTATATAAGTTGGAGGCTTATACAACTACAGATTCAGATGTAATTTGTAAGACCCCAACTTTTATGAGTAAAGATTTATTTTTCTCTAAATGTTATTTTGAACAATAAGGTGTGGATTTAATATAATGTTATAGTTGTGGGTAATATTTACAAATTTTGCAAAGTAAGCAAATTGTCATAAAATATTTGTTTGGTCGGGAAATATTCGTTTTATTAGAGAATATCCATACGACGACACAATTATTGGTGGACCCCACAACAGAATTACTGTCGGATATAAAAAGTAACAAAAATAACCTTTTTATAAAAATAACGGCAAAACTTTTAGTGTTAACTGTTGAAATACCCGGTGATAAAAGTACAGTAATACACGTGGTTACATAGTAGCATACGGTATTGTATAGTATCTTTGATTATTGCTAGTCATTCAGTTTTATTTAATAATTGTCACAGTAGTTACTACATAGTATCTCATATTATTGATTCAATTATTGTCACAGTATCATCTGCATAATATTTTATATTATTAAAATAATAATTGAGACGACAAATGTATTCATAAAATTAGTTGTATTATTGACAATGACTAGAAAGTTCTGTCGAGGAAAGGGCTTATGTCATTTAATTGCGCGCCAATAAGGAGAAGTCCTTATTGAAAAGCCCCCTCTTTCTTGGGAATGATCTGGTTGTTAATATTGCGAGTTATAATATTAATGATGAATAAATATTGAAAGATTAAAAATGTGTTTAGTGAATTCAAGTGATTTGTGATAAATAGAGGGGTTTTTATGAAGTATTTGTTATAAGTTTGGCTTATTATATGGAACCCCACTTACTCATTTTTCAAAATTACCGGTAGAAAGTTATCTTAGTTTTTGTTTTATTATTATTATAATAGTAATAAAACAGAAATTTTTTTTATATAAAACAAAATACTTTTTATATTATATATAAAGTTATTCGTTTTATTAGATTATAAATAGAATATATTATATTTTATATAAAGTTTTCATTTTATTAGAATATTTTATTGCACAGTAATGAATAATAAAATCAAATTTTCGTCGGTGAATTGCGCCCGTGATTTTCCTACTGTGCGCCCGTGATTATATTCCTAAATAATATCCTACCAATCTCCTATTAATATGATGCTTAGTTTAGAAATGAAAATCACACCAGAATCAGAGAATTCTTCCATACTCTATAGTATGCAAGTAATATTATTTCGTTTCATATTCCTAAATCTACGCTTATTTTGAGAAGTATTACTTCTATACTTCTTGAAATTAGTAGAATATTCTTGAATTTTACGTTTCATCTAGTATCGTTTCACGAAAATATTTTTCTAAACTTTCTTATAGAATTTTAAGCTTTTCATGTCGGAGTACTATTCATGAGTACTTTTCATACATACGGCACTATTTATACATACGGTGCTATTCATACGGTACTATTCACGAAGTACTATTTACGGGATACTATTCACGACAAAAATTGGTTTCTTTTCTGTCCAAATTATTTTTAATACATGAATATTATTCTTGAATTTTACTCCACAAAGTAGTTATCATGTTGACAATTTGGATATTCTTAAACTCTAGATAAATTAAATTATAAATCTTTAATATTTATCCTTAATCTCACTTGATTGATTTCTTATATCATTGTCATCATCCTCATGCTTATATTATGGTGAAAGTCATCTTTAGCCCATAGTGTATAGATGTACTGTTGATTGGTATGATTATGATCAGAAATTATGTATCGGTATAATCATGACCTGTAATGTTACAGACAAATGATGTGGTGAAAGTTCTCATTGACCCGTAGTGCATTGATGGACAATTGTTTGGCATGATCATGACCACTGGTGATAATAACGAATATCATTGGCCCGTAGTGCATGGATAATTCATGGATGTGATACTAACGAATATCATTGGCCCGTAGTGCATGGATAATTCGGTGATGTGGATTATTTATTGAGATGTGTTATAGAGATAAAATATTGATGATGAACTTTTAAATCATAGAAGATAGTAGATATCATGCTCTACTTGACTCTTTTAATGGATTGCTTATTTCACTGCAGTTAAACTTGTTATCTATTGTGTTATATCAGTTTTTATAATATTGAAGACTAAGGATAATTTATTCTACATTATCTTAGTCATAATATTCTTTACTAGGCTAGTTGAGCTCACCCTTTCTTTCATCGTTCCCTTCAGGAAATGAGAATATAGCTAGAACTTGTCGGGAAATGGAGTGATGGTCCAAGATGGTGGCGAAAGTAGTCCTCACAATTTTATAAAATAGTGTGATAATAATTATAATTAGGACTCCATTTAAGTTTGGATATTATCTACGAAACAATATTCGTGTTAAAACTCTCAGCTTACGTTTTGTCGTACTTTACACGACAGTTGATAACTGTATAAATTAAGTTTGTATTTAAATTATGTACCATATATTTGGTGACTCAAAATGGGTTGTATGGACCTATTTTGGGGGTGTCATAGTTGGTATCAAAGCTTTGGGATATGATCCCTGGCTGAGATTTGAGGCTAGAACTAGGAGGGGAGAGACGGATAAATTCTTCGCTAGTGTGTCATACCTAAGCTTATTTGTTATTTAATTGGCGGGCCAGAATATAGGGATAATATGTGGCATGTCAATTAACCCTTGTTTTGTGACAGTGTTTGAAAATGGCATATGAAAATTTTAAGATAAGCAATGGACCACATGAGACCGTTGAGACACCGCCGATCAATAACCAGGATAATGTGCATCAGGAAGGCAATAATCGTCATGTAAACAATAACACCGACCAAATGATGAACGATGGGATGTTCAGAAGCTTTCTACAATTCATGCAACACCAAACGAGAGAGATTCATGTTCAAAATGCAGGTGGAATCAATGACAACTCACGACTGGTTACTGCTAAGCAATTCAAGGAGCTGTGACCACTGGAGTTTTTGGGAAAGCCAGAGCCACTTAAGGCAGAGACATAGATTAAGCAGATCACCAAGATATTTGATGTCTTGGGATGATCCGAGGAGTAAAAGGTTCCCTTTGCCACCTTTATGTTTCAAGGAGAGGCAGATTACTGGTGGGAATCTGTAAAACGTACTCATCTTTTTGCACTGAAGATTTCTTGGGAGAAGTTCCAAGAATTGTTCAATGACAAGTACTTTTCGCAGAGTATTCGTCACATGGAGGAGGTAAAATTTATCAAGCTGGAACAAAACAATATAACCGTATCGCAATACAAGGTTAAGTTTGCGGAGTTATCCCGGTTTGCATCCCATTTGGTAGATAATGAGGAGCGTATGACGCGAATGTTTCTGCGAGGTTTGAAGCCCAAAATTCGTCAATACCTCATTTCTCACAAACTTTGTTTATATTCAGATGTTGTAAATAGGGCTCAATTATTAAAGCGCGATAATGAGTCAGCCCAACCAAAAGATAGTAACCGGCAAAACGATAATACTAGTGGTAGCAGTCATCGAAGCGGTGATAACAAACGTGGAGGAAATTATCATGCCATAAATGGTAACCACTTCGGTGGTAATCTTGGCCAAGATAATAGAAGAAATGAGTCAAGTGAAAATTTCAAAATGAGAAGGTTCAATAATGATGGAAAGACAGCAGCACTAGCATTTGTTTTTAAGGAAGAAGAACGACCACAGGTGTGACGCCCCCAAAATAGGTATACATCACCCATTTCGAGTCACCAAATACATGATACATAAATCAAATACAAACTTCTTTTATACAATACGACAACAGCGTAGCTTAGAGTTTTTACACGAATATTGTTTCATAGACAGTATTCAAACTCAAATGAAGTCCTCATTACATTTATCATCACACTATTTCATAAAATAATGAGGACTACTATAGCCACCATCTCGGACCGTCACTCTATTTCCAAACTAGTCCCGGCTACGTTCTCATTTCCTGAAGAGAACAATGAAAACAAAAGGGTGAGCTCAACTAGCCCAGTAAGAAATATTATGACTAAGATAATGCAGAATAAATTATCGTTAGCCTTCAACAGTGTTAAATTGATAAAATATAATAAACATCAAGTTTAACTGCAGCGGAACAAGAAATCCATTAGAAGAGTCAAGTAGAGCATGATATCTACTATCTTCTATGATTTTAAAAGTTTTTCATCAACTTTATCCCTGAGACTCAGCTTAATAATTAAACCACATCATCGAATCATCCCTGCACTATGAGCCAAGGATATTCATATAATCATCAATGGTCATGATCATACCAACAACTGTCCATTAATGTACTATGGGCCAATGAGGACTTTTACCACATTATTTGTAACATTACGATCATGATTATACCGAATAATCCCTGATCATAATCATACCAATCAATAGTACATCTACGCCCGTAAGTCACAGATGACTTTTATCACAATATAAGCATGAGGATGATGACAATGATATAAGAATTCAATTAAACGAGATCAAGGATAAATATTAAAGACTTTAAATTTATTCAGAGTTTAAAAATATCCAAATTGTCAACATGATACTGCTTTGTGGAGTAAAATTCAAGAATAATATTCATGTATCAAAAATAATTTTGGACAGGAAAGAAATTATTTGTTGTCGTAAATAGTATCCCATGAATAGTACTTCGGGAATAGTACTCCGGCATGAAAAATGCCCCGAATACCTGAGTGATTAATACCCAAGTGAATAGTACCCGAGTGAATAGTAACTCGTGAATAGTAACTTGATATGGAAAGTACCCCGAATTCTCGGGTGAATAATATTCGAGTGAATAGTAACCGAGTGAATAGTAACCCGTGGATAGTACTCCGGGTGAAAATATTGATATTTAATAAGAAAGTTCAGATCAATATTCCAATGAAACGATACTGGATGAAGCGCAAAACTCAAGGATGTTCCACTAATTTTAGGAATTATAGAAGTAATACTTACCATAGTAAATTTAGATTTAAGAATAAAAAAATAATAATATACGAAACTGCAAATGAATTTTCACCTGTCATGCGGTAGTCCGCGTAGACAGATCATTTCCACAATTTAATAACAATTAAATACAAAGAGTTATTCACCAGGCATGCGATAGTCCGCGTAGACTAGTTATTCCAACAGAATAATAAAGATTGTAATAACATAAGAATTTCACCATGTATGCGGTAGTTCGCGTAGACAGGTTATTCCAACAGAATAATAAAGAATGTAATAACAAAAGGATTTCACCATGCATACGGTAGTCCGTGTAGACAGGTTATTCCAACAGAATAATAAAGAATGAAATTAAAAGTAGTATGCACACAAGCCAATCATGTTT